>PVHT021183527.1:4935451-5005818 GCA_004024745.2 Catagonus wagneri | reverse complement strand
GGCTAGGGGTCTAACAGGAGCTGTAGCCGCCAGCCTTCGCCACAGCCACAGCAACGCGGGATCCGAGCCGCGTCTGCAACCTACACCACAGCTCACGGCAACGCCGGATCCTTAACCCACTGAGCAAGGCCAGGGATCGAACCCGCAACCTCATGGTTCCTAGTCGGATTCGTTAACCACTGAGCCACGAAGGGAACTCCCTGTCTTTTAGTGTTTTATCATCTAGAAAGATATTTGTATTTAATTTTTAGCAAAGAGTTATGGTTATGTTCAAGTCCTGATCTATTCTGTTTTACATTGGAGTTTTTTAAAAACTAGAAATGACAATTAAATCATATTAAAGGACTTTTAGCATTCTGATATAATAAGATTTTTCTCCTTTAAGTTTTTAATGTAGTAAGTTATATACATTTATATATTCTTGATATTGACTGATTCTTGGATGTCCGTATTGTATTATTCTTTTAATATTCTGTTGGATTCAATCTATTTATATTTCACTTGGAATTTCTGTTTTTATACCATAAGTTAATTCAATGCTCCTTCTCCCACCATTATCACTTTTTCTTAACTATCTTTATCAAACTTTAGAACTAAAGTTATATTAAGCTTCATAAAGCAAATTGGAGGACTTCTCATTTTCTGCTACAATCTGGAAGAATGTGAATGATATTGGAATTATCTCTGCTTTAAAGGTTAGATTGAATTCAGCTGTACAATCATCTGATGGTTTTATAAAAATGGGCAGATCTTTAGTCACCTTTGTAATCTTTGATATGGTGATTATTCTTTTTTTTTTTTTGTCTTTTTGCCTTTATGTAGAGCTGCACCCGCGGCATATGGAGGTTCCCAGGTTAAGGGTCTAACAGGAGCTGTAACTGCCGGCCTTCGCCACAGCCACAGCAACGCGGGATCCGAGCCGCGTCTGTGACCTACACCACAGCTCACGGCAATGCCGTATCCATAACCCACTGAGCAAGGCCAGGGATCGAACCCTCAACCTCATGGTTCTTAGTCGGATTTGTTAACCACTGAGCCACAAAGGGAGCTCCAATATGGTGATTATTCTTTTCATATTTTTACTGTCTTCCTGGGTCAGTTTTGTTATTTATCATTAGTACTACATCCGTTTCTTCTAGGTTATCAGATTGTTGCCTTAGGATTTCACATAATTATTTTCATATTTTTTGTAATTATACGGTTCTCTCTCTCTCTCTTTTTTTTGCTTTTTTTTAGGGCCGCACTTGCAGCATATGGAGGTTCCCAGGCTAGGGGTTGCATCGGAGCCACAGCTGCTGGCCTACCCCACAGCCATAGCAACTTGGGATGCGAGCTCCTCTGTGACCTACACTGCAGCTCATGGCAGTGCCAGATCCCCGACCCACTGAGTAAGGCCAGGGATGGAACCCCCATCCTCATGGATACTAGTCAGATTTGTTTCCAGTATGCTACAATGGGAACTCCAGTACATCTCATTCTTAATCTCACATATTTTCTCTCTGGCTCTTTTTTTCCCTCTATTCAGCCCAGTAACAATTTCTTTATTGTTCTTTTCATACATCATTGTTGGTTTTTTTCCTTTCATTTTTGTGTTTTCTGTTTTATTCTTTTGTCTTTGTTAATTCACACTGCACTCTCTGATTTATAATGCTTTTACTAATTCTTTTTTGTTGTTCTTTAAATTTTGTTCTTCTTTTATTTTTTTAAATTATAGTTGATTTACAATGTTGTGCCAGTTCCTACAGTACAGCAAAGTGACCAGGTCATACATATATCTACATTCCCCCTTTTTTTTTTTCTTAATGAATTTTATTTCAATTATAGGTGTACAAAAATCATCACAAGTCAATTTGATAGCATTTCCATCCCAAACCCTCAGTGCATCCCCCCACCCCCTAGATTGTCTTATTTGAAAAACCAAAGGTTTTCCAAAGTCTGTGAGCCATTGTCTGTTCTGCAAAGAAGTTCATTGTGTCTTTTTAGTTTCCACATGTAAGCAGTAGCATTGGGTGTTTCTAATTATCTGACTGGTTTTACTTCGCATAATAATTTCTAGGTCCATCCATGTTGCTATAAATGTTGGTATTTCATTCCTTTTAATGGCTGAGTAATATTCCATTGTGTGTAGGTACCAGATCTTCCCTATCCACTCTTCTGTCAATGGGCATTTAGGCGGTTTCCATGACCTGGCTATTGCATAAGAGTGCTGCAGTGAATACTGGAGTCCATGTGTCTTTTCGAGTCATGGTTTCCTCTGGATAGATGCCCAGGAGTGGGATTGCTGGATCAAATGGTAATTCTATTTTGAGTTTTCTGAGGAATCTCCACACTGTTTTCCACAGTGGTTGTACCAATTTGCATTCCCACCAGCAGTGTAATAGGGATCCTTTTTCTCCACACCCTCTCCAGCACTTATTGTTTGTAGACTTTTTGATGATGGCCATTCAGGCTGGTATGAGGTGGTACCTTATAGTGGTTTTGATTTGCATTTCTCTAATGAGGAGTGATGTTGAACATCTTTTCATGTGTTTATTTGCCATCTGCATGTCTTCTTTGGAGAACTGTCTGCCTAGATCCTCTGCCCATTTTTTGATGGAGTTGTTTGTTTCTTTGGTATTGAGCTTTAGGAGGTGTTTGTAAATTTTGGAGATTAATCCCTTGTCAGTCGATTCATTTGCAAATATTTTCTCCCATTCTGTGGGTTGTCCTTTCGTTTTGTTTAGGGTTTCCTTTGCTGTGCAGAAACTTTGAATTTTAATTAAGTCCCATTTGTTTATTTTTCTTTTTATTGTCCTTACTCTGACAGATGGATCTGAGAAGATGTTGCTATCATTTATGTCGGAGAGTGTTTGACCTATGTTTTCCTCCTCTAAGAGTTTTATAGTATCTGGTCTTATATCTAGATCTTTAATCCATTTTGAGTTTATTTTTGTGCATGGTGTTAGGGAGTGTTCTGGTTTCATTTTTTTTTACACGTAGCTGTCCAGTTTTCCCAGCACCACTTATTGAACAGGCTGTCTTTTCTCCATTGCATATTCTTGCCTCCCTTGTCATAGATTAGTTGACTATAGATGCGTGGATTTAATTCTGGGCTTTCTATCCTGTTCCACTGATCTATATTTCTCTTTGTGCCAGTACCATATGGTTTTGATGACTGTAGCTTTGTGGTAGTCTGAAGTCAGAGAGCCTGATTCCTTCCAGCTCCATTTTTCTTTTTCAGGATGTCTTTGGCTATTCTGGGTTTTTTGTGTTTCCAAACTTTAAAATATTTTGTTCTAGTTCTGTGAAAAGGTCCTTGGTAATTTTATAGTGATTGCACTGAATCTGTAGATTGCCTTGAGTAGTATAGTCATTTTGATAATATTGACTCTTCCGATCCAAGAGCATGGTATGTCTTTCCAATACTTTCCCTTTCTTATATTATCTTCCATCATGGCCTATCCCAAGAGACTGGATGTAGTTCCCTGTGCTATACAGTAGGAGCTCATTGCTTATCCATTCTAAATCAAATAGTTTGCATCTACCCAGACTCCCAGTCCATCCCTCTCTATCCCCCCTCCCCCTTGGCAACCACAAGTCTGTTCTCTGTCTATGAGTCTGTTTCTGTTTTGTAGATGGGTTCATTTGTGCCATACTTTAGAGTCTACATATAAGTGATATCATGTGGCATTTGTCTTTCTCTTTCTGACTTACTTCACTATGGCAATCTCTAGTTGTATCTATGTTGCTTCTAGTGGCCTGACTTCATTCTTTTTTATGGCTGAGTAATATTCCATTGTGTATATGTACCACAATTTCTTAATCCGTTCATCCATTGATGGACATTTAGGTTGTGTTCATGTCTTGGGTATTGTTAATAGTGTGCATGTATTTTTTTGAATTATAGTTTTGTCCATATATATGCCCAGGATTGGGATTGTTGTGTTCCTTTTACTAATTCTTATGATGGGTATTATTAATTTTCTGGAACTGCCATAACAAAATACCATAGTGAATGACTTAATAGAAATTTATTTTTCACAGTTCTGAAGACTGGAAATCCCAGATCAAGGTGTTAGCAGATTTGATTCTTTTTCTGAGGCCTCCCTTCTTGGCTTGCAGGTGGCCACCTTCTCCCTGTGTCCTCATGTGGTTGTCCCTTGGTCTGTGTGTTGTCTCTGTCCTAATCTCTTCTTATAAGGATGCCATTCATATTGACTCAGAGCCCATCTATATGACTTCATTTTACCTGATTAACTCTTAAAGACCCTATACCCAAATACAGCCACTTTGGGAGGTGCTAGGGGTTAGGATTTCAACATAAGAAATTTGGGTGGACATAATTCAGCCCATAACAATGAGTCTGAATCACTTTACTTTCAATTTTCTTAAAACATGAAGGAATTTGAGGTTATGTGTTGTTCTCAATATAAATTCAGTTGTTTTAATATAACGTATTTAATGTGAAGTATTCTTTCCACACTTTCTAGAAAGTACATAATTTCAGTTTAAAATTTCTCTCTGATCCAGAGGTTATTTAGGAGAATGCTTCTTAACTTCAAAATAAGATGTTTTTAGTAATTAGTTTTTATTTACTTCTAATTTTGTGTGGTCTGTGAGTGTTTCAGTTTTTAAAAAGTTTTTTAAACATTTCTTTGTAGTCAAATATACCATCAATTTCTGAATATTTTATAGTCATACAAAAAATGCACACTCTGAATTGGTAGGGAAAAAGGTACATATAATTTTATTACATCTACATTATTAATTTATTAATCAGTTTCTCTATGTCCTTACAGATTCTTTTGTGTCTTGAATCTTTCTCTTTCAAAAGAGCTATTTTTAAAATTGTAACTGTAATAATGGAATATTATTCAACCTTGAAAAGAAGGAAATCTGACACATGCTACAACATGAATGAATCATGCAGACATTTTACTAAGTAAAATAAGCCAGTCACGAAAAGACACATACTGTATAATCCCACACATATGAGATACCTAGAGCAGTCAAGTTCATAAAGACAGGCTGCAGAATTGCAGTTGCCAGAAGCTAGGGGGAGGAGATAGTAGAGAATTATTAAGAGTACAGATTCTTAGTTTTGCAAGATGAATTCTGGAAATTATTTGTACAATAATGTGAATGTACTTAACAGTACTGAACTGCATACTTTAAAATATTTAAAATAGTAAATTTTATATGTCTTTTACCACAATATATGGAAATCTAATGCAACAGCACAAGAAAGGGGTAAATGGAATCTCAACACATATATGGAAGGGTAAAACATGTCTTGTCAGAGCCAGAAGCTATCATGAGAATCAAGGTACTGCTATTTTTCAGTGTTTCTTTCTAATGGTCCAAGATTTACTTGACTCCATTAGTTGCATTCTTGATTTCCAGTGAAGTAACCAATTTATAATAGGTTTTGAATGAATTGAATAAAACTATGATGAATAGCCTAGATATTTTTTTTTCTCTTTTGAATCCTATTTAGTGGCAGAGAGTGTGTTTACTTGCCTACTGAGCACTGTGGCTTTGTCTCCTGAGTGGACTCTGACTGATACAGCTCCTGAAATTAAACTTAATTCCATTACTGGAAAATTATTAAATATTTTTGGAATTATTTGGGTATGTGAATCTACTTTGTTGACTGTAAATTTTGTGAAATCTAAATATAAATCAAATATTTCCAATTAAATTAGTGTCAAACTGATAAGTGCTGTTAAGTATAAAAGAAATGTAAAATATCTTAATTTTTACAGTGATTATATAACAGAATAATAAAAGTTTGAAAATATCAGGTTAAATTTAAAAATACTGTTAAAATTGCTTTCACCTGTTTCTTTTTTTACTTTTCTAAAGGTGCCTATTAGAAAATTACAAACTGCATATCTGGCTCTCATTGTATTTCAACTAGACCATGTTTTTTTCTCTATATTTTTACCTACATTTTTATGTTTTTCTACATTTTATCATTTTTTTACATGAATATGAGACTCCGAGGCAGGGCAAAAGAACTGCCAGAAGACCAAGGGAGGAAAAAAGGGAAATTTTTTATCTTCATTTTTAAATATACCTCAAGGTCACAATGCTTGAGCCTGGTTTTTCAAGACTAAATTACATTTCAACATATTGTAGGGGGCCATCCAAATTTTCCTTTTGTATGATAATTTAATTCTATTCCATATTGTCTGTAACATCTGAGCCTTGGCTAGAGTCCTCTTAAATATTTTTCAATTAAATAGATTAATTCCTACAACAGGATGTGGCTGTATAAGCCTTTGGCAAACTATATTTTTTGGTTCAGCATTGAAAAAAAGTATATCCTGGTTTAGTAAAAAGAACAAAACAAAAGAAAGCAAAAACTAGCCTTTTTGTTCCGCTTAAAACCAAAATGTTATATTGAATTTTTAGCAAAACAAATCCTAAATGCATAAATGGCAATAAGTATTGTGGCCTTATTTGATTCATTAATATTCATTAACAAGAGAAACAAATTTAAAGTTTTAGGAAGAAGGAAAATAGGTTTTAAGAATTTCAATAGCTTTTGATATGGAGGTCACTAGTGGCAAATGTGATCGATTTAGAGCATCAAGTGGTTGTGTTAACTCACAAGTGAAGGGTGTGGCCCTGAAAATTAGGCTATAGCGAGAATTTCAGGTTTTCACTGGGAATTTGGGGCTGAGCCCTAGTTTTTGGGGACCAAACCTATAGGACTAAACAAACTGTATCTTTAAGAATCTATTTGTCAAGGATTGGATTAAATGGCAGAATAAAAGGACTGGAGCTCAACTTCTCTCATAAAAACAACAAAATTACAACCAAATGCTGAGCAACCTTCAACCAAATGGACTGAAAACTTTCAAAAAGATACTCTACTCCAGAAAACAAAGAGGAGACCACATCAAGAGGTAGGAGGAGCAATTACACAATATAAGCAAGCCCATATCTCCTGGGGGGAAGCCCCACAGACTGGAAAGTAACTGTATCACAGAGACTCACCTACAGGACCGAGAGTTCTGAGCCTCACGTCAAATCCCGATGCCTGGTGATCTGGCACAGGGAGAAAGAGCCCCTGGAGCATCTGGCATTGAAGGCCAGTGGGGCTGTGTGCAGGAGCTCCATGGGACTGGGGGAAAGAGGAGACCCCATTCTTGAAAGGTGCACACAGACTTTCACCTGCACTGAGTCCCAGGGCAAAGCAAAGTCTCCATAGGAATCCGGGTAGAACCTGACTGCAATTCTTGGAGGATCTCCTGGGAAAACAGGGGTGACTGTGGCTTGTTGTGGGGGAAAGGCATTGGAGGCAGAGCTCTTGGGGACATTCACCAGCCTTCATTTTTCTGGAGGTAGCCATTTGTGGGAAAATCCGGCCCCTCCTATCAGTGCTTAGAAGCCCCAGGCTAAAAAATAATCCAGGTGAGATCACAGCCCCACCCATCAGTAAACAGGCTGCCTAAAGACCCCCTCAGGCACACAGCCACCTCAAATCTCACCCAGAGACAAAACCCCACCCACCAGAGGGATAGGAATCAGCCCCACCTACCAGTGGGCAGGCACTAGTCCCTCCCATTATGAACCTTACAGCAAGCACCCCCCCCATACCAAATTCAGCCACAGGGGAGGCAAACAGCAGAAGCAAGAGAGGCTACAACTCTATTGTCTGCAAAAGGTCATCACACCAAAAATCTATAAAAATGAAAAGAAGGAAACTATAACTCAGATAAGGGAGAAAGAAAAAAACCCAGAAAACAGCTCAGTGATGAGGAGATTATCAGCCTCCCAGAAAGAGATTTTAGATTGTTAATGCCAAAGATGATGCAAGGCATTGGAAATAAACTGGAGGCAAAGACTGATAATTTGCAGGAAACACTGAGCAAAGAAATACAAGATATAAAAATTAAGCAAGAAGAGATGCAAAATATAATCACTGAAATAAAAATTCATTAGAAGCAGCAAACAGTAGAATACAGGAGGCAGAGGAACAAATCAGCGAGGTGGAGGACAGATTAGTGGAAATCACTAATGTGGAACAGAAAAGAGACAAAAGATTGAAAAGAAATGAGGAGAGTCTCAGAACTCTGGGATAATGTTAAATGCACCAACATCTATGTTATAGGGGTGGCAGAGGGAGAAGAGAGAGCCATGGGGACAGAAAAAATATTCAAAGAGATAATAGCCTAAAACTTCCCTAACATGGGAAAGGAACCACTCACTCAAATCCCGGAAGAGCAATGAGTACTATATAAAATAACCCAAGGAGGAACACCCTGAGACACATATTAATCCAAATGACCAAAATGAAAGACAAAGAGAAAATACTGAAAGCAGCTAGGGAAAAGAAGCAAATAACTTACAAGGGAAACCCAATAAGGTTATCAGCAGATTTTTCAGCTGAAACTCTGCAGGTCAGAAGGGAGTGGCATGACATACTTAAAGTGATGAAAGGAAAAAACTTCCAACAAAGATTACTTTACCCAGCAAGGCTCTCATTCAGATTTGAAGGAGAAATCAAAACCTTTACAGATAAGCAAAAGCTAAGAGATTTTTGCAGTACTAAACCAGCTTTACAAGTACTAAAGGAACTTCTCTAGGCGGAAAAGAAAAGGCCACAACCAGAAACAAAAACACCACAAATGACAAGGCTCACCAGTAAAGGCATGTACACAGTAAAGATAGTAAATCATCCATGCACAATTGTGCTACCAAAATCAGAAATCGTGAGAGGAGAGCACAAATGCAGGATACTGGAGATGCTTGTGAAATTAAGAAACTGACAACTTAAAACAATCTCGTTTATATATAGACTGCTCTATCAAAACTTCAGGGTAACTGCAAACCAAAATCTACAATTGATACACAAACAAATAAGAAAAATCAACTCAAATACAACATTAAAGATAGTCATCAAACCACAAGAGGAGACAACAAGAGAACAAGGAAAGAAAAAAGAGCAAGAAAAATCCAAAATAGTTCATAAAATAGCAATAAGAACATACATATCAATAATTACCTTAAGTGTTAAGGGACTGAATGCCCAACCAAAAGACATAGACTAGCCGAATGGATACAAAAACAAGACCCATATTGCTGTCTTCAAGAGACCCACTTCACTTCTAGGGACACATACAAACTGAAAGTGAGAGGATGGAAGAAAATATTCCATGCAAACGGGAATCAAACTAAAGCCAGAGTAGCAATACTCCTATCAGACAAAAGAGACTTTGAAATGAAGAACATTTTAAGAGAAAAGGAAGGGCACTACATAATGACCAAAGGATCAATCCAAGAAGAAGATATATCAAGTTTAAATATCTATGCACCCACCATAGGGTTTCCACAATATATAAGGCAACTGCTAACAATCTTAAAAGGACAAATCAACAATAACACAATCGGAGTTCCCTTCATGGCTCAGTGGTTAACGAATCCGACTAAGAACCATGAGGTTGCAGGTTCGATCCCTGGCCTTGCTCAGTGGGTTAAGGATCCGGCGTTGCCGTGAGCTGTGGTGAAGGTTGCAGACGCGGCTCGGATCCCGCGTTGCTGTGGTTGTGGCGAAGGCCACCAGCTACAGCTTCTGTTAGACCCCTAGCCTGGGAACCTCCACATGCTGTGGGTGTAGCTCTAGATAAAGGCAAAAAGACAAAAAAAAAAAAAAAAAAAAAAAAAAAAAAAAAAAAAAAAAAACAGAAAAAACAATAACACAATCATAGTGGGGGACTTTAACACCCCATTTACAGCAATGGATAGATCATCCAGACAGAAAATCAATAAGGAAACACAGGCCCTGAATGAAGCATTAGACAAGATGGACTTAATAGATATTTATAGGACATTCCATCCAAAAGCAACAGAATACACATTCTTCTCAAGTGTGCATGGAACATCCTCTAAGATTGATCACATCCTGGGCTACAAATCAAGCCTCGGTAACTTTAAGAAAATTGAAATCATCAAGCATCTTCTCTGACCACAATGCTATATGACTGGAAATCAACAACAAGAAAAAAATACAAACACATGGAGGCTAAACAACATGCTACTAAAGAACCAATGGATCACTGAAGAAATCAAAGAGGAAATAAAAAAATACCTAGAAGCAAACGACAACAAAGATACGACACTCCAAAACCTCTGGGATGCAGCAAAAGCAGCTCTAAGAGAAAAGTTTATAGCAATAGAAGCCTACCTAGGAAACAAGAAAAAGCTCAAATGAGCACCCTATCTTTACATCTAAAGCAGCTAGAGAGGGAAGAACTGACAAGACCTAAAGTTAGTGGAAGAAAAGAAGTCATAAAGATGAGAGCAGAAATTAATGAAATAGAAATGAAGAAAACCATAGAAAAGATCAGTGAAACTAAAAGGTGGCTCTTTGAAAAGATCAATAAGAAAAAACCCTTAGCCAGACTTACCAAGAAGAAAAGGAGAGAGAACACAAATCAATAAAATTAGAAATGAAAAAGGAGAAGTAACAACGGACATCACAGAAATACAAAGGATCATAAGAGATTACTACATGCCACTATACAATAAAATGGAAAACCTAGCAGAAATGGACAGATTCTTAGAAAAGTACAATCTGCCAAGACTAAACCAAGATGAAATAGAAAATATGAATAGACCAATCACAAGTTCTGAAATTGAAACTGTGATTCAAAAACTTCCAACAAACAAAAGTCCAGGACCAGATGGCTTCACAGGTGAATTCTATCAAACATTTAGAGAATAGCTAACACCTATCCTTCTGAAACTCTTCCAAAACATTGCAGAGGAACAGACACTCCCAAACTCATTCTATGAGGCAACCATCACCCTGATAACAAAACCAGACAAATATACCACCAAAAAAAAAAAAAAAAAAAAAAAAAAAAAAAAAAAAAAAAAGGAGAAGAAGAAAACTACAGGTCAATTTCACTGATGAACACAGATGCAAAAATCCTCAGCAAAATACTAGCAAACCGAATCCAACAATACTTTAAAGGGATTGTACATCATGATCAAGTAGGATTTATCCCAGGGATGCAAGGATTCTTCAATATCTGCAAATCAATCAGTGTGATACACCATGTTAACAAACTGAAGAATAAAAACCATATGATCCTCTCAATAGATGCAGAAAAAGCCTTTGACAAAATCCAACACCCATTTCTGATAAAAAGTCTTCAGAAAGTGGGCATGGGGGAAACCTACATCAACATAATAAAGGTCATCTATGACAAACCCAGAGCTCACATCATTCTCAATGGTGAGAGCTGAAAGAATTCCTGCTGAGATGGGGAACAAGACAAGGATGTCCACTCCAGCCACTACTATTCAACATAGTTCTGGAAGTTCTAGCTACAGCAATCAGAGAAGTCAAAGAAATAAAAGCAATCCAAATTGGAAAGGAAGCAGATAACTATCACTAGGTGCAGATGACATGATACTATACCTACAGAATCCTAAAGACTCTACCAGAAAACTGTTAGAGCTCATCAATGAATTTGGCAAAGTCGCAGGATAAAAAATCAATACACAGAAATCAACTGCATTTCTATATACTAACAATGGAAGATCAGAAAGAGAAATTAGGGAAGCAATCCCGTTTACCATCGCATCAAAAAGAATGAAATACTTGGTAATAAACCTACCTAAAGTGACAAAAGACCTGTAGTCTGAAAACTATAAGATGCTGATGAAAGCAATCAAGGATGACATGAATAGTTGGAAAGATATACCATGCTCTTGGATTGAAAGAGTCAATATTATCAAAATGACTATACTGCCCAAGGTAATCTACAGACTCAATGCAATCCCTATCAAATTGCTAAGGACCTTTTTCACAGAGCTAGAACAAAATATTTTAAAGTTTGTTTGGAAGCACAAAAGACCCAGAATAGCTAAAGATATCCTGAAAAAGAAAAATGGAGCTGGAGGAATCAGGCTCCCTGACTTCAGATTATACTACAAAGCTACAGTCATCAAAACCATATGGTACTGGCACAAAGACAGAAATAGAGATCAGTGGAACAGGATAGAAAGCCCAGAATTAAACCCATGTACCTAGAGTCAACTAATCTATGACAAAGGAGGCAAGAATATACATTGGAGAAAAGACAGCCTCTTCAATAAGTGGTGCTGGGAAAACTGGACAGTCACATGTAAAAACATGAAATTAGGACAGTTCCTAATACCATGCACAAAAATAAACTCAAAGTGGATTAAAGATCTGGATATAAGACCAGATACTATAAAACTCTTAGAGGAGGAAAACAGAGGTCAAACACTCTCCGACATAAATGAAAGCAACATTCTCAGTTCCACCTGTTAGAGTAATGACGATAAAAAGAAAAATAAACAAATGGGACTTAATTAAACTTAAAAAGTTTCTGTATAGCAAAGGAAACCCTAAACAAAACGAAAGGACAACCCACAGAATGGGAGAAAATATTTGCAAATGAATCGACTGACAAGGGATTAATCTCCAAAATTTACAAACACCTTCTACATCTCAATACCAAAAAAAAACAAACAACCCCATCAAAAAATGGGCAGAAGATCTGAACAGACAATTCTGCAAAGAAGACATACAGATGGCCAAAAAACACATGAAAAGATGTTCAACATCAACTCGTTATTAGAGAAATGCAAATCAAAATCACTATGAGGTACCACTTTACACCAATCAGAATGGCCGTCATCAAAAAGTCTACAAACAATAAGTGCTGGAGAGGGTGTGGAGAAGAAGGAACCCTATTACACTGTTGGTGGGAATGCAAATTGGTGCAACCACTGTGGAAAACGGTATGAAGATTCCTTAGAAAACTAAAAATAGAATTACTGTTTGATCCAGCAGTCCCCCTCCTGGGCATCTATTCAGAGAAATCCATGATTCAAAAAGACACATGTACTCCAGTGTTCATACAATAGCCAAGTCATGCAAACAACCTAAATGCCCATCGACAGAGGAACGGATAGGGAAGAAGTGGTACATACACACAATGGAATATTACTTAGCCATTAAAAGGAAAGAAATAACGGCCTTTGCAGCAATATGGATGGACCTAGAATTTATCATGCTAAGTGAAACCAGTCAGACAATGAGACACCAATATCAACTGCTACCACTTACACGTGGAATCTAAAAATAAGGACACAATGAACTTCTTTGCAGAACAGATACTGACTCACAGACTTTGGAAAACATATGGTTTCCCAATGAGACAAGTTGGGGGCTGGAGGGAATGCACTGAGGGTTTGGGATGGAAATGCTATAAAATTTGGTTGTGATGATTTTTGTACACCTATAATTGTAATAAAATTCATTAAGTAATTAAAAAAATAAAAAATAAATAAAAATAAAAAAATAAATTAGGGAAACTCTTTCCTTGAAAAGGGGCCCACAAAGTTCCCATCGTGGTTCAGTGATTAACGAACCCAACTGGCATCCAGGAGGACACTGGTTTGATCCCTGGCCTTGCTCAGTGGGTTAAGGATCTGGCTTTGCTGTGAGCTGTGGTGTAGGTTGCAGACGCGGCTCGGATCCCACGTTGCTGTGGCTGTGGCGTAGGTCAGCGGCTACAGCTCTGATTAGACCCCTAGCCTGGGCACCTCCATATGCAGAGGGTGCAGCTCTAAAAAAAGAAAAAAAAGAAAAAGGAAAAAAAGGAAAAAGAAATGAAAACAAGCCCAGATGTATAAAGTGTCCTTTTGATCCCACTCCTTTCCTTAGATTGCCTGGGGTATTCCGTGGGGTGGACTTACCTACGGCTCTTCCGGTTACCTGCATGTGATGGTGTTGCCTTAACTGGATACTGATCTCCTGGAGGAACTCTCCTTGCTTCACCTGCAGAAAAAGAGAACTGGGTGTTTACTCTCTCTCTACACACACACACACACATTCTTTTGTGTACACACCTGTGTAAGTATAAAAAACATTTTGTAGGAGTTCCCTTCGTGGCTCAGTGGTTAACGAGTCTAAGAACCATGAGGTTGCAGGTTCAATCCCTGGCCTCACTCAATGGGTTAAGGATCCGGCGTTGCCGTGAGCTGTGGTGTAGGTTGCAGACGCGGCTTGGATCCCGCGTTGCTGTGGCGAAGGCCGGCAGCTACAGCTCCTGTTAGACCCCTAGCCTGGGAACCTCCACATGCCGCGGGTGCGGCTCTAGATAAAGGCAAAAAGACAAAAAAAAAAAAAATTGGTAGCCATTAGTGGTATTCACCCAATATTTCCAGGTCTCCTACTCCTGAGCATACACCTTGCTGGCCCCTTTGTGAGTAGGTGAGGTCATATGACTATTCTGACCAATGAATCTGATGAGATGTGTGTCACTTCCAGGCTGAGTCTTTCTTGCTGCTGCCATGAAACCCTTGGAGCTCTTTTGCCCTCAGCATATGACCAACAAAGTCCAAGATGGTGACTGTTCCATCACCTGGATCTCTGAATGATGGTCATGAGTTGAGCCTCCACCTCGCCAACCAATATTGGGCACGCAGCATAAATTAGAAATACTTAGCTGTTTCACGCCCTTGAGAATATGGGGCTATTTGTTGTGTAGTATAAGCAGCCTAGCCTAATGGATACAATTTATAGAGTCAAGCACTTTTTGTCCATATCCCATTTCACCCTCCAAACAAATCTAGGATGTAGAAACTATTGTCATACCCATTTTACAGATGAGAAAGCCTAGGCTGAGAGAAGTGAATTAATCTAAGATCACCGCTGATGGCAAGAGAGTTTTCTATGCCACATCTCTGCTTCAAATTCTGGCTCTTAACGCTCACTTCACCTCTGTTCTCTCTGACCCAGAAGGAAAATAATACTTGTTACATGTTCTCCCAGAATACATATTTGCTTCATCATGTCACTCAACACATAACCTCAAATTTCCCACTGTACTCAAAACCCGCATGTTCAAAAAAGGAAAATTCGTTTTTTTTTATAAACCACTAGAACATCATAAATTATAGTTTCATGATTGGCATTCAATCACTTTCTAGAAAATATGATCTGGCAAACATAAATCCTTCTCACAGCAAGTGGCCCTCAGCTAAGAAAATTCATTTTATTAACCAAAAAATCATCCTTAGAATTGATGGCTTAGTAGATGACCTTTGGCCTACTGTAATATAGCAATGTGTCTACCACAGTAAAAATGCCAGAGTAAGACAGGTCCCACAAAAGGCAATAAAGAACAACATTCCAAAGACAAATGCATTTGAGACACATATGACAGCCATGGGAAGGGGGGAGTCATCTGTTACAAGAAATGACAGTGTTTTGGCAGCCTCGGTTACTTTAACTGACAGGACAAATAAAACTAAAGTAAATTATTTTTTTAAAGAGCAAGTCAGAAGAGTTACAAATATAAATCAGAGGTAGTTTTGGACTTGGATTTAAGTCCACTGAGTATCCCTCCTTTTCAATGCCCTGAGGTCAGCACTGCCCTTTTACAAACATTCAAACCTATACTGTTCTTCTACTAATTTTTCTTTGGTTATTTGAATTAATCTGGGTTTTATTCTGCTGTTAATCCTCTCAGACTCACTTTGCCCTTCTGATATTCTCTTTGAGGCATATCTTCATCTGGGTGTGTTTATGGTTAAGTGCAAATCCCCCATGAATTTCGTTGGGAATAGAGAGGGCAGTCCATTAAAATACCCATTGTTGTCTCAAATTCAACCTCTTCTAAAGAGACTGTGAGATATTTTAACTCTTGGACTTTCTATATTTGGATCCTAAGAGACTAACACAACTTTTTAAATGCCCATTGGTTCTTTGAGGGAGGCAGAAATAAAAGTCTTTCTGAAGCTAAGTTCACATGTATTCTCTGACTGGAAATAAGAAACCAACCAAACAAACAAAGAGAATAAATACCCTCTCCAGAAGCTGATTCTTCACCAAGCATATCACTCCTCAGGCTGGGATGGGCAGGTTCGACATTATGTGCTGGTCAAAGACAAGGGTATTGGGATTCGTGCTAAAGAACAGGACATAAATCCTGAGGCTTTTGAAGTCTTTAGTGGCTTAATGTTCAAAATTTTGCTTCCTCAAGATGAAGGTTCAAACACAATTTAGGTCAAAGGTTAAAGAAATCTGCCACTTCAGTGGACAGATAAGGGTTTTGAAGGTTGCAGCTGAGGCCTGGTGGCTGGGCCAGGCTGGGAAGACAGAGCATAAAGGAGACTTGACTCCACCCTCCCTTATCTGCCTCTGGTTTCCTTAAGAACTAATGTTCATTAAATTCCTCTCTCTTAATAAAGAAGAGAAATTCACAACAACCAAGAAAATAAATCCTATCTTTGTTCTGGCAAACTAGGTCAGGCTCATCTCTTCCTGCTGTCAGTTTTCTGCAGCCTGGGCTTCACAACGAGTCACAGGTATTTATGAAACTGTGCTTGATTAAACTTTGCCTTATTCCCCATCTGAGGGCTCCAGCGTCTCTTAGAGAGAGATTGAGTTGGCGGATGACTCTGTCGGAAGACCCCTCAGTGAAGACAGCAGATCTGAAGACTGCCTTGGCACTGGCTTGATTTGGAACCGAAGCATCAGACACGTATACGCTGCACGCCGAGATGCCACTGCCACATAAAAGCAGCTTAGCAGCATGGAAACTTTTTTATTTTATTTTACAACCTGTTTTAATGGGATTGGACTCAGTGCTGTAAATTTCACTGAGCCGGCCTTTAAAAGAAGAAATTCATTCACATTTTCCCCAGACTTCTGGTTCTCTCCACAGACCCATCAGTATTGCCATTTAGCACGTCTGTGTTAATGGAAAGCCAAGGATTTTCTTATATAAGCAGTAAGACAATAGGCATCTTTGGATGTAGTTCCAAGGTATCAAAGAAGAGGAACACAGGCTATGGATGTCAGTGCAAATAGAGAAGGCAAATCTCCCCTCCATGAGCAGAGGAGGTGGCATTTATGCTTTCCTCCACCCACACAGCCTCAGAAATGGAGGCTAGGATTCCCAGGGCCAGGTTTTTGTAAAGGGGGACTCAATCAGCAGCACAAAAGATGATCACACACGTGTGGTCCTGTTTCTAGAGCCAAGGAGTGAGAGCTTGGAATCCTCGGGCCCTGTGATTACAACTACTCACTGGACACACAAGCCTTAGGGATTCTGCACCTCGTTTTTCATGACCATAAATGAGCACAGCTCAGCCATCAGGCTGTGTAGGAAACCAACCAGAGAGACCAGGTTTTCGGGTCCGCCCCCACCACCAACGGGAGCCAGCCTCGGGAGCCAGCCTCTCTAGGGAGCCAGCCTCTGGGAAATACCTTTCTGCATACCTTTTCCTGTTCGAATAGGCAGAAGGCTGGGCCAGGCACGGAGCTGGCATCCTAGGGTTAGCAGACATTCTCCAGGTCACACGGCTGTGATGCCAGGTCCCCACTTCTCTTTGTATGTGTTCCCAAAACCTACTTGAGCTGTGTTTGAAAGATGCATTGCCATTGGTTAGAAATGCTTGTCTTAAAAGAAAAATTCTTACCTCAAACTACAGATAAGGAGTTTCCATCGAAGAAGGAAGTAAAGAATAGAGACATGAAGGTGAGCGCTGGGCTTCATGATCTGCACCACATGTTATTCTCAGCAGCTGGCCTCTAGCGGGGCTTCACAAGCAGGGCTTCCCAGGATCACCTGGCCGGTTGTTAAATGCAGATTGACTGGGCCTGGGGGGGGCCCTGAGAATCAGCATTTCTAGAAAGGTCCCAGGTGACGTGATATTGTGGGTTTCTAGATCATACGTTGAGTAGCAAGCGGATAGACCACACTTTAAGTAGCCGAGCAAAGTATATAATTTGTGGTTCAAATCCTGGTACCAACAATAATCATCACAAGCACTAGTTACTTAATCTATCCAAGGTTCAGCTTTTTCTTCTGGAAAATAGGATTGTTCTGAGTATTAACTAAGATGGTGTCTTGGAGATCCAGATGAGAACTGCTCAGGGCCTGAAAGCAGGCAAGAGTAATAGTAGTAGAAATAAGGGTAAATACTCCTGAGATGTTAAGGAGGTCAAATGAATCAGATAGAGTTGAGGGTGATGGCCAGTCTCCAGTCGTGGACAGCCAGGTGGCTGGGGGTGCGCTCAGGGAATAGAGAAGGTGCGGGTGGCCCTTGATGATAGCACCGCATGGGGGAGAAACGATGAATACAATTTGGGGGCACTTAAGAGTTGGGGATCTGGGCTGGAGATATAGGTTTGAGAGAGCTCCCTGTGGGAGACCATGGAGCATGACAAGGAAGAAGGAGCCAGGACAGAACTTGGCAAAGAGTCACGTTCAGGGAATGAGAGACAGAAGAGATTCTTTCCACAAAAGAGATGGAGAAAGAAGTGTCAGCAGAGAGGGTAGAAAACCAGGAAATCGGGGTCCCCTTCTGCTAGGAGGCTGGGAATGGTAACCCTGACAAAGAAGGGATGAGTAAGAAGGGACGCACATTTGGGAGAGAAGATGGCAGATTCCACACTGGGTACGCTGATTTTAAGATGTGGAACAGTAAAGCCTGGGGCTCTGGAAAATACAAGAGAGATGTACGGGAGAGCCAGGCAAGGACCTTTAGGAGGTAGCAGTGTTTAGATGCAACTATAAAGACCGGTAGGGTGGGGAGTTCCTGTCATGGCTCGGAAGAAACAAATCTAACTAGGATCCATGAGGACACAGGTTCGATCCCTGGCCTCACTCAGTGGTTTAAGGATCCAACGTTGCCCGTGTGGCTGTGGTGTAGGCCGCGGATGTGGCTCTGATTCTACCCCTAACCTGGGAATTTCCACATATGGCCCTAAAAAGCAAAAACAAACAAACAAAAAAAAACAAAACAAAGGGGCTCAGAGATGGTATGGCAGTTAAAACGTTGTGGATTCACAAAGCCTGAGAAGCCAGTTGCATAGTCAATTTTCATTTACAAATATAGCAATCAGAAAAGCTAAAAAAATTTCTATGAAAATTTTTTTTTAATTTTAATATAATCTCAAGTATAAGAGATTGAAAACATTAGTGGACATTTGGCGGGAACCTTTAAATCTGCATCTCTCTAATAACAACCCAACAAATTGAAAAATTCAATAAAGCAACTCTTTTGTAAGCAAAATGGCAAACAGCTAATCTGAATTCTTTTTGACAGATGAGGCCAAAATGCTGGATAATTTTTAAGTCCATGTGGGCTTGAGGTGTTTGTTGTGCTTCTTTTGGTACAGAATTTTTGGATGTCTTTCCTACAGCAGCTCTGACGATACACCTTTGATAACAGCTTTTTTTACCCTTAATTCTCCCTGCTCTTGCAGTGACCAGAGAGCCAACATAAGTCCCTAGATCTAGAAATAGTCAGGAAAAAATCCTAACACGACACAGACACAGTATGAGCCAGGGTCAACATGCACAGTAAAACTTGGGAACATGACCTTGTCGCTTTTACCCTGACGTCCTGAATGTTAACACACCCAGGACCCAGTCCACAGAGGCACTTACTTCACAAGTGTGTTTTGAATACAAGGTAACGTAAAATATTGCATTTAACAAGCTCTGCTCAAATCCCACTACTTCAGAGGGCTTTTCCTGACGACGAATCCCACTCTCAGAAGGCACTTTGTACTCATGGCTTTCTATATAAGCTTTTAATCTTGCCATCTTGCAATTATTATTATTCATGTGTTGTTCTTAATTATTCTCTTACTAATGTGTGTGTGCGCGCACATATGCACGTGTGCTTCACTTCTTCAATTGACTACAGGTCCCTTAAGTCAGAGACTTTATTTTCCTGTTTTGAATTCCCAACATGCCTTGTGCAAGTCTGGGCACAGTGGATGCTTAAAAATACTTGTCCATGAAATACCTCTCCTCTGCTTGGGCTGCACTGTCCAATATTCGAAACACTGACAAGAGTTCTTTGGTTCCTAGTCTATGTGCTTTTCTACTTGACAGGAAAATGAAAAATTAGAAATATTTGAGTGTTAGGATGTTGTAACAGAGTGGAATCTCTTAAAGAATTAAGATGATTCTTCTCTAGAAGTCTACTAGAGCCTCTATTTTTTTTGCCAGCAAACAACCACATACACCTAAAGGCTAATGTTATGCAGATAATACGTCATATCCAAGCTGAAAGCTTCTCCACATCAAAGAGATGTGTAGATCCCAGGTAAAACCATGCTCCCAAATTCAAGTGCAAACATATATATTATGGGAAAGATCCAAAGCAACAATTGTAAGAACTAAATGGATCCCTTAAGATTTACTTAAAAGCAGACATTTCCCCGATGAGCATTCATTTCAGTAAGATCTCTTTTGGAAGCAGAAAGTTTTCCGAGGCAGAGAAGAATCAGTTTTTCTGTTAGATGCAACAATATTCAAAAAGACTAGGGAAACACTGTTCATATTTAGTGGCTACAAATATCAACAGGCAATTTTATGTTTATTGTGATAACCATAATTATAGTCTTCACATAATTGTATAACTAAGTTATGCCTTCTGTTAGCTTACCATACATTCTCGCATTCATTCAACAAATATGTGTTGGGCACCTGCTCTATGACAGGTGCTGATCTACGTGCTAAGGATATAGGAGAAGACAAAACAAAACATCCGTTGTCAGATACCACATTCTGGTTTAATAAAGTAATGCTAGCTCAATAGCATGGTATTTTTAAACTAAAAGAAATGGCCAAGGAGTTAATTTCTGTTTTTGGAGAATTGCTGAATATTTAAAATTAAGAATAAATTGTGGTAAATTGAGGACATAATTGTCATTTGATATAAAAACTTTAAAATATTTTTGATGCAGTATTATAAGCCCAGCAAATAATAATCACATAAAAGAAGCACTACTTATTCTCACATAAGGGGCATATATTGAGCATCTTAGGAAATGCACATTTTCTTAATTTTTAGGCTTTTAGGACAGATTACTTGGGGTCATCTATAACAAAGATCCTGATTAAATGCCAGATTAATTAAAATATCTTTCCTAGGATTAATAACCAAGAATTTACTTACAAAACTTCTATGACTTATCAAAATGTTTCAATCCAGGCTTAATGGTTTGACTTTTGTCTCTGAAGCTCCTAGGATGAACCGTCTTCTGGTGCCAAGTACTTAAGTCTAGTCCCGCACAGATAGCTGTTTTGAAAAGAAGACCATTTGAGTGATGGATTCTTTTGGCCTCCATGTTGACCTTATTGTTCTGTTTCCCAAAGCTGTTCATGTTGTGGTTATTGTAATAAAGCTCAGCTATTGAAAACTTGAAGCTATGCATCAGGGCATGAGCTTATTGTATGACCTGTTTATTATTTTTCTTTCTGTTGGTTTCATGGTACGTTCCCACGGTGGCACATGAGTCATAATACATATTTGTTTTCAAGGTGTGTGAGTTGGCTCAGAGACTGACAGCTGTGCTAGTCTCACCTGTGGCTGTAAGCTTATTAGAATTCCAAGAACCATAAAGGACCCAGGGAGACCCTAGTACCTCTGAGCAATATGGCCTGATTTTCCTAGACAAAGACTTTGATTCAAAGCTCTTTTATCAGTAGGACTGTGAGTTGGTTCGTCTCCTTCTTCTGTTATAACAAAGAACAGACGAGTTAGTTTATGGGGATGCCAATGTCTAATCTTCATCCCTTCATCGCTCCCTTGTACTGACCCTTTATGACAGGACAGATCCTTCAGAGACACCATTTGTACTGGTGCTTAAGTCCAACTTGTGGATAGTTATGAGGAGAGAAAAGTCAACTATTATTTGTTGATATTACTTAATATAGGAGGTGTTATCCCATAAAAATACTTATTTTTAACATTTGCTTAAAAATATTCTTTAGAAACAGTTCATCTCTAGCTAAGGTATCAAATATTAGGAGTTCCCTGGTGGCTCAGTGGGTTAAGGATCCAGCATTGTCACTGCTGTGACTCTGGTTACTGCTGTGGCAGGAGTTTGATCTCTGGCCTGGGAACTTCTGTGTGCTGCATGTGCAGCCAAAAAAACAGTATCAAATATTAGAAAAATCTACTTGGCTATTACTTTTTAAGTCTGCTACTTTGTCATACTTCTTTTTTTCCCATTAGGGACTTTGGTTCTCGTTGTTTCCTGATTAAAATTCTTTGGATTGCCTCGAAGTACAATCCCTTAGACAAACGTAGTTTCTTAAAAAAAACACAGACCACCAGCAATAGAAAGCACAGTAGGAAAACAAGCATTATTCTAGGGAGCAGCAACCTTGGAAAGACAGTTTTGTTAGTGGAAACACATTAGTCTTTCATAAACTAAGCAGTGATGATATTTTCAGAGCAGTTTATAAAAGGTCAAATGCCCATCACCAGCGAGTGAGGCATGTCCTTGGAAAAGGCAAAGTAGGTTTTCAAACAGTGGCCCATGGACATGTTTTCAGGATCCTGAGACTTTTAGGCAGTTGAAAATATTTTTAATTATTTTCTTTCAACAGCAGTATAAAGATTCTTAAAAATCAACCATTTAGCAGTTAAAAAGACAGAACTTTTTCTTTGCAGTTATAAATCTCAATTGAAAGATACTGATGTAGACTATAAGATCCCAATTTTTAAGTCAGTGTTTCCCAGAGCAGACTCCTCTGATGTGTTGTGGGTGTGTAAAGATGATTCTAACCTTTTTAAAAGGGGTCCGGGCATCTTTCAAGTTTGAGAACTGGCACTGGGCACCGAGACCCGCTCTTTGCTGCAGAAGAGGCCGGCAAAGGTAGAGGGCGCCACCGTGAGGCTCCCATTTCAACGCTTGTCATTTCAATTGCGGTGGGTTAGAGATCACAGGGAGCAGTGCTATCTGTTGAAGAGACATCAGACAGTGTAGTAAAAAGGGTAATCCACTTATTTTTAGAGAAGTTTTCCACTCAGAGATCATACACGCTGCAGATCACAGAAACACATGCAAGCTTGAAATTTAATTTTTAGGAACTCTTTCCTGGGGCTTCCATAGAAAGCAACACTGAAAGGAAAATGATAATCATGACAAGGCAATTACGGAGAGGTTTGGGGGAAATGAAAAACTTTGAAAAACACTTCGTTAAAAATTTTTTTTTTATGAAAAATCATGCAAGCGGCATCATTTTACCTCGAAAGAGATAAATGAACATTGCAGAGATAACACTTTAAATCTTTAAAACAGTAAAGAAAGAATGACGTGCATATTTTACCCCACGTAAATTTTCCCCCCTTAGTGATTCACAATTTATAAATGTGATAAATATTGACTTACTAGTCTTCCAACAGATGGAATGAAACATGGAGTAAAGACAAAAGCAATACATTTGTGCTTTCGGCATGAAATGAATGAGAGATTAAGCTGAGGCTTCCCTAGATTATTAACAGGAAGCAAAGTGGATAATAGTAGTGTTTATGCACAACTGCATGCCGTTTTCAGTACATAAATACAACAAATTTTAAAAAAAAACCTCAAACTTTATTTTTTCCAGGGAGATGATTCCCTTTCGGTTAATTTTCCCTTTTCTGTAAAAAAAAGATTACTGAAAAGCAGTAATAAGTTTATATTGCACGTCTTCAGCTAAACACTCAGGGAAGATTTGTTTCAAAAGAGAATTAAGATTTGGCACCTCTAACAGGGCTAAGAGGGAATACCAGCACAGTAGAAAACTGACTTACTGAAATTCCCTAGTATTTAGCAAATAGATTCTACAGAGGAAGGACCTTTTCAAAACTTACACTCCAATATTCCCATTACCATGCAGTGGAAATTCAAAGTGTAGGGGGCTTATTATTAACTATGATATAATATGGTCACACTGACACATGGGAGACTTTCCCTCAATTAAAAAATCTTGGAAAGAACTTCTAGCTGAAGAACAGGCCAAGATGGCAATTTTTCCTTGAAAGTATGGGGTAAAATGACATGAATAAAACGTGAAAATCCACTTACTGATGTCTGGTTTACTGATAAATACATATACAGGCACATATTCTCCCCATCTATATCTATATTATATGTATATACATATATAGGTAGATATCCATATGTATCTATACATACACGTAAGTTTTTTTCTACCAACTTTGCTGCCTTTGTTACACTGACGTAATGCTCTCTCGGGCCAGTGGAAAGAAAGGAGGAAGTTTCAAGAAACTAAATTCTTATATGTCAGGTTTTCCAAACCATCATCACAGCAGCAAAATAATCTATCAAATACTCAAAATTTACAGCCATCCCAGACATAAGAAATTTTGACCGAGTTGGTGCCTTCACCCGGAGCTAATCTTACTCCTGGAGCCACAAACATGATGGCCAAAGTGACAGCCTGGCTACAAATCCGTCTGGCAGCTTCATTAGACATCTCTCGCCTGACTGCTTAAACTGCGTTTAAGGCCTACTTTTATTTTTTCAAGTCTTTTGTTTAAACTAAAAGGTCATGTTTTCAAGCAAATGATCTGCTGCTCCCCTCAATCCAGCACCATAATAGTTACATTATTACTAGTCTTACCCCAAGTGGTGAGTTGGCTACCCAGGCACAAGGACCCTGGCCCCTCCCCTGGGCACAGCCAGGACACTGGGGAGGGGACGGTTTCTTTATTTGTGGTAGAACCAAGTAAGCGTGCCTGGCTGGGAAACAATCAAGTTGTTCCTTCATGACAAAATCCAAATGGATTCCTAATGGGAAAACTGGGTTCCATAGGCAGGACACACCTACAATTTGAAATCACTCCTTTTAGATTTTAGCAGTGGCTTTTTTCTTTGAATGGATACTGTTTTGTAAACCTCCATATTTTATCACCGTACATTTTTTAAAAAATAATCAATCAGCTTTCTCAGAGAGTGGATTACTTACTGCCTCAAGAAAACAGAAACCCACACTACACTTTAAATAATTATGTGCTAACTTTTTACGGTAATGCAATAATGCATCACAGGGATTATATTACATATCAAACAGAGAGCAGGCCCACACTCCTGAGCCCTTCTTGGGGCCTTTGAGCCACACAAGGCAATGTCCTTTACTCTCTCCTGAGACTTTTCTGCTGGTGTGATGGCAGATTCACAAGAATCATCCGAGAGAGAAACCATGACCCAGCTCTTTTAACTTTGTGGGCAACCAGAGAAGGCTTATTCCCCACACATTTCATAGAGGCCTAAGACGAGGAATCTGAAAACTAGAGGCTGCGGATGCGGGCAAGCTCTGGTTCCATGAGAGAGAGGAAGAAACTGTGTTTGCAGCCCTGTTTTTGCCTTTGTCTCCCATGGTTTGTACTGTTTATAATGCCTGCCTTTATTTCATAATGTATTTACCATGCCTCAGTGTGAGACCAATTCCTTTGTCATGAGTGGATGAAAGAAGCCAGGTCAGGCAGCATCTACACAGGTGTGGGATTGACGCTGGGAACGAAAGTCTTATTTCCTAGTGCTGATATTTTTCATTTGTTAGTTATAGAATTTTGAGCTTTTATCTGTTATTAATTTCTACACAAAATTGATTTTTGGATTAGATTTTGTCTTTTTTTTTTTTTTTTACATTTTCAATTATAATTAAATCCTCCATAATCATCAAGGGTTGAGGAGAACTGCTGTTGGCAAACTCCTACTGAGCGTCAGTAACTCGGTGTGAACAGGGTTAGTGAACCATATTAAAGAAAGAGTATTGCCTTTTCATTTTCATTTCAATGAGATTCCATTTATAATAAATAAATTTGCATATCGATACTGCAAATAAAATCCAAAAATTAAAAAAAAACCCACACACGTTTTCACGTACTTGAATTTTGCTGGGCTGTCTGAACCACAAATCCCAAGTTCTTGACACACATTCATGTCAGCCTATTTGTGGGAGACTTTGCTGCTGCTGACATGGAAGGAGTACACACACAGGCACTGATGAGAAAAGAGAATCGAGATTTTTAAACTTACAGGATTTTTTTGATTTTCATTTAACTTCTGATGCTAAAAATCAAAACAAAACAAGAAACCTGGCTATAGAAAATAAAATTCAGGTAATGATATCAAGACATTACATAACCTAAATAATATAAATGAGTTTAAATACAATGAGTTTTAAATGATTCTGACTCCTAAAATTTAGACTCATAATGAAAATATATTTGAAAGGTAGAGTATTCCAAAATATATTTATCTGCTTGCATATAGTATTAAGAAATTAGAGTTTTAAGCTTTTTTAAAAAAATTGTCATAAAATACATTAACACATATTCCTCACTCAGGATCATTTGAGATATTATGCGAGTACATTCCTCATAGTTTTATAAAGTTCAAACCCTAAAGTAATTTTAAACCTTAAAACTGATATAAATCATTTAAGTAAGGAAACACATACGGAAAGTGGTTTGTACCTAGCAAGTGTCTAGCAAATGTTGATTGTTGTTACTTAGTTACTGAAGCTGTTTCTAGATAAATATCTGACTACTAATGATCAAGGTAACTGATATTCTACAATTTCTATTCCTGATCCTATATTTCAATAAAGCGAGCTGATCACCACTTAGAGAAAACAAAGAAATAAATAAAAGTAAATAATTTCCAAAATGTTTTCAGATACTAAGACCTTCTGAAAATTAAGTTAATGATAGCAATTTTAGGAAAGGTGCAAAGTTTTCCTCCAAATAACAGTGCCAGATTGGCAGGAAGAAGGGGTGATATTTTTCTAGTCTTTCTTATGATGTTTCTAATCTGAAAATAAGAGTCTATTTGAAAATCTCTACCAAGTGGGTCTGAATCCAAATAACTTACAATTTGTTCCACTCATTAATCATGTAAGCTCTAAATACATTTTTGAGAAAAGTATATTAATATTGACAGGCGTATTTGGCAAAGCAATATCAGCTATACACAAAAGCCATTTTAAACAGCCTCTTTAATAAGGTAGGAGATGAAAAATACCAGCTCACAAGAGTATGTGTTTAATTAGGAGGTATACTGTACTCAGGGACATTCTAATGAATAATAAATGATGTTTTATTCCCTGTGTCTGAGACCCAAAGCCAAATAATCAAGAATCAAAGCAACTCAAAGTATTAGGTAACAATCAGTAAACTTGGGCAAGATCCTTTTTTCCCTCTCAAGTTTAATTGGCTCATTGTTCCCAGGAACTATAAACCATAGGGTTGGTGGCAGAGCTGAAGTTTACTTCTATAAAGGAAGATTAACATATTCTGGAACTTTACACTAATCCTTGTTTTGAGTTAACTCAAGCAGATTGGATTAGTAATTCTTACCTACCACCCACTAGAAGAGACCCCGGCTTCGCTTCTTTGACAACCAGTGGTATTGTACACCTTCTGTGCATTATCTTCCACTGAAAATGTCCTGGGGAAAGAAATTATGTTACGGGGAGAAAGAAACTGTTTTACGCAAGGGGGGGGGGGGGCAAGAACCAAGGCCACTCAAAGCTAAGGCCGGTAGTTTCTCTTATTATCAGCTCGGTGCACATTTGGTTAATTCAGGCAGTTGGTGGGGTATTCTGAGAAGTTCATTAAACATTTCCTCATCACTGAATTGGCTTTTCTCTGCTCCCCATCTGGGGAGGGCTGAGGCAGAAAGGCAAGAAGAAAGGCTTCTCCCTTACAATCCTCTAAAACGGTTTCCACATTCTTTCTTTCCTTGTCCCCTCAATTCTCAGATAGGAGCAACAACAACAAAAACCTGAACAATTCTCTAGGGGGATGATTATTTACCCCTGCTCTTACTAGTACAATGAATTTATATACCTATTGACACAGCATCGTTAAAGAAAACGAGTTCTGCCAAACTATAAGAAAGATGCCCTTGTCCTGTACGTTCAGATCTCATAGGTCTATGTTTGTTACTGTGTGCCTTAAAGAATTTTGATTTTCCTGTGGTTTCCAGGGTGGGGTGGGGTGGGATAGACTGGGAATTTGGGGTTAATAGATGCAAACTATTGCCTTTGGAATGGATAAGCAATGAGATCCTGCTGTATAGTGCTGGGAACTATATCTAGTCACAATGGAGCATGATAATGTGAGAAAAAGAATATATACATGTATGTGTGACTGGGTCACCTTGCTGCACAGTAGAAAATTGACAGAACATGGTAAACCAGTTATGATGGAAAAAATAAAAATCAATTAAAAAAAGAAATAAAAAACACTGAAAAAAGGAATTCTGATTTTCCATTTATGAGTAAATACCTTAAATCTTTTTTTCCAGGGTTATTGAGATATAGCTGACATACAGCACTGTGTAAGTTTAATGAATTGACTTACAAATATTGAGAAATGACTACCACAATAAGTTTAGTTAACAGCCATCATCTCAAATAGATACAAAAAAAAAAGGTTTATTCCTTGTGATGAGAACCCTTAGAAGTTACTCTCTCAACAACTTTCAAATACCATACAGCAGTGTAACAACAGTCTTTCATGCTGTAATTATGTGTCTAGTCTTTACTTATATTATAGCTGGAAGTTTGTACCTTTTGACTACCTTCATCCAATTCTCTTTTTAGTCCTTCCTTCAATTTTCTAAACATCTTAAACTGTGAACCACAACCATTCACGATCTTCTTCCTTTCTATAAAGGACAATGTCATAAAAATCCACTCTGTCCTCATTTTCTTGGTTGTGGCAGCCAGATGGCCCTTCTGTGATGGTGAGGCATAGTTAATTACTGTTTTTACTATTAAAAATTATTAGAAACAGATAAAATACTTCACTTTTCATTCTAAAACTGAAAGTCTAGATATTAACTGTTGAATGATGTAATTTGAAGTAGAATTGACAATAAGTTAATTTTTTTATTTTTTTGTCTTTTTAGGGCTGGTCCTGCGTTATAATGGAAGTTCCCAGGCTAAGGGTCTAATCGGAGCCACAGCTGCTGGCCTACACCACAGCCACAGCAATGCGGGATCTGAGCTGCATCTGTGACCTACTCTACACCACAGCTCATGGCAACACTGGATCCTTAATCCACTGAGTGAGGCCAGGAATTGAACCTGCATCCTCATGGATACTAGTTGGGTTTGCTACTGCTGAGCCACAAGGGGAACTCCCAGACCATAAGTTAATTTTTAAGATTAATTTTATGTTCAAGATTACTTGATCTCATTCCTTTCAGTGGACCCTAGCCAAATGAAAACAACTACCTACAATCAGTAAACTGGGAATAGTCATCTATGATTTTGAGGAATTTGAAAGGAGTAAAGGGAAGGACGATTACTTAGCATCTACTTTGTGCCCAGGCACCGGATAAGCAATTTAAATACAATCCTAAGTGAAAGAGACATTAGTTTGCCAGATGTACAGATGCAGAATCTGGGAAGTTAGATAAGGTGCCCAGGGCCATTCAGCAAGTTTGAATGGGGATTTGAACCCAGGTCAACTGGTCTCCAGTACTCATAGTGTTTTTCAGTACCAAATGTCTATGTTTCAGATAAAATCATTTTGAGAGTTAGATGCTCATAAGTTAAAAACACTCAACAGTACACAAATGAACTTGAATACACTTTTGTCACCAGCATGTGACTTTGACTGAAGGAAGGGGAGCAAGGATAGGCAGGGATTTGAGCAAAATGCCCACCTGAAGGGCAGGCCTAGGTAGGACTTGGAAGCAATTAATGCCTATGGTAATAGATACCTAGAATCCTGATAAAGGGATCTCTGAATAGACGGAGGTGAAGGCTTCAAGAAAGAACATCACCTCCATCTAAACTGTTTCCTCCGTCTCCTCCCCTCCCCTGTTGGTCTCAACACTGTCTGTTCAAAGTTGGCCTAAAAATCAAGCCATCCTCCCAGCTTGTAGAGGAAAAGCACACAGTAGCCAGGGTCCAAGACCCAGGCTCTCCTCTCTGCCTCTTAGCAGAGCCTCAAATCCCCTTTCACTGGCTCCAAAATCATGGTCCTAGGACATCCACGTTCACCACCACCCCCCACCCCCGCCCCTCAGTGGCCCTCTGTCGAAGCTGCTCTACTTACCTTCACTTCGGGGGTCCCCTATGAGCCTCAGTTGGCATGCCTCCCATCTTGCACACACACTCCGCCGCCCCGCTGCCCTCCCCCCCATGGCCTTCTAGAGCCCACTCTCAGCCACCTCTCATGCGCTCTCTTTCTGGTTGGAGGAGTCCTCGCCCGCTACATCCCAGCTCGGGAAACCCTGCTGAGAACGAGGCACAAGTGGCTTTTGCGTGAACACTGTGAACGTGAGTTGACCTTTCCTGTTGCCCTCTCCCCGCCAATCGCTCAGGCATCGAGGTTGGGTCAGGCTGTGCCCTCCCTGAAATTTCTGCCGTGCTTTCTATTCCGGCTCCTTTCTGCTTCACCTTTCACCTCCTTAGTGAAAATAAAGAGATAAGCAGGAAGAAAGAGAGAATATCAAAATAATCTTGCTAGAATAGAAAATAACCCAGAGGCCCACGGACTAAGGGGAGGAACTTTGAAGAAAAGGGGAGGAGAGGGAGGGGGAGGGGAGGAGGGGAGGAGAAGGGCCACTCCAGGGCCCAAGTTCCCCCCTGCCAAGGACATGATAGGAGTGGGTCAGCTATGTTCTCTTCTCCCTCCCTGTGTGGTGGCTGTGACGCCTGGGATACCTGAACCTGTGCTTCCGCATTCTTTCCGTGAAGAAGGACCTCAGAGGGAAGGGGAGGAGGCGGAGGCAGCAGCATTGCCGGGAAACCTACACGCACCCCTTCTCCCCCCACCCTTCCTGGGTGTAGGTCCCCACAGAAGTCTCAGAGCAATTCCTGCTTTATTTCACCCCCCTCTGCCAGATTTGACCATGCTTAAGTCTCGTGTAAGTAAGTCGTGAACCCACGTACGCCCCGTGACAGGCGAGACAGTTAACAACCACGCACGTGCACAGGGAAGTGTGTCCGGTGACTCTTAAGAGAGCTTGTGCTTGTTGGTCAGACTTACTGTCGTCTCCAAAACTGTGAGCCCTCGTGAAGACAAGATTCAGATCTTCGAGTTCCCAGTGCAGTAGAGCGATGAGGATGCTCCATGAATGTTGAGTGTGGCCCAAACGTTGTGAGCCAGGAGACTGCAATGTCTGCAGAATCTGCAGAAGGACCCCTGGATTAGTTCTACTGGAAAACACAGTTTTCGGTTTTTTTTTTTTTTCCTTTTTGGGGCCACACCCGCAGCATATGGAGGTTCCCAGGCTAGGGGTCCAATTGGAGCTACAGCTGCCGGCCTTTGCCACAGCCACAGCAACGCTGGATCCGAGCCGCATCTTCGACCCGTACCACAGCTCACCGCAATGCCAGATCCTTAACCCACTGAGCAAGGCCAGGTATAGAACCCACAACCTCATGGTTCCTAATTGGGTTTATTTCCGCTGTACCAGGATGATGGGAACTGCCAGTTTTGGTTTCTGAGTATACTTTACAGACTAAATTTCAAAACTCCAGTTTTATTTAATAAACACTGTCAATTGTCTGGGTCCTTTATTTTTCTGTTTCCTCAATATTCTTTTGGTCCATACTCGTGAAGAAAATTATCTGTCAATGCACTGGATTTTTTTCTTTTTACTGTCCGGTAAATGTTTAAATCTACAGAATTGTCTTCAAATATGCATTGGGTTGCCCTATATATTAGTTAAGACTTTTTGTGGGTGCTAGTAAAGGAAAACCAGTTCAAGCTAGTTTAAGCCTTAAAAGGTATTTGATTGGCTCACTTAAATGAGAAGTACAAACTAGCTTCAGGTATGGCTGAATCCAGAAGCAAATGTCATCCAAACTTCCTGTCTCTCAAATTTGTCTTCCACTAATTATGGGCTTCATTAATTCTATTGTTTTGTAAATGTCCTTCCTAAAGGGCCTGGGAAAGATGGTTGCCAGCAGTTTCCAAACACACACACATACAGAATCATACACTAAACAGAGAAAGAATGCTAGAAGTAAATGCCAAATGACATGCCACACTTCATTGGTTCTACGACCTCTACCATTTTCCCTTTCTTCCTTCTATTCCTTCTTTCTTCTTTTCTTTAATTTGTATCATTTTAACACTTCTGAAATCAGAATGTATCCTAAACTTGCTGTCACCAGGTGGCAGCTAAGACATAGCTGTCTTTATTTGGACATAGGCATCAAAACTTGCAGAATGGGTGTCCATGTCTTGGGAAAAAATCCTGAGACTGTAATAGAGCACTCTTTCTGGAAATACCACATCACTGATATTCTTGATGACACAAAGAACACTGGGTGAAAAAAACATGTATGGCAACTACTTCGAGTCCAAAAATGATTTAGAAATATTGAACACTGAATATAAAGAAGTTTTAGAAATACCATCCGACTTATATCTTCTTTTTATTTATACACAAGAGTAAGACGTCATAGAAATCTGTATCTAATTAAGTCAGAAAGAGTTCTTTCAATAAATATAAAATGCAATTTTACAGTTATGCAATTTAAAAACAAGGGCATCTTAGTGCAAATAAAATAGGTGATGTCTACAAATCCACATGCATTTTCTTCTCACAAGAACAGGATTATGGACAAGTCCCAAATCTGAACTAAAAAAGGTTATTCTATGGCATTATAATACTATTCCTGATCTGCATTAATTTTTTTCATTGAGGTATAATTGACATATTTTACGGTATACAACAAAATCACTTGATATTTGTATGTATTGCAAGACAATCACCTCTATAGTCCAGTTAACATCCACTTTGCATTTTATATCTACACATGAGTTCACAGAGAGAGAGATGCACAGCTTCCTCAGGCTGGTGGAGTGGAAAGGGTTCTGGTCTATTAGAAAGGAGCTCAGGATTCTAAATCCAAGCTTTATTTTCACCAGCAAACCTAGGCGACTCACATCACCTTTCTAGGCCACAATTTCTTTATTTGTACAGAAGTTGCATCATCACTAAGGTCTCTTCTGGTTACAAAATGTTTAAGTTAGCAGTGGCATATGCTATATAAACCTAGTGTTCTTATCTTAGGACTACATTGATTATTTTAGAATTTGTCGAACATGACAACTGTATCACAAAGAAAGTTTAGTAATAATTCCTATTACCTATTACAGCAGCAACACCCACATTTTCTTCCTAGATCCATCAAAATAACACAAAAGATTGGGTAAAGCATTATTTTTCATTAACCTGCCCATGATAAACACACCAAGGTATCCAGTGTGAATGCTCATGGTTTTAGTTATTAGGCAACATCAGGAAACACGAATTCCTGACTCTAAGTGATTTGTTCTGCAGGTTGATTCTATATGTGCAGAAAAAGTGCCAGTTCTTAATTTCTTCCCAAAGAATCAAGAGAAGGAAGTGGTCACAGGCAAACAGGCCAGACTAAAAACACCCCACAGCTAAGAATCAGAGTGCAAAGAAAAAACAGCTTGGAGTTCAGAGTTTCTGTTAGAGCAAAATGCAGACTAAACATTCAAGTTTGCAAAAAAGTCTTACCGGCCAAGAAGAGAACATGGGAAGTGAGGATGTGGGTTCAATCGCTGGCATTGTTGGGGATCCGGCATTGTCATGAGCTGTGGTATTGCTGCATTGCTGTGGGGTAGGCGGGCAGCTGTAGCTCCAATTCGACCCCTATCCTGGGAACTTCCATATGCTGTGGATGCGGCCCTAAAAAGACCAAAAAAGAAAGAAAAAAAGAGCAAAAGAGAGAACATATGATAGACGTATGGCTCCTTGAAGACAGTCAGAACCTTTCTAATGAGGCTGGGTGTCAAATCCTGTATGGAATATCAAGACAGCCATTCTTTACTTTGTCCTAGTGATAGTCTTATTCACTTTTTTCATCAAATCTGCTTAGAAACCTCAGGAAGTTGGTGCTTCTGATTTCTTCAAGATATGTAAACAGTAAGAAGCAGGGAAATTAGCGGGGTCAGGGAGGGAAACATTAGAAAACTCTGGAAGTCCAGTATTTGCTAAGTGTGCACCAGAGACTCCTGGCAGATTTTTTTGGTTTGGTTTGGTTTTTTGGTGAGGAAATGGGAGCAATTAAAGTGTGAGTTATCCAAGGTCACAAAAGGAATCAGTGCCTGGGATTAGAATAGTCTGATTCCTGTGTCATTGATTATAAGTAAACTTGAGCTCTCATGTCCACAATGACTAAATCGGGCCTTTCACTAGAGCAAGAAAATTTAGGGAAAGACATAAAAGGACAATTTTCCTAATATGACTATGTGAGATAGTAGAGTCTGCCAAGGAGGCAGAATGTGTACCCTCCGCCTGTTCAAAAAAGGGGCACCAGCAAATGTGTCTGTTCTAGACAAGCCCTGCTGCCCTGGTATCCTTTCAGATGTAGAAATGTTTGATTCCTACCCATCTCTCTGACCTCTTCTTTCTACTTTCTTTCAGTAACTTACACTTCCTTTTAATATCTCGTTATTCTCCTGTATCTCAAGCTACTTTATTAATAGTATTTTATATATATTTATTATAGCATATAGTATATTTTATGTATATTTATTATAGTATACAGTATATAGTATATTTATATATAAATATAGTATAAATATATATACATATATATTAATAGTACTTTAAAATGCTGTGCCCCAGGGAGTTCTTGTTGTGGCTCAGTGGGTTAAGAACCCAACTATTATTCACGAGGATGTGGGTTTGATCCCTGGCCTTGTTCAGTGGGTTAAGGATCCAGCATTGCTGTGAGCTGTGGTGTAGGTCACAGATGTGGCTCAGATCTGGCGTTGCTGTAGCTGTGGTGTGGGCTGGCAGTGCAGCTCCTATTCAACCCCTAGCCTGGGAACTTCCATATGCCACACGTGAGTTCCTTAAAAAAAAAAAAGTATATAGACTGAGAGTCATATATTTCATTAAAAAAAAATAGACTAATGGCTTTGTGCTCTGCAACTGTGCAGAATTTCACTTCTTTTTTCTTATCTCATCACTTTGGGTCAGATTTGGTCCATTGAGATATTTTTAGATTCTGATCTTGCCATCTCGCAAATAGCTTATCCCACCAGCTCCAGGCCATTTGCAAATGTGATTAGCACATCCGCTATACCATCATCCATGTTATTAATAAAAATAATGAAAATAGACATGAGAGCTTGGCAGTATTAGAGTCTAAATCTCCCTCTTGGGTGACATTTATAAATTAGCCCCTGTATGTCCAACCAGGAAAACAGAAACCATCTGGGTATTTAAAACAGAGAGAATTTAATACAGAGGAGTTGTTCACAGACACTAGGAGATCTGAGAAGTCAACCAAGGGACAGTCGGGCAACCAAGATCAGTAACAATAGGAAGCCACTGTCAATCACAGGCTGGGGTACTCATAGGGGCAGGGTTAGTAGAACCTACAGAGCTGTGAAAAGTGGAGCCAGGGAGGAGATGCAGCCACTACTGGAGCTGCCACCCAAGGCAGATAAAACACCCTACTCTGCCCTTCCTGCCTTTGGCCTAACACAGCTGGAAACCAGTTGACGAAGGAGCTTAAGAAACACAGCTGGCTTAGGTCAGCCTCTGTGACACAGAGCAGAGAAGCATTCTTGAGTCCAAGACAGTTTCTCCATCTTGCTCACAAGAAAATAAGGGAAGAATTTCCTAAGTGTCCTGGTGAAGTCCAGATCCATAATCTTGACCGCATTTAACCCAGCCTAATATGCTGATAGTTCCACTAAATGAAGAAATAAGATGATTTTATCATAACTTATTTTTGGTGATCTTTCTCTTTCTTATCCAAGTCCTCACAAATTATTGGTCTGTATGTATAAGTTAGCAAACTATAGCCTAAAGACCAAATCCAGCCCATCATCTGTTACTGTAAATAAAGTTTTTTCTGAACACGGCCATGCTTATTCATTTATGCATTGTTTATGGTTACTTTCATGCAATAAAGGCAGAGCTGAGTTGTTGTGACAAAGATCAGAGGGTCCTCAACACCTACAACACTATCTAATCCCTTACTTGAAATGCCAACCCCTGGTCTATAATTTGCTGAATCCAACTACTTCCACCTTCTAAACATCTGTCATTTCCCATCTTTAGTCTTTTCACTTCACTTCCATTTTCTATTTTACCTGTTAGACAATCAATAATGGTTGCTCAATCATTGTTCTTTCTCTCACGAGGACCTAATATGTCTCCACAATGGCCTATGAGACCCATTACAAACAACCACATCCCGCCTTACTTCTCCAACCTCATCTACCACCCCTCTGCTCTCTTCACTCCTGTGAAATTCCATCCTGTTTGCACTGGTCCATTTAGATATGTTTAGATCCTGATACTCTTCTTGCTAACTACCAGGACATGCTAAGCACACCCCACTGAAGGATCTTTGCACTTGTTATTCCTTCTGACTGGACATCTTTCACCCCAGACGTTTTCAGGGGTGCCCTCCATACTTCTTTGCTGAAAGTTCATCCTTCAGTGAGCCTTTCCTGACCGTGCCCTTCCGAACCGCAACCACTGTCTCTCTGTGCAGCACACTCTCCTCCCCATCTCTGTTCTACTCTTGTCCATAGCGCTTGTCACCTTCTGACATAGCTATTTGCTTATTGTCTCCTCTTCTTCCAAATTCCCTTAGAAGGTAAATTCCCGGAAGCCAAACTTTTGTCTGGTTTGTTCACTAATGTACTCCTAGCCACTAGAGCAGTGCCAGGTATGTAATAAGTATTTTTTGAGTGAATGGATGATTATCAGGACACTAACAAACTCATTTAGAGCAACTGGCTACTCACTGTTTCTCTACCCATCTCAGGTTCTCTTTGCATCATCTTCTGCAAGCAGGGACAGCAAGTAAAGTATCTTCCCTGTAGCTGGACAAGCAAGTAGAGAACTTCAAGTTGGCAAGACAGAGAAAAGTAAACCATTAAGGATCATTATGGTTTGGGTACAAGTTAATCATTAAGGGGTCTGCGGTCAATATTTTAAAACTCAAGAGTAAAAAATCTTGAAAGAGCCAGGTGTAGTTAGCAGCTCTGTTTTTGTTGTGATGGTTGTTGTTGTTTTGGCTGTGCCCACTGCATGCAGAAGTTCCCAGGCCAAGGATCAAACCTACACCACAGCAATGACAATGACAAATCACTTAATCTGCTGAGCCACTAGGGAACTTTGGTTTTTAACTGTTCTCCCAAGGACTTGTCCCTTCTCACATATGCATGATTCTCCTTTAATAAAGTTGTGCTGACTTAACTCTACATGGTTGTAACAACCATATCCTAAGAGTTCTGAGAATTTTAACTCATTGAGCCATAGGACACCTTTCCAGCATTTGAATCATAAAAAGTATTTGTTCTTGGAGTTCCCATTGTGGCTCAGTGGGCTAGTATCCATGGATACCACTAGTATCCATGAGGATCTGGTTTAGATCTCTGGCCTCTCACTGGGTTAAGGATCCGGCGTTGCTGTGAGCTGTGGTGTCGGTCAGCAGCTGCAGCTTCGATTCAGCCCCTAGCTTGGGAACTTCCACATGCCAGAGGTGCAGCCCTAACAACAACAACAACAACAATGAAACAAATAATATTTGTTCTCACCTATTCCTTTACCTTTCTCAATCCATAAAGAGGTCTTCAAGAGGTGATGGAACTGATAAATCCTGCACTCTTCACACACAAAGAAGAGTCTTGCCATGGATCTGATAACTAAATGGTGGCTGGTCTAAATAAAATTGATTGGGCAAACATTTTATTTCACTGTCAGCCAATAGTGATCGGCTTTAAGACTGTTTTTTTTTTTTTTTTTTTTGCCTTTTGTCATTTTAGGGCCGCACCTGCGGCATGTGGAGATTCCCAGGCTAGGGGTCTAATCGGAGCTGTAGCCACTGGCCTACGCCGCAGCCACAGCAACGCAGGATCCGAGCCACGTCTGTGACCTACACCACAGCTCACGGCAACGCCGGATCTTTAACCCACTGAGCAAGGCCAGGGATTGAACCCGCAACCTCATGGTTCCTAGTCAGATTCGTTAACCACTGCGCCACAACGGGAACTCCAAGACTGTTTTTAATGATCAAGTTGACTGGGATTTTGAAATACGCATCACTACACAATACTGCATTTTTTTTTTCAGCATGAAGTTTCTTATTGAACATTTCGAATCTAAGCCTTTGGCATAACTGAAATTTTTGCACATCCTTAATGTTAACAGTTTGTCTTTTTTTTTTTTCCTTCAAAAACCTTTACTTTCTGAATATCACTTCCTTATTCAAACACTTGTCTGTCGTTATGGTTCTTCAGTACATGGCTCTTTCTTATTTTAGGGGTTTAAACACTGTCTCCCTTTTTATTTTACCTTACAGAAACATTTTACAAGTGTTCAGGTCATTAAAACATTGCTTAAGATCTATAAGATAATATCATTGTTATTACAGAAATTAATATGAAGCTATTCTGCATTAAAGTCTCTGTTCTGTCACTGAGAAGAAGCTCATACAAGGGGCCTATGAAATGATCTAAGCTCTTTCAGCCATTCTTTATGTTCCACCTGTATACAATGCTTCTAACTTCTTTTTAAAATATTTTATAGTTAATAAAAATAAGATTAAAAGAAAGATTTGATTGCACCTTTAGTTCTAACCCAAAACTGTTTCAAATGACCCCCCTTTCATCATTTCACAACAGCCTTTTGTTCTGGGTTTTTCCATCTGTTTGCTAAGCATTTTTCAATGGAAGTCTCAATTAGAAGGGAAAAAGGGAGGGGGGGACAATCATTTAATTCAAAAATTAATTTGGAGATCAGGCAACTGACTTAGGTTCACGCCAGCAACTTAAGGCTTTCAGCCTTGGCCACATGATCCAAAGGAACTGAGCAACAACTGTCTGGCAGCTTTAATCCTCCTTAATTTGAAAGCAAAGAAACTCACATGTGTTTCTAAGAACATTTTTGGAGTACAAGAAGTCTACTTCTGGGGGACACCATCTAATGCCCTTGTTTCGCTGATCTCGTGTATTCTAAATTAATTTTTAAACCTCACATAAGCAGAGGGGAGGTGGGGAAGGGGGAAGAACTAACAGCAAGGCAGCCATCCCATGTTGTTAAAACCACTGAAGGAGGCTTCAAAGACTACCTTTGTACAATGACACAGATTTTCTTCATGTTGTGATAAAGCTGGGCACCGTCATGAGAAAGACAAAAGTTGCAAATGCTCACCCTACCTTCTCTGAGAAGCTGGTGAGGCCCACCGCCTGGCAGCCTGCTTCTCTCCTTCTGTCTGGAGATCTGGAGGTTCACTGGTCTTTAGAGGAACTTAATTAAAATCCATGGACAATTTTCCAGGAGGTATATTAGGCCCTCATGGCAAATGCGTTCTGTTTGGTGGCTTCGATACTCTCTGGGCTTGTCTTATTTGGGAGGGGGAAAAGCTGAAAAGACTGGTGGGTCTCCTATGGATTTCAAGTCTGATAAGTTGATAGGCCACTGAGTCCCCAAAACTTTTTATCTGGGGTTTACTCATCAAAGTGGAAACTCAGGAAACCAGGCAGGACAGGACTCCATTGGGCAACACTTCAAAATAGAAGTGTTTCTGCTTTCTTTAAATTCTACTCCCTTGGTTCCCATCTCCAGCCTTCCAAAGAACCGCCTTCCCTGATGCAAACATCCCGCCCTATGCTTCACCTACACAAAGGCAAACTTACTCTCAAAGGGTCTGATCAAACCCTTCAAACCAAGGAGAACATAATCGCTGGTATTTCCTGATCTCTTATTTCTTCCAGTCTTGGATCTAAACATTTGCTATGTATTGTCATTTAATTCTCCTAGCAACCCTAGAAGATAGGTATTATTCTTATCCCCATTTTACAGATGGGAATAAGGGTTTGCTGAAACTCACACAGGGATTCCAACCCAGGAAGATTCATTGCAAAGCTCTTTCTCTTAAACACACGACTCCGCAATCATTGTTCTTCAGTGCACTGGGGTGAGACTGGGAACACTTAGTGCATTGCTTTCCCCAGACAGGCTGCATTTGGCTAGAGGATACAGCCTTAAATAAAAGACTGAGGCTGTAATCGTGTCTGTTTCTAATCAGTGGAGCCTTCCTGAGGTCCCTGAAACCCAACCCTAGGAGCAGTTGCCTTTTCTGGCCCTGCCATTGGCCTTCACATACACTAATGAGCCACTGTGGAAATGGAATTAAATGATATCATAAACCTATGACATAGATTTATGTTTAAAGATATTCAGGGAATCACAACCTTTTCAGTTACATGAATCTTAAAAGTCATCTATCCAACTTTCCATCTCAAACAGCTACCCCCTTTCTGAATCCTTGAAAGATAGTCTTCAAGCCTCTTGCTTCCAATGCTAGAGGGCTCACTGTAAGCGGTAGCTGACGATCATCCCTAATTGTTTTATGTTCTTATTCATATGGAGTGCAAACCTGCCTCTCTGTAAGCCCAGTTTGCATTTAGGGTGATACAGGTACAAGGTGCCACTTTCCTTCTGTCCTCATCCCTTTCCAGGTAAAATGATATTCCCACGGGCACCGTCGTGGACCAGAGGAGACACGTATGGGCCCAGGATTTGAAAGCGCATGAGCTCAGCTCTACCAGCAGCAGCTCTAAGTATAAAGCAGCTAAATTTCTACCACTTCCCACAGCACTGACATAGCTAGGGAAATGAACTCTGGGAGCAGTCTTCAACCTCTGCAAACCACCTGACATCTGATCTGTCTTCATTCCCCAGTCTAGGGTCTAAATTTCCATGACCTTGATAGCATATCCACCCTCTGACCTCAGCACCCCCAAATCCTGGCTTCTAATAACAGCTCACAAAAATCAAAGAAAAGGGAGGTGTGTGCCCTGAAAGTCTGGGCTCTGTGCTTCTCTTTGTTAATAGCAACCTGCTTTCACAGACTCAAACTATTTGAGGTTTTCAAAATGTGATTCTTTCCTAAACTCATGGAGATATATAAGACAAACGAGCAACAAATCAATAAGAAAATATAAGACTTGAATAAAGAAAAGGAAGCTTCTGTAAATGAGATGTCTGCCCCCCAAAAAGCGAGTCTAATTTGCTTTAGGTTTGAGGAGCTGATTTCTGGAAAACAGACTTTTTTTTTTTAAAGAAAAAAGTTAATGTAATTTCTAGACTGTAATTACGAAGGATGAGGGGACTCGCCTCTTGGTCTCCATACTCAGACCTAGAGTTTACCTTGTCCAAGAGGCAGCTCTGGTGCCAGGCCCCAGGATTCAACCTTAATGTAGAAACTTGGCTGATGAAGAAGCACCCCCAAAGTCATTAAAACACGGGAGGAGAAGAGACAGGAAGTCTGAAATCTCTCCAGTGTTGATGGAAGCCAAGTTCTGGGCTATTGCCTGGAATATTTAGCCCAAGGAAACAACAGGTGAAAACTCCAGTGTTTTATGAATATATTCTGGGCCTGTTAAATTTACTATTATTAAGATGTTTGAAATTTTTTGGTATTTCATCCACTTCTTACTGATTAGGTAGCAGAAGAATCAAAGCATAGAGCCTAAATTATATTGGGCTAAGGATCACGGTGTTGGAAACAGGAAGGACTAAGAATCAGAAGCCAGTTTTCTGGTTTCACCTCTAAAACAGCTGTGACCTTGAGCAAGTCAGAGAACTGTGAACCTTTATGCGAGGAGGACTCTCAGAGAATGTCTTATATTTCTTCTATTTTAATGTTTCTGTGCCACATGACGGCTCACACCAGAAGCTATCTCTACCTCTATCTAGCATCAATTTGTCAACTCACCTATCTATCCACCCATCTTTTCATATTTCCATATCCATCTCTCTGCAAATGGCCCAATCTTGTCTCGGTTTCACCGTTTCCAGGTTTAGTTATAAGGGGGATTTAAAGCTAAAATAAGCAAAGTTGGAGGGAAGCAAAAATGTATGGATGGCCAAAGGGATGGTAAGTCAATGACAGACCTTAAAACTACTGAAGAGGAGGTTCTGTTGTGGCTCAGCAGGTTAAGGACCCGGCACTGTCTCTGTGAGGATGCAGATTTGATCCCTGGTCTCACTCAGTGGGTTAAGGATCCAGCATTGCTGTGAGTATAGTGTACGTCACAGATGTGGCTAGGATTGGTGTTGCTGTGGCTGTGCCATAGGCCAGCAGCTGCAGGTCCTATTTGACCCCTGGCTGGCTTAGGAACTTCCACGTGCCTCAGGTGCAGCTGCAAAAAGAGAAACAAACAAAACAAAACCCAGCTGAAGAGGTGGGAAGACAGAATTAAATTGCATTGTTGAGAAAAACTTTAGAGTAAGTGCCACATTTGATTAGGGCATTTCTCAGCACGGAACTTGATGTCGAGTGGGTGCTTAGTTAACACTGAATGCATGAAACACTGAAATCAAGACTCTCAGGTAATGGATAGAACATGCTCCAGCGCAGGGATGACTTGTGAAGTGGGCACTATCAGAGTTCAAATTCTACCCAGTGACTCTAGAAATATACAACCACAAACGACCGTTTTGTATTCATACCACGGGGCCTGTGAGGTTTCTGAACTGACTTATTTAAATCAGAAAAGCTGCAAAAAGCAAGAGCATAGGCAGAAATTCCAAAAGGAGTTCCAGGTCTGCTTTGTGGAAAGCACGGGATAGTGCAGCTCAGATCAAAGGTGCTCCAGCTGTAGAGGTGAGCCCTGAAAGAGCAATCACTCTGCTCCTTTCTAGCACACGCTACCTGGTGAGGAAGGGCAAGCACTCTTTAGATGGCAGCAGCAGGTCCCAACCTGGGCACAAAGAGAAAGAGACCCGTGTTCACTTCTGCAGCCCCATGTCCTCTTTCTGCCATCTCCCCCTGAACTAGACTCACTGTTGGCGACCCTTTGATTCAGAGGTTTGGCAGCAAGAGCTCTGGGAAGGAATCTTTTGGAGTTATTTTTAAAGATGATCATTAGGACAACAGTATGTTCATGTTTCACCATACATCATGCTACTGGATGCAGAGTTATCCCTTCACACACCCACAACGGTCAAAATATACTGAAAACCAAAGGTTTGGCTTCCAATTCTCTATGCCTCTGACCTGGTAAAATGGAAGGGCTTCCATGGCCCTTTTGGCATGGGATGTAGTTAATTCCATTTGTGAACAGAGTCACCAAATCTGCTCCAAAATTTGGTTCAATTATCACCTGGGTTATAAGTTGCCTGCCTCTATGCTTCTCCATTTGAATGGTATTTTTCCGCCCTGTAACCAAGCTTCTTAAGCCATTTGTTGGCCACTGTGCAAGGCAACTGCAGGAAAACAAAGAGTTAAGGTGCTAGTATCTGAACAAATTCCAGCAACCCCAGTACATCATATGCTCCTCAATGATGAGAAACAAAAGCAAAATTCTCCCAAATATTTGTAACTTCCAAATAAAAAAGCAAGATTGAGAAGGAGGGCCAGACTGGAAAACAAAAGAGAGGAAGAACCTCCAGGGGGAGGTGGCAGATGGTCCACCAGGTGGACCTTGACAGTCCACAGAACTGGCCAAACTGACTGGTGGACCAGGCAATTTTTAGCAATGACTGCGGTGTGAGCCAGAGTGCACCAGCCATATGGCACATTGCCAGGCATCACTCCTACTGACATTCCAAGCAGATAAGCAATACATTCTTTGCTGGAAGGGGGCTGAGGGGCAGGGAGGAAGTTAAGGAGAACAGGCAGGCAAGCAGGAAGGAACAGGGATGGAACAGAGCACGCTTGCAACCCACGTCTAAGAGGTTCCAACATGTCTGAGCAGGTAACTAGTAAGGTGGCTTAACCTTTGGTCTCTGCACACCCGGGAACATTGCCCTGTAAGAAAGATTTGATTTACTCAAAGAAGTAATTAAATCTGGTGGCACAGTGCTAATAAGGATAGCATTCATCAGCACCCAGAGCTGGAAAATTCTTTCTCTCCCCTTTGTAAATGCCCAAACCCTGGGCACCTTATTATTCAAGTTTTTAATTAAAAAGGAGCAGGAATAGTTCAATAACCTGGAGCAATCCATCATGCTCACAACCTGATAAAAGAATGCAGGGTTGCAAAGACACTCTCCCCTCTACAGTGTGCTGTACGGCTGCACGGCGAGAAAGTGAGGAGTTGCTTGGTTCCTTACCTCTCTGCTGACTTAACTGTCATATTGCATAGTTGCTGCTGAACTGCACGAAAGGTATTTCTAATCTCGTGACGGTGACTGGAAGAGGTTGAAGGACACAAATTAAGTCTCAGAGCAGTACAGCTGAGTAAGAATGGAAGGTCAGTCAGTTGACTCTTCCCACAATTCCCCGAACAAGGCAATTATTCATGAAGGAAATTTCAAATTATTTTCATTAGACTTGTGTTTTACCAATCTAACCAAAGTGATTAATTAGGGATTAAAATATTTACTCTGCACATGCTGCCTTGGCTCAGCACTAGCATATTTAAGCATTGTGCTAAAAGGGTCAGCTATTTCCAGTACTGTTTGGAATTCATTTCCTATTTTCAGTGTAAAAGGGCACTGACACGCATGTCTATACCATACTTGGGGTCTCTCTAGGCACCAAACTGGAGAAGGAGAAAGGGGCTGCAGAGTTCCCACCCTTTACCCAAATTTCTTCCCTGTTAGAACCACTTTGGGTGGATGGCGCTAGTTTTGCTGTATCTGTGCCTTTGCAACAAGGTGTTTGGAATGCCTGGGGCCAACATGACACCCTAATCAAGCACACATGGTAGAGCAGTGACAGCTGTACAATGAGATACACCATGGCACTTGGACGTGAAGGAGACTATAAAAATGGGAGGATTTTTTGGAGATTTTAGAGGGGTTTCCAGCACTCTATGATTGCAGACAGCTAGTTATAATAACTATTTCCGGTGTGTTGAGATAGTGGCAGCAGAAGTGGCTATTCAGACAGGATGCCCAAGCCTCGCTTGCTCCGGGATGCCCAGCAGGGCCAGAGCACTTGAGTGAGTTTAAATTTATTGCCACCTTAATGTGAGTCCAAAAGGGACACCAGTCCTGGAGATATGCTTTGTTTATTCCTAAGTTTCTAACCTTTTAAAAGATGGCTAAGACCTTGCAGGGACAGGAAGTGAAGGGAGAACTGTCCCTTGCATTGCTGCCCTCAATGAAGGGGTGAGACCTGTGGGGGTTCCCCGACTCACTTCTGAAGGGCTTGAAAAGGGTGGCTAAAGGGATGCAGATGAAGAATCCCTTTCACTTCCTGTCAACAATGTTATTCACATTCCTTCAACTGTTCTCACTAAGCTTTAGAGAAAAAAGTATAGATATAGATACAGGAATAAACAAATTAATTGCTCTAGAAGTAGAGACAGTGAATGCAAGGTGGTAAATATGGAGGGGTAAATAAAACCATGATCCTTGCTGGGCACAGCTGAAGAGAACAGTAAACCCAAGACTTTGTATGCAGAGATGGGCAGAGCTCTGAAGGGTGGGATGAAGAGTGGGAAGTGGTGCCACTGGTAGAGGAGGGAGCCATGTATAGGAAAAGCACCTGATGCCAAGACTGAAAGCACCCACTGAGGAGGAGAGAGTCCACAGGACCCCACACAGGAGAAGTCCTGGAGATGTCAGAAGGAGCTATGCATTAGCGGGGAGAAGGTAGTTTGGGTGGAGTGTTGAGGCTATGAGTCAGGTTGGCTGGAGCCCAAGGAGAGCTGGTGTAGAGACATGCCTGTGGTAGCAGGTATGGCAGTAGAGTGCTGGGGTTTATTTAGGAATAAAACTAATAACAGTGCAAATAAATTACTGAGGCTTTCCACTTGTCAAGTACTACACACGCAATAGCTCACTTTACAAACCTATGTCCGTTTTATACACAGCTTTTAAGAATCAGGATTCAAACCCAGATCTGTCAGTGAGCAAAGCCTGTGTCCTCAATGAGCACAAAATAGAGTCTTAATAGAAAAGAAATGAGATGCGGACTAAAGATGCTGATGGGAGTATAGCTGGGGAGCATTACTGACAGTTACGATGCCTTAAGGGATAACACATGCAGAAGTCTTGGGCCATCTCTCATCCCAGAGCAATCACGTGGTGTAGAAGATCCTCGGTGACATACCTGAGGTTGGAAGCCAGCAGCTATGGATTCTAATTTTGATTCAGATCCCTCCAAATGTCTTCACTTTAGGAAATCCACTCAACCTTTGTGCCTTAGATTCAAAGGCACACAACAAAAATAATCTTGTTTATTTTATCCACTTTATGAGGCTCCTGTAAGGATGAAGTAAAGTAAATTAGTTCATTTGAATGGTTTACAGTTATTTGGCAAATGCTATGGGGTCAGCACTGTGCTAAAGACTTCACATGCCTTCTTTAACCTAGCTCTCATATTAACCTTTTGCATAGGTACTATTATTCATCTGAGATGAAGAAGAAACATTTCATAAAGTTCAAAGAACGATAACCATGTAAGGTTTTATGATTATGATTTTGTAGGAAGTAGTATTATCCAGCTTAAAGAGAAGATGGTTAAAAAAAAATCTCCTCTGAACCTTCCAGAAAGAAAAAAGGATAGAGGCTGAGGTAAGGCAGGCCTAGGTATGTAATTAGGAATCATGTAAGAGAACTAAAGGCTCAGCCACAGGGGAAATTTTATAGAGAGGTAATGTTGATTAACTGAAATTCTGAATAACTGAATTTGGGATAATCTTGGCTCTATTTCTGAAAGAGAATGTATCAGATATAACACAAATTGATCTTGGCCAACAGCTTTGAAATACTATCTGCCCCTGGAAGTTAGACATGTTTCAGGGTATTTTAAGTCTCAAGGGAACTTACACTTTTCCTTTACCTTATATCTAACTTTTATAGCCATTGCAACCTCACCAAGATGAAAAAGATGCATAACAGGATTTGCATTCCTTCTCAAAATATGACTGCTGCAAGCAAACAGTTCAGAACTTACTTGTTAGCCATATTACTAGACATCTCAACCGTTTTCTCATGGGGCAAAATGCCCTGAGGGAAAAGAAGTCACCTGCCACATCCTAATGTCATTTAATCTTTTTAGTCTGTCTAAGCTGTAAACTGTCAATCACAGTTAATGTTTAGTCACCTTGAATGCTGTTTAATCAGTAGAATGCTTTGTATATCTATAAATACCTGATGACACAGGAATTAAGTCTTCACAATAATTACCCCACTACATCATTTGACATCATTACTCATAGGCAAGGCCAAAACCATGTTTAATCTCTTAACGGTTTTTTCCCTAAGTAATGTTTCATTACTGCTACATAAATGGAATTGCTATTTCACATTGAGAAAACAGGCTACTCAAATCTGCACATTGGGCTGTTTATCAGGTCTGAATGGCTCTGTCTGTCATTGAATACTGCCGATTACAGGATAATTATGATCATGTGAGCTGATTGCCAAGTGTGTGCACGAAGAAATAAGAGCAGCTCTGGTTTAGTATTTGATAAATGCTTTGTGTTATGTGCACTGAGGTTCATGCTAATGTATTTAACTTATTAAGGTCATTGAAAGAAGACTTTTTAAATGTAAAGAAAAATTGTAGGTCATGAGACAATATGTTAATTGTTTGTCTTTGTGCTGATGGGAGTTTCTGCCTAACTTTTTCCTTTCTCTTTCGCTGTTCTTTTTTCCTTTATCTTTTCCTATATTTTCAAATTTTGTACACAGTATATATAATATTTTTACATAGATACAAATTTCAAAACATGTTAAAACAATGACCATTTCAAAATGTTACATGAAATTAAGATACATGCAGTTTTACATTTTGTTATCTTCATGCTAACACCAGCTTCAAGAGCCTGCTTACCATGGGTTCTTGGAATGCTGGTCATAGGACCCCAATCTTCTACAAATGGCTCTGTCAGCATGATTACTGGGATGGATTCAATTTTGAGGGCTGTGAAAATTCTGGCTGGTAATGGTGCAGTGCATTTTGTTAGGAGCGTGAAACCACAGATTTTTCTTTTTTCTTTCCTTCTTCCTTTCTCCCTGTCCCTTTCCTTCCTCCCTCCCTTCCTTCCTCTCTCCTTTCCTTCCATGGCCATTTTTTTTTCCCTTTTCATAGCTGTACCCACGGCATATGGAGGTTCCCAGGCTTGGGGTCGAATCAGAGTTGCAGCTGAGGCCTACACCACAGCCACAGCAGTGCCGGATCTGAGACACATCTGCGACGTATACCACAGCTTGTGGCAATGCCAAGTCCTTAATCCACTGAGGGAGGCCAGGGATCAAACCTGAATCTTCAGGGACACTATGTCATGTTCTTAACTGGCTTAGCTACAACGGGAACTCCATTTTTTTTTTGCTTTTTAGGGCTGAACCCACAGCATATGGAAATTCCAAGGCTAGGGGTCAAATCTGAGCTGTAGCCTCCGGCCTACACCGCAGCCACAGAAATACCAGGTCCAAGCTGCATCTGTGACCTACACCACAGCTCATGGCAACGCCAGATCCTTAACCCACTGAGCAAGGCCAGGGATTGAACCTGAGACCTCATGGATACTAGTCGGGTTCACTACCACTGAGCCAGGGCAGAAACTCCAGAACTCCCTATTTTTTAAGATGCACTCTAAAACTTTTTTTTTTTTTGCTGCCTGGTTTAAAGAAAGCAAAAATGCATATATTTGTTCATTCCACAAATATTTCTTGACCACTACTATGTGTGCCAGGCCCTGTTCTAGACGCTGAAATACAGCAGGAAACAAAACCAACAAAAATCCCTGCCTGTGCTGAGCTAAATCTTGAAGAGCAAAGACCAAAGAGTCAAGACAATCAAATAAACTTTATGCATGTTGGCAATAACTGCTATGGAGAAAAACTGAAAAGAGAGGGAGAGAAGTGAGTGTATGTTGAAGGGTTGCAATTCAAATGGGTGGTCATGGAAATTCACTGACAAAATACTATTTGAGTCAAGGAGGTGATGGGTTGAGGCCATGGGACCATCTGGGAGGAAAACAGGAAGAAACAAGGCTCTGAAGTGGGCATGTGCAAGGAGGCACTGCAAGGAGGCCAGCATGGCAAGGGTGTTCAAATGGAGAGCTGTAGAAAGCAAGGTCAAAGAGGTAACAGGGACTGCTTATGCAGGGTCTTGGAAGCCACTGTAAAGAGTGGGTTGCAAGGTTATAAAGGTTTTGAGCCGAGGGGTGCCATAAGCTGACTTTTATTCTGAACAACTCATTTTAGTGACTAGGTCAAGGACAGCCTGGAAAGGGTCAGGGCAGAAGCAGGAAGACCAATAAGAGGCTATTGTAATATTCTAGGTGCAGATTTTTGACCTGTGTGACCCTGTGGAGATGATGAGAAAGGGAAACATCCTGGACCAGAAAGGATTTAATGGCTGATCAGATGTGATGCTCAAGACTGGTTTTTTTAGTCTGGATGCTTGAAGAAACAAGTTTGCAAAAACAGTGGTGGTATTTAAAGGTGTGAGACCGGGAGTTCCCATTGTGGCTCAGTGGTAATGAACCCGAGTAGTATCCATGAGGATGTGGGTTCAATCCCTGGACCTTCTCAGTGGGTTAACGAACTGGCATTTCTGTGAGCTGTAGTGTAGGTTGCAGACGTGGCTCAGATCCTGTGTTGCTGTGGCTGTGGTATAGGCCAGCAGCTGCAGCTCCGAATCGACCCCTAGCCTGGGAACTTCCTACGCCAAAGGGTGTGGCTCTAAAAAGAAAAGCAATATAAAATAAAATAGAAACAAAATAAAGGTGTGAGACTGGATGAGGTCACAGGGAGAGAGGGTAGAAGAGATGAGATCCAAGGACTGAACCCTGGGCACTCAGGGTTGAGAGGCCAGGGAGAGAAGATGTAAATTTATCCAGATATTACTACCTGCTGTAACCAGCAACACCAGAAATAAATATGGTTCAAACTTAATAGAAGTATACTTCTCACTCACATAAAGAGCAAAATGAGTGTCCTGATTCATGAGTGACTCTTTTTCCATTCTGTAGTTCCTCAATCTTTAACATATGGTTTTTGAGTTTGTTGTATCTGCATCATGCAAGGAGGAAGAAAGGAACATGGAGGATGGTGTATGACAAAATTTTAGGAACCATGCTTAAAAGTGGTACCTGTGGGTCCTTCAAATTGCAAGGGAGATTCAGAAATGCAATCTAAATAAGTGCTCATGGAAAACAGAAAGTATGTTTCGCAAGCACCTATCCAGGCTCTGCCAAAAGGAGGAACCAGCAAAGAGGGCTGAGAAAAACTGGCTAATGAGGTGTTAGAAAAGTCAGTAGAGCATGATGTCCAAGTGAAGAAAAGATTTCAAAGAGGAGAGAAGGGTCAACTGTGCCCAGTGCTACTGAGAGATTAAGTAAGATGAGGGTTAAGAACTGACCACTGGATTATTACTAATGTTGTTGGTGACTTTGACAATGGCAGAAATGGTAGACTGATAAGGGCACTGACTTGGAATGAATTCAAGGGAGAAATAAAGAAAGGAAATTGGACAGAGTAGGCATAGATAATTCTTTATATAACCTGTTGAATGTATATCATCACAAAGGTTTACAAGCTCTCTTTCTTGTTATGGTTGTGGCATGAACCAGATTCACCCCTGTGGTTTAAATGAAGAAACTTTAAAGAAATTATTACTTAAGGTGAGGTCTGGTTAAGGAAATAAACAATAGATCAAGTCCAAAGCATTAGCTATAGTAGGAAGCCATTATTATCTCTCAACTGAAGGAACAGAAGAAGAAATCAGGTTACTGGAACACAGTGAGAGATGAAAGGGCAAAGCACCAGTGGGTGCTGTGGTAATACAGGGAATAAGCTGTGCTTGAGACAGGGTGTGGAACGAAGGAGGAAGCCAAGAAAAACTGCCCAAACGTTTACTCTCACCGTCTGATCCCCAAAGATAGATTGAATCTAAGTCCACCAGCAATGGAGCTCAGGAGATAACGGTCCATAAGGGTCATCTTCCCATGGCACAAAGAAAGGCCAAAAAGAGTAGAGAATGAATCAGAAAGTGAGGATGGAAAAGGACAGAAAATAACAAGCTCAGATGGGTTCCTTGACTTGGATTTCAGAAGTGGAAGGATATTTGCTGCATCTCACAAAGGACACGCCTTTTGTTTGATTGAGTGCTCATGGGATAGTTACCAAATCATTCCTGTTGACATTCACATGACGTGAAGAAAAAAGTGTGATTACTCCGAACAAAACTAAATGGGTTCTATAAAGACACCATACTTGCGTAGATAAGCAAATTATGTTTACTTAAAATGGGAAACAAATATTTGACTACCCCTCCCCAGACTGATTCAATGGTAGCAATCATTCCACAGGAAGGGATATATAAGCCCCGCAATGTTCTAAGGCAGCAAATTGTTGCATAGCTAAAATTAGGAGGGCTCACTTAACTTCCAGGGCTCTGTATTTAACTGAAAAGGATGGAAATGTGTGTTAGGAATCCACTTGCAAAGTATAGTTTGTGATTATAAAGCCAGGTGATGATGTGATACAACTAGGTCATGTGTGTGCACAAGCACATGCTCCATTCATAGAGGGGAATTAAGGAGGGGTTCCAGAGTATACCAAAATTAGCATAACTACTATGCCCTCTATCCCTGCCCCCTGTTCCTCCTCTTCTGATTTTGTGTAATACAAACACATCCAGGAATCATCTCTTTTTTTGTGGAACGGATAACAGCTTTACACAATATTCATGTTTTCAATAATATCCCATGCACAGCACACTTGAGGTTTCTTTTATAACTCTCCTAATCATCTTCCACCCAATACAATTAGCATTATCTAAATTAGTTATCAGTTTACCAAATTGTCTCCTCCTTTTAAAAAAGTCATACTGCAAAATTATAGGTATAGCCATAGACAGAACCGGTATTCTACGCTTGCAGACATTTGGAGAGAGATAATGTTCTTAATCCTAATTAGAATTCTTTCCCTTTCCTCTATGAACTTCGCAGAATCAGGGGTGACCTTATTTTCATTTGGATAGAGGCATGGTAAATCAGCTGATTTTCATTTGTCTTGCCACACATCACCTCCTATTCAAATGTGTTTATTTAAGCTCTTTTACTATCTTTCTGCATTACTGCTTCTCCCAAAAATACCCATTTGGAATAGATTGCATTTTATTTCCCTTATTCTGCAATATGAGCTTTAGCACATATTAACCGTTGTTTGAACCACAAGCCCTGCCTTTTGAAGTTAGTGTTTCCAAGCTCAGCATTATAATGTTTCTATCAGCATGTCTCACAAAGACGAGAAAACTCCTGACTGTCCACCAAAATCTGTTCTCCCTTCTTTCCAGAGCACCAGAATTTTTTTCTTTTTTTTTTCTTTTTTTTTTTTGCCTTATCTAGGGCCGCACCCGCGGCATGCGGAGGTTCCCAGGCTAGGGGTCTAACAGGAGCTGTAGCTGCCGGCCTTCGCCACAGCCACAGCAACATGGGATCTGAGCCGTGTCTGCGACCTACACCACAGCTCACTGCAATGCCGGATCCTTAACCCACTGAGCGAGGCCAGGGATGGAACCCGCAACCTCATGGTTCCTAGTTGGATTCATTAACCACTGAGCCACAACGGGAACTCCAGAGCACCAGAATTTAAACAAGGCAGATGGATGCCCAGCTAGACATCCTTTGTATCCGAGTATGGTTATATGACTAAGTTCAGGCCAATGGGATGTGTGCAACTTTGGGGACCTTCAGCTTTAAAGACATGCCACCAGTCCCAATGCACCTCTATTTCCTAATCCCATAGCTGGGATATGGATGTGACCATGTCCATGCTTTGATTAAGCAAAGCTAGCTTTGATTATTTGGACAAGGACAATGCCCTAAGGGATGACAAAACTTCAAGGTGGATTCCTGAATAACTATGTGGAGTAGAACTTTCCTACCACTGTGGACTATTCTCCCTAGAACCATCTTCTTTAAGCCACTGTATTTAAGGTTGTTTTGTTAAAGCAGCTTAACCTCTACCCTAACTAATACCATTATCAAATTGGCTGAACATTTCAAATACATCAGAAGAGTTGAGATTAGATCAAAGCATAACTACTCTCAAGCAAAGTATCATTTTTCCTTAAGTGTTTTGGAAATCTATGCAAAACTTAGACTTACCCAGAATATTTTCTTTCCTAACCTTGAGGATGAAGTCCAAATTATAATTCTTACTCTCAACATCTGGTCTTTTTTCAAACGTTGTTCATTCAAATTAGAATTTGAAAAAAGGAGTTCCTGCTGTGGCACAATGGGTTAAGAATCTGACTGCAGTGGCTCAGTCTACACTCAGTGGAGTGTAGTTCACTCCCACTGGGTTCCACGTGTTGTGGGTGTGGCTAAAAAAAAAATCTGAAAAAAAATTATTTCTAAATAACATTGCAACCACTGACTAAATTAAAATAGGATCAAGGATCCAGAAACAATCATTTGTCTTTTTATATGTACTTTTTTATTGAGGATTTCCAAATTCAGGTTCAAATGGGATTAGAGTCACCAACAGCAGAAAATGATAACAATATAATAAATAAACTCAAACAAACAAAAAACCCAAAAAAACAAAAGCACAGAGAAATTTCTATCTTGGTCTTTTTGATTTTCCAGTGGGTGTTTCTGGGTATCCATCTGTTGGTTGCTACAGTGAATAGTAGTATTTGTTGGTGTAATTATGAATTGTCACTCAAAACAAGAGGACGTTTTCTCAAAGAAAGTTGACTTCTGGAAACATTGTGATATACAGAAATGCACAAGATTTCTTTGTATTTCTTCAAGAAAGTGTTCTGCATCTTGCTAATATAAGAAAGAGCTTATGAGATGGCATTTGGTGCAATAATGAGGCATTTTTAAAAGTGACAACAAATCCGCACAAAAGCTTTCTCATGCCCTGAGGCTACACAATAGATCCTTTTTTTATCTTTTTAAATATTCAAGTGATTTGCTATAAATACCCTTTAAACTGTCTCTCTTCCTTTCTGATTTCGGGGTTAGGACAGCACATAAGTGCAAAACCACACACAAACAGAAACTCAAACTCAAGGGACTAGTGTATGCCACCGACCTTGTGTTCCCGATAGGAGATCCAGCTTCAAGGTCTTGTGACCGGACATTTTAAAGAGCAGGGATTACTCAATTGTGGCAACTAAACTAAGATGCTAAACCCCAGCCATGTGACCCCTGCCTTGAAGCTTAATAGTTAAGTTCTGTGCTCCTAGTTTCAAGGAAAGCGAGTGAAAGAGGCTGGAGATACACCAAGGACTCAGCCACAAACACAGAGGTGCTGGGCAGGGCCTCCCTTGTTTCTGCAGCACTGCACACTTCTAATCAGCTTCTCCAGTATCAGACCATTTTCTACACCTCCTTCCATGGACCTGAGTTTTAAATGTTGGTGTTAACTGAGGACTCTGACCTTTATTTTTTTTTTTTAAATTACTGTATACATTCTGAGGGATTTTATACATGCTTGTGACTTACATACAGAACTGTCAGTTGGTTATTTTCAGCTGTACCTCTCCTAGAAATCTCAAACTCAAAATAAGCAAGACTCAGCTTCAAAAGTTCCCTTCAAAAATCCCTCCAGTTCCTATTTAGTGAATAGATGTAGGGGTAGCTTTCACTCCTCCTTTTCCACCAGCCCTCCCTCTAAATCTCCTTCCAAGCTAAATCTTGTTGATTCTACTTTTTTGTTTGTTTGTTTGTTTAGGGCTGCACCTGCAGCATATGGAGGTTCCCAGGCTAGGGGTCAAATCGGAGCTTCACCTGCAGGCCTATATCACAGTCACAGTAACGTGGGATATAGGCTTCGTCCTCAACCAACACCACAGCTCATGGCAACTTGGGATCCTAACCCACTGAGTGAGACCAGGGATTGAACTCACATCCTCATGGATACTAGTAGGGTTCGTTACTGCCTGTGCCACCACAGGAACTCCTGGTTCTACTTTTCAAGTGTCAACTGTGTCCCTTCCTCCTTATGACTGCTTGTCTGCCCTTATGTCCACACATCCAGTCACTTAAAAGTTTCCGAACTGGACCCCCTAAATCCTGGTTCATCAGTTTCTGACCTTCTGTTCACTCTCATATTGCCACCAGCATATTTCTAATATGAAATTCTCCTTCCCTGATAGTCCTCCACTTAAAAAAACTGAGGAGCTTCCAACGGAGCAGAGCCCAAAGCTCTCAGCAAGGCACATGCAAATCCTGGCCCCTCGTCTCCAGTCACTGCCCAGAAACAGTTCCCACCACCAGCCTTGCTCCAGATAAAGTGAGCTGCTTGTCTCAGTGTCTAAAGTGTAGGTGACTTTGCCCATGTTATCAGCATCACAATGAATGCCCCCTCTGTTCTGTTCATCTAGGAACTGGCTCACGCACTCCTCTTGGCTGTCCTGCCTGCATCTCTCTCGCCGGCGTTGACCACACCCTCCCTCACACCACCTGGGTGCTTTGCATCTTTCTGCACAGTGGTTATCACACTGTAGAGCAATGGTTTGTTTACACAGTTTTCTGTTTCTCCTGATTAACTGAAAATTCCTTGAATGTGAACTTTTTTTTTGTCTTTTTGTCATTTTAGGGCCGCACCTGCGGCATGTGGAGGTTCCCAGGCTCGGGGTCTAACAGGAGCTGTAGCTGCTGGCCTACACCACAGCCACAGCAAAGTGGGATCCAAGCCACATATGCAGCCTACACCACAGCTCATGGCAATGCTGGATCCTTAACCCACTGAGCAAGGCCAGGGATTGAACTCGCAACCTCATGGTTCCTAGTCAGATTCGTTTCCGCTGAGTCACGATGGAAACTCCTTGAATGTGGAATTTTTGTTTTTAATCATCTTGGTATCTCAGATCTACTAAAGAACCTAACATACAGTGGGCTCCATGCATGTTTATTGAATGAATGAATGAACATACTTGCTAAAGACGTGCTTACTGAGTTATACTATGTTAGTCCAGGTTCTCCAGAGAAACAGAATAGCACGTGCACACACACAAATATATATATATATATAGAGAGAGAGAGAGAGTGAGAGAGATTGAGTCCAGGAATTAGATCACATGATTATGGAGGCTGAAAAGACCGTAACCTGCCAATTGCATGCCAGAGACCTAGGAAAGCCAGTGGTGCGGAGTTCCCGTCATGGCTCAGTGGACACGAATCTGACTAGAGTCCATGAGGACGCAGGTTCGATCCCTGGCCTTGCTCAGTGGGTTAAGGATCCGGCATTGCCATGAGCTGTGGTGTAGGTGGCAGATGTGGCTCAGATCTGGTGTTGCTATGGCTGTGGTGTAGGCTGGCAGCTACAGCTCCGATTTGACCCCTAGCCTGGGAACCTCCATATGCTGTGAGTGTGGCCCTAAAAAGACAAAAAGAAAAAAAGAAAGAAAGCCAAGGTGCAATTTCAGTCCAAGTGTAAAGGTCTGAAAATCAGGGGAGCTGATGGCATTCTTTTAAGGTTATGCAAATTCACCGGAGAAAGACAAACAAACCAATTATTTCGGCAGCCACATTTATAGAACAAGTTTATAATCTAAGTTGTAAATGTATCAGTGCTATTTATAAAGTCTCATTTGTTTAAAAAATGTCGCATTTGGAAACTTTCATGAATCCTTTTCACCAGTAGCTTTTTAGGTTAATTCTATGAAATAAAGGGCAACTACGCTGTAAATTCACCTGAAGACAGAATCAGTCTTATCCATCTTTTTACCCCTATAAGCCTAAGACAAACAATAGATATAAGAACTGAGAAAATTTACTCTTAGCTTTCAGGGAAACTCCTTTCATTTATGATAGTAATTAACAGTCCAAGGTAATGACTTGGATACAAGTAGTTCTAGTAGGCAGTTGGGAGCAAAATACCTAATGGGAGTGGGTTCAAAGAAAATGGAAAGAGAGAAATATGTGACGACTACAGATAACTCTTTCAAGAAGTTTTGCCGTCAAGAGAAGGAAAAAAGTGAAAACAAGAGAGAGACTTTTTTTTGTCTTTTTTTTTTTTTAAATGGCCGCACCTGCAGCATATGGAGATTCCTGGCAAGGGATCTAATCAGAGCTGTAGCCACCAGCCTACGACAGAGCCACAGCAACACCAGATCTGAGCCGCGTCTGCGACCTACACCACAGCTCATGGCAACACTGGATCCTTAAACCACTGAGCGAGGGCCAGGGATCGAACCCGCGACCTCATGGTTCCTAGTCGGATTCGCTTCCGCTGCGCCACCATGGGAACTCCAAGAGAGAGACATTATTAAATGGACAAAGTGTTTGTATGCTGAAGGAAATGAATGATCCATGAAGGATCAAAAATCTGGTGAACATGGAGAGAAAGAAAGGATTTGAGACCTTAAGTAGTAAAGTGGAGGTGTAATCTAGTATAAAATAATCATCTGGATTATTTCATCTTTGAACCACATACACCAATAGCAGATTCGCCATTTCTTTAAAAGTTAAAAATTCAGTCAACTAGACTTACAGTGGTGATCACTTCACAGTATATACACAAATAGTGAATTATATTGTACACCTGAAATAAATACAATGTTATATGTCAATTATTCCTCAATTTCTAAAAAGTTAAAAATTTAGGGGGTGATGGAATAATCTGAGCAGTTATTTATATGGTGCATTTTAAAACATTATATTCTTTTGTAAGGGTGAAATAAAAAGGGTTTTGGTAATTTCTCCTTAACGAGAACCTTTGAGAGAAAGAGCACAGCTTGGCAGAGAGAAAGAGCACTGCTTGGTAGAAGTGGAACTGGTTTTCAAGCCCAGCTCATCCATGAACTTCTGGGTGATCAGGCCTCTCTGCGCACCTGGTTCCTCACTGTTGAATGAAAATGGCCTCTCGAGTGTTTTTTGTTTTGTTTTGGTTTGTTTTTTCACATGCCTGTGATGCCAGACCTCCAGCTTGATTTTCATAGTATGCCACATTAGCAGTGTTCAGGATGCCAGATCAAGAAGCAGATGAGTCCTTTCTGGAATTTCCAAAACCCTGGAAATTGCCTGCTCCAGAAACTACAAGGGAAAAGCACTGTGAAACGTGCCCTTGTTTGAGCCACTGTTCACAACTGCTTCTCAACACCTGAGCTGCAGTAGAATCATCCAGGTGCTATGAGAATTCTGTCCTTACTCTCGGATATTCCATAATCTGAGTGAGGCCACAGAATCTAGAGTTTCATAAGTTCCCTCATGTAACCCAGATAACTGGCCAAGTTTGAAACCACTGGCGTAGAGGGCTGAACTTTTCCTATGTGTTTAAATTTACCAGATTATATTGTTATTATTGACAACCTTACTTGTCATTGCACTTCAAATGTTTTATTCACCAGCTAAGTGAGATAAGTGAGAAAACAGCTCAATCTGCATAAAACTTTCTCCTAAATATTAACTGAATACAAAATAAAGGGTAGTCTACAGTAGTGAAAGCTACTCATATACTCTTCCCCAACACTTTATTATGAATGCTTTCAAACATACAGGAAAATTGAAAGGATTATATAGTGAGTAGTTATACACCCTCCACCTAGATCCCATTATGAACATGTCACTCTACTTACTTTACCACATATGTGTCTATCCATTCATCCATCTTATTCTTTGGATGTATTTCAAAGTAAGCAGCAGACATCATTATGCACCACTCCTAAAGAACAGAGTATGCATATTACAAATAGAGGTAAATATTTGTTCACAGATTCTTAAATTTGAGGTAAATTTTTCTTACAATTAAATGATTCTAAGTGTGGTTTAATTAATCTCCTCCAACCCAAGAGCACTATAGATCAATTTTGTGTGTTCTAGAACTTTCCATATATAGAATTGTATTGTATGTATTCTTTTGTGCCTGGCTTCTTTTACTCTGCATAATGCTTTGAAATTCATACATACTGCATGGTTTAGTAATTTGCTCCTTCTTTACTGCTGAGTAGCATACCATTCAATAAATTACCAAAATGTATCCATTCTCTTGTTGATGGACACCAGGGCAATTTCCAGTTTGAGGCTGTTTCGAATAAAAGCTTTTATTCTTTTAAGCTTTTAAAAATATATATTTTCATTTCTTTTGGGCAAATATCTAGGAACGGAATTGTTGAGACATAAGATAGGTGTATATTTAGTTTTAGAAGAAATCATTAGGTTGTTTTCCAAAGAGGCTATGCCATTTTACATTTCCACCAAGAATGGATGAGAGTTTCAGCTGTTCTACATCTCACTGATATCAGTCTTTTATTTTTTTTTTTTTAGGGCCACACCCATGTCATATGGAAGTTCCCAGGCTAGGGGTCAAATTGGAGCCACAGCTGCTGGCCTACACCACAGCCACAGCCACATGGGACCCGAGCTGTGTCCATGACCTACACTACAGCTCACGGCAATGCCAGATCCTTAATCCACTGAGAGGGGCCAGTGATGGAACCTGTGTCCTCAAGGATACTAGTCGGGTTCAGTATGGCTGAGCCACAACAAGAACTCCTAAATTTTAACCATTCTGGTAGATGTGTAATGGTATTCTGCTGTGGATTAAATTTGCATTTTCTTTATGAATAATGATGATAAGCACATTTTTGTGTACTCATTAGCCATCTGTGTATCTCTGTTTTTCAAGTTACTGTTTAAATCAGTTTCTAATTTTTAAACTGGGTTATTTATACTTTGAGTTGCATAAGTTCTTTACACATTCTGGATGCTCATTCTTTGCCAGATATATACTTTGGAAATATTTTCTCCTTATCTGTGACTTGTCTGTTCCATTTCTTAATACCGTCTTTTGATGAGCAGAGTTTTAAATTTGGTGAAATCTAGGGAGTTCCCTTCGTGGCACAGTAGAAACAAATCCTACTAGAATTCATGAGGATGTGGGTTTGATTCCTGGCCTCACTCAGTTGGTTGGGGATCGGTGCTGCTGTGCGCTATGGTGTAGGTCGCAGATGAGGCTCAGATCTGGCATTGCTGTGGCTGTGGCATGGCTGGCAGCTGCAGCTCCGATTCAGCCTCTAGCCTGGGAACTTCCATATATTATGGGTATTGCCTTCAGGGAAAAAAAAAGAAAATTAATTAATTAATGAAATAATTAATTTGGTGAAATCTAATTTATCAGGTTTTTCTCTTTTACTGTTTATGTTCTCTGTGTCCTACCCAAGAAGCATTTGCCTACCTTCAAGTTGCAAAAATATTATCTTTTACTTTAAAAATCTTTAGCGTTCTATCTTTTACATTTAAGTCTACGATCCATCTTGAATTGATATTTGTGTGATGTGATGTAAGATCAAGATTCTTTTTAAATTTTCCCATATGAATATCCAGTTGTTCCAGCATTATTTGTTGAAAATACTTTCTTTCCAAATTGGATTATTTTGGTGCCTTTATCAAAAATCAAATGGCAGTAAGTCTGGGCTCTCTATTCAGTCTCATTGCCTATTTACCTGTCTGTATGACAATACCACATATTTTGAATATCGTTCCTTCATAATAAGTCATAAAATCAGATAGCAAAGTTCTCCAACTTTGCACTTATTTTTTAAGATCTTATAAGACATTCTAGGTCCTTTGCATTTCCATGTGAATTTTAGGATCAAAACCTATTCATATATATATATATTTTTGATTTTTGGCCACCCTGCGATATGTGGAGGTCCTGAGCCAGGGATCAGATCTGAGCTGCAGTCATGACCTAAACTGCAGCTGTGGCAACACTAGATCCTTAACCCACTGTGCTGGGCTGGAGATTGAACCTATGTCCCAGCACTCCCCAGAGGCCACCAGTCCCACTGCTGTGCCACAGCAGGAACTCTTATTCACATACTCTTAAAAATCGAAGTTGAAAGTGTTTAATATGGTCATGCATCCCAATAGAGTTCCATGCATCCAAGAAGAGTTTTATGGATTTATGTCTCTGTATAGATTGAGACACTAACACATCTTAAGATCACACAGTTCATCATGGGAATCTATTTTTCTTCCCATTTCTATATCAACTACTGTCAAATCACGTGGTATATCGTCTCTACAAGTGAACCATTTGTCTTTAGCTAGCAACATTGCATTTTTAGGACTGGATTAACTAACCAGGTCCTATCATATCATAAACACAATCAGCCACAATAACAAAATAGTTCATTACCTTGTCTAAACCCAAGCAAATTCGAATATCAAATTTTTAACTCAAATATTTTAAAAAATTGTGGCTTATTTCAAATCAATCCTATTAAACAAGTTCAAGCAAAGTTTTTAATTTCTAAAGTATTTAGGAATGTGAATTAAACTATTCTCCAAACTAAATTTGAAGAAAAATCATTCTGATTGCTGGGTGAATTTTAAATAAAGATTTCTATAAAAAAAAAAAAAACCAAACAGCTCACCATGACTTAAGTATTCTTTCTGCAGGGTATCATAGAGTGATACTCTCCAAAGCCAAGTTATTTTATCCATCATATGGTAATTAATAACAACGGGGTAGCAGAGCTTCTCCTTTTAAATTCTAGTCAATTCCACCCTTTCCCAAAGATTCTTTCTATATTGAGAAAATGGTTTTGAAAAAAAGAATAACTAGTGGAAAGGGAAAGGGAAAAAGAAGTCTTTCTTATAACATTAAATCTTCTTTAGCAGACACTGGCATGTACTTAACATATTCACAGAAGTATCCCCTCCAGTTATGTTGCAAAAGCCATGCAAATAATGATTGTGGCTAAGTGCACTACATTGACAGTCAATATTGTATTTTCCAAGCCTGTACTCATTATTCTTTATAGTATTCATGCATTTTGTGAAAGATCAAAAGATTTACATATCATATGGAGTGCTTTAGGGAATAACTTGCTGAGTACTTTAAATACACAATGTTCCATAGCCTTTTAAATACAGATTTCACTTCTCTCTTCTTTGTGATAAAGAAAAACAAGATAGAGCTAGATGTTTTTTCTTAATATATTAAAATGTTTATTTTAAAATATAAGATAAAAGTTTGATATTTTATCTGTTACTCTAAATACAATTCTGTGATCTAAAATAATAAACTGTGGTTTTTCCTTCCTTGTTTGTGTTGAAAAAGTATCCATATGACCAAACTCTGATAGATTCTCAAGCAATCTGTTACAAAAATATGCCGCAACTTTTACTAAAGTTATTAAGTAACAGAACTGATTCATCTTCCTGAAGACACTAATAGCATGGCCCTTCTGAAAACCCAGAACAGGACTCCATGGCCTTCATTCCAAAGCTTTAATAAAAAATAAAGTAGGAAGAACTAGCAACAGGCATTTTTCAGTGGGCATGGATGTAAAAATATAAGAGAGAAGATTCTTAAGAGAAAAGGAATCTGGTTTACTGGCTCTGAGTTTCCTTACCCAAGATGAACCGAAAAGTTTGAAAGGTCTGCCATTCCAAGACTTCCCATCAGCATTTCTCCCCATAAGGTTATTATCAACAATAATATTGAGTCAATTATTGACATGGGCAACAAACTGGAAGACATTCTCCAAACAGCGGTTTTACAAACACAAAAATTTCCTAAAAACATCTATGCCAGTGTGAACCACACCAGAATGACACGCTTCCCGATACCCTCAAAAATATTAGTTATCAGGAGATTGGATTAAGATAGCGGAATAGAAGGACTGGAGCTCAACTTCTCTCCCCAAACCAACAAAACTATAACCAAATGCCGAGCAACCTTCAACCAAATGGACTGTAAACTTCCAAAAAGATATTCTACTTCAGAAGACAAAGAGGAGACCACATCAAGAGGTAGGAGGAGCGATTACACGATATAAGCAAGCACATACCTCCCCAGTGGGAAGCCCCACAGACTGGAAAGTAACTGCATCACAGAGACTCAACTACAGGACTGAGAGTTCTGAGCCCCATGTCAAATCCCCATGCCTGGGGATCTGGCACAGGGAGAAAGAGCCCCCAGAGCATCTGGCATTGAAGGCCAGCGGGGCTTGTGTGCAGGAGCTCCACAGGACTGGGGGAAAGACGAGATCCCATTCTTGAAAGGCGCACACAGACTTTCACGTGCACTGGGTCGTTGGGCAAAGCAAAGTTCTCCATAGGAATCCGGGTGGAACCTAACTGCAATTCTTGGAGGATCTCCAGGGAAAACAGGGGTGACTGTGGCTTGTTGTGGGGGAAGGACACTGGAGGTGAAGCTCTCGGGAAAATTCATCAGCCTGTATTTCTTTCTGGGAAAATCTGGTCCCTCTCATCAGCACTGAGAAGCCCCAGGCCAAACAATAATCCAGGTGGGATCACAGCCCCACCCATCAGTAAACAGGCTGCCTAAAGACCACTCAGGCACACAGCCAGCCTCTAATCTCACCAGGAGACAAAGCCTCACCCATCAGAGGGATAGGAATCAGCCCCATCTACCAGTGGGCAGGCACCAGTCCCTCCCATCAGGAAGCCTACAGCAAGCCCCTCCCCCATACCAACTTAAGCCACAGGGGAGGCAAACACCAGAACTAAGAGAGGCTACAACGCTATTGTCTGCAAAAAGGTCACCACACCAAAAACCTATAAAAATGAAGAGACAGAAAACTCTAACCCAGATAAGGGAGAAAGAAAAAAGCCCAGAAAAACAGCTCAGTGACGAGGAAATTATCAGCCTCCCAGAAAAAGACTTTAGACTGTTGAAGCTGAAGATGATGCAAGGCATTGGAAATAAACTGGAGGCAAAGATTGATCATTTACACGAAACACTGAGCAAAGAAATACAAGATGTAAAAATTAAACAAGAGATGCAAAATACAATAACTGAAATAAAAAATTCATTAGAAGCAGCCAACAGTAGAATACAGGAGGCAGAAGAACAGATCAGCGAGGTGGAGGGCAGATTAGTGGAAATCACTAACGTAGAAGAGAAAAGAGATAAAAGATTGAAAGGAAGTGAGGACAGTCTTAGAGAACTCTGGAATAACGTTAAATGCACCGACATCCATATTATAGGAGTGCCAGGGGGAGAAGAAATAGAGAAGAGGACAGAAAAAATATTCTAAGAGATAATAGCCGAAAACTTCCCTAATATGTGAAAGGAACCACTCAGTCAAATCCAGGAAGCACAACGAGTACCATATAAAATAAACCCAAAAAGGAACACCTCGAGACACATATTAATCAAAATGACCAAAATTAAAGACAAAGAGAAAATATTGAAAGCAGCTAGGGAAAAGAAACAAATGACATACAAGGCAACCCCAATAAGGTTATCAGCAGATTTTTCAGCTGAAACTCTGCAGGCCAGAAGGGAGGGGCATGATATACCTAATGTTATGAAAGGGAAAAATTCCAGCCAAGATTACTTTTCCCAGCAAGGCTCTCATTCAGATTTGAAGAAGAGATCAAAACCATTATAGATAAGCAAAAGCTAAGAGATTTCTGCAACACTAAACCAGCTTTATGACAAATACTAAAGGAACTTCTCTAGGCAGAAAAGGCCACAACGAGAAACAAAAACACCACAAATGACAAGGCTCACCAGTAAAGTCAATATATGGTAAAGATACTAAATCATCCATGCACAATTATGCTACCAAAATCAGAAATCGTGAGAAGAGAGCACAAGGCAGGACACTGGAGATGCACTTGCAATTGAGAAACCGACAACTTAAAACTATCTCATTTATATATCCTATACCAAAACTTCAGGGTAACTGCAAATCAAAAATCTATAATTGATACACAAACAAATAAGAAAAATCAACTCAAATACAACATTAAAGATAGTCATCAAACTACAAGAGGAGACAACAAGAGAACAAGGGAAGAAAAAAGAGCAACAGGGATCCAAAACAGTTAATAAAATGGCAATAAGAACATATATACTAATAATTACCTTAAATGTTAATGGACTGAATGGCCCAACCAAAAGACATAGACTAGGTGAATGGATACAAAAACAGCATATATGCTGTCTTCAAGAGACCCACTTCACTTCTAGGGACACATACAAATTGAAAGTGAGAGGATGGAAGAAAATATTCCATGCAAACACGAATCAAAAGAAAGCCAGAGTAGCAATACTCATATCAGACAAAAGAGACTTTAAAATGAAGAACATTTTAAGAGAAAAGGAAGGGCACTGCATAATGATCAAAGGGTCAATCCAAGAAGAAGATATAACAATTTTAAATATCTATGTACCCAACATAGGGTCACCACAATATATAAGGCAACTGCTAAAAACCTTAAAAGGACAAATCAACAATAACATAATCACAGTGGGGGACTTTAACACCCCACTTATAGCAATGGACAGGTCATCCAGACAGAAAATCAATAAGGAAACAGAGGCCCTGAAAGAAGCATTAGATCAGATGGACTTAATAGATATCTATAGGACATTCAATCCAAAAGCAACAGAATACACATTCTTCTCAAGTGCGCACGAACATTCTCTAAGATTGATCACATCCTGGGCCACAAATCAGGCCTCGGTAACTTTAAGAAAACTGAAATCATATCAAGCATCTTTTCTGACCACAATGCTATATGATTGAAATCAACAACAAGAAAAAAAAGGCAAAAAAACACAAAAATGTGAAGTCTAAACAACATGCTGCTAAACAACCAGTGGATCACTGAAGAAATCAAAGAAGAAATTAAAAAATACCTAGAAACAAACGACAACAAAGATACGACGCTCCAAAACCTCTGGGATGCAGCAAAAGCAGTTCTAAGAGGAAAGTTTATAGCAATAAAGCCTACCTCAGGAAACAAGACAAAACTCAAATAAGCAACCTAACTTTACATCTAAAGCAGCTAGAGAGGGAAGAACAGACAAGACCTAAAGTTAGTATAAGAAAAGAAATCATAAAGATCAGAGCAGAAATCAATTAAATAGAAACAAAGAAAACCACAGAAAAGATCAATGAAACTAAAAGCTAGTTCTTTGAAAAGATCACAAAATTGATAAACTCTTAGCCAGACTTACCAAGAAAAAAAAAGAGAGGACACAAATCAATAAAATTAGAAATGAAAAAGGAGAAGTAACAACAGACATCACAGAAATACAAAGGATCATGAGACTACTATATGCAACTATATGGCAATAAAATGGAAAACCTAGAAGAAATGGACAGATTCTTAGAAAAGTACAATCTGCCAAGATTAAACCAAGATGAAATAGAAAGTATGAATAGTACAATCACAAGTTCTGAAATTGAAACTGTGATTCAAAAACTTCCAACAAACAAAAGTCCAGGACCAGATGGCTTCACAGAAGAATTCTATCAAACTTTTAGAGAAGAGCTAACACTTATCCTTCTGAAACTCTTCCAAAACATTGCAGAGGAAGGGACACTCCCAAACTCATTCTCTGATGCAACCATCACCCTGATATCAAAACCAGACAAAGATACCACAAAAAAAGAAAACTACAGGCCAATCTCACTGATGAACATAGATGCAAAAATCCTCAACAAAATACTAGCCAACCGAATCCAACAGTACATTAAAAGGATTGTACACCACGATCAATTGGGACTTGCCCCAGGGATGCAAGGATTCTTCAATATCCGCAAATCAATCAGTGTGATACACCACATTAACAAACAGAAGAATAAAAACCATATGATCCTCTCAATAGATGCAGGAAAAGCCTTTAACAAAAATCCAACACCCATTTCTGATAAAAACCCTCAGAAAGTGGGCATAGGGGGAACCTACCTCAACATAATAAAGGCTATCTATGACAAACCCAGAGCCCACATCATTCTCAATGGTGAAAAGCTGAAAGAATTCCCGCTGAGATCAGGAACAACACAGGGATGTCCACTCTCACCACTACTATTCAGCATATTTCCGGAAGTCCTAGCTACAGCAATCAGAGAAGAAAAAGAAATAAAAGGAATCCAAATTGGAAAGGAAGAAGTCAAACTATCAATATTTACAGATGACATGATACTATACCTAGAGAATCCTAAAGACTCTACCAGAAAACTATTAGAGCTCATCAATGAATTTGGCAAAGTCGCAGGATACAAAACTCATACACAGAAATCAACTGCATTTCTATATACTAACAATGAAAGATCAGAAAGAGAAATTAGGGAAGCAATCCCGTTTACCATCGCATCAAAAAGAGTCAAATACTAGAAATAAACCTATCTAAAGAGACAAAAGATCTGTACTCTGAAAACCATAAGACGCTGATGAAAGCAAACAAGGATGACATGAACAGATGTAAAGACATACCATGCTCTTGGATTGGAAGTCAATATTATCAAAATGACTATACTACCCAAGGCAATCTACAGACTCAATGCAATCCCTCTCAAATTACCAAGGACATTTTTCACAGAACTAGAACAAAATATTTTAAAGTTTGTTTGGAAGCACAAAAAAACAGAATAGCCAAAAACATCCTGAAAAAGAAAAATGGAGCTGGAAGAATCAGGCTCCCTGACTTTCAGACTCTACTACAAAGCTACAGTCATCAAAACAGTATGGTACTGGCACAAAGACAGAAATATAGATCAGTGGAACAGGATAGAAAGCCCAGAATTAAATCCACGCATCTATAGTCAACTAACCTATGACAAAGGAGGCAAGAATATACATTGGACAAAAGACAGCCTCTTCAATAAGTGGTGCTGGGAAAAATGGACAGCCACATGTAAAAAATGAAACTAGAACACTTCCTAACACCATGCACAAAAATAAACTCAAAGTGGATTAAAGATCTAGATCTAAGACCAGATACTATAAAACACTTAGAGAAAAACATAGGCCAAACACTCTCCGACATAAATGATAGCAACATCTTCTCAGATCCATCTGTCAGAGTAAGGACAATAAAAAGAAAAATAAACAAATGGGACTTAATTAAACTTAAAGGTTTCTGCACAGCAAAGGAAACCCTAAACAAAACGAAAAGACAACCCACAGAATGGGAGAAAATATTTGCAAATGAATCGACTGACAAGGGATTAATCTCCAAAATTTACAAACACCTCCTAAAGCTCAATACCAAAAAAACAAACAACCAACCCCATCAAAAAATGGACAGAGGATCTAGGCAGACAATTCTCCAAAGAAGACATGCAGATGGCAAATAAACACATGAAAAGATGTTCAATATCGCTCCTCATTAGAGAAATGCAAATCAAAACCACTATGAGGTACCACCTTACACTGGCCAGAATGGCCATCATCAAAAAGTCTACAAACAATAAGTGCTGGAGAGGGTGTGGAGAAATAGGATCCTTATTACACTGTTGGTGGGAGTGCAAATTGGTGCAACCACTGTGGAAAACAGTATGGAGATTCCTCAGAAAACTCAAAATAGAATTACCATTTGATCCAGTAGTCCCCCTCCTGGGCATCTATCCAGAGAAATCCATGACTCAAAAAGACACATGTACTGCAATGTTCATACAACAGCCAAGTCATGGAAACAACCTAAATGCCCATCGACAGAGGAATGGATAGGGAAGATGTGGTACATACACACAATGGAATATTACTCAGCCATTCAAAGGAACGAAATAACAACATTTATAGCAACATGGATGGACCTAGAAATTATCATGTGAAGTGAAACCAATCAGACAATTAGACAGCAACATCCAATGTTACTGTTTACATGTGGAAACTAAAAAGACACAATGAACTTCTTTGAAGAACAGACAATGACTCATAGACTTTGGAAAACCTATGGTTTCCAAATAAGACAGTCTGGGGGGTGGGGGATGCACTGAGGGTTTGGGACAGAAATGCTATCAAATTGACTTGTGATGATTTTATACACCTATAATTGTTTTAAAAATCATTAAGCAGTGGAAAAATAAATAAATAAATAAATAAATAAAAACATTAGTTATCAGGAGTTCCCATCATGGCTCAGCACGTTTAAAACCCCACTAATATTCATGAGGATGCTGGTTCGATCCCAGGCTTCACTCGGTGGGTTAAGCATCCAGCGTTGCCATGAGCGGTGGTGTAGGTTGCAGACACAGCTTGGATCCTGTGTTGCTGTGGCTGTGGCAAAGGCCAGCAGCTGCAGCTCTGATTTGATCTCTAGCCTGGGAACTTCCATATGCCATGTGTGTTGCCCTCAAAAGAAAAAAATTAATGATTAGATATTTTAGGAACATGGATTTCCAGGGTTTGTCCCCTCCCCCCCCAATAAATCACACTCGGTTTATTTAACGTGAGTCATCCAAATCAATAATTTTAATATCAAGGTTTTTATTTTTGTTTTTGCAGTCACTTTGCCGTAGTGCTTTCTATAGCATGTACCTTCAAAAGAGAAATAAGGAGGGGGCAATCGAAGCAGAAGAGGTAAGGAAAGATAATGTATAAGGAGAGGAGTGCTGGCCTGATATCACCATAGGATACTGAACAGATGACACAACTACACTTTCCAATCCAGTCAAATACACAAAAATTTTGCAACACTGGAAAGTACACAAGAAGGAGGCTGAACGCTGAGTGAGCCAATTCAAAGCATATGCTTCAGCCACTGGTAGATGGGTGTCACTCATATGTAACCACTCTGCACAAGGGAGCACATAAACATCCTTTATTTCATCCATTCCTGTCACAGTGTTTTCCTGCCACAGACCAAGTTCTGGTAGAGGGGCATGGATAAGGAGGGGGGGGGTCCTCATCATAAAGCCTTTCTTCCTGAGAAACCCTTGTCTTCTGACTGTGGGGAAAAAATGCTGGGATAAACTGTAGAGTATATTGATTTGGAGCATTTCATTTCACTCCAGAACAAACCGAATGAAAACTGTTCTTTAATGAAGCATAACAGTGTAGAGAATTCTGCTTAAATATTTGCTCAGATAATATTTTCTTACTCTGAAGCTATGAATCTGGCAACAGAGACAGATTAATAATAGCAATGAGCCCTGTGGCTGTTTGAAGAGAGACTCTGTGTATCCAGAGGTAGCCATCAAATAAGCTCTGATAACTTATACAACAGAACCATATACAGATTGCCAGGGGGCTCTCCTCCAGGAGGCTGAATGTTTAAAGCTGTGACACTGGCTCCTCTGCATCCTAGAGTGTCACTGTAGAGAATGCTACAGAAACTACAAAGTCAAAAAGCACATGAAACGTGCCATCTGATTCAGCTTCAGCTGCAGACATACTGTTTCAAAATGAAGAAAAACTGCAGTTTTTCAACCCATATCTACCATTTAGCATCTCGATAAGGAAGCTGTCTGGATAATAATCCTGAACTAAAGGAGCCAAAAACACAACTAAAGAAATATATATATATATACATATACATACATATATATACACAACTAAAGAAATATATATACATATATATATACACACACAACTAAAGAAATAGGGCTTTTTTTTATGATGAGGAGAGGAAGAATCAACAAAGTGAGGTTCTGGCTTACCTATATTAGACTCTCAGACCATTTACATCCAGTGTTGTTGACATGCAAAATAATGGGCACTAGCAGGGTTGCTGGTGACCTTGGAAACTGACACAATCTTTGTAGAGGGCAATCTGGTGATACATATCAAAAATCTCTAAAACGGACTTAGAAATTTCTCCTCTGTGAATTTATACTGAGGAAATAAATATAAAGAAATGAAAAAAAGGTTGATTTTGGCTTTGTTCATAACAGCTGAAAATTAAAAAAAAATGAATATTCAAAAATAGGGGATGGCTT
>PVHT021183527.1:4893922-4935351 GCA_004024745.2 Catagonus wagneri | reverse complement strand
AAAAAAAATAGGGGATGGCTTATAAATAGATATAGAAGATATACAATGTCTATAAGAATTTAATATCAGCTTTTGATATTAATATGCAGATTTGATATGAAAATATGTTCACAATATATCAGGTGAAAAGTATATTACAGAGCAATATTTTTGTCATGTTCTTGATTTCATAAAATATATGTTTTATGTATCTCCAAGCACAGAATAAGAATGGTGATTATCTAGGGTAAAATGTAAATAAACTTTTGCTATCTTTCTTATTCTTTTTACTGTTACCTAACATTATGTTTACATGTTCATTTATAATTAGAACTAAAGCTATAAAACCGTTTCCATTTTAAACAAATAAAAAAGCAATACACCTTATTTTAAAATAAAAACTTTTTGGGTGCTCATCACCAAATTCTACTTGAATACATAAAGTCATACCTAAGTGATTAGTATATTTTTTAAAAAAGCAAATCCAGAAACTTTGACCAAAGGTAGCACCATTAATGAGGGTTCAGTTACAGAGAACAGAATCTACTCTGGTTCACTGAGGCAGAAATGCAATTATTACACTGTATAAGCATGGCCGATGGAATGGGTGGGATGGCCAAAGAAACAGATTCTATAAACAGCCCAAAGCAGTAGATATGTTATTTCTTCTTAACTCAGTCCTTAGTGAACACATCTGGTAAAACCAAAGTACATTTGAGTCCCTAGCTTCAAGGAAGTCTAGGAAATGTAGTTTTCAGATTTCTAGTTTCTGCAGTATAGGAAAGCACACAAAAAGGAGATTAAATGTTGAGTGGGTCAATCAAAAATATATGCTTCAGCAATTAAGTAGAAGAATATCAGTTAATATGCAGAGAGATTTCTATTACTGTTTTGCCAAATGATTGTTGTAAACCCTCTCTGCAGAGTTTCTATTCACATAAAGGCTGATGGAGGGAAAGAAGTGCATGGATAAAATATGTCTAAAAATCGAAACAGGTCAGAAAAAAAGAGTTGGTAAATTTATCAATTATCTTTCTCTTTAAACTTCAACTTGTTCAAACAAATCTTTTAATGATTGATATACGTGTGTGTGTGTGTGTGTGTGTGTGTGTGTGTGTGTGTGTAGTCTTCTTAGGGCTGCATCCACGGCATATAGAGGTTACCAGGCTAGGGGTCTAAACAGAGCTGCTGCTGCCGGCCTACGCCACAGCCACAGCAGCTCCAGATCCGAGCCGCATCTGCAACCTGCGCCACAGCTCATGGCAACACCGGATCCTTAACCCACTGAGAAAGGCCAGGAATCAAACCTGCAACCTCATGGTTCCTGGTCAGATTCCTTTCCACCGCACCACTATGGGAACTCCAATGAGATATATTTTTTAATAATTTGAAGTTCTTAATATGCATGTTTCATGAAATTTGACCACTCTTCTCAAACCCATACATAACTTTGATTTGTTTATAGCCTTTAATCAAAGCAAGTAGTTTTAGCTAAGTAATTACCATTCTAAATTAAACAGCAGCAAATACACTTAGTTCATACATTTTTTCTGAGTTCTCACCTGCAGCGGTATTTTCAGAGAATGGTACACATAATCTTCATATATTTTTATATGTCCTTTAACATATGGGTATGTGTATCTGTTCTCAGTCTTTCACTGGCAATAATGATGTTTTTTTCACCCTCTCCACTTTCTCTGCTAGAAAGATATTACTCAGCCTTCAAGACTCAATCCAAAATCTCCTCTGAGAAGGTTTTCCAAAATTCCTGTCAGAATTCTATGATTTTTTACCCTCTTTCTCTGTTCTGTCACTACTAGAAGACTTAACATAGCGTATTGCAGTGCGTATAATACCTGTCTCCATTACTGCCCTTTGGCCTCACAACAAGAGCAATCTGAGAACAGGTTTTGGTTATGTGACCATATCAGGAGTTTAGGGTTGGGAGTATGGTGGTGAGAGTACTAAGAATAGAAGATGAGCGTGCTCTTATCAGAAGGAGGAAGAAAACCAATGAATGGCTACTGCACAGTAAAGAAACACCCTCCAGGGACCTCAAAGGCATTTCAAAGGGAAAAAAGTCAGTCAAGGCTGATTCCACTTATATAACATTCCCAAAAGTACAGAGATGGAGAAGAGATGACTGATTGACAGGGGGTAAGATTGACGGTGGAGATGAAAAGTGGGTATGACTATAAAGGGTGATGAAATAGTTCTATGTATCGATTGTGGTGGCGGCTGCACAAATATATGCAGATCAGAGTTCTGAATAAAAGAAAATGTGATCCAACTCTTACCCAACGATGCAAATGTTATTCTTACGTGAAAGCTACAGGTAGATATATTCAAACTAAGGGTTGGGGGGAACCCTCAGAAATAAAGCATCCATATACCCTTCTGGAAAAAAAACTACTTATCTATAGCCATACCACTCTGAACATGCCTGATCTCGTCTTGAAAAAAACTGCTTGACCATTAAATTCATCTCATTCTGAGATTAGTCAAAATTTATAACTTAGAATGGGTGCTGTTGTAAGAGAACTGGCAATGAGCATTATAGTTATTTAAATCTACTAAATGACTTAATATGACACATTTTTAAAGAACATGATCTCAATATTACAGACTGGGCAGTGTGCAAATAATAACACAAAATTTGGGATGTGAGCATAGAGGATAAGAGAGCATGTAAGAATGCAAATATCCTCTTACTTTATAGAAAAGCTTAATTGGCAATGTCTAATATTGAAACATAACGTAACTCCAATTCAAAGTTTGTTATCTTTTTTCTTCAACTTAGATCATGTGGAAAATATTAATTCTTACCATGAAACCATATTTAGTTCATTTCACAATTCCTAAGGTCTCTTTCTTTCCCCCAAATTATATGTATTTTGTTTTTGTGATATTACTCACTGACTTTGAAAACAAACATGATTATCAAAGGAGACAGGGCTGGGGCTGTGGGAGGAATGGATTTGAGGTTTGGGATTAGCATATACACACTGTGGTACATGGAATGATTGGCAAATGGGGACCTGCTGGGGAACTCTACCCAATATTCTGTGATAATCTATGTGGGAAAAGAATCTGAAGAAGAAGAAGAATGGATGTGTGTATATGCATAACTGAATCATTTTGTTGCACAGTAGAAATTATCACAACATTGTAAATAAACTATAATTCAATAAAACTTAAAAAAAACTTCTAGATTATTGTCTCCATTTTATAAAGGCATTTTCTCTTTCCCCCACCTTCTCTCTCTGTATTTGTAAGTGTATACATATAGAAATATCTGAAAATATGCTCATCTAATGTAATAACAATATTATTTCTAGGCGATTGAATTTGAGATGACTTACTTTTTTATTTTAGAAAAATTATGAATTTTATTTATTTATTCATTTATTTATTTATTTTTGGTCATGGCATGCAGAGGCTTGATGTGGGATCTCAGTTCCCAGACCAGGGATCGAACCCAGGCCATAGCAGTGAAAGTGCTGAATGCTAACTACTAGACCACCAGGGAGCTCCCTTTATTTTATCTTATTGGGGACGGGTGATTTTAAAATATTAAAAATTATCTGTCAATGTCTGATTCTTTCCTATGTGTATGTTTCATTTTTAGTAAAACAGTGGATTTTTTTTCTTACTTAAAAATACAGACATAAAAATATGCCACAAAAAATATAGGAAATAAATCAACGGTTGTCATTTCACAGTGGCATATTTATTAAAAAATTTTTCCTTTCTACTTTGTTTCTTAATTTTTAGAAATAAATAGAATTTTAATTAAAAAAAAAGATGAGTGGAAACCTGAGCAGCTGAGGGAGATTTTCCCAATATCTGAAATTTACTGTTGAAATTAAGGCTAGATTAAAAAACAACAGCTCAGGTGGACAGAAGGATCAAGAAGCACCAGCTCCATTTTTAGGTTCTTTCTCTGCACTGCTCTAAATCACTTAACATTTTTCAATTTCCTTATAGTCAGATTTGCACACTAAACAATTAACAATGTGCCCACTATCTCAGTGATCTGGGTTTTCAACAAAAGATGTTGTGCTAGAGCTTCTCAACTCCATTGATTTGAAGGGCTACCTGTGAGTGCTTCAGTTCACATTATTCCATTTGGTGCCCTGGGATAGGACTGGACAGTTCTCACAGCCAAATGAAAGCTGCTCTGAAACTGGGAGATAGGCAAGAAGGTGTGGAACAAGTCAAAAATTCATGCAGTTTTAGTAGAAAAATCTGAGTAGAGAGTAGGATTCAGAGAACAAAGTCTACTTCAGGCATCAAAATCCCTCAGTGTAAAATGTTCTGACTTCCAAGAAAGTCAGCCTGGCTTGGAACTCAAGCATCACATTACGATGAGTTTCCCATTAAATGCTACTGCTACTTAAATACATTCTACTGTAAGATTTACTGTTTACAAGTACTTCCAAGGCTCCTACTTTGACACTGGCTCACTTATTTGCAGATCTTTATGGGTAATCCCAACCAAATGAAGGGAGAGAAAGCTGGGGACTTGACCCAGTACAGCCGGTATTACTGTGAAGCACACGTTCCGTGACTGTTTCCAGAGAAGTGAGCAGGAATTGGACAGCAGAGCTGACCTTTCTGGGAATCAAATAACATTAGCATCTGCTCATCAGAACAGCTAGCATATCTCAAATGCTTAATGTGGATCTGCAACCGTACTAAGTACTTGAGGTAATAAAATACGTCAAATACTTAGTATCTTATTTAGTCTTTATGATCTCTATTATCTTAATTTTGTAGGAAGATAATAGAGATCATAGGAAATTGTGGATTGGAGAAGTTAAGAAACTTACCCTGGGTTACATGGTCACATAGCTGGGTAGCACAGGATCCAAACTAAGATCCAACAGTGCTGTGATTGTACGTCCTTGTTGATAATCTGCACTGACAGGGAGGCTTAGAAAGACTGGTGGTAACCTCAAGATCTGACAAAACTTCAATACAAGAAGGAAGAAATATTCCTCTTGATTTTAAACCTCAGTACAATTTCCTTTATATAGAACAGCCAAGTGTAACAATACCAAGTCATAAATTGAAAATAACAATATAGATAATGGCTATTCTAAAACTACACTTAGGTACAACCGCTATAGAAAACAGTATGGAAGTTTCTCAGAAAACTAAATACAGAACTACCACATGATCCAGCAATCCCATTCCTGGGCATATATTGAGACAAAGCTTTCACTGAAAAAGATACACGCATCCCTATGTTCATTGCAGCACTATTCACAATAGCCAAGACATGGAAACAACTGAAAAGTCCAACGACAGATGAATGGATTAAGAAGATGTGGTATATATACAGAATGGAATACTACTCAGCCATAAAAAAGAACAAAATAATGCCATTTGCAGCAACATGGACAGAACTAGAGACTCTCACAGTAAGTGAAGTAAGTCAGAAGGAAAAAGACAAATACCATATGATATCATATATCTGGAATCTAATATATGGCACAAATGAACTTATCTACAGAAAAGAAACAAACTCATGGGCATGGAGAACAGACTTGTGGTTGCCAAGAAGGAGGGGGAAGGAGTGGGAGGGACTGGGAGTCTGGGGTTAGTAGATGCAAACTATTGCATTTGGAATGGATAAGCAATGAGACTCTGATGTATATAGCACAGGGAAATATATTGGATCACTTGTGATGGAACATTATGGAGGATAATGTGAAAAAAGAATGTATGTGGATGTATAGCTGGGTCACTTTGCTGTGCAGCAGAAATGGACAGAACATTAGAAATTGAATAATAAAAAATTTAAATAAATAAATAAAACCACACTTAACCACTTAAAAACCCTCTGGATTTAACAGAATACAAATAAAAGAGTAATGAATGCACTTTATAGAAAGAAATGCATAAAGGTACAACAAACCAGCCAATTTGTCCTGAGGCAAGATCATTTAACAGTTCTAAAGTCACGGGTGTTTATAGCCTATTTAAAATATTACTTCTTTATAATGAATGTAATTTTAATCAGATGATAATGGTTTCTATTTAAGGACCACAGAGAGTGGGTAATATAAAAACCACTTATATCTTACTTTGATTTGCAATTTATATTATTTCTGCAGCAGCAGATTTACCTTCCTACTGAGTGTTGCTTATTCAGACTAGTAAATCAGTTTGTTTTCCTTGAATGTAAACCAACTGAGTAAGTTGAAGAGTGTTCACATGTTAAGAAGAAGGGAGTTCCCATAGTGCCACAGCAGAAATGAATCCAACTAGGAACCATGAGGTTTCAGGTTTGATCCCTGGCCTTGCTCAGTATGTTAAGGATCCAGCATTGTCATGAGTTGTGGTGCAGGTTGCAGATGCGGCTAGGATCTGGCATTGCTGTGGCTGTGGGTCAGCAGCTGCAGCTCTGATTAGACCCTAGCCTGGGAACCTCCATATGCCGCAGGTGCGGCCATAAAAAGACCAAAAAAAAAAAAGTAGTAAAAGGGTTTCAAGTGGTAGTAAGCATGCATATTCTGCATGGTGCACAGATTATGTAGTGCAGAAGACGAGACTTGTTATGCATTGATAACACTGAAGAAGTATGTGCCTTCACGGAATTTATGGTCTAGTTGTAGAGATAAAATGTGCACATATAAGACACCTTAAGTTTTTGAAGCAGTGCATTAACAAAAGCAAAAAAGATATAAAATATAATGAATACAGAAGTTCTAAGGCTATGTAAAGAATAAAATGATTAGAACAAAGATATAACTAGCAAGTGAAGATTTTTAAACTGAGTTTATATGAAGCCTTCCTAGGATGAAAAGCTTATAAAAAATAATCCTCAATACCTAGTCTAAATTGCAAAAAAGTCGATACTTGATGCAGTGTATTTCATGTTAAATATGCCAAAAGACATACACAGTCCTCTATCAGTAGAGTTTTGAAGTGAACTCTGCTTTTCCTTTAACAAGAAGATTTTCAATATTTCTTTCTGTTTCTGTGAAATAAAAATTTCAATGATTTTCTTAGATATCGAAGGCTAACAATGCCATATGTCAATTGCCTTTCACTCCATACACATTTGAATTTATTTGAGCTGAGGAGCTTGGACATAAAAGTTTTAATTTAATATACATTTCCAGATAAATAGCTATTAGTTCGATTATATTATGCCAAGGTGAGCAGCTAGATGACTCATAGCCAATAAGGAATATGTCACTGTAGTACAATGACACACAGATAAAATTGAAATATATGATATAAAAGAGATTATTTTATGAAAATGAACATATCATGGTATTTTTTAATACAGAATGACTTTCACTTCACCTTTGTACACAGAAGATCAGAAACTATTTCACCAAACAACCTGATTTTTGCTGTGAGCCTGTCTTTCAAGTCTGCCATTGCAAATTCTCTTATCATATTTTCTACTACAAATGTCTTCAAATCCCAAACTCTGTAATCCTGGCATGACTCATAATGACCAGAGAGCTGTAAAAGAAATCCCAGGGGAACCATTTATGTCCCTGAACTTACACTCAGTTCTTTTTTATATCTGTATAAGATATAGAGCTGAACATGATCTAATGCATTATTACAGCTCAGACTCAGCATAAGGATTGAACATCGTGGAATACTCATTCCATTTCACTGGCCACTAATGGAAATTGTCACAAGAGAGCTTAGGAGAAGGAGTGGTTCTGTAAGTTGGACTCCATATTGTTTTATACACACACACACACACACACACACTTTCACTTCAGCTTCACTTTGCCCTTTAAAAACAAAAACATACTGGATAGCTGCCTACTGTTTCTTTTGAACAAAATGCTCTGCCACTTTAAAAACAAGTGTTTTAAAACTATTGTTCTGAAAGATGAGATATAATGCTTCAGTGCTGTCTTTCAACTTAAAATCACTATGTTTACAGCCAAATTCTCAATAGGAAATACTGTCTATCAATGAAGAGGAATACAGAGAAGGAATTAGTTTATCAAATAAAATACATTTAAGACAAGTGAAATTGGGAGTTTCTATTGTGGCTCAGCAGAAACGAATCCGACCAGTATCCATGAAGATGTAGGTTTGATCCCTGTCCTCCCTCAGTGGGTTAGGGATCCAGCATTGCCATGAGCTGTGGTGCAGGTTGCAGACGTGGCTTGGATCTGGCATTGCTGTGGCTGTGGCGTAGGCTGCCAGCTGTAGCTCTGAATCGACCCCTCACCTGGGGACTTCCACATACTGCAGGCGTAACCCTAAAAAAACAAAAAACAAAAAAAAAAACAGGTGAAATTAAAGGGCTGTGCTTAAGGGGTTAAAACACGATCGAGGAACTCCACTTATATCTTACTCAAAGTATCTACATCAAAATTTATTGCATGAATTTAAGACTATATAAGTGCAAAACTGTACTCTCATAAAATGCATTTGCACTTTCCAGGATTCTGCCCTTGTACACACATAAACCCATAAGAATGGGCTGAGCCAGTGGCCTCAGAGTTACCTACCTGGCAAGTGTGCTTGGTGCTTCATTTTAGGCTTGCTCTGACTGGATGCTGCCACAGCACTCTCCTCTTGAAGGAAGCTGCCCTTGGAAATGGCATACACATAAAGTCACTTGAAAATACTGACAACTGTAGAGAAATCAGATTCAGCAAAGAAATGCTAAATAAAATTCACTTTATTCTTATCCTAAATGAATGTGATATCCAATAAAAATAACTACTGGAGCATCACAATTTCAAAGTGTTCTTTCATTACCCATGAGCTCATGCGGTTCTCTGAATAGTCCTACAAAGTGGGTACTATTTCGCTCAGTTTATATTGTATTGAAACTAGGAGAAGAGGCAGGCTAATTTGACAGAAACTCAGATTTTCTGACTCCATTTCCCTGAAGGGAACAAACTCACCTCTGATTAAAAGTTTGACATTCCTTGATTCAAGGGAAATATCAGAATTTTGATATCTTATGAACTCCACAGGCAAAAACTCCCTCTCAATGATGACATAAGGTCTACGAAATAGAGAGCATTTCGATGTGAAGATAGATGAACATTTCAAGTATATCCTTGGATCCATGAAAATTTTCACTAGTTCTTCCCATTGTTTATTATAAATGGAGTCATGTGAATATGAATACACAAGAATAATACTGAAGGCATCAAAATGCTTTCAAAATGCATTCAACAGACTGGGAGTGCAAATGCTTTTGCAGAATTATGTCAATTAAGTCCTTAAAAGCAATCTTATTTCATTCATGGTGAGCAACAATTCATCTGAGCTAATTTATGTGGCTGTGGAAGAAAAAGAACCTCGTCTCAATTTAAACTTATAACAGACCTTTTGACTACATTGACTCATATTTTCTAATTAGTCACCAGACAGTTGAGTCAACTAATCAAGTTACTAATCTGTAATAATGGTCAAACTAGTTGTGTGTGACATCAAACTAACATACTTAAAGAGATATTAAATCTCTGGTAGTCAACTTTAGAGCATAGTGAGAAATAAATTTATTTTATTAATTTACTTTTTTATGCTATTGAAAACTTGGCACATGTACACATAACAGAAATATTCAAACGGTATGAAACAATACCCAGTAAAATCCAAGTGTCAGATCACTTGACTCCCATTCCCAGAGTTAACCACTGTTAAATGCTTCTTGCTTTCCTCCAGACATAGCCTACATATAAACATATACATGCATACATGTGTATTTCTTTTCTATTTTTACACAAATGATAGTACATTATACACACTATTCTTCACCTCACTTCTTACCCTTTATATGTCTCAAAGGTTAGCCTATGTCTACACCCATGGAGCTAATTCATGCTTCTCAACAGTTGCATAATGCTCTTTTTATGGATGTACCATCAATGAGATATGCTCTACCCATGGGCCTTTAGGGTCTTCCCAGTCTTTGACTATTATTTGAGACATATCCTTTATATAAATATATGTGGGAGATAAACTGCTAAGATACATTTTTGACTCAAAACACATTACTTAACTGGGAATCTCTGACATTACTTATTTTAACTGAAAGCTACTCAGAAAAATTTATCATTGTTGAGAGAGAAAGGAATCAATGATCCTTTGTTAATGTTAATGATCTTCCTTCATAAACCCTACACCGAAATGAAATGAAAATTTTTATCAAGGAGTGCTGTGTGTGTGTGTGTGTGTGTGTGTGTGTCTGTGTGTGTGTGTGTCTGTGCGCATGCGCGGGGGCTCTCTTGCAATGTTAGAAGGTCAGAAAAAAGAAGAACGGGGTAATTTCTATCATTTGAGTTCTAGTTACTCATTAAGACCTCTGGGAGAAAGGCTATCAAAAACAGTAATCCACAAAGCTTCTCTCTTCCTTAAGGCTTTATCTCTCTCACCACCTCTACTGCATGCTGGCATGAAGTGGCTGAAATGATATATGCTATAATATATAGATAGATAGATCTCTTTTCTAAATCACAGTGGTCTGTGCAGAGAAAAACTCCCTCATACAGATCTGAGACTTCTTATTCCTCCAGGGTAACCCTGGAGTCTTGAGAAAAGATAAGAAGAAACTAAACACTATCTGACACTTCTCCATCTTAGAAAGCAATTTTGTAGGCAGAACCAAACTTTCCTATAACATCCCACTGCAACTGTGAAACTCTTTCAGCTTAGCTGAGAATCCCCAAAATTTCAAGGTGTTCAAATAAAAGAAGGGTCTGGGTGAGCATAATGTTTGCATGAGATAAAATGTAAAACCTCATCTATTCTTTCTTTTCACACACAAAAAATTAAAATTACCCAGCATATTTTTCCAGCCAAGTGCCAAAAACCTGAAATGGAGTTTTTTGTCTTGCTCTCGACTGCTGATGCTGGCTTCCTTCGAGGCAATTCAGGACAGCATCTGGCTTACCTCATGTTCCACTGAAATACAGGTTCTGAAAAGCAGCCTGAAGATGACATTCTGGAAAGAGGAACTATGTTCTGTGCGGCAGGGGAGGGATGGGGATGTGGGAGCTGAGGAAGGTGGCTGAGCGGTGTTAATGCAAATGTATTCCCTGGGCTTATTTGCTGGCAAACCAAGTCGACATCCAGCCATTTGAATCTGGGCCAGCGAGTTTGGCACATCTTCTGCTGGCAGAGCACGAGCCCAGCACAGCATCCTGCTGCTGTTGGCATGTATACAGCTGTCTTTCTTCATCTGACTCTCCATCACGGCGGCCGACTCAACAGGTGTTGCCAGGGACACAGTGTGTTGGGCAGCTGTCAACTTTCAATAATCATCTCTGTAGCATATCCCTTTCTACTCTCCCACCCCAGTTCTTTCCCCCTTGACACCCCCCTTAAAAGCTCCCAGCACTATTTGTGCCTTCGCGAAGGGCAGAGTGAAGCAGAGATGCTGAACAAGGAGCATGGTCGTCTGGAGGGTGAAATCCTGCCTGGGCCTTGGCTGAAGTATGATAGGATTTTATAAGGTGCAGGCCTTTGGGGTACAGCCAATTATCCTTTTTTATTCCCTCCTCTGAGGTAAACTCTTAACCTATTTTTTTCCTGACCTTTATTCCATTTTCTATTCTTTTGAATGTCAGCTCCTCCCCATCCAGCTTGTGTGATCTTAACCATGTTCTTTAACTATTCAAGCCTCAGTTTTCTCATCTGACAAATGGAGATAATATTTGCTACCTATACCAATCTAAGATACTGTAGGCAAAACATTTAACACTAAGTGCCAATGTATGTTAGGGATTCTCCTCCTCCCCTCCAGCTGCTCTGGAGTTTCATCCTTAAAAGCCCTAGATTTTAATGACAGCCCTTGAATTCCAATGGTGTGAGGACCCGCTTTGTTTTGAGGTTTCTTTCTCATTCTTATCAAGTGTGTTATCAGAATCAGAAAACACACTGGCAAGATAAATTAAAATTAAAATAAAACGTTAAAAAAAAAAGAAAACACACTGGCTCCTGAAGGCCTGGGGGAGATGCCAAATAGATGTATTTTAAAGACAAGAACATACAATGGTTTACTATAGCCTTATTTATAACTGTAAATGCTGGAAATCTCTAAATGTCCATCAGTGAGAAACAGATACATAAATGGATGAAGAAATGAAGGCTCTGTATGTAGCAGGTAAAATTAATTAGATTAATTAATTAGCTTAGTGAATAAATTAGATTATTTATCTAAAATACAGATACAGATACAGCCCTTACTATATGTGATGATTTTTATATATTAACTCATTTCAGCCTCATAATAACCCAGTGTGGTGGAAAACATTATTATTATTTTATTTTATTTTATTTTTTTGTCTTTTTGCCTTTTATCTAGAGCTGCTCCCACAGCATATGGAGGTTCCCAGGCTAGGGGTCTAACAGGAGCTGTAGCTGCCAACCTTCGCCACAGCCACAGCAACACGGGATCCGAGCCGCGTCTGCAACCTACACCACAGCTCACGGCAACGCTGGATCCTTAACCCACTGAGCAAGGCCAGGGATCAAACCCGCAACCTCATGGTTCTTAGTCGGATTTGTTAACCACTGAGCCACGAAGGGAACTCCCAAAACATTATTATTTCCGTATTTGCTGATGAGGAAACTGAGGCATGGAGCAGCAGAGCCCCTTACTTATAATACATATGAACAAAGATGGATCTCACAGAAAAGGTCAAGTGTAAAGAAAAAGTTGGCAGAATAACACATGCATCAAAGAATTGATATAAAGTTCAAAAATACACAAGGGAACATGTTATTTATGGAAACACTATGAATAGAAAATTATATAAACAAGGAATGAGTGAATAGGCCCCAAGTTCATGCTGTAGTTGCTTCAAATGGGGGGAAGGAGATTGGGGCTGAGAAGTGCACAGGGGAGATTCTACTTTTACCTGTAGCATAAATTAATTTATTTAATTCTTTTTTTTAAATGTCTGCACCCATGGCACATGGAGGTTCCCACGCAAGGAGACTGAATCGGAGCCACAGCTGCAACCTACAATGCAGCTGTAGCAATGCTGGATCCTTTTAACTTCTTGTGCGGGGCTTGGATTGAACTGGCACCTCTGCAGTGACCCAAGCCACCGCTATCAGATTCTTGACCACTGCACCACTGCAGGAACTCCTATTTAATTTTTAAAAGGCTATGTTAAACTTAGACTGCTCTGGGTAATGCAAATAATGTTTTAAAGTGTATTTTCCTCTGTATTTTGTGTTTTTGTAAAACAAAGTATATACAGAAGAGGGCGCAAAGGAGTTCCTCTGTGGTACAGTGGGTTAAAGACCTGGCATGTCACTATTGCAACTTGAGTCACTGCTGTGACATGGGTTTGACCCCTGGCCCGGGAACTTCCACATGCCACAGGTATAGCCAAAGAAATGAGAAAGAGACATAATATAAATTTATACGGTTTCACAAATATTATTAAGCAAGTCACGTGACCACCATCCAGGTCAAGAAAATGAGTATAAGGGCTCTAGAGCAGCCCTATGGACTGACTGCCCATCATAACCCCATCCGGTATCTGCCACCCCCAACCAAGAGGGAATCTCCATCCTGAGCTCTGTGATGCTCACTGCCTTATATTTATTTCCCCCCTACAACTCCACCACCTATGTCTATATCCTAAATATTTGTCCTCGTTTCCGAACTACAGCAAGTGGAATCATGAAGTATGTATTTTTTCATGACTTTCTCTTGCTCGGTGTTTTATTTGTGAGATTTATCTGTGTTGTTCCTTATTCACTGTTGTTGAATAGATTTCCACACTTAGTTATCCTATTCACTCTTGGTCCACGTTTGAGTTGTCTTCTCTATAATTTGAAAGCTCAAAAGAAAAGGCAGATGTTTTGTCCAGCAGATACCCAAGAATGAATATGTTCATATTTTTCCTCAGCTCATCCTCCAGAAAGGGTGAGGGTAGCCTTAATTGTTTAACCAAGAAAGATATTTTCCTTTGGATTTATTATTGATTTGTTTTCTTTCATTCATTCTTCACTTCCCTAAGTCAACAGGCTGCTTTTCTTTACTACTTTATTTGCCTTTACATTGTTAAGTACTGTCCAGAATAGAATCGTTGAAGCTATAATCTAACTCAAACCGTTTGTTTTACATGTGAAGGAACACGCTTTTGCGCCCTGCAGCTCATTTTTAAGTACATTTTAGTAGCTCTGAGACCTATAGATGGTAACTTGGTCATTGGAATGGGAATTTTAAATGTTCTATTGTCTCTGGCAGCTGGTTAATCGTAAGTTTAAGAATAAAGCGTTGGCAGCGTTTCTCTGCAGGGCAAATCTACTCTATATGAGACCCATACTGAGTGCCACAAAGATGTTGCCAAACGTCTAAATGAATTTTTCCCCTCCTCATTATTCATCGTTATACTGCACTGCTTTTAAAAAACCACTCCAGGCCCCAGTAGTGGGGAGGGAAGAGCCCATGAAACAGCATTATTTTCCCAGCACATACCAGCAATCAGGCCAAGCAGCAAAGGCATTTCTCTATTGTAAGGACCTCAGCAATTCTGTAAAAGGCATCTTCCTGTTCTCCAATATTGCCATTAATATGTAAAAGCTTAAGCTTGCTAAAGGGATTATTGCACATCCTATCTGATGGTAAACTGGCACTGCAATGATTACATGTATCTTTTTGTCATTTGCTCGTAAAACATCTTACTCTTGAACAGCATAATTGGCCTCTTACTAATGTTAATGATTAAATCGGCATAAATGTAACACACTGCTTTAAATGGAAGGCATGTTCGCTATCTCCAGGGTCTCAAATGTACGAATTACAGCATGGTCATTATATTTATTATGCATGCATGCCCACACACACATATATACACATACATATTATACAGAGTCTACACATATTATGGTCACAGGAAGCACAAATTTCACAAAAAGGTCATTGAGTGTGACGGTCAGTAGAGATGCCCTTTCAACCTTGCTGTGTGGACACAAATATTCTACATATTGGAGATAAAGTACCATATGTCAGCCAGTGGTCTAATGCATATACCACTTCCCAGAAGACGGTGCCCCCAACATGCAAAATGTTGCCCCCAGCCAACCAAAACCTTAGCAGAGTTTTCAACAGTCTGTTCTACCATGTAATTCAGCAGGCTACCCCTGAGTGATGAAGTACATGGTAATCCTTTGGTGATGAGTCTATTTACACAGCTCTTTTCTCTCTCCATAAAATGGGTCCCTTGGCCTGAGACAATTTGTGGGAGATACAATGTCAAAAGTTCAAAAGGTAGTGTTAGTGGAGGCACTGTAAGCAGGCAAGGCAAGGATGAACTGTTACCCATCCCAGGCGTAAGGGGTTAGTGAGTTGACCTACCACCAGCTGGCTGGCTGGCTTCATGAGGAAATGGTGGCCAGTTGAGAGCTCATTGTGCCTCTCTACTGCTGGCAGCAGTGGCAGGAGCTAGCTCAGACTTAATGAGAGAAGTCCATTGTATTGGGTCCACACACAGCCTCAATCCCTTCTACTATGATCACGACATTCATGGGTCATTAAGCAAGCATCAGGATGGCCATGGAGACAGGCTGGCTGACATCCACAGGGTAGGTCTATCTCTTCCTTCACCTGTTTGTTCAGAGCCTCTTCTGGAGGTCTTTCACATGAGACTCAAGGTATTCATAATCTATGCCATTCCCACAGGGTCTCTACATATCCTTTCTCCGGACTTCCTTGTCAACAGTCTTCCAGTTCTGTTCCTTCTAGACCCCCTCGTTGACCAGTCATACTACCTGCCATTGACCAGGAGCACATGTACACACCATGAACATCCACCAAGCCAATTCTCCCTCCACACAGAGTGGAAAATTCATGTGAAATTAGGAGGCCATAACTGATATTCATCCTCCTCCTCCTCTACCACCCATTTTCAGTTTCCACTGGTTTGGGTGGCTTGCCTAGTGGGGTGATTCAGATTCATTCCTAAGAGACTTGAATCTCTAGTTATCATGCCTTTCTCAGGCCATGGCTACTGTACTACTGTACTTATTGTTAAAATTGGACATGGAAGCACCAAAAGACACACCAATGGGTATATGAACGCCAGCTATGTTCTCCCCTGACCCCACTGTAGAGAAGAAGCCCTGCCTGCTCCTGGCAAATTAACCATATCGTAGGCCCCTGAAAATCAGATCTTGGCTGGTACCACTCTGACCTTGCTGTTAACTGTGGTAATCGCATCTACCTTGCTTCTGATGTTTAAAGACTAATGATTACAATCCTCTCTTTTCTCAGAAAACATAGTTCTTTAACAGCATCTTCACCACCATTCCTGGCCCGAGCTGAGGAAGAGGACAGCTACCACCAAGCTTCTCAATGACACTGGTGCCCCTTACCTTCCTGCCAAAGGTAGACTACTTAGTAAGAGTCTTTAGACTTAGGCAGTATATCTCCTTTAGCATGCTCATTTTTTGTATCTTTTGATCCTTTCCTGTACCTGCCATGCAACTTCTGGAACTTTCTCTTCACTTACTGTAACCATCACTTTTCCCAAACTTTCAGGAACATTCCTAACACTATATTAGCATGGTCTTTGGGATCCTTCACAGTCTATCAAATCCCATTTCACAAACTCTCCCTTAATCAACTTTATGTGCTACCTTCTTTATTTAGCACCTCCAGGAGCCAGTCCCAGGCATCCCGTGGTCAGAGCTCCTTCTGTATTTGGTCTCTTCTCCTTACCCAGCCTAGCACATCCCTAGCCAGGCTATGCTGATATTTGATCTTTGTTATCAGTTTGGTTATCTGGAAGGGAGATGGAGTGCAGGGAGGGAGGCAAGGGGGAGACAACATGGTCTTTTAAGGCATTTGCATGATTTCAGTCTTTCATATGTTCTTCAAGAGGGTCCATTCTGATAAGGAGAAGGACCCCTTTCTGCAAGCCCTGTGGCTTCAGGGAATTTGGAAGTTTCAAAGTTTTCAAGTACTTATACCTAGATAGCCCCATCTGGAATCACAGCGTCCATCCTGAGCTTGGTGTGACTCTCCACAAGTTCAGAGTCTGGTCCTTCATCTGTCTGCAAGACATTAGGGTCCACTTAAATGCTACCAAGCAGTCCCCCTAGCTTTCACACTTTGCCTTGCATTGGTTATTAATCACTAAAACCTAACTTTTTCTCTCTTCAAGTAATCAGCGGCACTCAACAATAGCCACACAGTTCCATTGTATTCATAAAACAATTTTTCTCATACTTCTTACACAATAGAGATTGCATCAGAGAGTTCATCCCCTTTCATTGGTCTCCCATCCTAATTTACCACTGGTGAAAGTTTTAACAATTGCATTGTGACAGAATGCTGCTAGAGGCTAGCCATGTTCCACCTACTATCAGTGACAGAGTTATTGCTAGCTTGCTTCTAAGTGATCCAGCACCAAAGTCTGACTTTAGAGTCTGGTTCCTAAGACACTTGTGGTACCATCTGTGTTAGACTGGGGTACCTGGAAACACACTCTGAGTGAAAAGCTGCATGCAGAAAGTTTACTTGGGAATACCTTTCAAAGATACATCTGAAGGAAATTAAGAGGAAAGGGCTGGGCAGAGGACGAAGCTGATCCACAATGCAACTGTCACTGCAGCCTCAGGTGATTGGACAGAGAGCTCTAGAACCAGGATGGCCCTTGAGACTTGTTATGAATTGAGGCAAGGAAGCCAGGCCTTTGTACTTCCATATCTTCAGTTATGAGCCAGAGGCAACTGGGGAAGGGTCATAACCCTGGGGGAGGCATTTCTTGGTGACCTGTTAGCCACGAATATTCCCAGCAGCAGGATGCACTGGCCCCAGAAAAGGGATCTGAGCAGAGGACCACAGTATCCACTACTCACAGTTAAGAGTTTCTACCTGATCCCTGCTATTCTCCAATCCTATTATCCCCAATGACAGTAGGGAACTCAGTTCCAAAGCCAAAGCCTCCTCTCTAAATGTCAGCATAGCCATACAATATAGCCACTAACAAGTTTTTTCAAATATGAGAGTGCTTCCTTTACCAGTGAATTTACTATGAAAAGACAGTGTTTTCTGGACTCTCCCAGGGAATATAGTCAGCTGATAGATTGTGAGTTTATATGTCATAAGTCTATTCTAAAATTTTACATCCCTGAGCCTTCTGAGTCCTTTCTGCCACAGAAGTTCTGACTTTTCCATCTTATTTCAGAAGACATCTTCAAACACAGTGTTTAGGAACTATTGCAGAAAATATTTAGACTAGATCCACAAGTACTTGGTATAACATTCATTCTTGAGTAATGGGATGAATTTAGCCTTCTATTCTACCCCTGTTCTAAAACTCAGTATCTTTTCTACTTGTATTCTCCCCTTTCCTGCTGATAAGTAAATAGCCAGAACTTACTATTCCTTTGCTAATCTTAGAGAAGCTAAGCTAATGGGAAATTTATCAAGACCAGGAATCAGCTCTGAGAAACTGAGGCAGAAGCATAGTCCTTGTAATTAAAAACAAAGTAGAGATTTGGTCACAAGGAAGAGGTAGAAGCAGAAGCTGAAGTGTGGTCAGATTTTACCATCTGGGGGAGGGAACATCTAAAATAGGCCACCACACTGAGATGACCTTCTTTCAATGTTTGCCAAGTCTCACTTTTAGTGAATATTCTCCTTAGCCCTACCCCCCCTTGACATCTTTTCAGCTCTATCACTGAGCAGAAGTCCATTCAGTGTGAATCAAGTACAAGATAAGAGCTGGTGTAGCACAAGAGTGACTTCAGATGCAGATTATGAAAATATGGAGCCTTGATTCAGAATGGTTCTAAGAGTTCCCGTCGTGGCTCAGTGGTTAACGAATCCGACTAGGAACCTTGAGGTTGCAAGTTCGATCCCTGGCCTTGGTCAGTGGGTTAAGGATCCAGCGTTGCCGTGAGCTGTAGTGTAGGTTGCAGACGCAGCTCGGATCCCGCGTTGCTGTGGCTGTGGTGAAGGCCGGCAGCTACAGCTCCTGTTAGACCCCTAGCCTGGGAACCTCCACATGCCGTGGGTGCGGCCCTAGATAAGGAAAAAAAAAAAATACAGAATGGTTCTAGAGCCTAAGGATGGAGTGAGCCTAGAGGTGAGCAGCTCAGGGGCTGAGAGGCATCACACAGAATGGCTAAAAACCTGGAATGGGAAATAAGATACAGCCATTGTTCTAATCTCAGCTACTCTACTTAGTATTCGAGTGTCCTTGAGGAAGTCACTGAGCTTGCTAAATTTCAGCTAAGCACTCATTTGTACATGGGGATGGTAACACACATCTCAGTGGGGTGCACTGAGGACTAAACAAAATGTGACATGTGGAGGGCTTAGACTCATGCCCAGTGCATAGCTACTGAGCATAGTTACTGAGCACAACAACAGTTAACAGCAGAGAAGTTGCTCTTATTATTAGGCATTAGAATGGAGAAGGCTGGCTGTTAATTACAAATACTGTCAAGAGAACTATAGTCTCTGGCCGGTGCAAAAGGGGAATTCACAGGCCAATGCCTGGAGAACTTGGGTAAAGCTATAAATATCCCAAAGACCTGGGCAACACTGATGGTCTCCTAGCAGAAGACAGAGCATGGCAGCAGAGTAATGAGCACATCATACCCCAAAGCAAATTCCGGGACTCCTAGAAAAGCAACTTAAATACTATGAACAGTGCTGCCTGTAAATTTTAAAATTTATGAAAAATTGGCAAGGTGTAGGTAAAATAGTATTTGGGAGTATAAACGGATATAATCCATTGGAAAGCAGCTGGGTAATCTATCAAGTGTCTTAAAATGCTCATGACCCAATAATCCACTTCTGAAAACCTAAGGAAATAATCCCAAATATGGCAAGATCTCTACATGTAAAAATTATTTCTGTCATATACATATCATATTATGTATAAGAGCAAAGCACTGGAAGGAAAGTAATGTTCAACATAAGGAGATAGTTATAAAATCGTAATACCAATTATATTAAATATTATGCATTCACTTAACATGAACATTGAGTGTTTATAATAACATTAAAATGTATTTTTCATAATAAATAAAAATATGACACAAAACTAGTGCATATATTATGATGATGATTATATAAAACAGAAAACTTTAGTCAAAAAAACACTGGGCGTTCCCACTGTGGTGCAGCGGGTTAAGAACCCAACACAGTGTCTGTGAGAGATGTGGGTTCGATTTGGGCCTCTCTCGGTGAGTTAAGGATATGGCATCATTGTAAGCTGTGGTGTATGTCGCAGATGTGGCTCAGATCCCGCGTTGCTGTGGCTGTGGTCAGCAGCTGCAGCTCCAATTCGACCCCTAGCCCGGGAACGTCCATGTCCTGTGGGTGTGGCCCTAAAAAGAAAAAAAAAAGTCTGGAGAGAAGTAAATGTGGTTCCATATTTTCATAATTTGTATAATTCTGCAACTGTAACCTGATAAGATGACATAGATCCTGGGTAAGATTCCATTACTTTTAGCTGGAAGAATTATTTATGAATTATTATAAAAATAGTGTTGAGCACCCCTCTCTCACATAGCATTTGATGTTAGTTAGACATGACTTGACAGCAGCATATGAAGGGGAAATGCAGAGACTCTGACTGACAGTAAATATCATGTATTAGTCCGCACAGGCTGCTATCGCAAAGTACCACAGACTGGGTGGCTTAAATGGCAGATATTTATTTTCTTACAGTTCTGGTCCATAATCAAGGTGCCAGAAAACTCAGTTTCTGATGAGGGCTTTCTTCCTGGCCTGCACATGGCACCTCTCATTGCATCCTTGCTTCACATTTCCTCTGTGGCATGGAGAGAGAATAAGAGAGCAAGAGAGAGAAATGGTCTGTCTTCCTCTTCTCATAAAGACACCAATCCTATCACATTAGGGCCTAAGCCCTGTTACCTCATTTAATATTAATCATCGCTTCAAATACAGTCACAATTGGAGGTGAGAGTTTCAATATATGAATTTTGGAGGGAGACAATTCAGTCCATAGGATGCAACACTAGTCATCAGTAGGACAGAGCTATGGAAAACACCAACCTATATATTACATTAATAGAAGGACTGTGCTCCCAAACACTTTATTTTATCTCATTTGGTTACGGGTACCTTTAAGATGGAAAGGGAAAATAAACATTTCTTAAGAATATACTACATTTGATTCTTTACTTAGTACTTATGACAACCTTTAAGTTGTTGGTATTACGGTTCCCACTTTAAGAAACTGATGAGCAATCTGATATTTAAAATGATGCTGGTTATGGTTCCAAGATCAGCCAGCTAAGGGAGTGAGGAAGCTGGGATTTGAACCCAAGAGAGAGTTATGGGAGTAGGGGGTCTTAAAAAGAGAAACTATGAGAAAAGATGATATTGTGGATGAGTATGCTGGGAAAACTGAATTTTAATAGGCTCCTTCAGTGTGATTCCAGAAGACAATGCAGAAATGAATTGGTAGAAATTACAAGGAAGAAGATTTGGATATAATACATGCAAATTTTTTTTAAATTACAACTCTCCAAAATAGAATAGGTTATTTTAGGAGCTGCTCACTATTGGAGGTATTTTAAAGCTAGAAACTCTTGTGGGAGGCAGATGAATTGTAATAGAGAATGGGCTTATGCATTCTCTATTATTCCAAGTTTGGTTAAATTTTCTATTGTGGAAGGAATTCCCCAAGAGCATTTTTTTTGTCTTTTTGCCTTTTTCTAGGGCCACACTCACGGCATATGGAGGTTCCCAGGCTAGGGGTCTAATCAGAGCTGTAGCCGCCAGCCTACGCCACAGCCACAGCAGTGCGGGATCTGAGCCGCGTCTGTAGCCTACACCACAGCTCACGGCAATGCCGGATCATTAACCCACTGAGTAAGGCCAGGGATCGAACCCGCAACCTCACGGTTCCTAGTCAGATTCGTTAACCACTATGCCACAACAGGAACTCCCAAGAGCAGTTTTGATACATGGAATTCTAAATACTTTAACCTTTGGGCAGTAAAGTAGTTTAAGAAATTTATCTGATGCATAATTGTTACTAATTGGTTTCTAAATATTTTTATATATAAAAATGTAGTCAATTCAATAGGAATCTATTTGAATTAAGTTATTAGAATTAAAAAAACCCACAAGAGTCATTTCTCTTTATGGCAGCTGGCAACCACCTCCCAAGAATGCCCTTGTAATTACATTTTGAGTTGCTTATCTAGGGCACATCAAAGAATTAGATGCAAGTGGTCATTGCACTAATGAAATGCTTATCTTCCTCTATTCATCAGGCTGAAGCACTTTTAGGAATGGCTGATATTTGGACTCCTCTTCCATTATTAATTAATTGAATGGGCATCAGGGCTCCCAAGCTCTATTAAATGAAGCAAGACCTAGATTAATTGTTTCTATACAATAAATATGTTAGAAAGCTAACAATTTTCAACATGATCATAAAATAGATCCAGGTTGAGATGCATCAAAGAATGGTAACCCTCCCTTTAAAGATGCCTATTTTGTAAAATAGTAAAAGAAAAAAGCGCCTTGAGACCTGAAATTAAACTGACATCATTGCCTTTACAGTTAAGTATCTTATATAAACCTGAAACATATTTGGATTATTACAATTCTCCAGAGGCACTTGCATGTAACATTCTGATTATTTATTTACTTGCTTGTTTGTTTATTTATTCTATTTAGGGCCACACCCACAACATATGGAAGTCCCCAGGCTAGAGGTCGAATCTGAACTTCAGCTGCCGGCCTATACCATAGCCACAGCAACGCCAGATCCGAGCCTCATCTTCAGCCTACACCACAGTTCATTGCAACATCAGATCCTTAACCCACTGGGCAGGGCCAGGGATCTAACCCCACATCCTCATGGATACTAGTCAGGTTTGTTACCACTGACCCATAATAGGAACTCCCATATTCTAACTTTAAATGTGTTTAGGATTGACAGCTCTTCGTTAAAATCTATTCTCAGGCAAAAACACTTTGGCTGCTTTGACCGTCCCACCCATCCAAATGTTTCTGGCAAATAAGCTCAGTGGGCAATGGCTAACATCTTCCAAAAGCTCCTGGCTTATGGAGACTTCTGCCAAAACTTTATTTGTCCTTAGTATCAAAACATACGCTGGCTTTAGTAAGAAAGATCACAGCAAGTTTTCCTAATGGGAGAGGACTATCGAATAAAACATATTTTTCAACGGAAATAGATGACTGGACCATTAAAAGACATTTGGATAGAGCAAAACTTTTAATTGTTCACAGGAAATTTTGGCTTCATATGGCCTTTCTGGGATCTTGAGACCAACATTTGCTTTCTTAGCTCTGCTTTATAATATGTAGGAAAATTCCAGCCTCCTTGCTCAACCTGTCTCTCCAGCCTCCTCTCCCTGCCCATCAGTCCATTTCTTTATGTAAAAGAAAGCTTCAAACAGCTTGTCTAGGAAAACACTGCATGGATTGCTCTGCATGGGAACTCATTATTTTAAGCCACATTTGTTTGTTGTGGTTTGCCTGCTGAGGTGAGCCTTGCTTCCCAAGCAAGTTGCCACAGGCCAGCTTTTGCTCGGAACTCAAACATGTGTTGGTTCCACCATAACCCGAAGACTGAGTGAGGGGAGCATGTTTGCCGTTTAATGCTACCACCACATTGCAAACCACATATGATGTCAGGTTTTGACAGTTTCCTTTGTAGAAGTTAACCTTTGACTGAACTTAGAGGGGAAAATGTATACTCAATTGAGTAACTGGATGCTGAGTGGTGAGAATATCGTTGACATGTGAATAATTTGAGTGATGCTGGAGGGCTCTATGTTTTCCTTTCAGAAACTCTCAGGTTGGGTCAAGTATACAGGCTGATTACTGCCTGGTCAGGAGGCAGTGAAACCTGATATACAAGTACACCTGCAATTTGATAGACTCCGGGCATAATCTTTACAAGCAAATTGCCTCTTCAGAACTGTAGTGTGAAATGGCTTTTATCTACTTTTCTTTTGGGATGGTGGGCTGAATGAGAAATCAGTAACCATGGTATTCTGTTTGGGTAGCCGGTGGACCAACCAGGTCTATGAAGAAAGCACTTGTATGTCTTTGAGGGGCTCTGAAACTTTATGCTCCCAGGTGCCCTTAAACATATCCCTTGCTAATTCCTTGAGGGCCTGAAATATTTAGACTTATGACTCAGAGCTGGAAGGAAACTTCTACCATGAGAGGTAGGTAGGTCATATACCAACACAGAGGAATCTCTGGGAAGGGATCTCCTCTACACAACTTCACTCAGTTACCCAAATGTCTTATGCTGTAATTATTAGCTGAAAGAAGAATCATGTCCAAGGATACCAAATAGTCAGAGCAATCACTGCTACTGTCCCTGAATCTGCCCAGGACAGACATTATCAATCAGTCTTGATCCTCTTTCCAGCTGAAACAGACCTGGAACTTTAGAATCTTTTCTAAGACAATTCTATGCAGCTACGACACATCCTTTGGTAAAGACGAGACATATTTTCCATTCTGATTTTATGACGAATCCTGCACCTGCATCTGTGTTTTAGCCATGCATCTAGCTGGCCTAGAGAGAAGATTCACAGGACCTGTGTATTTCCCTTTCAGTATTTCTTTTTGGTTTTAGAAAAGAAAGTGTCCCAGCCAGGTACTCCCACGCATCCCCCAACCCCCCTTCACAGAACACTTCCTAGCTCTTTTCAGTAGCCTGTTTTTGTCTTTCCTGTTGAACTGTAAGTTCCTTACTCATCCTGCTTACCTTACACATGGAAGTTGCTTGATAAATTATCTGTAAAAGAAAGAAATGAAGGAAGGCGGGATGGGGCTAGTACAGAAAGGGACCTAGAGTGAGAAGAGAGGGAGGAAAGCAACAAAAGGTCCCTGGGAAATTTTTTCCAGGAGGTAGGGTGCCCTGGTAGAAAGAGGAAGGGAGGGAATGACCCAGAGAGCTGCTGGTATGTAATTCATCTTTGCTTTACTGCAAAGAGTGATCTGTTCTTTAGAGACATCTCAGTGTCATCGGTTTTAGCTCACCATAGCCAGTGTTAGATTTCCCTTTCAAACTGATGATCATGTTCCTTGATCCTGGAAAGACTAAAGTTGCACATGCAGCCTGATGACTAATGATGACACACACAGGATACAAACTCTGGAATCCAGGAGGAAAGCCCTGTAGGAGTACAGAGGCGGAGAAGAGGGCTGTATGCTAGGGAGAACCAGGGAGCTTCCACAAAAGAGGGTGGAAAAGCTAGCCCAAGAAGAGGTATTGATAAAGAGCGAGAAAAGATGAGGAAACAGGGACCCTCAACTGTCAGCCTCACAGAGAATGACACCCAAGGACAACTTGATGACAATGATATTAATAATGGCTAACATGGGGCATTTACTTTGAGGAAGGAATTGTGCCATATCTGACAATATATTAACGTCTATTATTATATACTATACCTATGTGTACATGTGTATGTAAACATGTATAAAATACAACTATTATTACCACGATTTTATAAAAAGGAGCTGTGTCAGAGCGGTGAGCTAATTTTCCTACGCTCACTTAGCATATAAATGGCAGAACCAGAAGATGAGGTTATGGACCCAGAACCCAGGCAGCCTGGCAAAGGAGTACAAAGATTGTCCTGGGAGAGTGCAGACTCTGAAGCCAGCTGTGTTGCAAAATATAAAACTGGAAACCTCAAGGCCTTGGGAATTGTATTGGGAAGCTGGGAGGAACAGGACAAGATGCTCTCAGAAAACAGGGACATAGAGACAGAACTTCTTATTAGAATTCCCCTCTTTTTCTCCAGGTTGAGGAAATTTCTCCATTGTATGCTGATTTATCTAGAGACAGAAAGTAACACCAAGAAAGTAATGTACAAGCCACCCAGAGGCATTGTCCCCTCTCCTGGGCACTGCAGAGCCAGCACGTGTGCAATGAGAAGTCTGAGGACCAAGCTTCCTTTTCTCTGAGTCCCTTTGGCTGGCTACAGCTCTACTCTACAGCACTAGTTCCCCTCTCCTCTCCAGTAACAAACTTATGAATGTAACCAGACAGAAGAATTTATGTGAATAGCACCAACTTTTGGGTAAAATTCATCTTCAGAAATTTGTGAAGGTTATGGAATGGTGCCATGGAGTTTGGGACTGCTGAAGCCTGAGCAAGGAGCTGTAGTGGACACCATGACATGCCAGCCCACAACCTCCTTCAGGACTGAGGAGCTGAATCCCCCAGTTGCTGGGACACAGCCCTTAGCTGTCATTCCTCTCTGGGAATATCCTGGCTGATGAGAGCTTCTTTACATGGGCACATATCCAATGACTGACCAATGTGTGGTTCATAGGCCCTGCCCATCCAGGGGCAACTCTGAAGGATCATCTAAGCTCCTTGAGCATCTTGGAAGTCTACTGAGACCTTGACTGAGTCCCTATTCCAGCTCAGCTTTGCCCTCTGTGCAACCCTTGCCCTTCCCTTCCTCAGTTGTTAATCCCAAGAGCACTCCTAATAAACAGCCTGCATGATAATCTCCATTTCAGATTCAGCTTCCCAGAGACCTTCATTTGTGACAGGCTCTGACCAGATGATCTTTGGAGATGAGAAGGTACACTCTAGGTGCCTCTCTACTCATTCACCTCCCAAGAAAAGTGGTGCATTTCTAAAGCATGCTTCAGAAGAAATATTTGAGAGCTGGAGGAAAACCTAATTGCTAGCCTATCTCATTAGAAACCATATCTCACTCTCCTTTTTTTCCATGTCCCTGGTTCTCCTACCTTTTGACCCACTGTACTGTGAGTTGCTCAAGGGTAGGGTACTCTTTGCATATCTTTGTGGCCCCAAAGGTGCCTTGCAGAGACCACACCAGACCTAATATCTGTACTTTCCTCTCTCCCACATGAAACCCCAAATGCAGTCATGTCTTATTCCTGCCACTTTCCAGCAGTTCATTATAAATAAATTACAGGCTGAGGAGATTTGGGGACGAATTATATGATAATCATTTACGTATGTGTTTAATCAGTAGACCCAGATTTCCTATGCTACTGATTTAGAAATCTTGGGACAGAGATTAATGGGCAGTAGAGTAGGTTGGCTGGTGGCCCTAAACAGTTACACTCACATCCAAATTCCCAGAACCTATGAACGTTATCTTATTTTGAAAAAGGATCTGTGCAGATATAATTAAGGTAAAGACCTACAGAGATGAGATGATCCAGGATTACCAGGGTGGGCCCTAAATCTAATGACAAGTATCCTCAGACAAAAAAACAGAGAGAGAGAGAGAGGACACAGAGACAGAAGAGAAGGAGGCAATGTAAGAGGGAGAAGAAAGAGACTGAAATGATAAAATTCTAAGCCAAAGATACTTGGGGCCATCTGAAGCTGGAAAAGGGAAGGAACAGAATCCCCCTAGCGCCTTTAACAGAAGTACTGCCCTTGATTTCAGACCTCTGGCCTCCAGAACTGTGAGAGAAATTTGTAGTTTTATGCCACTGAGTCTGCAATTTATTATAGTCCTGGAAAACTAATACAGTCCCGGGAACTGGAAAATCCAGAGAGGGTTCTACCTATACCATAAGACCTACGTGTTGGGACTTGGATTTCCATCCCAGTCTCTCCCAGACACCTCCCTGCATCCCCCCCTTGGCAGATGACCTTGGCAGTATGTTCACTGGGAGGGCACTGAGGTCACCCAATAAATCTGCAGCAATGCCCCTGGCACCTGTGTCACAGCATTGGCCAAGCCAGGGTCTAAAGAAAGGCCAGAGCACCAGACACCCCAGAGGAGGGGCAGAGAGCCTCAGTGGGGTGACTTTTCTACAGCTTGATAAAGATTTCACTTAATTAACAATCTAACTGCTCAACAAAACAAAATCAACTTCAAGAAGAGGTAGATAATGAATCACAGGCCTTGGAGTGAAAAGGAATTTTTAACACTCATAAACCAACCATTATTTTTGATGATGGCCCATGGCTATATATCTAGTTGGAGCAGAGCCTGAAGCAGAACCCAGGAAAAGGGTTCTGGGAATTACTAGCTCAACACTCTTCACCGTACTAATATATTATCCTCGAACTTCTCTTTTTTGCTGTCTTAATATTTCTAAATCACCACAGAGGATTACTTATCTATATATTTCAAAGGAGCTATATAAAAGTAAACTATTAGTCTTGATTTTGAAAATAACTGTGTTTCAGACAGATATTTAGAATTCCAAACCAGTTTGCAGCCTGATGACATTCAGCTAGATGGAAACAGAAGCAAACAAACAAAAGGGAGCCTTAAGAACTGACCTCCCAGCTGCATAGGAAATGGCTTGGAGGCGGGTAACCCCAGCTAGGAAGAGCCTGGTAAAGCAGCATGTCTACACCCTATCCGTACAGATTCAGATGCTTTGTCAAAAAAGCCCAGTGCTGGAGCATTTCAATTAACAAAGTGGGATGGTTTACCTGATAAAATGCTCCCTGTGTGAGTGTAATTACATATTTATACCCCACAGAGATTTTTTAATTTCTGTTTGGTTTGTTTGCCTTGAAAGTGTTTGTCACTGGGAGTGTTCTTGATGTGCAATTTTAAAGCAGTGTTGGCCAACTGTGTGGCTTGTTTTCATTTTAGATTCATTACAGTTTGAAGATGATGCTTTCCCCCTTGTCTACACACAACATTGATACTTTCACAAGAAGACAAAGCATCAAGGAATAGGAAAAGTATTAAAGGAATACTGTCAAGTAGCTGTCTTCTGGTTCTCCTGTCGTAGTTTTCTTTTTTAACCCACCAGAGGCTATTAACTGAATCCAAAATGCTTGACAATAGGTATTTTTCCTTTGCAAGTTTGCTTCTTTCCCGTCTTCTGTTCATAAAGCTTTGCCCTCACAGGACTCCTACCCCATCAATACAGCAAATAAAGCTGAAAGAACGACAGTCCTTTCTGTAGTTCTCCACCCCTCCCTTCCCTGATGAATACAAAAACATGCAGATACAGACTGCTGATTAATTGGAGTTGCTTTCATTCCATCACTAAGCAGCAGAGCCCCTGCTATGTGCAGAGGACCACTGTTTAGCTTTGGGTATCGAGATAAGTCTTAGTCCCTGATTGCATTGAGCTGTGTGTTAGCAGAGAAGCTGGGCATGGAGAGAAGCAATTACAGCCTAGCATGGCGAGCACTGTAACTGAGGTGTGCAGGAGGCACAGTAATGAACCGTGGAGGCAGAAATCAATGCTGCTCAAGGCAGGCTTCATGGAGGAGGAGGTGGCTCTGGAGGTAGCTGTTAACAAGATCACCTCACAGACGTGAGAGCTCACCAGTTGCTCAGACCAGAGATGAAGTTACAAGTAAGACCAGCAAGGACCCTGAATTCTATCTTCTAGAAGGGAGTAGACATTAAGGAAGAGAATGAGAAAAGGTAATAGCAGATAATTGTGCTGAGTGCCGTGAAAGAACTAATGATGGAGATAACATAGGAAAGGGAACTCTTTTATATGGCTGGTCACGGAAGGCTTCTCTGAGGAGGTAACATCTGAGTTAAGATACAAAGGATGACAAAGAGCTAGTCATGTGCAGAGCCAGGGGAAGAGCCAGTGCCAGGTCAAGACGGGGCTGGAGCAGGCAAGGAGCAGGGAGGATGCAGTCTTGCCAGTCAAGGAAGGCAGATATAGTGGGATGCTCAGCTGGAGCCATGTCCCAGAGGGCCTTCAAGGTCATGGTAAGTAATAGGATTTTACTCCCAGAGATGCAAATCAAAACCACAATGAGATACCATCTCACACCTGTTAGAATGGCTGTCACCAGAAAGACAAAAGAAAGCAAAATTTGGAGAGAATGTGAAGAAAGAGGAACCCTTGTGTACTGTTGGTGAAAATGAAAATTAGTGCAGCCACTATGAATAATTCATGGATAATTTTTTGAGATTCCTCAAAAAATTAAAAATAGAACTATCAGCTCAGTGGGTTAAGGATCTGACATTGCCATGAGCTGTGGTGTTAGGTTGCAGACACGGCTTGGATCCCACCTTGCTATGGCTGTGGCGTAGGCCTGCAGTCGTAGCTCCAATTAGACCTCTAGCCTGGGAACCTCCACATGCCGTGGGTGCGGCCCTAAAATGACAAAAAGGCAAAAAAAAAAAAGGAACTATCATATGATCCAGCAATTCCACTTCTGGGCATGCATTCAAAGGAAATGAGAATAGGATCTCAAAATGATATCTGCCCTCCATCATTCGCTGCAGCATTATTTACAATAGCCAAGATATGGAAACAACTTAAATATTCATTAACAGATGAGTGGCCAAAGAAGACATGGGGTGCGTGTGTGTGTGCGTGTGTGTACACATATGTGTGTATATATATGACACATCATATATGTATATATATATATGTGTGTATATATGTGTTTTATATATATATATATATAAAGAATATTATTCAGCCATGAGAAAGAAGGAAATATTGCCATTTACAAACAACACAGGCATTATTCTAAGTAAAAGAAGTCTGAAGATAAATATTGTATGATCTTACATGTAGGACCTAAAAAAGGTGAACCTAAAGAAACAGAGAATAGAATGGTGGTTATCAGGGGCTGAAGGTGAGGGATATGGGGAGATATTCGTCAAAAAGTACAAATTTCCAGTTGTAGTATGAGTAAGTTCTGGGGATCTAATGTACAGCATGGTGATTGTTGTTAATAATACTGTATTATGTACTTATAATATACACATATATATTATTTATTATATAAAGAGAATAGATCTTAAATGTTTTTACCACAAAAAAGAAATGGCAATTATGTGGCATGATGGAGGTGTTAACCAACACTATGGTGGTAATCATTTTGCAAAACATATGTATCAAATCAACACCTTGTACACCTTAAACGTACACAATGTTACATGCCAATTACATCTTAATAAAGCTGTAAAAAATTAGCATAATAAAAAGAGAGATTTTCTTTATGGAGAAATGAAAGTCACTGAAGGATTTTTAAAAAGGAGAATTACGTGATTTGATATAGGTTGTTAAAAGGCAGTTTGGCTACTGTATGGAATATAGGTAAGGGAGCAAGAGTTGAAATGCTGACAAAACTGAGAAGGTAACCAGGTAAGTCTTTGGTTAGTGTCTATCCTCTCTAATAGACTGCAATCACCATAGGGCAAGAGCACTGTAAGCACTCATATCAAAATGCCAGACATATGGTAGGAACTCAAGAAATAATGAATGAATGAGTGAATAGCATTCTGAGCCAAAACCAGCCCATGCAAAGACAAGGGTGTTTATTGGTTTCACAGCTTATCACAGACCAGAATACCTTCCATTCTGAGAGATGGAATTTGTGCCATGAGTCCAGCCAGTGGCATTCCCAAACATGCCCACAAGGAAGCCAACCTGCCCGCTGATTCTTTCATGTAGCTCACCTCACTAACTCACACACATCAGTAGCCTCACATGCTTGGGGAGAAGAAGCTATTAAACTCTCTAAGTTGTGCTGGGCTAGAAAAGACAGCAGTTAGTGCCACTGAATGCCCTGAACCAGATGCAATATAAGTCACTGAGTAAAGACGCATGCTACATAGGTGCTTTATTGCATGTCAGCTGATCCTGGCATCCACCTGCCTCCCCCACTCCCAGCCCCACCCCCAAAAGCTGCCAAGTTTTATTCTAAAACATTCTGGAAGGCAGCACTGCTCACCACTATATCACCAACACTGCACTATTATAAAACATTCTGAGTGACTGGTGGAACCCTCGCTTTGATCTGCTTGGTGTGTTTCTTTCTTCCTCCCCCTTGCTTGGAAAAGCATCCCTATTTCCTTGTTTATTTATTTTGGTCTTTTTAGGGCCTCAGCCACAGCACATGGAAGTTCCCAGGCTAGGGGTCAAATCGGAGCTGGTCTATGCCACAGCCACAGCAATGCCAGATTCGATCTGTGTCTGTGACTTCCACCACAGCTCACGGCAACACTGGATCCTTCATCTACTGAGTGAGGCCAGGGGTACAACCTGCATCCTTCATAGGTACTAGTCAGGTTCATTACTGCTGAGCCACAAGGGGAACTCTCCTATTTCCTTATTTATTTTAAATGATTTTAAACAAATTGTTCTCACCGTGGCTCAATGGAAACGAACATGGCTTTGGCTGTGGATGGCAGCTGCAGCTTCAATTTGACCCTAGCCTGGGAATTTCCATATGCCCCACCTTTACAAAAAAAAAAAAAAAAGGAATGGTTACATTTTAGTGGTTTCTTGAAAATGTCATAAAGCTAGGTTATAAATGATAATAATTAATCATGAGGATTTATTGAGCATTTACAATGCTGTTCTGCACAACTCTAGACACTGTACACACATTAACTTATCGTATTCTCACATATTATCCCCATTTTTAGATGGGGAAAACGAGGCACAAAGTTGTTAAGTGACATGTCCAAGGACACACAGCCAGTTGATAACAGAAGCCCATATTGAACCATAGCTCACCAACATGTTGGGATGGTATAATTTTCACTCATAATACATCCTTCTCCTTTGCATTTGGCTCACTTTGGGCCTTCATTTTACATATGTGACTGACATTTCTCAAGGAGAAATTAAACATCTACATCCCTGAAAAAGTGTGAAATTTAGAAACCCACAGCCCTCCATAGAAATAAACATCTATAATTTATGAGTGATACTTCTTTCAAATTTTCACTGGCTCCAGCTATAGGATTTGCCCCACTGACTCCAATTTGAGAATATGCTCGGTGATCCACTGACTGCTGTAAAGGGTCAACTCAAGATCTCTCCTCTTGGTATGCAGGTATGACATATTTGAAATGGTGGTGTGTGAAGTACAAATGCTTGGGAAGTCTGCTACATAAATCAATAATAATAATAATAATAATAATTACATATTTATTCACTAGGCTACCTGGAATATAGACATGTTATTCTACTCAGCATTCAGGGAAATGCAAGGTTTTCATTTTCTCTCTCTTTTTTGGAAGGAAGCATACTGCTGAGACTAATAAAGAAAATGCAAATCTCCTGGCTGTTTGGGAAGGCTCCAAAAAAGTGAAAATGAGCAGTTGTTACCAGCAGTGTTTGGATAAAAATGTAAAATCTTTGTCTTTAAAAAATATTTGTTTAACTGAGGAGAGTTTACACAGCTTGTGGAGAATTATAGTGGAAGAAATTGCATTTTGCTTATACCATCCACCGTTTTCCTCACCTGCCAATTGTCCCCATCTTAGTCTGCTGGGGCATTAATGATGCTTAAAATGCTCAGAAAGAAATACCAATATTTCTTATTAAGATGAGGAAGATTGCAATTGGTTTAAAATGAGGGAGTTCCCTTCGTGGCTCAGTGGTTAACGAATCTAAGAACCATGAGGTTGCGGGTTCGATCCCTGGCATTGCTCAGTGGGTTAAGGATCCGGCGTTGCCGTGAGCTGTGGTGTAGGTTGCAGACGCGGCTGGGATCCCGCGTTGCTGTGGCTGTGGCGAAGGCCGGCGGCTACAGCTCCTGTTAGACCCCTAGCCTGGGAACCTCCATATGCCGCGGGTGCGGCTCTACATAAAAGGCAAAAAGACAAAAAAAAAGATAAATAAAAATAAAAATAAAATGAGAAATTTGTATCTCTCATGGTCCACACACAATTGGAATAATTTCTTTTAAAATAAATTTGTCAATGAGATTTTTATTGCTTTCTCCTTGCCCATTGCTAATGAACAGGGTAAAGAATATTTAGAAAGTTCCTTTGGCAAGCACAGAACTCTGTACCCTACAAATGTGCAGTAAATATTTGTTGACTAAATTTCAAAAAGTAAACATTTATATAAATTAGTGATTAATTAGTGATTAATGATCAATAAATGGATTTCCTTTTTGGGAAAAAGTCTACCTGAGTCAGAGGTAAAGTGGTGAATGTTTTGATGTCTTTGTAACATTCTCCTGCCTCCTCCTCCCTAAACTTCTTCCTTACTTTCAGCCAACCCCAGATATGGGCACCACAAGTAGATGACAATTAATAATGGATGAGCCAAAGTGTGCCAGAACGGTCCCTTTGTTCCAAGTTTCTAGAGCCTAAGGCACAGGACCCCCATTAACACTTTCTTCTTCTCATATTAACAGAGAAACTATAAATCCCAGAAAAGCGTATCTACTCCTTATATTGAGGTGATAACATAGCAAAAGGAAAGATGCTAAAATACCACAACAGGCCAGCAAATTGCAGTTGAGGAGGCCCCTGTTGTTTCCCTGGGATTTGTGTGAAAAAGTTTTAAAAACTCAGGATTCTTTGGGCCACCCTCCAAAAAAAAAAAAAATCTGATTAAGTAAGTCTTGGTGAAACCTGGGAATCTTAAAATTTTTTAACTTCCTTTCTTGGTGTCAGTCATGTCTGAGAATGATTTCTTCACATTGCTACAGTACAATCCCCAGGAAGCATTCAAGTGCGTGTAGTATTTAGATGGCAAACATGAATGCAGGAGATATGGGGGTGCCATAAAGCATATATTTGGTTTCCTGTGAAGCAGATACTTAGCTGACTAAGATACTAATGATGAGATTCTAGATTACATTCACTGTAGGTTGACTGCTCTGCAATGGCCTGGCAGACAACTGAGTTGTTTTGAAATAAGCACCTTTTTACTCTATCAAGGTCAAACCTTTTACTTGATGTACTTAACCAACCATGTAAAATATTACATCAGCAAGCCTATGAGGCACTTAGAGATATATTCACATTTGCATAATGTCCTCTGTAAGTTAGTCTTTGGTCCTTAAGGGTGTTTAGAATAACTGCATGCAAGAATATACTTAATCCAATCTCATTTTAGCTTTTGCTCTTTTAAGATTTCAAAATTAATAAATCCTCCTGATACTCCAAATTACCATGAGCTTTTATAAGCATAACTTTGTAACTTTAACCCATTTATGAACGTACCCCACAGGCAAATGTACTAATGAATAAGAAATAACATTAGAAGTTTAAAAGATGGCCTCTTTATGAAGTAATGTAAGAAAATCCTGTTAGCTGGATCAAGTACAAAAGTGCGATTTCTTAAAAAATAGAAAATCCGTCACAAAATTACATGTAATTACAATAACCAAAGGATAGGAAGTAAGAATAGTTGAAGTACCATGCATTATTTAACTTAGTACATGTTATCACTTGCTTGCATATGGATGAAAGCAGGAAGAAAGGAGCCGACAAACTCTCTGCCTGTGGCTAAAGAAATTGTGTTATTTTGTACCTGACTTCCTGGTATGTGAACCCTTGACCAAAGCTATCAACACACCTGACAGGTACACTGTGCTTCAAGCACCTTGTCATAATCTGCCAGTCCCCTCTCTTCTTTCACCCCTTCTCACTGCCTACCTCATGACATGGTTACACCATAAAGGCAGCGCTAGCTTCAGAGCACAAAGAAATGCTAAAATCAGCAGCTTGATCTACAAACTAGACCTCTCCTTCGGCAGGGCAAAAAAATTGTGAACTATATGTTGTCATTATAGGCATGGATTCATGTGAATTTCTAACTTCCTAACCATTTTGTAGTGATGTGACTTACTACAAAAACACCATAAATATTATATTGCAAAAAGGCCTATTACATACACCTCTGATGTGTTGATTAGGACACTGCATACAGAAAGGATAAATCACTTCCCAATGTCACACTACTAGTCCCTACCTGAGCAGCAAATAAAATTTAGATTTGCTGAGATTTCAATCTTCTATGGTTCACTAAAGTGATATCCAAAAAGAGGATGACGTGTTGCCACAAAGAATGTGAGCGGAGGATTACAAAGAGTGATATTATTAGATAAGCGCTGAATACAGAGTGAGTCCAGACTGCAGACCACCAGAGTCTTAATGATAGAACAGAATAGCTAGCATATTGTCTGCTGATGAGATTGCCACTATAGGTCTAGCCCTGGTAAAGGTGGAGAAACAGTGATCCAGTAAATGTTTCCAAACTAGAAAAGTAGAAGCTGACTTCTGCACGCTATTCCTGGAATAGGAACACGCTGATGTTGTTAAGAACATTCCTGGCAATCAAAAGTTTGTATCCTTGGAGTTCTCGTTATGGCTCAGCGGTGATGAACCCAACAAGCATCTATGAGGACGTGGTTTGATCCCTGGCCTTGCTCAGTGGGTTAAAGATTCAGCATTGCCGTGAGCTGCACGCGGCTTGAATCTCCCATTGCTACTGCAGCTCCTATTTGACTGCTAACCTAGGAACTTCCATATGCTGTGGGTGCAGCCCTAAAAAGACAAAAAAATAGCACTGAGAACTATATCTAGGCATTTATGATGGAGCATGATAATGTGAGAAAAAATAATGTTTATGTGTGACTGGGACACCTTGCTGTACAGTAGAAAATCGACAGAACACATGTAAACTGGCTATAATGGAAGAAAGTAAAAATCATTAAATAAAAAATGATTATTTCAATAATTAGAGCAGTTGATGAATAAGAAATGGAAAAAGTCTATGTATATATATCTGAGTCACTTTGCAGTACAGCAAAAATAACATTGTACATCAACTATAATTTAAGAAAATTAAAAGAAATTTTGTGGATCAAACACAAAAAAAATTTAAAAAGTTTGTATCCTTCACATTTTAACTAAAACCAAAACATGGACAAAAACTTAGTTCAAAAGCTGACTTATTTATACGATGAAAAATTAGGAATTCCAACAAATTGAGAATAGTTAAGTAAATGATGGTATATTCATGTGATAAAACATTACACATCATGGGCAAGTGCTTTCTCTATAACATGTTAGACAAGTACATACACTTGTCCAACAAAATGATTCCCAATGAAACACATTAAAATATTAATAACAATTTTATCTTGGAATGGCAGAGCTTTGAGATTTTTTTACATTTTCCAAATCTCTCCAATGAGCATATATTACTTTTCTAATCAGAAATACAACAAATGTTTAGAAATTGCCATACTGGATTCTCATACTCTGCTGATGAAAAGATGAATTAGTATTGTTTAGTGTGCGAGAGCATATGTAAGGATGTTCATTGAAGAACTATTTGTAAAAGTAAGAAATTAGAAAAAATAAAAGTCTATCAGCAGAAAATAGGCAATAAATTAATAATTATTAATTACACAGGTAACATGTATTTGTCCTTACTATGTGCAAGAACCATTCTAAGCACTTCAAATGCCTTAATATTTTTAATCCCCACCATAACCCTTTGAAAGATATACTATTCTTATCCTCATTTACAGTTGGGATTTTATATTAATATAATATTTATTATATGCAGCCTTTAAAGAGTGAGATAATCTGATGGGCTGACATGGAAAGTCATCTAGGATACAGTGTTATGCAAATAAAGAAAATCATAAAAGAGATATTTAAGAGGATTACTACCGTCTTTGCTTTTTAAAAAAGTGTATACAGGAGTTCCCTAGTGGCCTAGTGGGTTAAGGATCCAGCACTGTCACTGTTGTGGCAAGGGTTCGATTCCTGGCCTGGGAATTTCCACATGCACAGGCACAGCCATAAATAAATAAATAAATAAATAAATAAATAAATAAATAAAACAAAAATTTCAAAGTGTATATAAAAATGTTTGTAAGTATTTGTACATGAAAACTTCTGAAACAACAAACTAAATTATTGATAGATATTTCCCTTGGGCAATGAGACGAAGTGATAAAGAGAGAGTTTCACATTTTTCTTCATACATTTCTAAACTTGTATTTAAAATCCAAATATTTACTCTTATAATTGAGATATGATTATAGTCTGAGAAGAACAAAGAAAAATAAAATTACCTTCCTTTTATACAACTAACACATAGGAAGACAAAACATAATCTAGCTGGAAAAAAAACACAAGCCACCTAACAGAAGTTCATGTATACAAGCCAAAATATGTTGCTATTATTTTAGCCAAGATTATATGGGTTAAAAAAAGTGGGGATGCTTGTGAGCAAAGTTACTCATCAAAGAATGACAACTAAAAGTTTGGGGGGTACAAAGAGAGCAGCTTGGTTAAGCATAGGGCATTTATTACTAAACAGAGGAGATGAATTTGATGAGATAAAGACAGTCTGTTAATATTGAGGCTTTGATCTAGTAGGCATCAGGTAAGTACTAAGTTCTAAGGTAAGAAATGATATGATAGGTCAAAGAATATTAGAAAACTCATTTTATAGATGATTCAGATAGCTTGGTAGGAGAAAAACCCATAGGTGGTTAATGCTGTTTCAATATCATGACATAAGATAACCAGAACCAGGACTAAGAAATGGAGAGCAAGAGACTTATAAGGACAGTTCCACCCTTACAGCCAGGCAAGAGGGCTAGGATCCCAAACATGAGAGAGCCCTATATATCACAAAATTCAAAAAAATTAAATTTAGTAAAAAGCACATGGACATGTCTTCCTGGATCCAGTGCTTTGAACCATCACAGCACAATCCATAGCTCTAAACATTCACTCTGCCAACTAACACCGCTTAGGCCCAGGGAAATGCTTTTCCACCTTTCTCACTCTATACCTTTAAACAAAATGTAGCGCTGTCCAGGAACCTGTGTCCAATACCATTAATGTTGTAAGCTGTGCCGCTGCATCAGTGGTGCACACCACTTTGGAGTACAGGAGGACTTGAGCAGCAGGAGTGCTTAAATTCAAGAAAAGAATGTAACTTATAAAGCCTCCTTTTAGCATGAATGCCAGATTCTTGCATAAAAAATATATTTTTATAGTAGTGCTGAGTGTCCATTTTCCTGCTTCACTTTGCATTCCAGTTTGTGGTTTTAGAGTCCTTGGAAATTAGTGTATATTTAAAACAATTATATGTGGAAGCTGAAGAACATTTTGCTATACTAAATAATCACTTACTCTTAAATTTGAGAATCTAAATATAACACGTATGTATTTAAAGATCTTTCACTATGGCTAATAGTTTCATTTTGACAAGAGTAACTAATGAAATTGAATTCATTTTTAAAAATTAAATTAAAAGGTTACGGAGTTCCCCGTCGTGGATCACTGGTTAACAAATACGACTGGGAACCATGAGGTTGTGGGTTCGATCTCTGGCCTCGTTCAGTGGGTTAAGGATCCAGCGTTGCTGTGAGCTGTGGTATAGGTCACAGACATGGCTCGGATCCCGCGATGCTATGGCTGTGGCATAGGCTGGCAGCTACAGCTCCGATTAGACCCCTAGCCTGGGAACCTCTATATGCCACGAGTACGGCCCTAGAAAAGGCAAAAAGACAAAAAAAAAAATAAAATAAAAAATAAATAAAAATAAAAAATAAAAGGTTAGCTTTCTCTCAATAATTTTGCTTTAAAACACTGAAATTCATTATTATTTGTATTTTGCCTTTTAAATGCTAATATATAAATTTAAAAATTTTGAAGAAAATAACTTTTCGGAAAATGCTTTAAAAATAAATTCAATTTTTCAAATTAATTTAAATGGTTTTTTTGTTTGTTTGTTTTTGTCTTTTTGCCTTTTTTATCTAGAGCCGCACTCGCGGCATATGGAGGTTCCCAGGCTAGGGGTCTAACAGGAGCTGCAGCTGCCGGCCTTCGCCACAGCCACAGCAACGTGGGATTCGAGCCGCGTCTGCAACCTACACCACAGCTCACGGCAACGCCGGATCCTTAACCCACTGAGCAAGGCCAGGGATCGAACCCGCAACCTCATGGTTCTTAGTCGGATTTGTTAACCACTGTGATACGAAGGGAACTCCAAATTAATTTAAATATTCTAATGCTTATTTTTACTTTATATTTTTGGTGAAAATATAGTCAAATTTTGTACACTTTATTTTTTATCTTTTAAGTCACCCATGTTCATATAAGACAAATTATGTGAAAATCTTGATTATAAAAACATAATCAGTGATTTTGCTGAAAAGACAAAAATTTCACTAAATGTACATATATAATAATTTATGAAACACGTATATCTTTATCACTCATCTAAACATTGCCAGCCCATCAACAATACACTCAGACATGTGCAATTATAAATTCAGTTGTTTTTGACATTTTGCCAACTTTCAGTCACATACAAACCATAGCTTCACTCACACTTTGCTATCATGCCATTATGAAGGCATCATTTGCCCAGGCAAAAGGACAATAGCTTGTGAGCTCAATTTTTTTTTTTTATAACTTTTAAGTATTTAGACACAGCGTATATGGGCCACTTCTATTTTATTCCTGCTCTGAGTCTATCAAATACTAGGGGCAGGCCTAGATTCCAGAGATATTCTTTTTAAAAGATACAGGGAGCATGTATATAGGATACAGGGTAGGGGGAGCAAAGGAAATGAAGACGTTAAGGATGAAAAAGACTATGAATCTGATGGCCCCACTGACAAGAAGAGGGAAACTGAAGAGTGTGACTTGACTCTATGTGTCCTTCCATAAAGCCTGGTGAGTATGAGTAGTTGCAATCAGTCATAAACCTGAAGTCACGAATTGAGGAGTTACAAGGTCAGAATCAGTACCATTAGGAATTCAGGGGGCTGTCTGAAGCATCAACCTGTCAGGACACCACATGTATAGCGGTCCCTGCTGGGCAGTGTCTGGACTGAAGAGATGTTCTGTTGGGTGGGATTAGATTTAGGTCTTTCTACTATGGATAATTCCAGAAGGGGTCTTTAACTGAAATTTCAGAAACACAGGCATTATTTCAGAATGTCTGAATCACACCATGGAGTTTTTAGAGCTAATTTTACTAAATAAAACAGAGATCTTTTTTGTGACTGTACTCTGAAAATCACTTCTTTTTTCTCTTAAATAGCCTAGGCATCTAGGCATTGTCTTCCATTAGATGGGCTCTGTTGTCCTTATCTTCATGTTCCTACATTTGATACCAAGGCTGCATTTTTCTCTTAGGTCATCTAATGTTTTAGAAAAAGATACCAGCCACTATCTACTTGGCCTCACGTCCATGACTTGACTGGCCACTTTTTATTTCTCATCACATTCACCACCCAGGTGGCCGCACCTCACGGCTATGATGGCTGCTCATGGACAGTTTTGTTTCCATGGCCTCTATCCTACAGGTCTGATTGATCTTGAGCTCCTCCAACTTTGCCCTACACGAGGCAGATGTAGATATGATCAGCCAGATTTCAGTGAGGGAAAAAAAGAACCATGAGGAAGATGAGCCCCACCCAAACATATAACTTGGCCTTTTCCTTTCTTTCAGATTCCCCCTCCCTACCTCGCTCCTAACTCCCAACACCCAAGTCTTCAGGAACCTCTCAGGGTCAAACTCTGACCCATACAGGACAGACAGTCTTTCAATACTTTTAACCCTTTAATAGACTGTCCTACTCACTTTTTAGAGGTTAAAATGTAGCATCCCTAACCTCTACCCACATTCAATTTATGTTTTTTTTTAAATTCAGTTCAAGTCAATTAATCATTTCTGGGATAAGCCCCAGCCTCCCATTCTCTCTCTGCCCCCCCCTTCACATACACACACACACACACACACACACACACAC
>PVHT021183527.1:4869564-4890473 GCA_004024745.2 Catagonus wagneri | reverse complement strand
GGGGTTGCTTCTATCACGTAATCGCCCCTCCTACCTCTTGATATGGTCTCCTCTTTGTCTTCTGGAGTAGAATATCTTTTTTGGAAGTTTACAGTCCAGTTGGTTGAAGGCTGCTCGGCATTTGTTTGTAGTTTTGCTGTTTTTCGGGAGAGAAGTTTAGCTCCAGTCCTTCTATTCCGCCATCTTAATCCAATCTCTCAGATCCACAAGTGTTAATTGTGATAGATCATTGGGCTAAACATTATTACTATTTTTTGCAGTTTTCTGGGATGTGTGTGTTTCACCACAAAAAGGCTAAAAACTATTAAAAGCATTTCTTACTGCTTTGTTGGTCACTAGTAATTGAAACAACTCCAAGTGCTATGAAAAATGAAAGCACTTTTATCCTCTTTGATGATCTGAGAGTTGGGGCAACCACTCTTTATTTGGAAATACCTAGATTTTCACTTCCACTGTTCCTCACTCATCCAGTTGAGAATACCAGAAAAAAACTGACTCATTTAAAACTACCCTTTACACATTTAAAGTTGAAAAAAATCCTAGAAATCGTTTACCAAATACTACCCAGTCCCACTACTGTCATTCCATTCTTGAAGTGCATTTATATTTTTAACTTAAAAAGGTGATCTGGATCTCTGCTTATAACTCTGCCATGTTTATTATTTCAAGAAGTGTGGATTTCCAACTGTCAGAGTTCAAATTCAGATTCCTAAACAGGCTTAACTCTGAACAAGAACCAAAGGAAATTATTAAGATTCATTTTCATGAGGGCATAATCCAGCTCTAGAAGCAGTCACAGTCTAAGTATGCCAGATTGGGGGATAAAAATCCCCTTTGGTCTGTGAAGAGGGCTGAAATTTTAATCAACTCTTTTCTAGCTCATAGAATCCCATATGGTGTTGGGTCATTTTGAGCCTGGGAATACTTTGACACTGCACATCCCTTTTGTTTCTCCCCCTAAAGGAAAGCCACAACACCCCATCTAAGTGAGGGACTGCACTGCGTGGAAAAGCCACTCCCTAGAGCCTGTTGCTCTCTGCTGGCAAAGCCACCCAAGCCAGTCACGCGTGAGTAGCTTCCTTGCTAATGTTTTGGCATGTCACGATTATGCACCGCTAAGTCTTTGTCAGAAACAGACCTGTTGCCAGTGTTTGTTGTTTATGCCTGTTGTTATTAATTCTCCTTCTTCCCTCCCCTACAGCAGTCATGCTCTGCTGTAAATGGGAAGGAGAATGAGCAAGGAAGATGAAGGCTGCTGTCCTTTCATTGGCTAAGAGCAAAGAGAAATGAGGTGCAGGAGAGAGAGAGGAGTAAGTCAACCAACCTCAAGAAAGGAAGTTCGCTGGTACGAATTCCTAAGTCTAAAGCTGCTGTACTCCACTTCAGATGCATATTGGAATTGCTGGGGGAGACCTGAAAAGATTGAGGTCTGGACCCTCCCTCATGACTTAATGTTTCTGGGGATTGACCTAAGTATTAAGTTTTTGGTTTTGTTTTTTATTATGTTCGCAAGATGACATTGATGTAAAGTCAAGGTGGAGAACCACTCTTCTAGATTCAAGGAACCATCACAGTGATCACTCATGAATCATTTCTTATCTTCCACTCAGACTCACCGAATTATACCCTCTCCGTCATCATGGGACCATGTTACATTAATGCCATCTAGGACCTGCAAGATCAGTTCTTGCCCTTTTTGAGGCAGCTATGTTGTGACAGAAAGAGCACTGGATCTAGGCCCAGGGATAATACTCTTCTGTTCGTAGTTAAATGAACCAGACAAATCTTAAACAAGTCATGGCATCTGAGTTTCCTTTATCTAACATACTGGGCTTTGGGAAATTCAGTGACCATCATGAATATACCTAATTCAATTTCAGGCATATGGTAATGTACAGCTGCTCAGTAAATAATTTTGTCTTTGTTTCTGTTTTTATAGATGAGGGCACTGCACCCCAAAGGGATGAAGTAATTGCTCAGAGCCCTTTCTATCATATCTAAGATTACCAGCAGTTTTCTTGTTTCGTATATATATATATATATATATATATATATATATATATATACAAATATATATATATATATACAAATATATATATATATATATATATATACAAATTTATATTTGGACCAGTTGAAAACATATCATTTAACTATACCCATTGGTCACCCCGCATCCTTTTCCCCATCATCATACAAACACATATACTCACAAATGTGGTTCAAGAAGATCTACAGTCCAGAAGCAAACACGTTTAAAGCTGCCTCAGAATTTCTAGGGCTTGGACTGCTCACCAAATCCCAGCTCTGAAAACATTCCAATTTGGAGTCCCAGACAATCCATCTACATCTCCTCTTCTATCTTTTCCATCTACAAAATGGAAAAATTCCACGAGAGATTAATTCTTGCCTGCATGGCACTTTAAAGATTAAAACGCAGTACATAAAAAAAGCAAAGCATTAACCATAGGGAAAAATAGGAAAATCACCAAGGGAAGAGGTAACAGCAAGTGAATCAACCAGAAGGTAAGCCTTTGCTAAAAATGAGTTATACAAATGATATAAACTTAAATTTCCTGTCTGATCTCCGGAGTGTCTGTAATTTGCCTGACTGAGATCCAACTAAAATCAAATTTCCAGGCAAACCTGCTCCATTTATATAAAGGGCAAGCCCATTTTTTAAATTAGAAAAATCCAGGGTAACTTAATTTTTAATTCTTAGGCACACGTTGGGGCACTTTCTTTCTCTTCATCTTCCCCCACCCCCGCCCCTCTCCTTGAGCTTTATATTCAAACCTGTCACAGAGGATGGTATTTTGCCATGCATTAGTACAGCCAACTATTTATCTGTGGAGAAAAGCTTTTACTCTAGTGCCAAAAATGCTTAAAGGCCAACAATATTTTAAAAACAGCAAACACCATCAGGTACCAATACAGACTCTTACCCTTACTATCACCCCAAAAGATCCCCAAGTTCCCCAAACGTATATTATTTGGTCAAATGCACGCTAAGTTAGGCACATGGCTTCTAGAAGACTGCAAAATCAACCAGGATAAGATTCTCTATTTGATATTATAGTTTGTCTTTCCTGACAAACTGTATTTCGCATTTCCATGAAGACACAAGCCTAACTTCTTTCAAGAAACTTTTGCTGCTACAACCTACACTGTAAATAACTACTCTCTGGGTTTGTAAAATAAAAAAAAAATTGTTTTACAAAACAGTAAAAGGCAAATTTGAATGTGACAAAAGTAATGACTAGCTGCCATTGCGTGCCCAGTCCTGTTCTCAAAGATGCTGGTGGGTGGGAAGACGGGCTGCTTAGAAGGGAACCCCATCAGGAATCAGGGAAGCCAAGTGTGGTCTCCACGTCCCCAGTTTCCCTGGATTGAACTAATGAAATGGGTTCCAACTTTGTGGGAGATTCCTGGAATCACTGCCTCTTTCCTGCAAGTCCTATCAACCACAGGGCCCAGAATCATTCAATGTACCTTTAAGCTGGACTGGACAACTGCCACCAGGTGGCACCAAATTGTGGCCAGGATGAGGGTGGATTTAAATGGCAAAGACCCCAGGAACTCCCAGATGGCTAGTTGGGCAACCTCACTCTGGCCATTTCATTAATCTGGCAATATGATGCCAGGTTTTAAGCAAATGAATTTATTGGAGCATGATTCTCTTACCATGAAGAGGATTTTACTCATTATTATACTCAATTTTAGACAGTTAACTTTGAGTCTGTGTAACTTTGAGTCAAATTGAAAGCTCACGTTTCCTATCACTCTTGTGTACCCCATAGTGTCTAGTGTAGTGTAGATAAGGGGTAGATGTTCAACAACTGCCAGTTTTATTGCATTACTGAAGCTTCAAGACAGTATGAATTGTCTCAATATAGATTTCTTTGATTCCCTAGATATAAACTTGTATACCACAGATAACTCTTCCAGCAAAAAACATACCCACATACACAGGAGGCCCTGGCACTTGATTCTATCATCAGCCATACTTTCGGGATATAAGCAGTTCATTCCTTTATCAGAGAAGTAAACAAAGGAACTAAACACCTTTATTCAAAATATCTCTGGATTTGGAGTTCCCGTCATGGTGCAGCGGTTAACCAATCCGACTAGGAACCATGAGGTTGAGGGTTCGATCCCTGGCCTTGCTCAGTGGGTTAAGGATCTGGCGTTGCCGTGAGCTGTGGTGTAGGTCGCAGACGCGGCTCAGATCCTGCGTTACTGTGGCTGCGGCGTAGGCCGGCGGCTACAGCTCCAATTAGACCCCTAGCCTGGGAACCTCCACATGCTGCAGGTGCGACCCTAAAAAAAATGACAAAAGGTAAAAAAAAAACAAAACCCCCAAAATATCTCTGGATTCCATTACTCAGTAATAAACACAACTTTCTACTGTTTCTGGTTTTGCACATAGCTACTTATCGAATTGCTATTTATTTTTTCCTATCTATGCTAGTGACCTAGAAAAATAGAAAACACACACACACACACACACACACACACACACACACACACACTCACACACAGTGTCCTTCTCAGGAGGAGTCACCAGCACAAAAGTCTGGAATGTGCTTCGCTTTGCACCCATCACAGCAAGGCATTAGAAATATTGGATTTAGTGTTGTGTGTCCACAGATATAAAATTAGGCCGACAGAAGTCTGGATCTGGGCCTCACTCCATACTGCTAACTTGTAGAGCACTGGTAGCCAAAAGGGTTTGGAACGGTTGTCTCTCTACAGATGCTGCCATTCATTTCTGTGGGAACAGGACCACTTACATCTAATTACAGTTTCTGCTTAAATTAACAGGACAGATATGACAGCAAAAACTTCTTCAGACTAACTGGTGGGGAGACCTTTAGCTGACACAGCTTATGAAGTAGTTGGCTTGCAGCAAAGTAATGTCAATTTTAAAAAGTAATTTAGAATTCATATGATTCCATCCAGCAATTTGTGGCAGCCCAAGAAAAATTTGTGGAGTGGGGGGTGGGGCAGTGGAGGAGGCAGGCGGGAGCTCACACCATTTCAGAAAGAATAGATTATCTTACAGAGTCAACAATTTCAGACAGATGAGGTTATTTTACACAGTACCATTACCAGCTAGTAAATGGTGAGGCTGATGTGAACCTTGACAGTTGAACTTCAGAGCGCCTGTTTTTAACCTTGACTGTCTCCAACAACATCTAAAGCCTGAACTCATGTTGGAAATGACGCTAAACAATGAAGGTGCTTAATGTCGGTTTGATGATAGTTTTTACTTGTCATCTTTCTGGCTAGTCAACGTCATGCGGTGGATCCAAAGGAACCGACCCCTCAGGCCTCTGCAAATCCCTATAATGGGTCACTATCATAGCCCACAGAGTTCATTCACTGTAAAAATCAGCCTCCAAGAGCAAAAGGTACCAGGATGCCCTTGAGAAAGGACATCCAGTAGATGCCCAGGGTGCACAGAATTTGTCTCCAAACTGCCTTCTACACTCTCTCTCTTTCAGTGCTCTAAACTTAGCCTGTCTACCTCACCTGCCAATTCCAGCCTTTGCCTTTGTGACCTGGGCTCTGATTACTATCCCTCTTTACCATTTTTTTTTTTTTTTGGCTTTTTAGGGCCACATCTGCTGCAAGTTCCCAGGCAAGAAGTCGAATCAGAGATGCAGCTGCCGGCCTGTGCCACAGCCACAGCAACTCAAGCTGCGTCTGTGACCTACACCAACACTGGATCCTTAACCTACTAAGCAAGGCCAGGAATTGAACCCAATCCTCATGGGTACTAGTCAGGTCCATAACCTGTGGAGCCAGGGAGAGAACTCACTATCCCTCTTTACCTTGATCAAACAACCTGGCAAACAACCACTTTGGCACAGGGCGGCCCTGACGGCCACAGATACCCACACACTTCCCCATGGGACAGCTCTCACCTGGAACAGACCAACTCTAGAATTACTAACAGATATATGGTGGATCTGGGATACTTGTTCCACTGTGAGTTTAGAGAAGGACAAAGAGGGACCCAGTCTTGGTCTTTGTGAAAGTAACTACTAAAAATAAAGTTCAAATAAATTATTGTAGTAGAAATATATATTATATATATATACACACACACACACACATATTATCTAATATATATTAAATATATAGATACAATATATGACATATACATATATAATATATATTTTCATGAGGAATGTCCCTCATTTAAAAGTTGTATTTTAAAACGAAGCACCCTAACTTCCAACGTGAGGGCAGGAAGTCCCTTATTTAAAGGAATAGTTCTGAAAAGTGACACAAAAGAACTTTATATATAAAACACAGATTCTGGAGTTCCTGTCGTGGCGCAGCAGAAATGAATTCTACTAGGAACCATGAGGTTGCAGGTTCCATCCCTGACCTTGCTCAGTGGGTTACGGATCCGGCATTGCCATGAGCTGTGGTGTAGATCGCAGACACAACTTGGATCCCTCGTTTTTGTGGCTGTGGTGTAAGCCGGCAGCTGTAGCTCCGATTCAACCCCTAGTCTGTTATCCCCCATATGCCGCGAGTACAGCCCTAAAAAGTAAAAAAAAATAAAATAAAATAAAACACAGATTCAAAAACCAATCTTATGGTCACCCTAGATGAAATCACTGGGGAGAGGAAAGAATTGGGAGGCTGGGAATAACATATACACACTATTATATAAAATAGATGATTACCAAAAACCTGCTGTATAGCACAGGAAAATTTACTAAATGGTTTGTAATAACCTATATGGGGAAAAATGGATATATTTATATGTATGACTGGTTCACTTTGCTTTACACCTGAAACTAATACAACATTGTAAATCAACTATACTCCAGTAAAATTAAATTTAAAAAGAAAAAAAATTAAGGAATAGTTCTGGAGTCCAAATCATAGGAGTCAGAATCATAAAGCTTCTTGTCAACAACTGACTGACCTTTGTATTTTTACTTGATGTAATCTTCTGCAGTTCAAAATAACAAATTCATTCCAAGAAGCTCCTAGATCAGAGGTCAGCAAACCATTGCCCATGGGCCAAATTCTAGCTCACTGGCCATTTTTTTAAATAAAGTTTTAATGTAACACATCCAAACACATTTATTTACACATTTTCTACAGCTACTTTTACTCCACAATGGCCGAGTTAAATACTTGTGACAGAAATCGTATGACCCATTAAAGGAAAAACGCTATTTCCCTTTTCTACTCATAACACTTCCTACCCCAAATGTGTGGGTGTTTTCCACACACCAACCAATTCTCTAACTCTCCAAACATCAACTGGGTGTCCCACAATTCAATTCTGACACTCACTAGCCAGTTAGTGCAGGTTAAAGTCTCAGTCCCATGAGACTTCCATCACTTAAGAAGCCAATCACAAGTCCCAGGTTGTTACATATGCTTCTGACCAAGAGGTCAGAGTTTCTGTAAATCCTTCCTCAGGCTTGACAGTTTGCTATACTGGCTCATAGAACTCAGAGGAACACTTAGATCTACTAGTTTATTATATAATAAAGGATACAGATGAGCAGCCAGATGAAGAGGTACATGGGGTGGGGTCTGAAAGGGTCCCAAGCACAGGAGCTTCTGTCCTCATGAAGCTGGGGTGCACCACCTTTCCAGCATGTGGATTTGTTCACCAACACAGAAGCTGTCAAAACCCCGTAGTTTAGAGACTTATATGGAGTTTCCATCATGTAGGCATGATCGATTATGAACTCAATTTCCAGCCCCAGAGGACAGAGGGTGGGGCTGAAAGTTCCAAGCTTCTAAGCATGACTTGGTCTTTCCTGTGATCAGCCCCCATCCTGAATCTATCTATAGAGGCCCCCAGATGCCAGACCTCTCATTAGCATACAAAACAACAATCATACCACTCCAGAGATTCCAAGGGTCTCAGAAGCTCTTATATCAGAAACTTGAGTCAAAGACCAAATTTTAGAGCCAAGGATGCTCCTAGCATCCCTATCATTCAGGAAATTACAGAGGTTGTAGGAGCTCTGTGCCAGGAGCTAGTATAAAGAGCAAAAATATTTCTTATTATACCACATCTGCAGGACCTGTGATACTTATTATCTGGCCCTTTACAGAAAAATTTTGATGACTCCCTGACCTAGGTGAATAACATAGGTCAGCTTATTGAAGAGCAGCTTACTGAATAGCTTTGCGACAACCAAAAAGAAGCCTCTTGGTAGGTCTCATCTAAGACTAACAAAAACACCACATCTGATGCCTGAATTCAGGACAGACTGTTCCAAAGATCTTATTTTTTAATTTATATACTTCAATCAAAATCATTAAAAACCAAATCTTGAACTTAAATACCTAGACATTTTTGCCAGCTATTTTCTCCAGGGAGTATTCCAGTTATAAAATAAAATTATCATTATTTATTCACATGGTTTCAGACTGGCAAGAATACATATCTGCCTGGTTGATTTAAAAAATGAAGAATTTTTTAAAAGGTAACTCATAGGGTTAATATAAGATCTCCATTTCTTTGGGGGTTAAAAAAAAGAGAGATGAGGAAACAGTGAGAAAATGTTATTTCTCGTTAGAGGAAAAAAATATCTCTTCCAAATATTTAAGTATTATTTAAATAGCATTTGGCTGTGTAATAATGAAATAAGTCCATAAGCGAGTGGCTTCTGCCCCTCTGAAATCTCTTCTAGACACAGAATTCTAAAACATGCACAATGAACCAAATAAATACATTTTTACCTGTGAACTCAAGGAGAATGTGAAGGGAGCTTCCCAAGCCTACACTAAAGGAGCAGAGCATGTGAAGTTAATAAAGCATTGCTTAGGTTCATGACTATGAAAAAAAAATTGCCAAAAACTTAAAACTGTCTCCCCCTCCAGACACACACACACTTGTGGCATGTGGAAGTTCCCAGTCCAGGGATAGAACCCATACCACAGCAGCAACCCAAGCTGCTGCAGTGACAATGCCAAATGCTTTACCTGCTGTATCACAAAACTCCTCTCTTTTAAGGAAAAAAAAAAACTCTCCTTTTTTGAGTCCAATTCTCATTTTGTTCATTTGACTTTCTTTTCAACGGGTTATTTGACTCTCTTTTCAACAGGTTTTCTGTTTTGTTTTGTTTTTGTTTTTTTTTTAGGACTGAACCTATGACATATGGAAGTTCCTAGGCTAGGGGTTGAATTGGAGTTATAGCCGCTGGCCTACACCACAGCCACAGTAACACGGGATCAGAGCTGTGTCTGCAACCTACACCACAGCTCATGGCAGTGCTGGATCCTTAATCCTTTGAGGGAGGCCAGGGATCGAACCCACATACATCCTCATGGATCCTAATCAGGTTTGTTAACCACTGAGCCACAAAGGGAACTCCTTCAACAGGTATTTCTTTTTTATTGATGCTGAAATACTGTTTGGATTGCTCTTTTGGTTGAGCGGAAGGAAGGAGGACAAAGTTTGCAGCATCTCAGGTATGTAAATGGACACTAACACTTATTGCTTCAAGCGAGGCAGAAAAGGCTTTGAGCTGGAAACCACAAGCACTGATTTGGATCTCATCCCCACTTCTCTCCAGCTATGTGATTTTAGACCATCTGTCTACCCTGTGCCTCAAGTTTCTCATCTAAAAAGTAGAGGCCGTGAAAGAGGTCCTAAGTGCCAGAATGTAAAACTGAAGGAATAAATGAAGTAGAAGACAAAGAATAAATCTTTGAAAGTTAAGGGTTTAATAAAGATTAACTTTTTCTCCCAGGGGTATGCTACCTGTATTTTCAAGTTATCAAACATAAATTGAGCATTTTTGACCTTGAGAGTGCTGACATTCTTAATACAATCAGCTTGGATGTACCAAGATTTGCAGTTGACTCCTGTCTTCTCCCAGCCCTCATTCTCAAACAGGGCTGGTTAAAATTCTAACTTTTTTTTTTTGGGGGGGGGGTGCTCACGGCACATGGAAGTGTCCGGGCCAGGGACTGAAACTGGCCAAGCAGCAACCCGAACTGCTGCAGTAACACCTTAACCACTGCACCACAAGGGAACTCCATGTCTAACCTTTTGTGGGGAAAGGGTGAGGCTTCAGGAGAGAACACTGGGAAGCTGGCAAGCAGAGGATGGGCTCTCGCAATCCCATATCCTCCAGCCCAAACCCCTCTGTTCGGTCAATGCAAAGAGAGGGAATTACCTGGGAGAATTTTAGAACTATTATCATAGTCTTATCAGGCCCGGAGAGCTACAAGACCCAGAATTATTTCCAGTTGATATGTAAGCTAGAGTGAAATATTGCCACAGGAGGTGCCAACCAAAGTTGGGAAAGGGAAGGGTTCGGATGGTTCATTTTTACACAGTCCCTAGCAGGTAGTTGAACAGGCCTGCCTTGGCCATTTCCTTGTAATACTGTGACTCACATTTCAGCCAGTTAATTTTTTCAGCCCTCACTTGTCACATTATAATCATTAATGATGACAAAAACTGGATCAATAAAATTGGGGTGAAAGTCAAAGATCACTGGCTCTCCCCTGAAGGTATCTGGTGGTGAGAAAATGAAAGAATCTAGTATATTGGCGTTACTGATAAAGTTCTGGTGAAGGGCTCAGTGTGACCAAATGAAGAGGGGATCTGATTTAATATGAGACCTATCTCAGTGAATATTGGAGTTGAACAACAGTCAGAAACCACCATTAAATTTGTAGGTCCTGAATGGGCCTTTTCGATTATAACCTTCTGAGAAACAACCGTTCAGGGCTCAAGACCAAAAACAAAGTAAAGAAAATATTTTTCCCATATCTCCCTTATGTTACTACTCAAATATTAATATCACAGTGGTGATCATAAGCAAAAGAAGAAAATACACAACACTGGCTATTGGCAGAAAACTTACACAGATCTCCAGCACATTTTGAAAGCAGAAACTGACACACAACCCTACTTAGAGAGTGAGTATGACCAACAGCCCCTTAGATAGCCACTCCAGTGGGTAAAGTAAAAGTGATAGAAATGGAAATTTTAGCCTTTAGCACACTGGTACTATCCTCCTTCAGGCCACCAATATGCCTTACGATCAAAGGAGAGGCAATTTAAATTTGTTGGGCAGATTTTTTTTTCCCCCAGCCTATGGGCAAGGCTGTTTTATTTGCTTGACCCTCTCTAGTCCTAAAACTATTTATGGTCAGATATTACCGAACGTGTGAAGAGCCACAGAACAAAATTACATTTCTTTTAACCAAGGGTAGGGGAAATAAGTTAATTTCATGCTATTTCTTGAGGTCAGATAACAAAATGCACATTTGCCCAGGAAGAGAACTCATAAGCTTTTCGTCCCAAAATTCTTAGGCCTGAGAGTAAAGGCAGCTGAATCCAGGAAATGGATGAAGCAAAGCTCTGGGAGAGCAGATAGCTGGATGGAGAACCCAGTGCCAGCAAGGCCATTGCTAATGCTCCTTCACAGGGTGACTGCAACGAAGATACCGAAGAGAAGCATGTGAAGATCATCTTTTCTGCTTCCAGTGAACCCAGAAGAGAACACAGGTGGCCACAGCTCCCTAGGCAGCTAACTTCTCCATCAGTAGTTCTCAAACTTAAGAGTGAATCGGAATCGCCTGGAGAGCTTCTTATACCACAGATTGCTTGCCGCACCCCAGAGTTTCCAACACAGAAGATGTAGGGTGGAGCTAATGATTTATTTGGTGATGCTGCTGCCAGTGGTCTGGGGATAACACTCTGAGAACCAGTGTCCTAGATCAAGACAGCTAGAACAGGGACGGACAAGCAAACCCCAATATTTCTTATTGATTTGCATTTGCATAGCAGATTCCATCATACAACACTGAAGAACCCCAAGTCTGACCTATAAAGCTCTTGCTCAGAGATTGTCTTGGATTGATGTTCTGGGAGACGATCACATCCCCCAAGTAATGACAGACTGGAAAGGGGCCTGTTAAGGGCTAAAAGACTGGTGGACCCAGAACTAAGATGATCTTGAAAGGAAACTCTGGTCCTATATTTTCGGAGCCACAAGGCTCACTCTGCTTATCACAAACTGAAGTGGCCCAAGCTAGAGCCCTACCCACCAGTCCATACAAATCTCTCTGAAGTCATATTCTGGGGCAGAGCCCCTAACAAGTGATGCGTGCAGGGACTGGTGATGATGACTATACAGCTGTGGCTTCAGGAAGGCCAGAGGGTGTTCTCAGACCGTTTGTTCTGAAATGATCCACAGACTAAGAGCAAATGTCTTAAAAATATCCTCAAATAATCCAGCCCCCTTTCACGCTATCCTGAAGAGTTTTAATAGGCCTTCCCTGTGGGAGGGCTCTGGAAGGGGAAAATAAAATCCCTTGCACAGCATGTTTCATAGTTTACAAAGCAATTTTCACAGACATTGTCATTTGATGCTCATAATTCTGCCACTGTATTAGCAGTGGTCCCATTTTATAGATGAGGAGATGGAAGTCAAATAAGGTTTGTCCCAGATCAAAGACTTGAGATTCAAACCCCCAAAGCAGAAGCTCAGTGCATGATGCCACACTGCCTCTCAGAGGCCATGGACCAGATGCACCACAGAAGCCCTGGAAAATGTTCTACACACACACAAATCAGGAGGACAACCAACAAAACTAATTAAAATTCTTCATGTCAAGGAAAGTGACAAGTGAATGGGGCAAGGGGCAAGCTATTTGGCTTACAAATGATGAAGAAGCAAACTAAAACAAGATAAAACTGGATTTTTTTTAAAGACATTGACAGTGATTTCGCAGTAACAAAATTAGACATTTCTCTGAGGACACACTTCAAGGTTCTTACATAAACAGTCTTGAGGGATCCTTAAGCAAACACCTCACTCACCACTACTCCCATAGACATATTTTAATACTCACTTCTGCTCTAGTTTTTATTTTAGGATTTTTCAGGAAGAATCTGTGCTACAGGAATTAAAAGTGCTTTGTTAGAAGTGGTCAATTTCCGAAACCCAGTGATGTTGAGAATGCTTGTTGAGACAGTTTTTAAATATGTATTCATGAAGATGCACTTTTCTCATAAGCTCATTCTCCTCCTTGCTTCTTATCTCTCTTATGTCCTGGGTCAGAGCCAGCCCTAGGCAAAACTGACAAATAGAAGTTTATTTTCAGCACCACCTCCTCATTCTTAATCTTCACTCTCCCCATCTTCCTATAAAAACCCCAGGTACTTCTTCCTACCTCTCTTTGCCCAAGGACTCAGTTTTCATTCCTTCCCAATCAAAATCTGCCCTCCAGAAAGGATATGATCAAATTTTTCACACTCTAGACCAGTGATCCCCAAATTTGGCTGCACATTAAAATCACCTTTCATTTAAAAAAAAATACATATACATATATGTGTGTGTGTGTGTGTGTATACATATATATATATACACACACACACATACACACCAATGTGTATGCCCTACCCTAGACCAACTGAATCAGAATCTATGACAACAAAGCTCTGGCTTCAGTATTTTAAATGAAACAAAAATCCCTCCAAGTGATTCTAATATGTAGCCAGGGGTGAGAACCACCGTATGACATTAATGGGAAGGCTTATTACCCTTTCTAGAGATAGTAATTGTATTTTATATCAAATAAGTCTAAATGGTGCGATTTTCAGGCAGGCCAGCCAGAAGATTGATGCGGAGTAGAGGGAGGATTGGAGAGAGAAGACCCCTGTAAAAATCACCCCCGGTATCCTATGGCTCTCATCTCCACTAGCGAGCTTCATGGGACTGGACATTGCAGGGGTCTTCAAATATGTGCATTAGGCTTAGGATTGTTCTATCATCAGAGACACTGCCCTTTGACTGGTGTTCATGCCTGCACTTGGACGCCTCAATTATCTCTATTTTCTCTCCAAACTGTCAGATTATTTTCCCTCTTAGGCCTGAATCAAAAACCTGTCCATGATTTCCAGCATTCAGCTAAGGGAGTAAGAAGCCCGGGTTTATTTAACATTGTAAATGCTGTGGGATGATCCCTGGGTCTTCCTGTAAAGAGATGGGTTTAAAATGAAAATGATGTGTCTTTCTGCACAAGCCTCACTCGGGGGCAGTGTGGTAGGATCATCCAGAGAGCTGGGTCTAGCTCTCAGCTTGGTGTGCCCCACACCACAATTTTATCACCGTGACCAGAACTTCATGAGGTAGCTCACACACAAAACAAAATGCCAACATATTCGCTTTTATGGAGATATTTGATTGCCAAATGAACTACTCCTATTGGCTAGCCTACACCTTAGTTTAGGGAGTTTAATTAGAATCAAGAGCTTCTTAGTGAGAATAAAGGTAGAGCAAAGGCACATAACAAAGAAGTGTCTCTACAACAGGCTTCCTGAGTTCCTACCTAGAAATTCTAGAAATCCAGACATTCTACATTTTAGCCATTCTTACTGCCTCTCCTTCTCCTTGACTTTGAAACAGATAAGGGTTAGACTCTGGGAGTGGCACAAGGATCAGTCCAAGAGGATACCCTTGTGGAAGGGTATTGCAAAGAGTAATTACCCGACATCTGATGTAGTCTCTTCAACTAGACTGGTGGCTCACCAACTCTGAATCAGCCACAAGCTTTAAAAAATCCTGAGACCTAGGTCACTCCTCAGACCAAGAGATCAGTGCCCTTAGGGGTGAGAGCCCATGGCATCAATATATTAGGAGCTCTAAAAACACTACAGAACTGTGCAGCCCATGAACTCAGGTCATTTTTTTTTTTAACTGCCCCAGGGTGAGTCCAAAGAAAAGTCAAACTAAGAGAACCACCGCACTCTATCTGTTAAACCAGTCAGCATATCCACAGTCAGAATCCCTTCACCTTCAGACAAGGCTGGGAACAAATCTCTACACCCTTTTTGCCTGCCATTCTGCTTACAAAGATTCAGGGTACGGAAAGTTTACAGACATATGCCAAAGTCTTCAGAGCCTTGTCTCATCAGTTCTGGACGTGGTCTGCACATCTCAATTCACAGTGCTAAGCTTCCTAAAAATACATGTGTCAACCACAACTCTCCCTAGGTCTCCTTAAACAGAAACTCTGAGATTGGGTGCTAGGAATCTGAAGACTTTTTTAAACTCCCCAAATGAGCTGATTCAAAACTAGGGTTGAGATTTGCTGAGTCATGTAGATCACCTGGAACTTGTGACATCCTTTAATATCCCTCTTTAACCAGAGCCAGATTATGAGTGGACCAACCAGACTAATGCCTGTGGTGCCAATATATTAGAAGTGGTAAAAATACCACAAAATGTGTTGCCAGTGAACTTGGGTCTCTCTACATGCCTCCTAACATAAAGGGTAAACTGTAACATGGCCCCATTTCTACTAAAGTAGGTAAGTTTTTAGAGGAAATTAAAAGAGAGAAAAGAAAGCATTCTTGCCAGTGTTGACCCCCCCCTACTAAATAAATATTGAACAAGTATATTCGACATTGACGGTGCTCATATAAATCAATCCAGCCCTAATTTCAAGTCAGATTTTCGCTGATGCTATATGGGTTGGTTGCTTCCAGACAGGACATATGATAAAATAACAAAACCAACGGCACTGCCATTTCTTGAGCACATACTAAACACCTGATGCTAAGTTTTACTTGCTTTTTACCAAAACTTCTCACATATAGGAAGAGTGCCCATTCATTTTTTTCCATTGATTCATTCAAAAAGTATTGACTGCCTGCTGCAGAAAAAGGCAGTATTTAATAATGGTAAGTACACAGGCTTTGGAATGAAACAGCATGAATTTGAACCCCTCTCCTTGGGCTATTTGTTGTATGACTTTGGATAAGAATTTACTCCTTCTAAGCCTCAGTTTCCTCCTCTGTAAAATAAAGGATAATAATATCACCATAAGTAGGTAGTTCATTAAAGCACTGAACACAATATCTGATAACTACTCAGTAAGGGTAACAGCAATATTGCTGTTAATACTGCTATCTGCACTAACTGTGCTGCTAGACTGGGTGCTAGACACCTTTATGAGTAAGCTCATCCATCCATTTATTTGTTCATCTATTTAGCAAGCCGGTCAGTCAACAAATCATTTAACAATGTGCTAGGCTGTGGGAGCTCACAGGTAAGGAGGAGACAGATAGTAAATAAATGGTAGAAACCGGAGGCGATGAGAACTGCAGTGGAGGGCTGTGTGTGTGTGTGTGTGTGTGTGTGTGTGTGTTTAGACCCCTGGCAGTGTAGAGAGAGGTGCCAGGGACCTTGCCAGGAGCAAAGGTTTTAGGGGAGACATCTGAGTGGCATCTCCAAGGAAGAGTGCAGCCAGTGATGAGAGGGTGGGAAGGAGAGAGGGGACGAGCATGTCAAGACCGAAAACCATGGGACAGGATAGGTTTCTGGTACTGATGGCCATTGCTGACTAAAGAGTCAGGTCCTTGACTTTTCCCTGGATTTGGCATTTGGAGGGGTTGGGATTTCATTTTGGAGCCTGTAGACTTCTGTTAACCTACTATTCTTCCCAGAAAACTCTTATTAAGATGAGTTAACTTATGCAATTCTTATGAATAAACTGAGTAAAGCAGTAGGCAAGTACTATTTTCATTTTCCCAATCACTCAATCATTTACTGGCAAGAAACTGAAGGTCCAAAGGAAAAAAGGAAATTTGGGTTTAATAACTGTTTGCAGTGGATATTCCAACATGATTTTCATACTATTTTTCTATCACTTGGATTTATTTTATTAGCCTTTAAATAGCAAACACATGATTCTGTAGCAAAAATGAGCTTTCAAAATGTTAACAGAAAGAAGAATTATCAACATCCACTTATTAGGTTAGAATATATTCTAAACACAAAGGTTCCCATTACTGGGGCTTTTATGGGAAGAAAGCTCTGCTAATGCAGCTACAAAAGAGACCAAACCTGTAGCAATGTGTGTCGTGTACTCCCATCCCAAAAGCTGCAAGGGACCCTTCCTAAACACTTCCACACCCTCCCAGCAGCCAGGATGAGTGTGGGAGGTATATTTTAGTCCTTACATATGGATCAAAACAAGATAAGGGAAGAAAAATGACGACTTTACAAGCCAGTGATTGTCTCTGCAAATTAGGGTTGAGGGTAATATTTATTTTCTTTTTATACTTTCCTGTGTTCTCCAAATTTTCTGTAATGAATGTGTTTTACTTCTTTAAAAAAATCTCACCAAATTATATAACTAAAAACATCATAATGAGAACACAGGTCAAATACTAAATCACTTAGGCTTCACATATAGCTCTCTCTCCCTTCTCATAAGCCCATTTTGCTTTGTTTAATGCAATTGTGACAGAGACATTAACATCAGTGCTTAAGTGCCTCTGTGAAGACCACTCTTTGTTGTTACTGTTGTCAAATTCATCCGTTAAATTTCATTCCCATACACTTCCTTTCCTTAGCTATATCTTGCTTTCGGAGTTTATAACTTAATTATATTTTAATAATGTGTGCTTTTCAATAAATTTATTGTCAAAAATGATAAAACAGTAGGAATACAATGGCTAAGCACTGATCTTTTTCTTACAAAGCTTCCCTAGAAACCCTTTAATAGGAACAAGAGTCTTGGAGGTAATTCACTAAAATTTCTCCCAAGAACTCTTAAAAAGCAACACAAGCCAGGAATAACATTTTTTTATCATTTGTAAATGCTAATGGCTAATACTATAGTTTAAGAATCAAATCAGAATTATAATATAATCTCACAGACTGCTTCTTTTCTCAAGAAATTAAATTATAGGGAAAAAAGTCAATTCCTGGTCATAGTCATACACAGCGAGAAACATTTTAATTGTAAATGTGCCTTTTAGAGCCTTTAAATTTCAAAAAGATGAGGAGGATGGATCTTGTGTACTTACTAATCTGTAAATAGAGTACCAGGCCAGGAATCAATTCTGAAATGCGGCATCAATTGCACAGGCTTCCACTTAGTTTTAGTTGAATAAAAGCCCTACTAGATACGCAAATAACATCAAACTTGCCAGATTAAAGAGAGGCCCCTCATACTCTAAATCATGATTGTCAATCATCACCCAGGATTAAGGGATATATTTTAAAAACCTAAAAGCAAGCGCTTCCTTTTAACTTCTGCCTACTGCACATTTTGGATTATCGCCCAGAAATAGTATTACTTGAAACAAGACTGCCTCCCTCCTACCATCTATGAGAAGTGCATTGTTACCATCTGCTGTTGTCTATTTGGAATAAAACTCAGCAAGGCAAGGAGCTTAATGTTTAGAGCCCTTCAGCAGACTCTGCTTGTGTATAGACCACAGCTTCACATTTAAATAGAACTGATTTTCGGTTGAGTCAGTGTTTGCTCAACACTGCTATCCTACCCACCAGAAAGAAGCAAATTAGTCTAAGGACCAAGGCGACCACAACATATTCACATTGTAAAGCGGAGACTTCGTTTAAACCCTGCAGTGACCGGTGAAGCCTTACTTGTAAACTCTCCGGGTTTATTCAGCTGAATAAGTTTTCTCATTTTGTATTTTCTTAATAGCATTACCATCTCCAGACATCCATATTACTTTCACTATTAGAAAATATTTTTTAAAGGTATGTGTTCTTAGTGAATAATACCCCAAAAATGTGATCATCAAAGACCTTGAATATAAGTATAATAGGGAACTTTCGAAGGGTTATAACAACAAATCTTGTGAATATGTATTAAAGTGATGTGCAAATAATATCTCCAAACAGTATACAAGAAACCAATAACAGGTTTCTTTAGTTATTTAGGGGCTGAGGGGAAACACTCTGGAGTGAGAAAGACACTTATTTGTCTATATTATTTTGTGCTTTTTATTTTTAACATGTAAATGTGTTACACATTTTTATTAATAGCCAATACAGTGGCTATTTAAAATTGTGAAAAAGAAAGGAAATATATACTCGTTCTTTAAATTCAAAGCAAAATCACATTCCAGGGCTAATCTTATCAAGAAATAACCTTTTAATAAGATTATTAAAACAAAGGGTTAATTTATGACAAGTTCCACATTCTATTAAATTGCTAACGAAACACTGAATTACAACCCAACAGGTTGCTTCATTGAATTCATTCATCCACTCCTGGCAGAGACATTTGAACTTAATTAATATTCTTTCTCCTGGTTTCCATAGTTTCTTTTTAAACATGACTACCAGTAGAAACTGGCAGCAACTTTACCCATACTCTCAATAATACCCACCCCCCGGCTGTCAATATGTATAAAAAGGAAATTTTTTTCCATACCCAGAAGAGCCAAAATTTTCATGTCTACTATTTAAAAATATGCTGGTAACATTTCTTTCTCCCTCTTTTTTATTTTGTGTATGCAGTTTGACATACTTAACTCTTGCCCTGCCTGTGGTTCTCACAATGCTCAGCTGAAAACTGAATGCTCAAGAGTACTGCTGCTATTCTGGATAGTGTTTGCAAACAGTAACCTTCCACTCTACTTCCCAGACCCTAAAAACAGCAGTGATCAATGAAACCAGGGCCTGACAGTTAAGTGTTCTAATAGAAACCAATATCATGGCTTGAAATTTAACTGGATGCAAAAGATTCTTTTGTTTCTGTTCTAATACCTGAATGAAGATCTCTCTTGAATACTGTAAATGAAAGTTCACAATGAATTGGCCACTTATCAATTTCCTTATTGGTCAGAAACCACATCCATAAGAGTAAATGACATGCGGGTCCACTAAAGTGGTGCATTTGGGCACAGCTAACTTGTTAGTATAGAACGTTCACCTCTTTCTGCCCTGATGCTATTGCTGCTTTTCAGATTTTGCTCTTTTCATCTAGCTGCTCCATCTCTGTGCATTTGCACACCCTACACTGCTGGTGAAAATATTTCTGTTGACTAAATGTGTCCATTGAGGTTTATAATAAAATTTACAGCCTTCTTGATCTGGGATGAGCTTCATTTTCCTTGGTTTATATATATCAGGCCTGAGCCACATAACACATAAGCCCCTGTGGGTCACTGCTTGTGCTGCTCTTCACATTTAGTCCTCAGTGGCCACTGGTGTCAAAGGTGCATATGTAGAACCAACACAAGAGGCCATGGGGTCATAGACGTCTCTGGCTACTTCCCTTTGGTCTTGCTGACAGCCATGGCTATCCCAATAAGTAACCACAAAGAGCAGTCTGTTCTCATGGCTTTTCCTTATCTGCTACTTCTCTAACTTTGAGAATCACTGATTCCTCTGTTCTCCCCTGAAAGAAGTTATCAAATTCCAATGCGTCTGAACAAGAATACATTTGCAGGCAAACGATGGCCAGGAATACAATTATGCCAGGAAACAAAAAGACTATTTTATTTCTAGTAGTATATTTCTCCACTCCAAAACTTTCTCTCTTCCTCTATTACTTTAAGTTAAAAAACAAAAATAAGGTTTTTTTGGGGGATGGGGGAGGGAACTGTGTCTGCAGTATGCAGAAGTCCCCAGGCCAGGGACCAAACTCACCCACAACAGTGATTCAAGCCACTGCAGTGACAATACCTGATCCTTAACTCACTGAGCTGTATAGGCACTCCAAAAATTCTGACTTTTTATATAAAAAATATGTGCCTTGAATCAAAATGACTGTCCCCGACTCCCCTGAAAAGTACTAGGAATTAAAGCAGAATTTAAATAAATTAGAAATGCGCTGAAAAAAATTTACATAATATCATTGGAGGACATAACACCAGATAGAAAAGCATCCCATATTCTTGAATGGAAAAAACTTAATATAAAAATCTGAATTTTCCTCAGATTAACATACCAATGTATTTCAGTTTCAATCAGAATCTTCACAGACATATCAGATATGCAAAGTACGCACATCTCCTCTGCTTATACATACTGCATTGTCCCATCAGACTTCACTTTATTTTTATTTTTATTTTTTTTTTGCCTTTTGTCATTTTATGGCCGCGGGTTTATGGCCGCACCCGC
>PVHT021183527.1:4849739-4869464 GCA_004024745.2 Catagonus wagneri | reverse complement strand
CTAGGGGTCTAATCGGAGCTGTGGCCACTGGCCTGCGCCACAGCCACAGCAACGCAGGATCCGAGCCGCGTCTGCAACCTACACCACAGCTCACGGCAACGCCGGATCGTTAACCCACTGAGCAAGGGCAGGGATCGAACCCGCAACCTCATGGTTCCTAGTCGGATTCGTTAACCACTGCGCCACAACGGGAACTCCCAGACTTCACTTTAAAAACATGAATTTGAAAATAAAATTACTGAGAATCTCAAGATGATGTCAGCAAAGCATCAAACCCAGTGCAATCCCTTCTGAGTGTGGGCCTTGTGCAACTATAGAACGCACATAAATTAAGCTGATTCTGCCACCCTGGTCACCATATTTAAAACAGAAACTTTTCCCTGCCAACTCTTTTTCTCTATACCCTGATCTATTTTTTTTTTTTTCTGCCAAAGCACTTATCACCCCCCTTCTAATGTACTGTAGGATTTATTTATTTTTTTTTGGTCTTTTTGCCTTTATGTAGAGCTGCACCTGCGGCATATGGAGGTTCCCAGGCTAGGGGTCTAACAGGAGCTGTAGCTGCCAGACTTCGCCACAGCCACAGCAACGCGAAATCCGAGCCGTGTCTGCAACCTACACCACAGCTCACGCCAACGCCGGATCCTTAACCCACTGAGCAAGGTCAGGGATCAAACCCGCAACCTCAAATTGTTTATTTGGATTCATTAACCACTGAGCCACGAAGGGAACTCCTAGGATTTACTTATTAATTGTATTGATTGGCTTCTACTGCTAGAAAGTACACTCAACAACATCTAGGACTTTGCTGATATATTCCATGTGCCTAGAACAACTCCTAGCACATGAGGTGTTCAGTAAATAGTTTTTGAATTGGGTGAATAAAATACACCCTTGAGGGCGGATAGGACCTTTTCCCTAGGCTAATAAGACTCTAGAAGGTAGAGTTATGTGGTGATTCATCACTGGAAACATGCCATGTTTGTTAACTTCTGGACTTTGGGTACCCTTCCATCAAGAACAAAGGAGATGCTGAGGTCTCTCCATTCACACACTTGTATTACTGTTCATTTGCAGGTTTGTTAATTGGGTCAAAGAAACCTTAAAATTATTCAAGTCATCTCTATTGTCGATCTCTGAACCTGGATGAAGATTTGGGTCTGGCCTAGCCCACCATTTAGGCAACGTGATTACCAGCTGGCCTATGAATTCTCACCCACTGCTCTAAATAACAAAGAAAAGGCTTACTCTCTAAACATTTTGTGTTGGTTCAGGGATTTTCCAACTTGGCTCATGCAATGAAGGGCCACGCCCATGGTCAACTGGCTGCATATTAATGTGTGAAAAGTAGGAATTTCTTCATGACTAAGAACAAGTTTGAGAAGCTACCCCAATCAAAATTCATAGCATGACTACTAACAAAAGTTGAGCGCTGAGCAGAATTATTGGGGTTTGTTTTGTGAAATGATCTGGCTTTTGGGGGTTGCTGGATAGCTTGGGTTTCTGGCAGTAGATAAATCCATTATATTCTGAGATGTACCCTTTGGGGAAAATTATTCTGGTTTCTCATTACATGAAATGAATAGCTCATTAGTTGTTCTTGGAGAAAAATGTGAAGTAATCAGAAGTCCAAATCCAGACACTATCATCTGAGAAGTTGATTTTCCAAGAAATGTTAACATGGTAGTTAGGAGTACAGGTACCAATGGCTAACCACCCATGTTCAATCCTGGTTCTGCCTTCTTCAGCCTTGGTGATTTGCTTTGGGTTTCTCCATGCCTCAACTCTTTCATCCATAAAATGACAATATTAGTATCTACCTCATAGTCTTTGTGTAGATCAAACGTAAAATCATCAAAATGATATCTGGCATAAAGTAAATGTTCCATAAAGTATTAGTAATCACCATGAGACATTCTTGTATAGCAACTAGATATGGTGTTGGCTGTGCTAGGCTCTTGAAGCACTCAAGAAATGCTTTCCTATGTGGATATTCAGATAGGACTCTGAGTGTTCCTCTGTGGTGTTGTTAAAATGAACTAATGTGGGCTTTGAGAAATCCACTCTACTGTGACTAACCTTATAGTCCCTCTTTCAATCATTTTAATGCAGAAAAATGAGTGGGGGCCCTGGAATCAGGAGTGTGGGGTGGGGCAGAAAGAGCCTCTTTTGAGTCTGGATTTGGAGCATGAAAGTTCTTGGAGAGTTTTGTTGAAGGGCATTAAATTAGCCTCAACTTCTGGTAGCCTGATAGAAACTCCACAGGGTTTCTGATATTGAATTTGGGGCTCATGAACCTGAGAAAAATCACTGCCAATGGCACAGTAAATCACTTTTGGAGCTGTTCTTTGGTTATCCCAAGCATGCAGTTAAGCTTTATTAACCACTACAACCCTTAGGTTTGAGGGGAATTCAAGGTGTTGAATTTTGTTTTTTATATAATGATTTTTATTTTTTCCATTATAGCTGATTTACAGTGTTCTGCCAATTTTCTACTGCACAGCGAGGTGACCCAGTCACATATACATATATACATTCTTTTCTCTCACGTTATCATGCTCCATCACATGTGACCATAGTTCCCAGGGCTATACAGTAGGATCACATTGCTTATCCATTCCAAAGGCAATAGTTTGCGTCTATTAACCCCAAATTCCCAGGCCCTCCCACTTGGCAACCCCAAGTCTGTTCTCCTTGTCCATGATTTCTTTTCTGTGGAAAGGTTCATGTTTTTCATAAATTAATTTGAGATATAAGTGAAATCATATGGTATTTGTCTTTCTCTTTCTGACTTCACTTAGTATGAAGAGTCTCTAGTACCAAGCATGTTATTGTTTAATTTTTACATCTTGTATTTCTTTGCTCGGTCTTTCCGGTAAATTATCAATCTTTGCCTCCCATTTATTTCCAATGTCTTGCATCATCTTAAGCATCAACAATCTAAAGTCTCTTTCTGGGAGGCTGATAATCTCATCACTGAGCTGTTTTTCTGGGCTTTTTTCTTTCTCCCATATGTGAGTTACAGTTTTCTGTCTTTTCATTTTTATAGGTTTTTGGTGTGGTGACCTTTTTGCAGACTAAATAGAGTCGTAGCCTCTCCCAGTTCTGGTGTTTGCCCCTCCTGTGGCTAAAGTTGGTATGAGGGGGGGTCTTGCTGTAGGCTTCCTGATGGGAGGGATTGATGCTGGCCCACTGGTAAGTGGGGTTGATTCCTATCCCTCTGATGGGTGGGTCTTTGGATCTGGGAGATTAGAGGCTGGCTGTATGCCTGCAGAGTCTTTAGGCAGCCTGTTTACTGATGGGTGGGGCTGTGATCCCACCTGGATTATTGATTGGCCTGGGGCTTCTCAGGGCTGATGGGAAGGACCAGATTTTCCCAAAAATGGCCACCTCCAGAGAAATGCAGGCTGATGAATGTTCCCGAGAGCTTCACCTCCAATGCCCTCCCCCCAAAACAAGCCACAGTCACCCCTGTTTTCCCAGGAGATCCTCCAAGAATTGCAGTCGCGTTCCACCCGGATTCCTATGGAGACTTTGCTTTGCCCTGGGACCCAGTGCACGTGAAAGTCTGTGTGCACCTTTGAAGAATGCGGTCTCCTTCCCCCCGCCCCCGTCCTGTGGAGCTCCTGCACACAAGCCTCACTGGCCTTCAATGCCAGATGCTCCAGGGGCTCTTTCTCCCTGTGCCAGATCCCCAGGCGTGGGACTCAGAACTTTCAGTCCTGTGATACTTTCCAGTCTGTGGGGCTTCCCACCCAGGAGGTATGGGGTTGCTTCTATCGTGTAATCACCCCACCTACCTCTTGATGTGGTCTCCTCTTTGTCTTCTGGAGTATCTTTTATGAAAGTTCACAGTCCGTTTGGTTGAAGGCTGCTCGGCATTTGGTTGTAGTTTTGTTGTTCTGGGGAGAGAAGTTGAGCTCCAGTCCTTCTATTCCATCATCTTAATCCAATCTCCCCAAGCATGTTATTGTAAATGGCATTATTTTGTTCTTTTTTATGGCTGAGTAGTATTCCATTGTATATATATACCACATCTTCTTAACCCAATCAACTGTTGGTAGACATTTATGTTGTTTCCATGTCTTGGCTATTGTGAATAGTGCTGCAATGAACACATGGGTGCATGTGTCTTTTCCAAGGAAAGTTTATTCTGGATATATGCCCAAGAGTGGGATTGCAGGGTCATATGGTAGTTCTATGTATAGCTTTCTAAGGTACCTCCATACTGTTTTCCATAGTGGTTGTACCAATTTACATTCCCAACAGTGTAGGAGGGTTCCCTTTTCTCCACACCCTCTCCAGAATTTATTTGTGGACTTATTAATGGTGGCTATTCTGACTGGTGTGAGATGATTCCTCATAATAGTTTTGATTTGTATTTCTCTAATAATTACTGATGTTGAGCATTTTTTCCTATGCTTGTTGGCCATCAGTATATCTTCTTTGGAGAAATGTCTATTCATGTCTTTTGCCCATTTTTCAATTGGGTTGTTGGCTTTTTTGCTGTTGAATTGTATAAACTGTTTGCATGTTTTAGAGATTAGGCCCTTGTCAGTTGCATCGTTTGAAACTATTTTCTCCCATTCTGTGAGTTGTCTTTTTGTTTTATAGTTTTCTTTGCTGTGCAAAAAAAGCTCGTCAGTTTGATTAGGTCCCACTGGCTTAAGGGTGTTGAATTTGAATTGTTTATTTCTTTAAAGCCGACCTTTTGTAGATCAAACCAATAAAGGAGCAGTACACTACACTATGTATTTCTGGTTATATTATACTATATATTTCTGTAATGTCTGAAGTATTTACAGCATGTATACATTACTTTAAAAATGAGAAGAAAAATATATACATATATGCGTATTTTCTTTTTTTTTTTAGGGCCGCACCCAGGGCATATGCAAGTTCCCAGGCTAGGAGTCTAATTGGAGCTGCTGCTGCCAGGTTACACCACAGCCACATCAATGCTGGATCCAAACTGCGTATGCAACCTACACCAAAGCTCATGGCAACACCGGATCCTTTACCCACTGACTGAAGCCAGGGGTTGAACCCACATCCTCATGGATACTAGTTGTCTTATCACTGAGCCACGACGGGAACTCCCATGTAAGTGTCTTAATCCATACACATAGGAACTACTGAAGTAGGTCTTATACTCTGAGGTAATAAGATGTAAATTATTCAACAAACAGCACATGCCAGGAGGTATAGTATGTCCAGAAAGTTCTATAAAATGTACTCTGGATTTAGCATTATTTATTAATAGAGCCATTAATGATTATGAATACAAAACCAAAGTATTTGTTTCATTCAATTATTTTAATCTCTTTAGTAGAATACGACTTAAATGCAGAAAAGTGCACAAGTTGTAAATGTACTTCTCTATGAATTATTACAAAGTGAACACATTTATGTAACTGTGCCCAGATCAAGAAATAAAAACAATATCCCAAAACCTAGGCTCTTGAGAGCAATCTCCTTAGCACTACCTTTCCTTCCCCTCAAAGGAGAGTGGAATTGCTGGGTATGCACATGCAGCAAAATCTCTCTTCCCACCAGAAATGTACGTGAATTTCACTTGCTTCACATTTGCCAACACAGGAAACTGTCAAGGCTGAATTTTTACCATTCTGGGAAATGTGCAGTAGTATCTCATATGTTTTTAATTTGCAATTCCATAACCAGTGGGTTTAAGTACCTTTTTACATACCTATTGGTCATGGAATATCCTCTCTGGTAGACTGAACTTCAAATCTTTTATCATTTTTTCTATTGAAATGTCATTTTCTTAATGATTTATAGAAGTGTTTCATGTTTTGGACATGAATCTTTTGTTAACCAGGTACAGATTCCAAATATTTTCCCTACTCTTTTGTCTTGTTTCAATTTCTTTCCTTTTTTTCTTCAGCAGATGCTTTGTTGTACACACTACATTCAGTCACAAACGAGAACAGAACTAGTCTAGAATGTCAGGTCCAGGGCAAAGAACCAAAAGGGACCATTTTGATATGAGCAAGGTGGGTCTCTCAAAGGTGGTCAAGGCAAGAATAACAATAGATGTTCTAGATCCACTAAGACAAGTTCTAGACAGGAGGCATGCAGTCCAATAAATTGTACCAGCGTCCCTGGCCTCCAGCTTTCAGTGTTTCTTCTCCTGTGGCTTCCATGGGTGTACAAGTTTATTTGGACCTCTCCCTCAACTTTCTTTTGCCCTGCAGCCTAGGCACTTGCTTCTTCCTCCACTTTGTTCTTATGGTGCAGAAGTTTCTCAGAAGATGGCGCTATGGCCAAGAGACTTCAATTTCTTAACTCACATAGATATTTCTTCAAGAATCTTCTTGCTTTTAAACCCAGTTCCCTAAACTCTAGGTTCTAGAAATTCAGAGGCTTTCTGTCCTGTCTCGCTCCTAACTGCAACATCTATTCATCTTATGCCTCAGCATAATTGGGAGTTCCTAATTTAAATATAATTCAATTTAGAGTTAATTCTTTTACCTGCAGATAGTTTTGCCTATTCTATCACAAAGGCACTTGTATTATCTTCTAGAAGCTTTACTGGTTTATCTTTCACATTTGGGTACATACACCACCAAGAAATTATTTTCATGTATGGTATTAAGTAGTGGGGAGGGATAAAAATTCATATATATTTATTCTCAGTACCAGTTTTGTCATAAATCAAATATCTCTGTCTATTTCTGGGCCTTTTCTTCTGCTCTATTGGTCTATTTTTCTATTCTTCTGTCAACATCACTCTGCCTTATTATTGTAACTTTTCAGTAAGTGTTGATGTCGAGTGGTAAAAGTCCCCCAACTTTTTCTTCTCTAAGTATAATCTCGGTTATTGTTGGACCTTTGCACTTCCATATGAATCTAAGCCAAGAGTTCTGTCAATTTCCACAACAAATAAAAATTTTGATAAGGATTTTATTAAATTTACAGATCACTTTGTGGAGAATTTATAATGTTGAGTCTCTGATCCATAAATATGACCTTTCACTCCCTTTAATTTCTATGTTTTATAGATTTATGCAGAGGTCTTGCATCTTTGACTACTTTTATTCTTGGGTATTTGATGTTTTTGTAATAGGTATCATTTAAAAATTTTTATTTTCAAATTATTGGTATAAAGAATAATTTGTATAGTTAATCTATAATACGCAGATTTTGTATCCAGCAACCTTGCTAATTTCACTTATGACAACTTATCTGTAGACTCTTTGGACTTTATGTACACTTCATGTACATAATCACAATATCTGCAAATAATGAGTTTTATTTCTTCCTTTCTGCCTTGTAGTTTTTTTTCTTCAATTACTGTATTGGTTAGGCTCTCCATTACAGTGTTAAAGGGAAGTGGTGACAGCAAGCATTTACTGATCTCAGGAAGAGAGCTTTCAATATTTTAATGTTATTAATCAAAAATACCATTTGATTGTAAGTTTTCTTCACAGGAAAGTCTTTAATTATGGAATTGCTATTTCTTAATATATATAGAATTGTTAATATTTTTTATTTTATATCAGTGTTTTTTAAAACTTTTGAAGTATAACCTTAATTTTTAAAACTTACTGGCAGGGTTGGTAATATTAATCTTTCATTTTCTTTTTAAGGTCTGCAGAACATGTACACAGGTTCCCTCTTCTTTCCTGATCTGCACTTTCTCTTTTTTCACTTGATCAGTCTTGCAGGGGTTTATCAGTTTCATTCATTTTTACAAAAAAACCAATGTTTTTATTGATCCTCTCGCTCCTGTTTTACATTTTACTATTTTCCTTCCTTCTTTCATATGTTTAACTTGATGCTTTATTCTTCTGAAGTAGATTTAAATAGTTGTCTTCTGCTTTCCTTCTTTTTCTAATATATTCACATTTAAGGCTTTAAATGTTTCTCTATGCACTGCTTTAGCTGCATCCCACAAGTTTTGGCAAGTTGTATTTTTATCATTGTTAATGTATTTTCTAATTTCAGTGGTGACGTTTTTTGGCTCCTGAGTTATTTAGAAATTGTTTGGTTTAATGTATGGAAAATTTAATGAACTTTTACTTCTAACAATGCCACCGTAATCACAAAACACACCCCAAAAAATTTCAAACTTTTGAAAATTGTTAGGACATTACAGACCTAGACATAGTTGATTTTATAAATTTCCATGTGCATCTGAAATGAATGTACAGTCTGTGGTTATATATAACTATTAATTTACTTTGTTATAATTTTATATATAAATAAAAATATTAAAATATATTTTAAGATACATTTCTCTTTACTGATGAATGTTAAATATATATTAAAAATAAAGTATTTACTAAAATAATTTCAAATTTTTAATAAAATTTGTATCCATAATTTTCTTAGTAATCACAATGAAAATTTTATTTCATTGTGTAAACAAAATTGCTAAAGCAGAACAGAGGCATCTGAAATATAAGGATGACAAACATGTTTTTTTAAATCAGACTCAGAGATAAATTAACTTCAGAGGATTTTGCTAATCCTTTGGTTAACTAGTAGCCTGCTTTAGACAACTCAATCATGTCAAACTTTCAACAAATTAAAAAATATGAATTCGGGGAGGGGGGCACAGTCTTTGAGGCATTAGCCTGCTGTGACCCTCCTTTGCCTGGCAAAGCAATAAAGCTGTATTTTCTCCTTAGCCCCTCCCCTCCAAAAAAAGGAATTCAGGACTTCTTGTCGTGGTTCAGTACAAACAAATCTGACTAGTATCCATGAAGACACAGGTTAGATCCCTGGCCTCACTCAGTGGGTCAGCGATCCAGCATTGTATGTCGCAGACGCAGCTCAGATCTGGCGTTGCTGTGGCTGTGGAGGAGGCCAGTGCCTACAGCTCAGCTTTGACCCCTAGCCTGGGAACCTCCATTATGCCTCGGGTGCAGCCCTAAAAAGACCAAAAGTTAAAAAGAATTCAAATTTCTCTTAATCCATCAAATGCTTTTAATTTTTGTTATGTCCATAATCCGTAATTACACTTTTCACATACTGTTGCCAAGGAATTATTTTTGTTAACTTCAATGAGATAACAATGCAAACAATGCATTCTTTGTTTTGTTTTTGTTTTCTTTTTCGGCCGCCCCTGTGGTATAAGTCAGTTCCTGGACCAGGGATTGAATCTGAGCCGGAACTGTGACCTAAGCCACAGCTACAGGTGATCCCACTGCTCCAGGCCAGGAACCAAACTAGGAGCCTCTAAAGAGACAAGCTGGATCATTAACCCACTGAGCCACAGAGGTAACTCCTAAACATGCATTCTTCGGGATTACAGTGAAATATGATGGCTGAGAACTATGTTAAAGATCTGCAATGTCTTCCCAGAGGAAGATACTTGACACATCCTTAAGGTTAAAGGTTAAAATTCTGGCTCAGAATTGGGAGTCAAGGTGTAAAGAATTCCTAGCATATAAACAGGCCAACTGTAGGAAGTCATACTTCCCTATTTCAATTTTCTAGAGGACTGGTTGGTGTCTTTCCACTTGAGTGTACCCATTATACCCATATACTAAAATTCTAGAAAACTTTTTTGCTTTAAGTTAAAAACAAAAACTCAACAACTACATGTTCATCAAATAAAGTATTATGCAAATTTCAAAATCATTACTCTATGTTCCAAAGCTATAGAGAAACAATGGATGTTTTTCTTGGGCCATTTTAGTATTTCTGAAAAAATGAAGATTAAAAAGTTTATAAAATATTTTTGATGACCTTAACTAAGTTCTCCCGGTTAGGAAAATAGATGTTTCTCCAGCACTCACTAACATTCCCCCGAAGTCTACTTTCACTATTGTACGTAACGTGAGGCAGTAATGTTAGTATTCACGAAGATATACACTAAGAATCTTGGAATCATTTTTGATTCCTTCTCTTCCTGTCCTCCACATCCAATAAGCAACAATAGATAAGTTTTTATTGCTTAATCTTCTAAGTGTTTCCTGAATCCATCGCTTCCTCTTCACTTCTGTGTTACTCCCTGAGTTCAGGCCCTCAACCATCCAGATTAATGCAGTAGCCTAACTTTGGCTCGCTTCTGCCCTCTCATCTGCTGCACACCTTCCTATCAGTCAGCCATCTTTTAAAAAAGTGTCATTCATGTCATTCACATATTTAATCATTTAATGGTTGGTTCTCTATTATTCTTAAGATAAAGCCTAAACAATTAGCATAGCATCTAAGACTCCTAATAAACTAACCCTGACCCAAGTATTCCAGTTTTACTTGCCTTTTTGATGGACCACATATCCTGAGTTCTACTCACAGGAGTCTACTTGTTCAGTGAATATACCAGTGACTCATGCAACACACCTTTGCAAGTATGGGTAATTTCTGCCTGGACTGCCCCTCTACCTGATACATTCCTGAAATGCTCCTTGCTTTTTAAAAGTCGAACTGCAATCTAACCTTCTTTTGTGAAATCTTAGAGGTAACATAACAAAGTTGTTAAAGCACTGCTTCTGGAAACCTGTAGTTATATTTTCACACTTATTTAGCCTCAGTCAAGTTATCTAGCTTCTCTGTGCCTCAGTTCCCTCATCTGAAAAACGGGGATTCCTACCTCCCATTAAAGTATTATTAAGCACAATAACAAATGTATTATTAGTAAGGTGCCTAACATTTAGAAGGTATTTAATAAAAAGTAACCTCAATGGCTTCAATTACCTGCTCTCCCTACCTGCCCAAAAATTTAAAAACACCTCTCTTTGGGCTCTCGCCGCACCTGGTTCCATGCTACTATTATAGCACTTACTACAGAATTATTATAATTGGTTACACAGATTAACTTTCTCACTAGACTAGATTTTTTTTTTTGTCCTTTTTAGGGCCACATCCACAGCATATGGAGGTTCCCAGGCTAGGGATCCAAGCAGAGATATAGCTGCCAGCCTACACCACAGCCACAGCAACACCAGATCTGAGCCGCATCCAGCTACGCCAGATTCTTAACCCACTGAGCGAGGTCAGGGATCGAATCCGCAACCTCATGGATACTACTCGAGTTCATTAACCACTGAGCCATGATGGGAACTCCTAGGCTAGACTCTTAATGGCAAGATCTTTTTACTTAACATCCTAAAGTCTAAGATAGTACCTGACAAAGGACAGCACTTTAATAAATGTTTGTCAGATGAATACTGAGTGAATGAAGTGCTCGCACATAGGACTGGAGATACCTTCAAAATAACTAGATAGAAGCGGTAAGGATGAAAAACATTCACACATGTTCCTTCTCCCCACTTTACAACATTTGCACAAGGTCACAATTAGTAAGTGACAAAGCCAACCAAAAGGTACAGTTGGGTTCATAAATGACTTATTTTTTTTTTTTGCTTTTTAGGGCCACACTCACAACACATGAAAGTTCCCAGGCTAGGATCACATCAGAGCTACAGCTGCCAGCCTACACCACAGCTCACAGCAACGCTGGATCCTTGACCCACTGAGCAAGGTCAGGGATTGAACCCGCATCCTCATGGATCCTAGTCAGGCTTGCTAACCACTGAGCCACGATGGGAACTTCTATTTCTGACATCACTGCAGCTCTTAACAAAATGCCTGAATTTGGAATTAAGAGTTTTAGCAGAGAACCAAACTGAGAGCTGAGCAACTTGACGAAGTATAAACTATTTCACATTAGGTTTATTTAAACATGCATTAAATCTAGTCTAGATATAGACTTCTTTCTCATACAAAGTCTATTTGACTTAAATATATTTTTATTTGTTGGCATATATACAATTTTATAATTATTTTTCCTTTGAATTGTATTAGTAAGAATATCCTACTGGTATTCAGTCCTTTAATGGCCAGATTTCCAGTCTCAGAATCAGTATCTCTGATGTACTTTACCATTAATTAACTACTCATAGAAGCAGGGACCTGAATTATAGAAAAACCTATGATCTCAAACTTAATTCCTTTAAAATATAAGTTTCATGTTTTGGGGCATAAACACTTTACCAGTCTCAATTCAGCTTTGATCATTACAGCAAAAGAAAATACACCAAAAATAGTTGATTTTGAATGATGAAATTATGAGTAATTTTTACTTAGAATTTTAAAATCTTTACATGTTTTCTATAATGACAGTTTTCATTTCCCCACCTTTGTCCTAAAGCCAATGCCTCAGAGGCTGAGTGCAGTGAGGAAGCCCTCCTCCTGAGTGGGGGAGGAGAGGGGCACAACATGGCGTACCGGAGCTCAAATAAGGTAAAGAGGTGTCATACAGGAGTGTGTATGTGTATATAAATTTAAAGCATATAGGTATATATACACATAAAGCCCCAAAGCACCAGCCACTGAGAAGGAGTGGTGGCACAGAGGTCGCAGTTATAATGGGCACATCTCACAAAAATTGTAGTTTCTAACTCACAATTTCCAGTAAGAGGTAGAGAAACAGTTGATCCCAGAGCTGGGGCAGGAAAGTAAAAGAAAGTTTGGGAAAACCCGTGTGCTCAAAAGTAAGAAAGTACTTAAACAATGATGGCAACTTGTCACAAAGACATAGGAGCCAACCTGAAGGGGCTCCCACTGGTCAATGGCAGGCCAATGTAAGATTCAAAATAAACAGCGGATTATAACCCATTGACTAGAAAACCATGCATTCATACTGATATTAATAAACTGAAATTTTGATTAGTGGCAGGATATATGCATAGCTTCAAAATACCTCTCCACAAAATACTTACAGAGGGACAAAGTAACTTTACTATGGAGAAGCCTTATAGGTAGTATCTTAAGCAAGTGCTCAAAATGAGTATCATCAGAAATGGGGCAAAATGAAACTGTGCACAGTCTCGGAGGATGCAATAAGAACACAGAATTGCTTTTCTAATATCCCTGCCCCCCCCAAAGTACATCCGGAATCTATTCACGGGGAAACAGAGAAATTCAAATTTAAGGACATTTTACATAATTAACTGGCTTATAATCTACAAAAGTGCCATGAGTAGCAAAAGTTAAGGAAAGACTGAGGAACTATTTAAGAGTGAAAGAAACTAGAAATACTGCAACCTAAGGAAACACATGATTTCAGTGGATCCCTATAAAACATTATTGGGACAACTGGTGAAACTTGAACAGAATCTTAGGATTAGATGGGAGTAATATTATCAATGTTAACTTCTTGATTCTGATAGTTGCATTGTGGCTACTATACAAGAGAATTCCTTCTCTTTGTAAATAGAAAAATATTGCAGGGTGATGGGACATCACAACAGCAACTTACTCTCAAAGTGGAAAAATTTTATTTGTACAATATTTACAACCTTTCTGTAAGTTAGAGATTGTTTCAAAATTTTTTCTTTTAAAAAGCAAAGAGCAGAAGTTAATCAATGGATTTTTATTATTCTCAAAAAGTTGATAAAGGAATTCAATGAGAGATATAACTCTAAAAAACAATGATGAATTTTGTCAATTCCTGTGTCCACTGTGCACATACATGGTCTTCAAAACCGTTTTAGTTTTGTCATTAATTCACCCAGAAATTCTTCTCACACAACTTCCAGAATCTTACACACACACACACACACACACACACACACTCTTTCACATATTCTTCCTATTAAGATAGTGTCATGTTCATAGATGCTATTCAGAAAGAAGCTATGTGAGTTCTATTTTTTATCAAACAAAAAAGTATTACCATAAAAATAATTTCTCCCCCTTGTGGCAAAAATTGAAAATACATTCTACTGAAGAATCCTAATATAAAGGCACTTAGTATTATTCCTTATAAGGTATTTTCACATAATTTCATGTGAATAGCACACAGCACTTGCAAACAATATACCAAGAGGTAGTTTCACAGTTTTCTTTAGTTCAGCATTGGCCAGATTCTATTTGGATAATATCCTCTGCAAAAAGCTGCAGGTTTGATAGACTGCAGGTTTCACGGACTGCTATGACAAAATGTCAGAGTTCAAAGAAACCAAATTTACTCACAGTATAGAGATTAAAATAACAAGCAGGGAAAAAGAGATGGCCCTATTCCAAGGCACCTGCCTATTTAAGATTATAGGGACATCAAGAAGGCTTCCTACCTCTCAAAGTTTAATCTAAAAAATCTGAAAGTCCACCATTGGAGATTAATTCCTTGGAGTTGGTTCCATCCAATCTTCAGACTTAGTTTATTAATACGAAGATATTCTGGAAGAAAGACATTTTCCTTCATTTAAGATTGCCAAACAATCTTGAAAACAAAAGGAAGTAACTCATCTGAGCTATAAATGAAACTTTACTCATTCCAGATTATTACCCCTATTCTTAACCCTCCATACTTCTTCCTATTAAGTCACTAGTCACTGATAATTCTATATATTACTGACCTTCCAATGATTATAAAGTAATTTAAGTGGTTTTTGAAAGTAAACTTAATTCTAGTTTCAGACTTTTAAATTGAAAGTGGCTCAGATGGATACTGTCTCAACACAGTAATATAAATATTAGTATCTGACTAAAATGAATTATTGACAATTTTAATACATGTTGCACAGTACATATTAATATAGAAAAATACATGTTATCAGCAGCATAATGTTGACGATGTTCTAATCCATTCCACCTGCTCAAATATTAGTGCAAATAATTATATATTTGTAATACATCACTGCTGTCTAGCGCAACTCTGTGCCTTCTGAATAAATGACTTTCCTCTGAGGTTGTTTGCTGTTTGGAGTATGACTGTGATATATTCATATTTAAATTGGCTTTGTATGGTGAGGCAGACTGCAATCTTCTAAACCACTTAGAAAATGAGCAAGAATGGTTAATTACTTGTCTCTCCCACAAAAGTGTTTATTAATCCCAAGAAATGAAGTTAAAGTATGCAGGGCCTAGTTTAAAAATATCAATCTTGTTAAGCCCAGAGTTATCAACCTAGCTGCTCCAAATCACCAATTGAAATTCTTACTCTCTAATGTGTCAAGTTTCTCTCCTATATACACTTGAGGGCTGCTTCTCCCCTAAATTTGAAAAAAGAAAGACTGATCAGTGGCAGGAAGAAAAGTTAAGAGTTAAGGCAATTTTTAAAAGATTAAATATGCAATTTTTGATGACTTGAAAAATCACTGTATATTGCTAATACACTGAGCACATTTTTTTGTTTTTACTCCAGCATCAACCATTTAACAACTACCAATGCACTAAATAATCAAAAGAATTGGCAAACTTATGACATAAAAATAGTCTGTTTTTAAAGGAAGAAATATTGATTTCCTCCTGTCTTTCAAGGTAGAGTTGTCATTCACTTCCATGTCACAAAATATGGTACAAAATACGTGAATTCTTTCTGTTGCAAAATTATTACTTAGAAATAGTAGTATGATTATGCAAAACAATAATCACTAAAGAGCTTTTTGATAGAAAGATTTATGATAGGTACAAACTTAATAATTAAAATTTCATGACCATTTATAAAATTTTAAAAACCAAATTTAAAAAGTATGACCACACTGGATACATTAAAAAAAAAGTCCAATAGTAAATTAGGTATTAGCCCTGTATATAGATTTCATAATCTAAACACTACAATGAGAACCAAACACTGGATTAAAAGATAATTAAGCAAAACTAATGAGCCTATCAAACTAAAGGGCTTACCTAATGTTACATAAGGAGAATAGTGTATAGAACATAGGGAGTGAGTGAGAAAGACTCAGGTTTCAACCTGAGCCTTTTACTTAGCTATAGACCTTGAGCAGATCTACTTAAAACTTTTTTGCACTGGGTATTCTATCTGTCAAACGAAGGTAACAGTACCCTAACTCCTAGGGTGACTCTGAAATCAAATGAGATAATGCAGGCAAAAAGGCTTATTATTAGCACAGTGCATTGGCCTTAATAAATACAGTTAAAATTATCTTTATTATGCATGAAAATTTTTAAATGCTGTTTTACTGTATGTAGAATTATCTACAGTAAAAATATGGACTGGTCCTTTCCTCCAAAATACACAATGTATTTCAGCACAGACTTTCTCAAGCAGAGAGAAGTTCTATAGGAACTGAATGAACATAGTTAAACCAACTGGATGAAAACACAAAATACTTTGTATGTCAAATTCTTGACTAGAAACCAGGAGAAATCACTATGCTTCTAGAAAATATCTCACAACTCTGAGTTCATGGGTAATATATATGGGTAAAACAGAGTTTTCAGCATTAAAAAAAAAGTTAAATCCCAGATGCACTCAATGAAACTTGCTTACTTTTACATGCAGTTCAAGCACATCTTAGGCACTTCTTTACAAACAGGACTACCTTAAGGGGTTTTGTGCCATTTCAGGAACAAAAATCTCCTTATCTAGATACATTTAAATATTCACCATCATAGATGAGGAAAAGGTATTTTAATGAAGCTGTAAATTCTCCACTTTGAATCAATCTACTGGCTGATAATTAATTATTTTACTGTGAGCCAGAAGGTTGATATTTAGATAGTGAAACATTTAAAGTGAAAGGGGAAAGTAAATGCTCTATAATGTACCGTAAATTAACTTACTTAGAAGCTTTTTTTAAAACAAGAAAGATGCTAGGGACTTAAAACCACGGTGATACTCAAAATGAGGCTGCTGATTATCTTGGAACAGTCAGATAGTCAAGTGCTTAAAAGATGCATCCAGTCATTATTTAATAATTCTTCATAATTATTCATCTACTTTGGTTAGCTGTCATTTTCAATATTATAACTTAGAGTAGCTAGACTTTCTTCTAAACCTGTGTTCTGTATTTCACTTTCTGTTCTATCTTATGAAAATACAATACACTCAAGCCTTTTCTTCAGTATTTCTGAGTTTTCTAAAAACACAGTGTTTTAGAGCATATCTCTCAACTTCAAAACATTATCTCAACATTGTATGTTAGTTATCTCATATGAAAGCATGGAAAATTATAAAGATTCTCCTTATTCAAATGTTGGCTAAACTTACTAATATACCAAGTTTCATTATGGCTACCTAAAATTTCTACCATGTGCATATTAAAAACATTTTAAATAAATCATCTCTTTTGAGCAATATATTTTGGACAAAATTTTTAGTGTCCATTAATATGAAAAATACTTTAGAAACTGAATACAAACAATGCAAAGAATGCATATTGCTTTAGATGACAAATTTTTTTCTTAGAGAAGGAAAATCTGTTTCTAATTTTGGTTACAGAATCAAGTTTTTTTTCCACTTAAAAAAAGGAAGTGAGAAGACCTACCTATGCTATGAAAAATAATAAACATCTTAAAAATTTTAATAAAAAATAATTTATAAAATTCAGTATGGATGTCCTTAAATACCTAAAAATAGAGTGAAATAAAAAAAACAATTGCAGGGAATTTGTTTATTGAGCATTAATGTTAACACTTCTAAATAAAGTTTTCACTTATGAGTTTTCTTTGCTACTGTCCTGTCAATGGACATAATAGAAAATATTGCACAGAACTCAAACACGGAAATAATAATTAACAAAATATCTAAGCAACAAATATATGCTTTACATCTTAAAAATGAATCCAAACAAAATAATCTGAAGCACTTCTCTGATTTGGAAGTCTTTAAAATGTTTTCTCATGTTTTATTTGATCATTTTTTCCCTTTTTTTTTTTAAACAAATTGACACTGTGTACAAAGAGTTCAAATGGCCAATAGAACTACTGCTTTAAAATTGTTGGCTTTAAGTAACAGAGGTATAATTTGAATTCACATCAGAGCTTTCTAAAATGGCAAAAGTACAAGCATATGACTTTCTCTAGTATCCAAAACCTGTTCTGGCTCTCCTTCGGCTAAAGAATAGAAAACTTGACAGCCTTCTAAAGCTGCCACGATTTCCTAAAATGTTTTGATAAAAGTTGGCATACTTCATTTTTCTTGCTTACCTTGATAACACTGGGCTAAACAGAAAATGAAGAAAATTCAGTCAACAGTAACTTAAAAGGTAGCTAATTTGATTTGGACCTTGAAGTTTTGATAAAGTTGATGAATATTCAGAAACATATTCTTAAAAGTAGTTTTCCAAAATTAGGCCAAAAAGCCTACATTAAAGAAAAAAAAAGCCAAGAATGAGTTGAAAATTAAAGTTTATCTGTTCCTGGAAGACTATCAACAACACAATGGAAGCTGAAATACTACATATAGCTAAGAACGCATTCTCACAGAGCAAGTTTATAGTTTTCAGAGTAAAGGCCTTTCTAAATTTCCACTTGTTGTTTAAAATTTTGTAAGTGATTTATTGTGTCACCATATTAAGCCAATTCAATTAACTACATTCAGTAGGAATCACTTCAAAAAATGCCTTGAAAAAGGTAATGACAGAAACTATAGATTTAAAAAGCAACTAGTCCTTGCAAAGCTCAAGACTTAGAATATATAATGCTATCAATTCCCAACTCCTCTTAAAATAGAAGACTACCTGCATGTTTAGCCATTCCCTCTTATTCCAATTTAGCATAAAGACAGAAATCTTAAAGGATTATACTGCTGCTAAACATTTTCAATACTTCTCATATGTACCATTTAGACCATACCTCACTTTTTACTTCCCTTATGGTCCTTTAGTTAAGATCTTCCACCTTATCTTAAGTGAAATACAAAATAAGGCAGTTTTATGAATCTCTTACTAGTATTGGCTTAAAATCTGTTTACCAAATAAGAAATTGTAAACTTTAAGTTTTTTTTAACCCAGAAAGCAGATGTATTCTGATCCAGTGCTAATACCTACCTAAAACATTTCATCATTTAGTTTTGTTTATAGCATTTTTTTTGGAATAGTATTACCGTTGTACCTCACAAAAAAATCCAATCAACCCACTACAGAATTTATGCCCAAATGTTAACCTTTTCAAAGAGGAAAAAGTTCTCTAGGAAAACCTAAAATAACTCGATTAATTACCAGTGCTGAAAAGTTCATTAAAAACTGATAAATAATAAATGCAGTTCTGCTGTATTTTCCCATTATTAGTGCAAAACAGGATGGTTAAATCTCCCAATGGAACTGGAACACTGTTAACATCTCATCTGCCTTCTGACACCAACACTTTCCAGGATAAAAACAATGACATATAGTTTCACAGAATTTGAAATTTATAAGTTCAAAACTGGAATTCAGTTCAACTTAAGGGAAAAAAGCAAAATACGGTTAAGCGCAGTGCCCAAATTTCAAATAAAATCTCAAGGGGAAGTATGGCTGCTGTTTTTCCAAACAGTCATTTTTCCATAAAATGTTGGCTGTGTTATAAGAAACCTCCTGTGCTTTCTGTCAACCAAGGCCTGCTGAAGTACAACACATTCCCTTGTAAATTCAACCTCAGCTGAAATGTCGAGCAAGGCGGGCAGATCTATAGTCAGCACGAAGTTGTACGAAGGAGTGAAGAATGTTCTTGTCCAGATTAGCAAGTTGTTCTCCTGAGCAGACTTGCTTTAAATTATCTGGGGCAACTACCAGAAGATTGCAAAGTGCATGCAGAGTATCAAAAAGCTGTAATACCAGTGGAATCTGAATTGAAATAAGAGAAGGACAAAAATAACGTTGAAACAAAATAATTTCTAGTGTTACTATCAGTTTGTAAATTTTCACTTATATACTTGTTAGTCAGGACTTACTAATGTTAAACAGTTGAATATTTCAGAATTTTTAAACACTCCTGAAGTACTAAAACTCAAATATTTCAGATGTTATGTAAACTCACTATAATCTTTTTGATAAGATCCATATTATTTCATATTAGTTTTCT
>PVHT021183527.1:4829977-4849639 GCA_004024745.2 Catagonus wagneri | reverse complement strand
CAGGATCCGAGCCGCGTCTGCAACCTACACCACAGCTCACGGCAACGCCGGATCGTTAACCCACTGAGCAAGGGCAGGGATCGAACCCGCAACCTCATGGTTCCTAGTCGGATTCGTTAACCACTGCGCCACAACGGGAACTCCCATATTAGTTTTCTTAAATAGTAATAATCATTACACTCTTGTGGACTAAAACGAGTTATCATTAATTTAGCAGTTTTCTTAAATAATTTAAGCCTTATGGGAAACTGGTTTTAGAAAGATGTACATGAATAAAGAACATCTTTTCTTTTCTTTTTTGCTTTTTAGGGCTGCACCTGCGGCATATGGAGGTTCCCAGACTAGGGGTTGAATCGGAGCTGTACCCACTGGCCTATGCCACAGCCACAGCAATGCAGTGTCCAAGCCACGTCTGCAACCTACACCACAGCTCACAGCAATGCCAGAACTTTAACACACTGAGCGAGTCCAGGGATCGAACCCACAACCTCATGGTTCCTAGTCGGATTCATTTCCGCTGCACCATGACGGGAATACCAAGAACATATTTTCTTGATATAGGCACATATACAGCATTAGTTATGGATGTTAAAAAGGTCACTTGGATTAGGGAACTAAAATATAGCCCTGTCTAAAATAAAACTCAAAGCAAAAATGTTTTAATATTGAAAATATGATTGAAATAATATTTTTTCAGTTAGGAAATTATTAGATCTGCCTTACTACAATACCAACAAAATTTATAAATTTTCCACTAATGATTATAAGTCATACACACTTTTTATGATCTGACTTACGTTCTTGAGCCTATTTACAAGTTTGATATTTGTGAATACATACCTTGAAGTCTTTGGCACACTTCCTATATTCAGCTACATCACAAATTGCTAACATGCCACCCATACAACTATAGGAATATTGTTGAAGATGCTCATAAATAAGTCGATGAAAACGTACTCCAAGTTCCATCAAAACTGTATCCACATTCTTCCCATCCATGGAATTTTTAATCTTCTCCACTTGTTTTCTTACATAAGCACAGACTTTAACACAGGCCTGTAAAATTTTTTCTATACTTATTACATAGAAATGTGTATCAGATTCTCTAAGGAGAAAACATACTTTCTCATTAATCTCTAAGTATAAAAGAAAAAGCCTGCAGCATAATAATTATACAACAATTAAAATGTTAACAAAGCAGATATTTTTACTAGCATATCGAATCATTTTACTCACATTAGTATACTGAATCAAAACATTGTTTTCATCTTCTGGCTTAAAATCTGTTTTCTTTTGTTCTGCAGCCAAGATATGCTTCATCTGTCCAATCATACAATTTAATGTCCTAGAGAATAACATAGCATATTTGATCCATTTAACTTACTTTATATTTACTTTTATTTGTATTATTTATACTAAATTAAACTTAAATTATTTAATGTCATGTCACCACAAAACTACTTTACTACTGGCATACTTCAGACTTAAAAAAGCAAAATCAAGGTCTTAATATCAAAGAGCTTAGTTTTATCAGCTTCCTGATCAAAACACAGGGCAAAGATTCCTTTGCCCATTACTTTATTTAAGGAAATCTTAAAGATTTTAGAAGCCTGTCACTAACTTATTTCCTTAACAACTATATTTGAAGAATGCTTAGGAAGAGGGTAAGATAAAGGGCTTAAGAGGAATGGTCAAGGTTTGGAAGAACAGGTGAGAAGAACACAAATTTCAGTCTAAGGACAAGTAAGAGGATGAAAAAGTAACAAGTGGTACTAAAGACCCAGCTGAGAAATGAGACCCTGGGTTTGTAATGGCACCAGTAATGTCTGAATTACATAATATTCTCCAATAGCAATCAATCATCTGGTTATAGGAATCAAAGAATGTACACTAATCCAGAGTTTAGGATCTGTAAGGCAGTTATGATTAAAGGAAAAGAATTTTAGGGTAATTACAAGGATGTAATTCAAGAAATGGACCAAGCAATCTAATAAAAGAGTGAATAAAATAAAGCTGGAAAAAAGGTAATTGACTGTCAAAAGCTGAAGATTTAGTATCTTCAGGGCTAAAGTTCCTGCTTAGGTCAGAAAACAGGCTTATGAAGTTGTTTATTTTGAGGCTTTGATGGTAATATTCAGATTCAAGGTTTTTGTTACAAATGATATAAAGATCTAATAGGATATGAGAGTAAAAAGCTAAAGCAGAGATTATCAAGAAAATGAATGGGTGACACATCTGGAAGTGAAAAGAACCTAACACAAGTGTAAAAGAAAAATGGTAAGCCAGATGCCCAAATCCTCAATAAATATAGGGGACTGACATAAATTATTCAGAGACAATAGTAAAAAGAAAGGAAAGATAATGTGAGTTTCAAAGGCAAAGGGATTCTGGCTTAAGAGTAGATGGACACTGGTCTGAAGATACCAGCAGAGATATAGGTGAATTCTGAGCTCATCTCTTGGCCCCACAGTACGTAAGTAAAAGAAAATTAGAAGTTCACATTCAAGAGACCAGCACAGACCACTGTGCCTTCAATAAATCAAACAATATAAAGACTAAGACTTACATGGAATGATGAAAAGAAAATCATCTAATATATGTTGAGAAGACAACTAGGAAATATGTTCTCTATACTTTCTAAGGCTTAATGCATCCAACCTCTCCAACTCCCAAATATGATTCTCAAGTACTCTGAGGCAAAGGAAGAAGAAACAACTTAATCATAAGGTATTTAGGTCAGGAAAATACATACTTCTTGAAGTGATGTTTCTAGTGTATATGTTCATACTATAATTACAGTAAATGAAGTTCTGAACATGTATAATCTCATGTTGCCATGACTAAAAACAAATGGAGAGACCAGTTTTTAGGGTCCTTTTAAGTATATAATTCTTCAATAAACTAGTCTCAATAATTAATTTTACAATATCCTTAATTTTTTCCAGTTTGATTCTTCTATTTTTCTCTTTTTTCTCTCTACCATAGAGTATTTATTACATACTCTATGATACTTCTTAATTTTAGTGAGAAGATAATCAGGAGGCAAGTTTTAAGTTTGTTACTATAAGTAATGTAAATGCTGTTTACTTATTCAGAAATTAGAGTGGATTCCAGGTTATCCTTATAAAAGCACTGTTAATTAACTTGCATTCCAATGTGTTTTCTTGACTAGAAAAGAGTAGAATTACAATAAATAAAAAAAAGATATGCCCAAATCTAAGAGCATGGGTTTTAGAATTTGAGTCCCAGCTCTACTAGCATTATTAACTGTGTGATCCTGAAGAAACTACCTCATTTCTTTTTTTTTTTTTTTTTTTGCCTTTTGTCATTTTATGGCCGCACCTGCGGCATGTGGAGGTTCCCAGGCTAGGGGTCTTATCGGAGCTGTAGCCACTGGCCTACGCCGCAGCCACAGCAACGCAGGATCCGAGCCGCGTCTGTGACCTACACCATAGCTCACGGCAACGCCGGATCGTTAACCCACTGAGCAAGGCCAGGGACTGAACCCGCAACCTCATGGTTCCTAGTCGGATTCGTTAACCACTGCGCCACGACGGGAACTCCAAACTACCTCATTTCTTTAAGCTTCCATTTCCTCATGTGTAAAACAGAAATAGTACTTCCTACTTAAGAAATGAAATAATACAGATAAAGATCCTTCCACTGTGCCTGGCACATGGTAAATGCTTGATAAATAGCAGCTATTATCATCAATAAATATATGTCCACCATCATCTCAAAAGACAGACACACACTACTCGATATTATAAAAAGGTAATTAACTACAATAAAAAAAATTAAGAAAATTTTTTGAATGTAGGGTTTACATTCATTTAATGAAAGCTACTTTTAGAAAATCAGTAAATTTATTTAAAGCATTTCAGAAATAAGCCTGACAATTTTAGCGAAAATAAAATCCTCTATGTTACATATCATTTTTAAGGAGTTTGGAGAGAGGGAGAATGTGTGTGTATGTCTGTGTGTGTAGGAGGCATTTACAAAAAAGATTTTAAATGGAATCTGTTTTAAAAGTAAATCCAAACATATTGACTTCCAAAACTAATAAACCTAGGATCCAATAAAAACAGCAATCTAATGAGGATGAAAGCAATATATAAAAATAAAATCAAATGTATCCAGACAAAACTGTAATTCAAAAAGATACAAGCATCCCTATGTTCACTACAGCACTATTCACAACAGCCAAGACATGCAAACAACCTACATGTCCACTGAGAGATGAATGGATTAAGAAGATGTGGTACGTATATACAATGGAATACTACTCAGACATAAAAAAGAATGAAATGTCATTTGCAGCGACATGGATGTGACTATAGAGATTCTCATATTAAGTGAAGCTAAGTCAGAGTGAGAAGGACAAAGGCCATATGATATCACTTATATGTGGAATCTAAAATATGGCACAAATGAACCTAGCTATGAAACAGACACAGACTTACAGACATGGAAACAGACTTGTAGCTGCCAAGGAGCAGGAGAGAGTGGGATAGACTGGTAGTTTGGGATTGGTAGACACCAACTATTAAATTCAGAATGGAAAGACAATAAGGTCCTACTGTATAGCACAGGGAACTATATTCAGTCTCCTGGGATAGACCATGAAAGAAAATAATATAGTTAAAAGAGCAGTTCCCACTGTGGCTCAGTGGTAATCCAACTAGTAGCCTTGAGAATATGGGTTCAATCCCTGGCCTTGCTCAGTGGGTTAAGGATCTGGTGTTGCCATGAGTCATGGTATAGGTTGCAGACGAAGCTCGTATCCCTTACTGCAGCTTGCAGTTCTGATCTGACCCCTAGCCTAGGAAATTCCATATGCCACAGTTGCAGCCCTAAAAAAAGAAAAAAAGAAAAAAGAATGCATGTATGTGTGTGTGTGTGTGTATACATGTTTGGCTGAATCGCTATGCTGTACAGCAGAAATTGGAACAACACTGTAAATCAACTATAATAAAACATAAAGTGTTAGCACAGACTTTTCTTTTCCGAAAATTATTTTCATGCTATAATAGTATAATTGTGCTTTTACAATTTAAAAAAAATGCGAGAAAGAGTAAAACTAACAACTTGCCTATCAATGCCAGTATCCAACTTCATCTCCATTTGTTCAATTATTTCTTTTTTCTTCTGAAGGCATTCAGATAACTTAGGAGAAGAGCTATTGAAATGTTTAAATGGAGGGAAAAAAAATCACATTAGTAGCCTTACAATTCTAAAAGTTTCTCATATGCATATGTGTATTGTTTTATAGAGACAGACAAACATTATTTTACTTACAGTTCAAGAAGCTTATAAATAGTAATTATTTAGTATTCCATTATACTCAATTCATTATAATAGTCACACTAAGAAATATTAACTAGTAAAAGACAAGGAAGAGGAAGATTTAGATTTCTTACTTTCATCCCTGAGGAGATAACCCCTTAGATATTTACAAACTGTGATTCTGAAATTTTGGAATAAAATAATTTGATATCCTTTTCAATTAAATTTCTGGTATAATAATAAAAGTCAGAGTCTTGAGAATATAGTAAATTATATTAATCTAAATTTGGAGACTAACACCCAATCCAACTGTATTTAGCTTTCCTATATTAAAAAAATAAAAAACAAAAATCTTGGTAGTTAATTTGCCTTCTAAATGTTACCTAAATGTCAAAAACCACCCAAAATATTAAGGAGTATGCAACCCTAATAGTTATGTGAATTCTTTGCTATGTGCCATTACAGCTCTTTAAAAAGTAAATTTTCTTTCAAAATGTGATTAAGGGAGTTCCCATTATGGCTCAGTGGTAAAGAACCCGACTAGTGTCCATGAAGACATGGGTTTGATCCCTGGCCTCGCTCAGTGGGTTGAGGATCCAGCAATGATGTCAGCTATGGTGTAGGTCACAGATGCGGCTGAGGTTCCACATTGCTGTGACTGTGGTGTAGACTGGCAGGTTCAGCTCCAATTGGACCCCTAGCCTGGGAACTTCCATATGCTGTGGGTATGGCCCTAAAAAGGACCAAAAAAAAATGGTGGGGGGGGTGGTTCAGAGATCACAAGTGACTTTTGAGATAGCTTTCAAACTAATGATTTCTTGGCATATCAATGTTTAAACAAAATGTCTCGAATTTTTATCTTTTACATGAAAATTTTTCTTTAATAAAAGTATTATTACACATACAATTTTCTACGGCATGTTCACTACCTTATTGTTACACTGCCTTATTTAATCCTCACATGCTTTAAAAGTTCACATAAATTGATAGGAAGATATAAACCAAACCTTACTTAATGTCTCATCAAAACCTGTCCTACTGATCTCATAAAATTTTTGTTGTACATCTTTTTACTATAACAACTAAGTACAAACTAGAAGTCCTCTTCATATCAGATTTAGGTTTATGACACATTCAATCTTTTCAAATAAAATGAAATGAATACCCCCGTAGGAAGAGAAAACAGGAAGACAAGAAAGAAGGAAAAGGACTTTTACTTTTTACTTCATACCCTTCTATACTGTTTGATGTTTTAATGAAGAGCTATTATTTTTAAAATTTAACAAAAAGAGGAATTTCCATTCATTGTGGTTCAGTGGGTTAAGAACCCCACCAAGTGTCTGTGAGGATGCAGGTTCAACCCCTAGCCTCGTTCAATCAGGTTAAGGATAAAGAGTTGCTGCAAGCTGCAGCATAGGTCACAGATGCATCTTGGATCCTGCATGGATGGGGCTGCGACTGTGGTCAGCAGCTGCATCTCCAATTCGACCCCTAGCCCAGGAACTTCCATATGCCACAGGTATGGCCCTAAAAAGAAAAAAAAAAGAAATAAAATAAGCATAAAACAAAATTTAACAGAAAGATATTCATTGAACTACCAATGAAATACAGACAATTTAACTAACCTTATTAGTGGCATAAGGTGATCATTAAACTGCTTGTCAAAAAGATGAAAAATAGTATTGGCCTGGTGCACAACATCCAAAAAATAGAGATTTGCATTCTTAGAATCAGAAGAAGGGATTCCTAAAGTTGGAAGGCATATATATGTTAGAATCATACTTGAAGGAAATCATCTAAGCAACAGAAAAAAAAACAGGGATTTATACAACACATTAGATATATAACATGAATAAAAATAATTGCTGTTTCAATAAATCGGCAATAATTTTTGTGGACAAAAGAATAAAATAAGCTTGCTAGTAATTTAATAAAATTCATTCCAAGTTTTTATGCCCAAATTTTCACCAAATACTCGTCTTCATTATTTGCTGAGATAACCCCCCAAAATCAATATATGAATCTATACCTTACTATTCTCTTTACCGCCCTTTTGTGCCCAATGATTTAAATGAGCTATAAATATACTTCTACCATTTTTCTTATAACCAAGCCTTATTATCTCTGATAACGGTTAAAAAATTTTCTCACTAGTATTCTGGTTCAAATCTTCTTAATTTTTATGCCATTTATTGTTGCCATAATAATGTACTTATTAAACTTAATACCACCATGTTCTCCACTATTACCTCAAAAAAATTCAGTCTCTCCACTGTCAACAGAATAAGTCCTGATTTTTGGACTTTATTCAAGCCACTCCACATTCTGACCCCAAAACAGACCGCTGACCTCTCCAGATTTGTTTCGCTTTGTGTGTGTGTGTGTGTGTGTGTGTGTGTGTGTGTGCGCGCGTGCGCACGCACGTGTGTGTGTGTGACAGTAATAGTCCCTGTTAACTACAGGCATTTATGTTTGTGGCTAAAATTAAAAGGCATAAGGGGCTAGGAAAAATATCCCCCAAAAATGAGAAAATAAAAGTTGAGTACCTAGCATTCTTTACAGGATGATACTTTATTCAAAGTTTTAAAAATGGAAAACAAAGGTGTTTATTTTCCCACAAATGACAAAAATCACCAATTGGAAAGAAAATTAAAGGCTCCAACACAAACTTATAAGAGAAAAAAGTAAAGTCAATACACATGTAGAAAATACTAATCCTTATTATTAATGAAAGTCACAAAAAGGCAATAGTTATGTTTTTAAGCACTAAATTATTAAAAATTTTAAAGACTATTCAGTAATGTGCAGAAAAACTGTACAATCATACACACCAGTAGCAGTATAGATTAGCTGGGGAAAATCTTTTAGGAAAACAGTTTATACATATAGAAATTTTAAGAATTTGTAACACACTTTGATCTGGTCATTTCACTTCCAGAATTTTATCCAGAGAAAACAAATTCAACATAGGGAAAACACTTTAAGCTCTACAATGTTCACTGTAACATTATTTATATTACTAAACTGCTGAAAAGATTCAAGATGTCAAATAGTAGGAGGTGGTTAGATTTATAATATATATGCATGACAGAATGTCATGCATATATATTATATTAAAAATAACAGCAGTAACTACTAATTAAACATCTGCATGGAAAATGTTTGTGTGTAAGAGACATTCTCATCTTACCAGGAAATTTCCTAAGCCCTTCCAAATTGTGAATACTGCTATTAAAATTAAAAAGTTAAGCTTTCATACTAACTAAAGAACAAATCCTTCATACCATATAAAATCAAATTCATGTTACTTTATTATCTTCTTCAATCTTCACATCTTTGAGGTGAATATTATTATCCTAACACAAATTACCACATTAGGTTATCTGCAAATGGTAAATGTTAAATACCTGATTTTTTTTTTGTCTTTTTGCCTTATCTAGGGCCGCACCCGCGGCATGTGCAGGTTCCCAGGCTAGGAGTCTAACAGGAGCTGTAGCCACTGGCCTTCACCACAGCCACAGCAATGCGGGATCCGAGACGTGTCTGGAACGTATACCGCAGCTCACGGCAACGCCGGATCCTTAGCCCACTAAGCAAGGCCAGGGAGCGAACCCTCAATCTCATTGTTCTTAGTCGGATTCGTTAACCACTGAGCCACAACGGGAACTCCTAAATACCTGATATTTATCAAGTGTCTGCCGTAATGGAAGAAGAGAGAAAAAAAAACGGGAGGCTACCAATGCTTATCTACATCCTGAAAGCAACTAGGTATTAAAAAAAAAAAAAACCCACACAAAAAAAAACAGTAAGAATAAATCACAAGGTTACCGAATTAAGAGTAATTTTGCTTCAAGGTTAGAAACTTTATAGAATGATATTATCTACAGTCAAACATTTTTGAGGATCTGCTATATGTTTTCCAGGTGCTAAACTATAAAAGCAATTAAGACAGATAAGATTCCTGCCTACAAGAGCTTATATGTTGTTCTCTCTATTTACAATACTCTTTCGCCCAATATTCAGTTCATTCCTTCACTTCATCCAACTCTCTAGTTTGCATCTCCTCAGAGAGGCCTTCCCTAAAAACCATCCTTTCTAATATACAGATGCTCAACAAGCACATGAAAAAATGCTCAACATCACTGATTATTAGAGAAATGCAAACCAAAACTACTATGAGGTACCACCTCACACCAGTCAGCATGGCCATCATTAATAAATCCACAAATAGCAAATGCTGGAGATGGCGTGGAGAAAAGGGAATGCTTCTGCACTGTTGGTGGAATGTAAATTGGTACAACCACGATGGAAAACAGTATGGAATTACCTTAGAAAACTATACATAGAACTACCACATGACCCAGCAATCCCACTCTTGGGCATATATCCAGACAAAACTTTCCTTGAAAAAGACACATGTACCTGGCATGTTCATTGCAGCACTATTCACAATAGCCAAGACATGGAAACAACCTAAATGTCCATCAACAGATGAATGGATTAAGAAGATGTGGTACATACACAATGGAATACTACTCAGCCATAAAAAGAACAAAATAATGCCATTTGCAGCAACATGGATAGAACTAGAGACTCTCATACTAAGTGAAGTAAGTCAAAAGGAGAAAAACAGCACATGATTTCACTTATATCTGGAATCTAATATATGGCACAAATTAACCCTTACACAGAAAAGAAAATCATGGATATGGAGAACAGACTTGTGGTTGCCGAGGGGTAGAGTGGGATGGACTGGGAATTTGGGGTTAAGAGATGCAAACTATTGCCTTTGGAATGGATAAGCAACGAGATCCTGCTGTATAGCACTGGGAACTATGTCTAGTCACTTACGATAGAGCACCATAATGTGAGAAAAAAGAATGTAAACATGTATGTGTGACTGGGTCACCTTGCTGTACAGCAGGAAATCGACAGAATACTGTAAACCAGTTATAATGGAAAAAAATAAAAATCATTATAAAAAAAATAAAAACTATCCTTTCTAAAAAGCCCTCTGCCCCTGAATTCCCTATCCTACCTCCGATTACTATTCTCTATTCCCCACTCAATTTTACTTTCATTAATTGTACTTGCTAGTCATTTGTCTATCTTTTCCACAAGAATGTAAGCTCTATAAGTGCTTACGTTAATAAGTACGTCTTCAATGAGTAAATTTGGGTAAGGCAGATATTAACAGATGAAAATTTCATTGCAGCAAGTGCTATCAAAAGTTAATTTAATGATGAAATAATGAGTAACTAGGCTGGGAAAGAAAGGTCACTTTAGCTAGGTCTACCAGCAAAGGTCACTTTAAGAAGGTGGCACCTTAATTAAGATCATAAGGTTGAAAAGTCAGACATGAGAAGAGCTGAAGGAAAAAGACTGGGAGTGGGGAAACAGCAAAGGCAAAGAGAATGAAGAACAAAGTGGCTGGAGTAGTGAGGGGAAAATCAATATAAGAGGGAGCCAGGGCAAAAGCCATGCATTTATAGAGTTTGTTGTTTTTCCCCTAACAGTAATAATAAGAAGCCACTAAAGGGTCTTAAATAAGAAAACTTAAGACCCTTAAATTTATAACATGACCATTAAATGCAGTCAGTTATTTGGAGAGGTAAGCACATACAAAGAGAGATCAGTTAAAAGTGGATACAGATGCTGATGTTTAAATCAGTGGAGATGGAGAAAAGATGAACGTGAGTTATGTTTGGAAGTATACAGACAGACTTTGCTGATGGACTGGCTATCAGGTTAAGGAAAAGAATTATGGTAACTCCTGAATTTGGGATGTGAGCAAACAGTAAATAATAATGCCTTTTGTTGCCTTTTCTCTCTCTCTCATTTTTTTTTTGCTTTTTAGGCCCCCACCTGTGGCACGTGGAAGTTCCCTAGCCAGAAATCTAATCAGAGCTACAGCTGCCAGCCTACATCACAGCCACAGCAACACAGGAGCCAGCCATGTCTGCATCCTATACCACAGCTCACGACAACGCTGAATGCTTAATGCACTGAGTGGGGCCAGGGATCAAACCCACATCCTCATAGATCCTAGTTGGGTTCATTACCACTGTGCCACTATTGCCTTTTAAAGTCATGGTAAAGAATGGAAAAGAAAGAGATTTAAGTGGAAGATAAAGAGCTTCACCTGGGATATAATAAATTTGAGATGCACATATCTCAAGGTCAAGAGAGGCAACAAGATCAAGTGAGAGGTCAAGGAGGCAATTGGATTAATGGGACTAGAATTTAGGGAAAGAGTCATTATCATCTTATTAATACCAATAAACCCAAAAGACCAAAAACAAAAGTAAAATTTTACATGAATCTATTCCTTTACAGGCTTATTTTGAATATTTTCCTTTCTTTCTTTCTTTTTTGTTTTTTTTTGCCTTTTTGTCTTTTAAGGGCCACACCCATGGCACATGGAGGTTCCCAGGCTAGGGGTTGAATTGGAGCTGCAGCCGACGGCCTACGCCACAGCCACAGCAATAGCAACAGCAATGTGGGATCCTGGGATCTGAGCCGCATCTGCGACCTACACCACAGTTCACAGCAATGTCGGATCCTTAACCCACTGAGCGAGGCAAGGGATTAAACCCATGTCCTCATGGATGCTAGTCAGGTTCATTAACCACTGAGCCACAATGGGAACTCCTGAACATTTTCCTTTCTAAACCTTGCATTATTCAATTGTCTCAACCAGAATTGCTATCACTTTCGTTTCTGTTCCCTTAGTATTTCATAACTTGTAACATTATATTACATTCTGCCATACACTGTAGTAACTTTATGTAGTTTACCCTGCTTTGTTCAATGTAAGAAAGATGAGAACTGTGTCTTTGCTTAGCTTTTAGCATTTGACAAATCCTTGCATTAGAGGCTCAGAAAGTATTTCACTGTACTGAACTGACTTTGACACATGGAATTGAATATATATAAATCAGCATTACACATACAGTTTAACCAAACAGTATCAAAGAAATTTAACACAAAATATAACACAAATAAATGTACTTACCAGCAAGTCCTGTTTCCAAGGCATAATCAATATGCTCAATACATAAAAATTCCACAAGAATGGTAAAAATTCTAAAGGCATTCCTTGGTAAATCAGAAGGATCAGACAGCTTTAAAAACAAAAACCAAATACATCACTCCTCAAGTTTACCTTTAAAAAAAGGGCAATGATTTAAAGCAATCAACTTTGTATAAATCAGTATTCGGGTATCAAAATGTTAATTTAAACCTCTTGCTCTCCATCAAAAATGACTTTTCTTATATACATATAGTTACAATGCTCCATATCTGTCTACAACTTTCCTGGTTTAGACTAAATCAATGTTTTTCTGACCTGGATTACAAACCATTAGTGGATTGTGACAAGAGAGAATAGAAGCGGAGAGAGAACCAAGAGAAAAGAGTCTAATGTACACATTAAAGCCAAACATGCTTTAATAAAATACACACATACAGACATACATCAATACATACAATAAATGTATACTCAACTGCACTCTAAAGTGCCTTTATTATTATGAGTCATGGTAAAAAAGTTTGAGGGCCACTAACTGAACAAAAGCTATTCTAGCAAAACTCAGAACAAAAAGGATTCTTTATTTTATTGGAGGGTGGGGATGTGGGGACAAGAAATTGGTAACAGACACACTATAAATACCACAGGCTCAAATCCCACCTTCATCACCAACTAGCTGAGTGAAACTTTGAGAAGTTATTTAACCCCACCAAGTCTCAATTTCTTCATCTGTAATGTAGGAATAATAGCATTTACATCCTAGCCTTGCCGTGAAAATAAAGTATGAAAATGCATGTCAAGTATTTTTAGCACAGTGTCTGGTATGTGTGGTATGTCCACAATAATAAATGTTTATATTGACGTTGACGTTGCTGATTAACTACTCAGTAAAAGAATTATCAGTAGTAATGCTGAGAAAATTAAATCCCTTTTTAAAAGAAAAATTATCTCTCAGCTTCTTATAGTTGTTTCCTATATTATTATCAATTGTTGCATATTTTTAGTATCTATTCATACACCCTCTCAGAGTAAGGCTTGCTATTTGATAATATACAGCTGGGAGCTGAAGTGCATAAACCATTTTAAATATCCTAAATCTCCACTGATTATAAACACTAATGTGGTATCACTCAATTCCCTTCTTGGTCTTCTTAATACCACTCTTAACTTTTACCCTTATCAGTATCTGTATCACAACTCTCACCTCCCTTCTTTTCTCACTGCTGCTTAACAGATGCCCTTAATAAGTCACAAAGAATAAATTAAATGTTTAACATTCCTCCTCTTTACATCCATAAGTTCATGCATAACTGATGGAAGAGGTAGACTGAAAACTGGTAAGGATATAGAAGACATAAACATACTGTCAATCAACTGGACCTGACATTTACAGTGCTTTCCGAAAACATTAAGATACACATTCTCTTTAAGTATTCATAAAACATTTACGAAGACGGATCATATTCTGGGCCAAAAAAAAAAGTCTCAATAAATTTAAAATTGGTTCATGTCACACAAAGTATGCACCATCTAACCACAAAAGAATCAAATTTGAATCAATAACATAGATATCTTAAAATCCCCTAATACCATGAAATGAAATAACATACTTCTAATTCACTCATGGCCAAAACAAATCAAAAGAGAAATTGAAAAGTATTTTCAACTAAATGAAAATGAACACAACAAATTAAAATTTGTAGTATGCAGCTAAAGCAGTCCCTTAAAGGGAAATTCATAAGACTAAATGCCTATGTTAGAAAATATGAAAGGTCTCTAATCAACAATCTCAGCTTTTACCCTAAAAAAAGCTATAAAAAGAAGGGCAAATGAAACCCAAGTAAACAGAAGAAAAAGAAGTAATAAAGACTGGAAAGCAATGAGAAACAAAACTGAAAAATCCATGATACCAAAAGGGAATTCTCTAGAAAGATCAACAAAACTGATAAACCTCTAGCCAGAATGATCACTAAAGAAGAATCAAATTATCAATCTCAAGAACAAATAGAAGACACCATAATAGATTCTACAGATATTAAAAAGATTAAGTTACCATATATAATATAGATAAATGACAAGATCTTACTATATATCCCAAGGAACTGTATTTATCTTATAATAACCTATAATGAAAAAAATATATATATGTAACTAAATCACTTTGGTGTACACCAGAAACATAGCACTGTAAACCAACTATATTTCAATTAAAATACATACACACATTTAAAAAAATCAATTGACCATAAAAAAGGGATAATAAGGCAATACCATGAACAACTTAATCCCAGCAAATTCAACAACTCACCTGTAAAATATACAAATTTTAAGACACAAACTACCAAAGCTCACTTAATATGTAAAGTCAATATTCCTCATAATCATGAACTCAAAAATTCTTAACAAAAGTTTAGCAAAACCTAATCCAATAGTATATAAAAACATGATGACCAAGTGAAGTTTATCAAAGGAATGGAAGGTTAACTTGAGAAATTTATCAAATTCACCACATTAAGAGAACTTTAAAAAAAGTATTTGACAGAATCTAACATCCAATCCTTATAAAAACACTAAGAAAATTAGAAATAAAGAATATCCTCAATCTGATAAAGAACATCTATGAAAAACCTGCAGTTAGCATCAGACTTCATAATGAAAGACTGAATGAATACTTTACTCTTAAGAATAATGCAGTGTTATATGCTCTCACCACTTTTATTCAACATTGTATTGGAGATTCTGACAACGCAATAAGGCAAGAGAACAAAACAACAGGCCTCTATATGGAAAGGAGTAACTAAAATTGATTCTACTGGCAGACAACATGATATTCTATACAGAAAATCCTGTAGAATCTAAAAAAAAAGCTATTAGAATAAGTGAGTTTAGGCAGCTTGCAGGTACAAAATCAACATATGAAAATCAACTGTATTTGAAAACTCAGTATTGCTAAGATACCAATTCTCCACAAACAGAATTATAGGTTCAACATATCCCAGTCAAAATTCCAAACTCCCTCCTTTGCCAGAAACAAAAACTCATAAGACTTACAGGAAAACGCTTTCAATGGAAATGTTAAAGGACTTAACAGTACCTGAATTCAAGATTTAGTTTCAGTGATTCAAAACAGTGAAGCATTAAACTTCTAGATGAACACACAGGCAGTACATATACTCTTTGACATTGGTCTTAGCAATATTTTTTTGGATCTGTCTCCTTAGGCAAGGAAAACAAAAGCAAAAATAAATAAATGGGACCTAATCAAACTTAAAAGCTTTAGAACATAGAGTTGCCATTGTGGCTCAGCAGGTTAAGAATCCGACTAGTATCCATGAGGATGCAGGTTCGATCCCTGGCCTCGCTCAGTGGGTTAAGGATTCGGCGTTTCCGTGAACTGCAGTGTAGGTCACAGACAAGGCTCAGATCTGGCGTTGCTGTGGTTGTGGTATAGGCCAGCAGCTGCAGCTCTGATTTGACCCCTAACCTGGGAACTTTCACATGCCACAGGTGCCCTAAAAAGACAAAAAAAAAAAAGCTTCTGTACCCTGAAGGAAACCATCAACAAAAAACCAGCATACTGAATGGGAAAAGATATTTGCAAATGATATGCCAGATAAAAGGTTAATATCCAAAATATATAAAAACTCATACAACTCAATAAAAAGAAAACTGATTAAAAAATGGACAGAAAATCTAAACAGATATTTTCCCAAAGGAGACAGATGGCAATATGCAGATGGCAATATGCAGATGAAAAGACGTTCAACACTGACTAATCATCATAGAAATGCAAATCAAAACCACAATGAGATCTCACCTCAGAGAGAATGGCTATTATCAAAAAAATCTACAAACAAATGTTGGCAAAGATGTGAAGAAAGGGGAACCCTAGTACAATGTCAGTAGGAAGGTAAACTGGTACAGCCACTATGCAACACAGTACAGTGGATCCTCAAAAAACTAAAACTAGAACTACCGCAGGATCTATCAATTCCACTCCTGGGTATATATCTGGTAAAAACAAAAGCACTAACTCAGAAAGATACATGCACCCCATTGATCACAGGAACATTATTTTTTTAAAGTATAGCTGATTTACAATGTTGTGCCAATTTCTGCTATATAGCAAAGTGATTCAATCATATATATATTCTCTTTTTAAAAATATTATTTTCCATCATGGTCTATCCCAGGAGACTGAATAGAGTTCCCTGTGCTACACAGCAGGACTCTGTTATCTATCCATCCTATATACAATCGTTTGCATCTGCTAATTCCAAGCTACCAATCCATCCCTTCCCTACAGCCTTCCCCTGGCAACCACAAGCCTGTTCTCTATGTCTGCTGAGTCCATTCTCGTTTTGTAGATAAGTTCATTTGTGCCATATTTTAGACTCCACATAAAAGGGATGGCATATGGAATTATGGAATTTCTCCTTCAATTTATTTTTTTTCCTTTTTTTTTTAAGAACCTCCTTGTAGTTCCCGTCGTGGCGCAGTGGAAACAAATCCGACTAGGAACCATGAGGTTGCAGGTTCGATTCCTGGCATCGCTCAGTGGGTTAAGGATCCAGCGTTGCCGTGAGCTGTGGTGTAGGTTGCAGACGCGGCTCGAATATGGTGTTGCTGTGGCTCTGGCATAGGCCCGCAGCAACAGCTACGATTAGACCCCTAGCCTGGGACTCTCCATATGCCACAGATTTGGCCCTAAAAGGACAAAAAGATAAAAGCACCTCCTTGGCATGTGGAGGTTCCCAGGCTAGGGATCAAATCAGAACTGTAGCTGCCAGCCACAGCAACACCAGATTGGAGCCACACCTGCAACCTACACCACAGCTCACGACAATGCCGGATCCTCAACCCACTGAGTGAGACCAAGGATCGAAACGGCATTCTCACGGAAGCTAGTCAGACTCGTTTCCACTGAGCCTCGACGGGAATGTCTATCCTTCAATTTCTGACTTACTTCACTCAATATGATAATCTTTAGTTGCATCCATGATAGCAGCATTATTTACAACTGTCAAGATAGGGAAACAACCTAAGTGTCAATAAACAGATGAATGGATACACAAACACACACACACACAGTGGAATACTACTCAGCCATAAAAAGAATAACATTTTGAGATCTGCAACAACAGGGATGGATTTAGAGGGGATTATGCTAAGTGAAATAAGTCAGATAGAGAAAGACAAATATTACAGGATATCACTTACATGTGAAATCTAACATATACAACGGAAGTTCTCATTGTGGTTCAGGAGTTAATGAACCCGACTAGTACCTATGAGAAAGCAGGTTTGATCCCTGACCCCACTGAGTGGGTTAAGGATTCGGTGATGCCATGAACTGCGGTGCTAGTTATAGACACGGCTCAGATCTGGCATTGCCAGATTGGATCCCTAGCCTGGGAACTTCCGTATGCCATGGGTTTGGCCATAAAAAACAAAAAATAAATAAATTAATTAAATAAAAACCACAACAAACTAGTGAATATAACAAAAAAGGAGACTCTCACGGATATGGGGAACAAACTAGTGGTTACAGGGTGGGAAGGGTCAATATATGAGTGGAGAAGTAGGACGTACAAACTACTGGGTATAAGGCTCAAGGATGCATTTTACAACAAGGGGTAAAAGCCAATATTTTATAATAACTGAGAATGCAAAGTACCCTTTCAAAACTAAAAAAAACCTTTTTTTTCTTACTTAGGGCCACACCCGTGGCATATGGAAGTTCCCAGGCTAGGTGCTGAATCAGAGCTGCAGCTGCTGGCCTACACCACAGCCATACCAACACTGCATCCAAGCCGCAGCCTGCAGTAACACCAGATTCTTAACCCACTGGGCGAGGCCAGGGATTGAACCTGTATCCTCATGGATACTAGTCAGGCTCTTAACCCACTGAGCCACACAAAAGGAACACCTCAAAACTATTAAAAAAAATTAACTTTTCTAAAGAAAGGAAACAAAAGAAAAGAAAGAAAATATAACAGGACATCTTTGTGACGCTAAGTTAGACAAAGATTCCTTACATATAATACCAAAAATACCACCCATAATAGAAAAGTATTAAATTGGTATCATCAAAATCAAGAACCTCTATTCTCAGAATACTCTTTAGATAAAAAGACAAGTCACAAACTGAAAGAAAACATTTGCAAATCACACATCTGACAAATGAATTTTAACTAGATATACAACTGTCAAAAAAATAAGAAAACAACCTGATTTTTACACAAAATACAGCAGATAATACATATGGATAGCGAATAAGTGTATGAAAAGCACTGCTGGTGGGAATGTCAAATGAAACAACTTTGGAAAACAGTTTGGCAGTTTCATAAAGGAATGATATCATATTGCTACTCAGAAGAAATGAAAGCGTGTGTGTGCATAAAGATATATACATGAATGCTCATAACTTTATTTGCAATAACACTGGAACTAATCTAAACTGCTATCAATAGGTAAATGGATAAACAAACTGTGGTACATTCACGCACTTAAATACAAATCAGCAATAAAAAACATACTATTTAATACACACAACATGAATGAATCTCAAAATAATTATGCTGAGTTAAAGAATCTAGAAACACATGTATAAATTATGAATATTTTAATCCCATTTACTAAAAATTCTAGAAAAATAATCCATTTCTTGTAAACATCCTATTTGGCTTTCAAGGTTCAGTCCTGAAGTATCCCCTTCTTTTTCTAAATTAATCTATAGTGAACAGATCAGTGGTTGCCCGAGGACAGACCCAGAGGGAGGGGAGAGGAAGATTTTAAAAGGGCAAAAGGAAACTTTCGGGGTGATAGATCTATTCTTGAGTGCAGTTATAACTTCACAAATGTACACATAATTTAGCAAAGTTATCAAACTGTATAGTTTAAATATATACAGTTTACTGAATGTCAAACTGTATCTCAAAGTTACTAAGTTTCGTAAAAAGAAAGGAAAAAAAACTAATCTGCCCTTTTCAATATCCTTTAAAGCTTCCATCATCATCCATAATGTCAAGTTCAAGTTTCTAAGTATGGTATACAAAGAGTTTTTGCCTACATTTCAACCACCCATCTTATTACTCTCCCATGTCTTTTTTTCCAGGCCCACCCAAAGCATGTGGAAGTTCCCAGGCCAGGGATCAAACCCATATGCACAGCAGTGACCCAAACCAGGGTAGTGACAACACCAGATCCTTAACCTACTATGCCACTACTCTGAAGTTGTTTATCAATACCCATGCTCGTATACACTCCTAAACACACTGTTTCACTTTTTATTTTTTATTTTTATTATCATTATATATATATATATATATATATATATATATATA
>PVHT021183527.1:4755133-4819620 GCA_004024745.2 Catagonus wagneri | reverse complement strand
GGGTAAGGATAACCACAAAACTCTTACTTGAGTTCAGATCCCTTTAGCATGAATAATGGCAGATTTAACCCCAAATTACACCTTAAAACAAAACATGGTATTGGGTTCACTATATTCTAGAGACTATTACATTACACTTTTCGGAAAATAGGTGGTCTTTGAACTCCTTTTAAAAACCTCCCAAAAAGTGACTGATACTACCATGGAAGCCAAGAAATACAGTATCTTTTCAAGAAATCTAGAAATCTGCTTAAACTATGATCTAAAGATTGAAATCAGGGAGTTCCCGTCATGGCTCAGTGGAAACTAATCTGACTAGGAACCATGAGGTTGTGGGCTCGATCCCTGGCCTCGCTCAGTGGGTTAAGGATCCGGCGTTGCCATGAGCTGTGGTGTAGGGCTGTGGCTACAGCTCTGATTAGACCCCTAGCCTGGGAACCTCCATATGCCGTTGGTGCGGCCCTAAAATGACAAACGACAAAAAAAAAAAAAAAAAAAAGGATCGAGAATCAAATTATCACGCAAAGAGTTAAACAGGTACTGTAATGGTCATATGAGTTTAGTTTTAAAAAAGAAAAGGAACTTACATTAGAAATATATGTATAAATACAAAACAATCTCCAAGATACACTGTGAAATCAAAAACACAAGGTATCACAAGGGTTTTGTACAGTATGCCACCAATTATTTCAAAATAAATTGGGGCTGTAGAACTAAATTCTACACAGACATACATGATTTATGTCCTATACTTGTGTGTCCATAGAATATTCTGGAAGAATACCCAAGGCAGTGCTAACAGTTGTTTCAAGAAAGAATAATCAAACTCAGGAATGGGGTGGGAGGATGATATTACTCCCACTCTCTCCTTTTACTAATTTTTTTCTTTCATACAAGTAGTATAAAAAGTTAAATATAACTCCACTTACTTGCAATTTTGGATTTAACTTCTGAAAATCTGAAAGATAAAAACCAATGATGAGGCTTATTAGTTGTAACAAATGTACCATAGTAACCAGATGTTAATAATAGGAGAAACTGGGTTTGTGTGTATATGGGAACCCTCTATACTAAATGTTGTCATAAAAAAAGAAAGAATGAAAGCAGGGAATGAAGTGACAGAGGAAAAGACAAAGAGATGTAGGAGTACTAAGAAGCATGCCACAAAACAAAACTGAATTTGGGCAATTCAGATGCAATATCTGATTCTCACTTGGGAAATTCACACTGAATAACCAATTCCCTTTAAAAGAGGGAACAGTTCTGTATGCAGAATTAACAACCCAGCCAGCCCCAACCACCAATTCATGGTCCTGACATATTCATTGCCATTTTAAATTCACTTGGTATTTGTCTACTTTTTTTCTCTTCTGTTGGGATTTTCTCATATGAAGTTCCATTATTGTTACTTAAAATAAAACAATGATAAAATAAACATATACAAATTAGTTATCCTAAAAGAAGAAAAATAAAATAGAAACTATAAAAAGAACCCTGCAATGTGCCTAGCAGAGTAACCATTTAACCTCTGCAAATTCAGAAACTAAAATATCTACCTTACACTACAATTTTTTCAAATTATAAATATCAAGGGTGAGTGAACAACATGGAAAATCAATGTTAAGAGATTTTACACAATCAATTTGAAGAGTGACTGGCAAAAGAAATGCCAAAGACAGATGAAGAAGGTAGTAATTTAGAGAGCTATACAAAATTAATACACAAAGTCACAGTGGATCACACACAGAGTACATGTTAGGCCACACTGACCTCTGTGAAAAAAATTACACTTGATTAGAATATATATTTATTGCAAGGCCTGGGAGAGAGGCTAAACAAAACTGTAAAAGAAGTAATTGAGATGTAGAAGATGAGTGCATGCTTGTGTGTTCGTAGGGGTGGGAGATAGATGCAGCCAACAATTATCATGCACCTACTGTGAGCCACACATTTTACCCATTTAAGTAAATGGTTTAACTCTGAAATAAAATAAAGAGAGGGGTCTTGTGGATGACAATAAAAATCATTACTCGGAGTTCCCATTGTGGCTCAGTGGGTTAAGCATCTGACTAGTATCCATGAGTATGTGGGTCTGATCCCCGGCCCCACTCAGTGGGTTAAGGATCTGGCATTGCTGTGAGCTGTGGTGTAGGCCTGCAGCTCTAATTCGACCCCTAGCATATTCAACTTCCACATGCTGTGGGTATGACCCTAAAAGCAAAAAAAAAAAAATCATTACACACAGCACTGAGAAAGTATGAGATTATTAATAAGAGCTAAGTGATAGATGGTTATTACTACTAAACCTTATGATGATAAAAAGTTGAGAGCAGGGAGTTCCCGTTGTGGTGCAGCAGAAACAAATCCGACTAGGTTGCACGTTCCATCCGTGGCCTCGCTCAGTAGGTTAAGAATCTGGCATTGCCGTGAGCTGTAGTGTTGCTGTGGCTCTGACGTAGGCCTGCGGCTGTAGCTCCAATTCAACCCCTAGCCTGGGAACCTCCATATGCTGCAGGTGCAGCCCCAAAAAGCAAAAAAAAAAAAAAAAAAAAGTTGAGAGTAAAATGAGATATACTTTGGGAGTAGGGAATTCCCTTTTACTTCATGTTTGGGACATAATGGTGAAGCTTTAAGTACAGGAATATATTTACATTCTACCTATACCTAAGGATCTTCAAGTATAACCAAAGAAATAAGATAATGTTATCTAATTTAAAGGAAGACTTTTTTTTAAGATATTCAATTGGGAGAACCACTATTAAGATTTTATTAAAGAGTCTGACATTCCACAGACTAAAGGAAAACATGAAAGAATTTCCTTCTCAGTGAAGTTTCTTTCGGGATAAAACCATTAATATACCTGACTTAGCAAGGGTTCTAGGGCCTTGCATCTTAAAACAATACCTCTTAACCTGAAGTCCATAGGGAGGAACCTATGGATAGGCTAAAGGGTCTAAAACTCCATGAAACTGTATACAACAATCTGTGTACCTGAATTTTTTAAAGTAATTTCATAACTACTGCCAGCTTTTCAAAGGTGTCCAAGACTCCAAAATCTTAAGAATTCTCATCTAGAGAGAGGAAAAAGCAGCTTGAGCCCCATGCTTAAACTTTCTCTGTCCCCTCCTACCCTGATTATCAAAGTCCAAAAAATAAAAAGTCAAAATCTCGCTCCAGTCAATTTCAAAATTCTCCTTCACCATTTTTTTCTCCAAAGAAATAAAAAGGATTAAAATTATTTCAAGGTATATCATTACATTTAGTTGAGACCACATTTTTTCAATCAACTATTACATACTGTACCTTGTACGAAAGCAGTGCTTAACAAGTTCCTGTTGAATTAATGAGCAGAATCATAGAGAAAAAGTACAATTATATCTATAAATTATACTGTATACCCAAATTAACTCTTGAGGAAAAAAACTTGCCTATCAAAAGGTAACTCCTGGGCGATTAGGTGCAGCTTCTGAATGATGTCTGCTGCCTCCTTTATCTATTAAAAAATAAAAGCAATAATTAAAAAAACCCTTATGCACATCCAAAAATTTTATATTTGAAAACAGTAATATTCTCCTATGCATGCCCATAGACCCTCACCCAAACAATTTTCTTTTAAAACATACAACAAATAAAATCTTGAGCTACAAAAATATATCTGGGGTATCACCAATAACGAGTCAATAGGAAAATAAACATTTGTCTTTATGGTACTGAAATCTTGTGATTTTTATAATGCCATAATCCCTTCCCAAAGAAACCTGCAGTTCAAGTTTACCCTGAAAAAAGATCACTGATGGTTGAAAGCAAGATTAATTATCTTCTGAATTTTCAAAGGATAAACAAGATTTATGAAAATAACTCAGATCACACTGCTATATATTTACTTTAAGGGAATAAAACGGCTGTCAATTACCGAACACATTAAGTTATAAACCTTGTTTTAAAGCAAAGATAAAGTTTAATATGAAGTCTCTTGAATGGAATATGGTACAGAAACGTTTATACTTATTCAAGCTGTGAACTAAAGGATTTAGACAAGGGGTCTAAAACCCTTAAAATGCATATATTTCTGTATACTGACACTAATGTATAGAGGATTATATAATATTTACTTTTTTCATTAAATTATAGTTGATATACAATATTGTGCTAATTTCTGCAGTACAATGTTTCTTTTAAAAACAAATTGCCAGGGAGTTCCCATCATGGCTTAGTGGTTAACGAGTCCCACTAAGAACCATGAGGTTGCAGGTTCAATTCCTGGCATTGCTCAGTGGGTTAAGGATCTGGCGTTGTGGTGAGCTGTGGTGTAGGTCGCAGACGTGGCTCGGATCCTGCGTTGCTGTGGCTGTGGTGTAGGCTGGAGGCTACAGCTCCGATTAGACCCCTAGCCTGGGAACCTCCATATGCTGCCAGTGCGGCCCTAGAAAAGGTAAAAAGACAAAAAAAAAAAAGAAAGAAAAAGAAAATTGCCAGTAAGTATTAAGTTGGCACATCTTCAATAACTGACTTTATGGTCACTTTCTTTTACACGAAAAGAAAGAGAAAGAGACTCTCACAATGTAAAGGAAGAGCTGAGAATGTTAATTTAGATCTTTCTGAGTACTCATGTGAAGTCTGGCAAGCCAACTATGGAAAACAAAGGCAAAGCCAAAAGATGTTGTTGCCAAACAATAGTGAATATAGATAGCATTTATACTTTAGTTATCACTTCTCTCCCAGTCATCATGTCACTGTCATGCACCCTCAGATCAGGATTATATGACCAGTGCTATGAAAAATGTTAATATAAACAATTCATTCAGATTTTTCGATTCTCTTTGGTCTAAACTATGCTTTAATTATTTGTAAGAGATCTTTACTCAAGGAATAAAAACTAGAAGCTCTCAATTTCATATACAGAAAGATACTTCAGCCTGTCAATGATTTAGGTCAGACCAACCCATCACCCAGAATGTGACTATTAAATTCTGCTAATATTAAAAGTCAACTATGACTTATTTTTTAAATAAATTTTGTAAATCTTGATGGGATATGTTTGTTGGATTTTAAGACAATATGATTTTTATCCATTGTTTTTTATTTTTGCCATACTTTATTCTTTAAAAATTGCATTTCTTTTATTTGGGGAGGCATGCCCACAGCATGCAGAAGTTCCTGTGCCAAGGATCGAACCCACGCCACAGCAGTGGCAATGCTGGATCCTTAACCCACTGAGCCACCAGGGTACTCCAAGAAATACTTATTAATATAGTACTTCAACATTTCTAAACCACACATAATTTCATTAACAAAAATGCCAAGCAATTCAATTAAAAATTTGAACATAAATACTTCATCACAATTTGTAGGCAAGTGTACATTTCAGGCTACTGAGTGATTTGAAGTTGGCTACTCAGCAATTTGAAGTCTGGAAAGTAATAATGGTAGTTCATAATTAGGGCATTTTTATTAATGCTATAATTTGCTATCATCCTTCTGACAGTGCTCACCTTTTCAGAATTTGTAAAAACATCAGATTTCAATTCTCCATCTAGAAACTCATTAAAGTATTTCATCAGTTTCTGAGCTTCTACTGCCCGTTGTCTGGGTGTGTTTACCCCCTCTAACTGGTCTCCAAGGTGACAAACCTTCGTTGCTACATAGCTGATGTGCTCATCTAGTTCTTGGAAATGTTGGAAGGCAACCTAGGAAAAATGTGCAGAAGCATAAAATACAATCAGAGGATCCAGTTTATAAATAAATTTATATCAAAACTAAACCACCAATCTTATCACTACTCTAATTTAGGTAACTAAAGATAACATACAATGTTAACTACGAGATAATCTAGAAAAACAATCTGTCCATTAGGACTGCATCATCTAAAAGCTTTCTAACCAAGTTGGAGAATTTATACCTTTACTTATTAAAATAATCCGTATTTTATCATGAATACATTTTTTAATCAACAAAACAGCAAGGCAACTTACTAGCTATCCTAAAAAAGTTCCTAGTACCATTTAGTCCTAAATAATGATTCTGAAACAAATTTAAGTATCAAAGGAACAGACACCTGAACGACCTGCTATTTCTATTACACTAAAATGAGTCAAAAATATGTAACACTGATTAAAAATACAGTATTTAACATTCATGTTAAATATTTAAAGAGCAACGCTAGTATTACAAATATGGTAAAATGGTTCTTGTCCAGTTTTGTAAACAGGATAGACTGTAACAATTATTCTACTGAGGCAAAGAATACTTTCTAGAGTATTCTTCCCCTTTTTCCAGAGTACACTTATTGTTCTGAGGCAGATGAAAATTATGTACAATGAATGCCTTAGAACTGCCAATAACAAAACTGATGATAACTCAGTTTGGTACTTTTGTTCTAACCTTAAATTGAAGGGGAAAAAGCTGCAAGTATTGACTCAGGATTTCCTCTGTGCTGAACATTATTACAAGCATACTACATATTTTACTTATTTAATCCTTAAAACATCCTATTTCATTGATGAAAAAACTGAGGCACAAGGTTAAGTTGCTTGAGATGACATAGCTAATAAGTGGCAGAGTAGAATGGATCTAGAGCTTACCAGATTAAATATTAACACTATTATTATTACCAAGGGGAATCTGCATTGCAAGTATTTGGAATCCATCACCTTAACTACTTAAAAACACATTCTCTACCTTATGTAAATTCTCTACCTTTATTAAATATTTTCTAACCATCATATATACTTAAGTGAAAGAAACTAAATACATGAAATCTGAGCAGAGGTCAGCTTGCTAATCCCTAGCACTAAAGAACAAACAGCCTCTGGGAGGATGATAAACACGCTCTTCTAACTACAATTATAAAGGTCAATCAAGTTCCACTTAAGGCCCAAGCTGTGGAAGAGATTCAGAGGTTCCAGATTAGGTCTAGGGCCTAAAAATGGCCTACTTTCCCCACAGTAAGTCTGGTAATCTAGTTTTACTCCAAAATGGACTGAGAAAGAGTTCTACATACGCTTTTCCCAGTTATACCCAAATCCTCATTAGGGAACATACTTTATAACTTTTGTGAAACTTACAGACCAGGTTTCCTCTAGGAAAATAGCCAACCCAGATAAGAGCTGATCTGGGATTATTACTTTGCTTTATGATTAAATGAGAATGCAAATGACTACCTAATTATCCAAACTAATCATGAGCTCCTAAAAATACAGGTCTGATGAAGTGTCATTCTGGAAAGTTTGCATTGTTAGAGAGGAAGCAAGACCACACTGTACTGGATACCACCACATTCTAGGAAGGGAGTACTGTGATTCCCAAACCAACACTCAGTAGCAAGCAAGTGCACCAAGAGTGCCTAATAATTCATTAACATTTTATCCCATGAGATGGGAGCAGTATAAAGAAAACTTAACAATTACTTTCATTTGATTAGACTTTTTAAAAAAACTTAAAACTGAAAAGAAATAAAGATGTTATAGCCTGCATAAACTATTCATATCTAGCTAAATGTTTACCTGATTGCTTTTCTGGAGCTCTTGTACCTTCTTGGCAAATTCCTTAGCTTCTTTCTGACACTGTTGTTCTAGTTTCTCTACTTTCCTTTGAATCCTTTCATCCATTATCTGGAGTTCCTGAATATGATTTACAAATTCTTCCAATAATCTAACAAGGAAAATTAGAATATGTATCAATCCATCTATAACCGATTACTGGCAAATGACCAGTTCATTTATAATTGTAAATAAAGTATTACTGAGCATTCCTTGAGGTAGGAATGAACATGTTAATTTATTAGGGTTTATCTCTGCTAGGGATTATCTCTGGCATAAATGACAGCCTCATGGGGAAATCTCCCTTAACCCCCAGAATAGAAACCAATTTTACAGAAACAGTCAAAAAGGTAATATGAACTGTATACATATAATACTGTGCATTCCAGGGTATAGTGAATTTCTGTTCCCCCAATTTAAAACTATTTAAAACAAAATATTCAAGATGTTTTATTTTAGAGATATAGCCAACCCTTTCTAATTTACTACAAATTGGAGAAAATATTAAATTCTCATAACACAAAGTTCTTTCCCCCATATCACTTAAAGTCCTTTTCTAAAAGAAATATAAAAAGAAAATAATAAATCTCAAACCCCGTCCATCAACAGATGATTGGATTAGGAAGATGCAGTATGTATACATGATGGAATACTACTCAGCCATAACAAATAAAATAATGCCTTTGCAGCAACATGGATGGAATCAGAGACCCTCATACTGAGTGAAGTCAGTCAGAAGGAGAAAGACAAATAACCGTATGATATCACTTATATATGGAATCTAATATACTGCACAAATGATCCTTTCTACAGAAAAGAAAATCACGGACTTGGAGAACAGACTTGTGATTGCCAAAAGGGTGTGGGGGAGGGAGTGGGATGGTATGGGAGTCTGGGGTTAACAGTTGTAGACTATTGCCTCTGGGATGGAAAAGCAAGGAGATCCTGCTGTATAGCACCAGGAACTATGTCTAATCACTGGTGACGAATCTATATATGTATGTGTAACCAGGTCACCACGCTGTGCAGTTGGAAAATTGACAGAAATCTGTAAACCAGCTATAACGGAAAAATTATAAAAAAATTAAAAAAAAAAAATTTCAAACCCCTAATGCTTCTTATTTTTATTGGCCAGCTGTTAACTTTCTTTACATAAATGTGGAAAAGAATTTCAACAGATACCTCTATTCCAAACATAAATTTATACTAGATTAGGTCTATGAAAAAAAAATTTTTACTTCACCTTTTAGGATCAAAAGCTTCAGGTCCCCCTCTGGAGCCTCCTCCTGGGGTTCTCCATACAAGACGTTCAATATACTCATCTGCCACAAAAGGCTCCTAGTTTACGAAATAGAAGTTCTCTTAAAAAGCTTCATAAGCAATAACTTAATACTACTTACAAAACTGAATACCAGGTGAGACCTTGAAATTAAATTACTAATAAATATATTTATATTATTAAAATGTACAGTTTTCCAATTACAAAAACTTCAACAACAAATTAATAAAAATTCAACTATTAAAATATTAAAGCAATACTACAAGCAGAAACATCCCAATGGAAAAATGAGCAAAGGAAACAAATTCATGGAAGAACTACAAATGGCCAAGAAACCTGAAATATATACAGCCTTACCAGTAATCAAATAAAGTCAAGTTATCACTTTTCTCCCCCCCTTAATTATGATATGCGATATAGGAGTGGGTATGCTAAAATTCATACTCTCATGATTGTTAGAAATGTTAACAGGCACAATATTTTTGGAGGACCCTACATAAAATTTTAATACTATTAAAAAACATTACAAATGCTCATTCCTTTTAACCCAGTAAACATACTTTTAAAATTCTAAAGGAGGTGTTCCTGTCATGGTGTAGCAGAAACGAATCTGACCAGGAACCATGAGGTTGCAGGTTTGATCCCTGGCCTCACTCACTGGGTTACAGTGTTGCCATGAGCTACAGATCGCAGATGTGGCTCAGATCTGATGCGGCTATGGCTGTGGCGTAGGCCACAGCTATGGCTCTGATTTGACCCCTAGCCTGGGAATAGCCACATGCCGAGAGTGATGCCCTAAAAAGCAAAAAAAACAAAACAAAACAAAAAGCAAAGAAACAAAAAACCTAAAGGAAAAGCAGTTATGGACACACAAAATTTCTGTATTTTGCATAACACTGAAAAATTACTTACATAAATATTCAACAAAATCATTACTAAAAAATGATGGTAAACTTACAGGATATAAAGTAATATGTTCCTATTAAAATCATGTCGTAAAATTTTTTAATGAAATGAGAAAAACTGCTCACATACAACATCTGATTTTTATAAAGCAAGATAAAATCTTCTCAGAACAAACAACATTAAAAAAAAAAAACAGGAACTCCCATTGTGGCACAGCGGAAACAAATCCGACTAGGAACCATGAGGTTGCAGGTTTGATTCCTGGTCTTGCTCAGCGGGTTAAGGATCCGGAATTGCCGTGAGCTGTGGTGTAGGTCACAGACATGGCTCAGATCTGGCGTTGCTGTGGCTGTGGCATAGGCCAGCAGCAACAGCTCTGATTAGACCCCTAGCCTGGGAACCTCCATATGTCGCAGGTATGGCCCTAAAAAGACAAAAGCCAAAAAAAAAAAAAAAAAAAGTATTTCAGGGAGTTCTCACTGTAACTCAGTGGGTTAAGAACCCAACACAGTATCCGTGAGGATGCTGATCCTAGACCTCACTCAATGGGTTAAGGATTTGGCATTGCAGGCATTGCCGCAAGCTGTGGTGTAAGTCACAGATGCAGCTTGGATCTGGCGTTGCTGTGGTTGTGGCCCTGGAATTTCCTTCCATTCACTGGAAGTGCAGTTGTAAAAAAAAAAAAAGAAAAAAAGGAAAGGAAAAATTTCCAAAAAAAAGAGTAAAAGGTCCAATCAGGAAATAAACATTCAAATGTTCACTATCAGCTGACAATGCATTTTTAGACTAACACACAGTGATTTACCTATTTTCCATATTACCCTTTTTCATGGAAATAGATAGCATATATTGCCTCCCACTTAGCATGTAACTTAAACTGGTATCATCTGTTGGTAATTCCAGTTTGAATTCTTAAGTGTAAAATTTTCCATTTGTTAATCGTGCTTTAAAAACATATTTTCAGTTTAGGGTTAGTAGATGCAAACCATTACATTTAGAATGGATGGGCAATAAGTTCCTGCTGTATAGCACAGAGAACTATGTCCAGTCTCCTGGGATAGAACATGATGGGGGATGATATGAAAAAAAAGAATATATATATATATATATATACACATATATATATGACTGGGTCACTATGCTGTACAGCACAAACTGGCACAACACTATAAATAAACTATACTTTAATTAAAAAAAATGTTTTCATTGGAATTCCCTAGTGGCTCAGCAGGTTAAGGATCTGGCATTGTCACTGCTGGGTCACTGCTATGGCTAGCGCTTGATCTCTGGCCGAGGAACTTCTGCATGCCATGGGTGTGACCAAAAAAAAAAAAAAATCACTGATAAACATTCACTGAATAATAAAATTTCCAGGGCCAAGCAATCTATTAGGCTTTGGAATTAAAAAAAAAAAAAAGGATATATGAAATACAAGCTGCATTCCTGAGAAACATAGCCTGAAAAGGGAAAAATATATAAAGAACACAATACTATGTGATAAGTAAAATTTAAACAAATTTCAGTATTAACACTGCTAAGTGAGTTGTTAACTCAATAGGTAGTTAAGCGATAGAAATGGGATGTTCCCTAGTTTAGCAACTTAGTCCCTGCTGGGTACTGCAGTAGGGACTAAGAATACAGTTATAAATTCAATACACAGGTCCTGAACAAGGCCTCACTGAAATGATCTTCAAGGTAAGGATGCAAATATTAAACAAGTAATTACAGAAACAACCAATTATAATTATGATAAATGTTACGGAAAGAAAAGTTCTGAATCCTCTAAAAATACATAACAGCAACAGAGACAATGGGAAGATTGTAAGGAATGGAAGAAGACGCAAAAAATGAGCACTGCAACAGTCTAAGCTTTCTGAGGACATACACTTTAGCTGAGACAAGAAAAGTCAGTCAGACAAAAGCAGAATAGTTTTCCAGACCATTAGAAAAAAAGAAGATAGAATTTAACCCATTAAGGAACCGAGAAGTAAGCAAGGACTAGATCACAAGGATCACATATAGAGATTACCTCAATAATCGACCAAAAAGTAGCCCCAGCGGCAACTGTCATAGCACATATAGTATCTCCCAGGCTCATGCTACATAGCCAATGATTTGGTAGATACATTCTTTTCTATCCCTGTCAGCAAAGAGGATGAGACGGTTCATGGTCACGTAGAACTAACAACAGTATTTACATTTACAGTTTTTCTTCAAGGCTGTGTGAACTCTCCTGCCTTCTATTATAACATGAACTATACCATGTGGACATTCTTCAGAACATTTTCCTGATTCATCATACAAATTGACATCATGCTAACTTGGCCAAATGTGCAAGAACTGGCTAGCACACTGAACAGGCTTGGTAAGACATATGCTCCAGAGACTGAGACATATACTCTACAAAGATTCGAGGGCACAGTTAATCAGCAAAAATTTTAAGGTAGTCAGGGGAGGCTGGGACATCTCATTCAGGGTAAAGACAAACTATGGTATCTTACACCTCCCACTAGAAGGATGGACACACAACACCTGGCAGGCCTTTTCAGGTTCTGGAGGCAATATATTCCATACCCACTCTGGCACATACATCAGCTGACACAAAAGCAGGAAAGAGCTCTATGGAAGTAAATAAAGGTCATACAACCTAGGAGACCCTGTAACATTAAAGAAACCAGTGTCACACTTAAGTATTAATCAATGACAAGAATCAATGTCATGTGGAAGTCCTAGTGAGATAATCACAACACAGATCCCTGGACTGTGAAGCAATATCATGCCATTTGCAGCGAATAATTATACATCTTTTAAGAGACAACTCCTGATATGCTACTGGACCCTGGCAGAGATAATACACCTACCACAGCACACGAAGTGACCATGCATCCAGAACTATATAACATGAGGCAGGTTGTAAAGACTCCCCAAGTCATTATGTCAAGTGGATCCAGGAACTATTCATCATAAGATGGAAGTAGTAAACCCAGGGTGAAACCTGTACAGGACCAGAATGCAAACAATATAAGTAGGTTGCCCATACTTCCAAGTCTTCTACTACTTTTGCACTAGCATCCTTCTCTCAATTCACATGTATGGCCCTATGGGGAATCTCTCACAACCAGCTTGATAGAGAAGAGAAAAGCATGAACTGGTTCATGAAGAGTTGATCAAGCACATGGGTGTGAACTGAATGAGGACAGCAGCTGCAATTATAACCTCACTTTGCAGTGGCCTTGAAACTCAGTGGCAAGGAGAAAAAAAATCCTCCCAAGAGCTTTCAGAAATATACCTGGTCATCCTCTTGGGTGGACAGAAAACTGACCTGAGGTTAGAATAAATATGGACTCACAGACAGTAGCAAAGGGCCTGGTTACTAGAGGAGAAAGACTAGAAGAAAGAGCAGAGGGAAGCCTGGGGTAAAGGCATGTGAATGGATACATGAGAGTGGGCATGAAGTATGAAGATCTTAGTACATGTTAACATCCACAAGATGACATCTACCACTGAAGAAGAAATAAACAACCAAGTTGATAAGATGACTCTGTCATCTGACATCAGCCTGCTTCGGCCCAGCATTAGCATACTGGACACAAGAACAGAGAGAACACAGTACAAAGATATCATGGCCCCAATAGCACAAGGTCCTTCTGATCTACTACTGTCAAAGGTGAATACCTAGCTTGAATGACAGAGACCAACTCTGAGCTCCCAAAACAGCCCCATCCTTGAAGCAGCCATGTGGTAGCAAGTTGACTACATGGGCCTTTTCCATGCTGGCAGAGCAAATCATTCTTACAGGAACAGAATCATTCCAAACTGAGTTTGCCCCTTCTCAGAAGAAGTGTTTGTTCCTCTGGCACAGGATTCCACATATCACACATCAGACCAAGGGAACACATTTTACAGCAAAGGTGGGAATCATGGGCCATATCATAAACCATACCATCCAAAACCTGCCAGTCTGACAGACCATTGTAAGAGCCTGCTGAAGGTATAGCTGAAGTACCAGTTCAGAGACAATACTCTATAAAGATGGAGCACTAACCACAAAGATGTGGTATACGTTCTGAATTAAAAACCTTTATATGCTGCTGGGTTCCCAAAAGGAAAAACACATGAGCCTGGGAACATGGAGTAAAAGCAGAAGTGTCCCAGCTTATCATGACTCCCAATTTGTTTTTGCTATTTCTGTAATTCTAAGGTCTACACCGTTAAAGGTCTTGATCTCCAAAACGGGAATATTTTTGTCTCAGAACATAACAAAAGTCCCAGTAAACTATAACTACAAGTGCTGCTTGGGCATTTGGCTATATACATCCAGGGAATAAAAAAACAAGAGAGGAATGACCATCTTTGGCAGCGTAACTGACATTATCATCAGAAGACAGGGCTGCTACTACACAATGGGTGCAGAGAATAATATGTCTGACACACAGATCTCCTTCTTGGATCATGTGATACTCCCTTGACCAAGTCTGAAAGTGCACAGACAGGTGTAGCAATCCTGGTCAAAGAAGAGTATGGTATGGTAACCGGTTAGGGCACCATGAGGTACTAGCTGAAGGTAAGAGGGAGTTAGAATGGAGAATAAAGAAGGGAAAGAGTGAGTATCAACTGCAACCTGAGACCAGGTGCAACAGTAGGGGGCTGTAGTTCATTTAGCCCACTAACCACCTTCTAATTTTACTCCAGGATAAGAATCCCAAATGGAGTGCTGGAGGATCTACTCCCCAAATACGTATTAAGAAACAGGTTCTAATGGCACAGGGGTGAGCTGTGGTAAACACGGGGATATGTCATCCAGATCTCCCTTCAAGAAGCGACTTGCCCTAGCTGTGAGAGGTGCTGTCAGCACAGAGCCTTCACCTGGCAGTATTTTCAGGGATTCCCTTAACTACAGAGAGCCACTTCACTCAATGTCATACTTTCCCTAATGTGGTCTATACCCAGTGACGAAGATGGGCATATAAAGGCCTGAACATTCTGGTAAAAAGCAGGACAATTCTGACAGGTCATTTTAGTTCCAGCACTCCCCACAGGGGCCATCACCATTGCTGCTGGGCCTGCACTGCACTGCTCAGACCCAAACCTGCTTCTTTATCCTGCTCTTTCACATATATTCAGCCCAAGGGTCCTTCCTAATAAATATTCTGCACACTAAACTCTGTCTCAAAGTCTGCTACTCTGAGAAAAATTGCAACCCTGTAGTATAGTCAAGAGATGCTAATTACTCAGATGAAAGTGGCAGAGGAGGGGATACTATATAGCCAGGTTCATGAAATGTTAAAGGATGAACTCATACAAAGTGCTGATAAACTGGATGTCGGGAGAAATTTTAAAAGGAAATCATGATTACTCATAGAGGTTTGCAGCCTGAAAACTGTGAGAATGGGAAGTGGTGCCGTTTACTGAGACTGGGGAAGGAGACGGAAAAGGGAGTGGGGAAACAAAAACTCTCATACTATGTCCAAGACGCCTATTAGACATAAACATGAAAATGTAGAGCACATAGTCAGAAAAATAAGTTTGTATTACAAGGAAGAAACCGGTACTAGATATAATTTTACAGTGGTTTAAAACCTCAGAACTGAATGAGATATCTAAGAAGGAGAACGGCAATGCCAACATGTGGAGACAGGAGGAGGAAAGGGATCTAACCAAAGGGACAAAGTAGGAAAGACTAGTAAAAGAGGAGGAAAAATTAGGAGAAAACAGTGTCCTGAAAACAAAATGAAGGTTTTATCCTCAGAGGCAAACAAATCACCACAAGAGTTTAAGATAAATCAGCTCCTGATTCCAATGGAAAAAAAGTTTCAAAAAACAAAAACCTTCTCTGCTTATAAAACCAAATAAGTCCTAATATTTTATAATACTTAACACTGCTGCAAAGGCAGTTACAATGAGAAAAAATATTAACAAATTATAAGATCTCCAAAAGACCAAGTCTTCCTAAGAGGATTCTCAAAGATACCTGTAAACAATTCCCCCAAAATTCTTTTAGAAAACCTGACAAAGGTACAAGGTAACCTCTATTTTTCTATAGTAATTAAGAGCAAAAAATGAGCAAAACAAAAACAAAAATACTAAGTATGCATTCCAGGCTAAGATATTAAGTTTGACTTTCCATAACTGATTACTGTGCTGATCTATTAAACCAATTTCATATTCTTTACAAATGCTACCAACTGTAATAAAACATGGGATCTGTGGTCATTTCTACTAAAAATTAAGATCTCAAGCTCTTGGGCAGGAACGTAAACCCCTAATTTAACATTTTTTCCTTGAGAAAATCCAACCAAACTTTTATATTTTCTTATAGTACCTTTCCCAAAAATAGATCCAATAAAATGTTACAGCCACCCATAAACTCGAGGAAACTATATTTTCCCCTAGCCTGGATTTAAAAAAGGCTCAGAGGATTTCAAAGAAAAATATTTCTATGTTCTGTTATACCAACAGGTCCTATACCCTATAATATATAAGGTGCTTTTCTTAAATTCATTATGTATACCACTGACAAACAAATCATTAAAACGCTGTTCCCTTTTAGTCAGAAACTTCCCTATGCAATTCCTAATTCCTAAACTATGAAGTTCACACTCTTAGTCTTAAGTCTTTTAAGTTCTTATATTATACTACTTAAATTTCTTTGCACCTCAAAATGAACAGGTACACACACTTCCATCAGCCTATACTAGTCTTCTCTTCAAATTGATGTTACTCCTGTGACCAGGTAATTCACCCCACAAGGAACCTCCTTCTACAATAATTCAATCATATTTATATAATTATTCAAAGACCATTTCCTCCTTTAAGGGTTCTTTCCCTATATGATTTCCACTGATTTCTTCACTCAATCCCTATGAAGCTTAAAAATACAAATCCCAACACAGAAAGATATATTACTGCCATTTTCATTTATTATGTTTTGGTAGTTTTTGTAAGTTTCACTCTTCTCCACACTTGCAAGGGCAAGATGTGTCATACATTTCTCTTGATTTCCAGTTGTGGTCAATAGAATAATGTTGCACATGCCACAGATGCACAATAAATCAAACACTTGTTATGAGGGCCATGGCCAAATCTCCTGCAGAGGATCTTGAAAATCAAGACTTGCCTGGAGTTCTCTCGTGGCTCAGCAGATTAAGCATTGTGCATTGTTGCTGCAGTGGCTCAGGTTGCTGTTGAGGTATGGGTTCAACCCCTGGCCCAGGAACTTCCATAGGTCGCAAATGCAGCCAAAAAAAAAAAAAAAAGACTTGCCCCATGCATCCAAAATCGAACAGGCAAGACTATTACCCTCCAGTCCAGAAATAAAGAAGAGGCATTCTATGGTGCTATAAATATGAGATCCTAACAGAAATCAAATATGTGCTTTATGCAATTCTGGCACTGGAATTAAATGAATTTCACTACATTTGGCTTCTCTTTTTTAACCACATTTGATTTGATTCTCATGAGACTCTTTGTGTTGCATGGCGAACTTAAAGAAATTACATTTATTGAACATTCTTTTGAAAAGCACTACCAATGTTTTATTGTTTCAGGCTAGCAAAACAGTATTCATTCTATCCATGGAAAGGTGGAAAGATCAAGTACATACAAGACAAGTAAGGGACTCAGCAACAAGCATGCTAGGAGCATCTTTTGTTTCAGTGTTTGATCTTCAACCCTGGCTCCAGACACAGACCTTCTAAAATTCTTGTAATTTCCTGAGCGATGAGGTTGATGGGAGTGGCTTACACTGAACTCCTAAATCCCTTGGAATCTCCTGGGCAATAGGAGCATCTTTTGTTCTACTGAAGCAACTCTTGGTGGGCTCCTGGTTGGGGGCTGGTTACCAGCAAGATCAAGCATGATTAGAAGCTTGGAAGTTTCAGCTTCACCCTCTATACTATGATGGGAAAAGGAGAAGGGCTAGAGATTGAGTTAAAAACTGATTATCCCTATGTGATGAGACCGCCATAAAAACACCTAAAATGTGAGGTTCAGAGAACTTCCAGGTTGCTGGACACATCAAGATGCTGAACGGGTGGTATACCCAAGTTGTGCATGGAAGTGCTACACTCCTTTCCCATACCCTGCCTTAGGCGTCTCTTCCATCTGGTTGTTCCTGAGTTGTATTTTTGATAATAAATCAGTAATCTAGTTAGCAAACTGTTTTCCCAAGTTCTGTGAGCTCTTCTAGCAAATACTGAGCCTGAGGTGGGGAGGAAGTCATGAGAACCTCCAATTTATAGCTGCTCAGTCAGAAGCACTGGTGACAACCTGGACTGCAATTAGTAACTGAAGTGGGGGCACTCTTGTGGGGATGAGCCCTTAACTTGTGGGATCTGATGCTAACTCCAGCAGATAGTACCAGAATTAAAGTGAACTGTAGGACATCCAGTCAGGGTTTGTTGGACAACTGAACTGAATTATGGGGAAAAAATCCCCACATATTTGGTGTCAGAAATGAAGTAATATTGAAAGTAGTGGTAGAGTGCAGAGAAAAGAGGTTTTGGGTTTATTTTTCCCCCTTTCATTCCCCTAGCTAGATTTTTAAATCAAATAATCTTTTAATTCTAGCACCTGGAAGGATTTCTAGCCAAACATTTACCTTAATGTTTAGGTAACATTTACCTTACCTACATAAGATAAGGTAAATGTCTGCTGGATGAGTACATTTTCTAATATATATAATACTTTAATTGGTGGCCAGGTCCCACAAACTTAATAGCTAATATGGCTAAAACAAGTTAGCGTTTCAGCACTTTGAAGGTAAAGGAGTGGTCCTTACTTATATATTTCATGTTCATTAATACATATTTAATTAATTGAACAAGAGAATAAGTCTTTTTCAACAAGTATGTTTAAACAACTTCTATAACTGTAAATGTAAGGGGCATAAATGTATTTTTTTTGTCTTTTTTGCCTTTATGTAGAGCCACACCCGCGGCATATGAAGGTTCCCAGGCTAGGGGTCTAACAGGAGCCTTCGCCACAGCCACAGCAACGCGGGATCTGAGCCGCGTCTGCAACCTACACCACAGCTCACAGCAACGCCGGATCCTTAACCCACTGAGCAAGGCCAGGGATCGAACCCGCAACCTCGTGGTTCTTAGTCAGATTCGTTAACCACTGAGCCGGGCATAAATGTATTTTTAAGCAAAAATATGTTCTTGACTATTCAAATTCTTATCTGGAAGTAAAGCAGCCACTATCAAATAAAAAAAAAAAAATAGCCACTTGTCACCAAATTACCTGACTTCAATCAAACACTAATTCATCAAGGAATACAAGAAAGAAAAAAAAATCAAGTTCCTAATCCTGACATTTACAATGTCCACAATTAAATCCCAATTACCTAACATGTCACTTCTTTTTTTTTTATTGAATTTATAGTTGATTCACAATGTTGTGTTAGTTTCTGGTATACAGTAAAGTGATTCAGTATATGGTTTATTACAGGATACTGAATATAGTTCCCCATGATATACAGTAGGACCTTGATGTTTATCTATTTTATACATATTAGTTTGTATCTACAGTATAGTTTGTATTCCAAACTCCTAATTTATCCTTCCCCCACCCTCTTTTCCCTTTGGTAATCATAAGTTTGTTTTCTATGTCAGTGAGCCTGTTTCTGTTTCATAAAGTCATTACTGTCATATTTCAGATTCCAAATGTAAGTGATATCATATGGTATTTGTCTTTCTGACTTACTTTACTTAATATGATAATCTCTAGGTCCACCCATGTTGCTGCAAATGGCATTTCATTCTTTCTAATGGCTGAGTACTATTCCCGCGTGTGTGTGTAGTCCACATCTTCTTTATCCATTCATCTGTCAATGGACATTTAGGTTGTTTCTATGTCTTGGCTACTGTAAATAGTGCTGTTATGAACATTGGTGCATGTATCTTTTCAAATTACAGTTTTGTTTGGAGATACCCCCAGGAGCCACTCTCCTTCTTCATGCACATTATACTCCAGCTAAAATGAACTCTTCTTTGTGTCTGGGGTCTATACTTACCTCTTATATTCTGGCATTTATTGTCTGTTTTACTGGAATGTCCCTCCACTCAGTTCCACAAACTCAAACTTAATTTATCCTCTGAATATCATTTAAATGCCACTTCCTAATCCTTTCACACTTCTAGAAGTAATCGTCCCAGTCTCTCAATTTCTATAGCACTTTATCTAGACCTCTTTGACACCATTTATATAACTTTATTTCAAGAGTACACAGTTACAGATTTAGCTTCCCTCCCCCTGTTTAACAATAAGGGTGGGTTCTATATATAATTCAACATTTTCCAAAGTATGGTCCATGGAATTCACAAAATTAACAAACAGCAGAAAATGAAACTGTCTCACGGTCTAAAAAAGTTTGGGAAATGAAGTTCTTAGAATCTCTAAAGTATATTGTCAATCACTAATGAAACAAAACATGCCCATACCCAAAACTTATTGGGTCCCTGAACCATTTTGGGGTTTTTTTTGCAGCACATCTCACAGGATTAATATTTCTATAGCATGCCCTTTGAGATATGTAGCCTTGTTAACTTAGTAGTTAACTCAAAAATATTTGAAGAATGAATGGTCAACTGAACCTACTTAACAAAGAACTCTTCCATAAAGGTAACTTGCCCGAGCAGAAAAGAAGATTCCAGAAGAATAGTAGTGAAAAATAGTGAGAAGGGAGTACACACAATTGTTCTTAGAAGAGTAGTGAAAATCAAGGAATACTTACAACAGAAAAAGCTACTTTTCATATGTAGACAATATACTGCAAATCACAAAGGAATTCCTGTTTAGAATGTCCAACCTGAGGTGATCTACTGGAAACACTGCAGACAGAGCTTTTAAATCATTTCTGTCAACTGAGGAAATACCCTGTAATTTGATTTTGTTTATGCAGGTGTTGATGTTAAGAAGGAAGTCTCATAGGACCAAGAAGATTTTTTTAAATTATTATTATAGTTGATTTACAATGTTCTGTCATTTCCTGCTGTACGGCAAAGTGACCCAGTCATACACACACACACACACACACACATTCTTTTTTTCACATTATCCTCCATGAAGTTCCATCACAAGTGACTAGATGCGGTTCCCTGTGCTACACAGCAGGATCTCATTGCTTATGAAGAAGATTTTCAAAGAAATAGAGAGTAATATTTATGAAATTTCCTAGATTCAAAGCATAATTTTGTACTGATTTAACTTCTTTTTCAATGTGGAGAAAAGGAAGCACAATTCAATTTACTGCTGCATTAAAATCAGGATGCATAAAACTAAGTAGATAAAACTAAATACATTCTGACCTCTGTTTTCCAAAGTTCCCCAGCTGTGACTAAGAAAGGGAAGCAAGACAAAAAGACACACTCCCTGACTTATCCTGCAACCTTGGTCTTAAGACAACAGCAACAGGAAATGACTGCTTTGACTGAAAGTTGTTTTTTGTTTTTGTTTTTTCCTTCTCCTTCTTAAGCAAAGAGACAAACGTTTAACTTAGCGATGAAAATTATTCGAAAGTAGAGTCCACTAAAGGGCTGAAAAGATAAATACACCTCTTAATCACAACCATTAGTATTTAATTGTTACTACTAAGGTAATATGCTTTTAACTTCAATGAAGCAACAAGCTACACATGATCTAGAAAGAGAAAGTCACATGCATTAAGATTCATAAGGTCACTCTATGAACCCTCTGGACACAGGAATAATCTGCCTTTATCTCATAACTGGAGTCACTCTGTTAACTTAAAGCCTAATTTAGTTTAACTACTTTACTGAAGGGCAAGACCCTAGAAAGCAAAATACAGAGTAAATATTTCTCTACCTTCTCTCCTTCCTCCATAGGGGCAAGAGGCAGAAACAAATATATTTTCAGGGAAGTTACATGGACTCATGCTGTCAAACATTTTTTTTTTTAAAGACATAATATGGTCCAAAACTCAACTGGTAATGTCAAGCAGTATTCATATACGCAAAGGTGAATTAGCGCCTTATTTACTGTGGGACAAGACACAGTTTTCCATCAACGGCTGGCTAGTCATGTATTCATTAACTTAAAGATTTCAACTTCATAAATCCTTTTCTACCTTTATAAAAATGTGAAAAATCAAACAAGGAACTACAGAACTACTCAGCATCTTGCCCAGGAAGACAGAGTAAAAGCTTTTAGCAAAAAGAATTTCTCCATGCTCCTGTGTCAATCAAAAAGCACAATTCTGGAATAAGTGTATATCTCCCTATGCTTAAATCAGAAAAAGGCAATTAATATTTCCAAATTATTTCTTATAATTATACTCTTTCATTCACAAAATACTATCTTATTACAATTTTTTAACAATGACGTGTATTATTCCTCAACAAATGCGTTATCAATCCAAAAGCTGACAGAAACCCAAAATATACTTAACACTAACAAATGAAAAGTTGCCAGTTGTTACAGAAACTGGCATTCAAATTTTAAGCCAAAAAAATAAAAATGAAACAACAAAACAAAACCTGAATTTCAACGCAAAAAAAAAAAAGATCCAAATTTCACTTCTGGAGACATTCACCATTGTTAGCTGCAGCCTTCTCAATTATTACTTACACTTTTGCTATTCAATACGAAGTACAAGCACACACAAAAAGGGTCCTTCCTTCCTGTTCGTTCACATCTGTTTTCATTTCTTTCACAGGAGGAGATCCCCTACACGTTTCATTGTTTGGTGATCTCATTACAATTTTTCTATTCTATTATCTCAAACAGCACAACTTCTTACACTGGATTTCCCTAAATTGAATTTTAAGTTTTAGAGACTGAAAACGGTCCAGGAAACACATTAGCATCGTTGTCTCACGCGTTAGGAATTCTCTAGCTAGTCATCGGGGTGGGGGTGGGGGTTAGAGTGCACTTCAATTCCTCAAGACCCGAACCCAAATGCTAATTTTAGTGCTTACTTCCTTCGGTTTGGAAGGGCTTAGTAGGCCTTTATTGTCCTAAAAAATATACAACAGCCTTTCAAACGTCAGGGTAAACTGGCAGGCCTGTGAGTGCCACTTCTAATACTGACTAACGGAGCCATTACTCCACCACGAGAAACCCCCAAAGGTCCCAATCTTAAGAAGCAGGGCGGGGGGCTAGAATATTACGCGCGGATCCTAGAGGACAATATCTGGCTCGCCGGACTTGGCTCACGCTCCTCTATTCGTGCCCTGAGTCAGCCCTTTCCATCCTCCGGCCGAGTTCATCTTCCTTCGCAAAAACCCCCGAAGCCGCCGTCCAGCAGTGCGGACAAAACCAACGCTCCAGGGTTGCGACTCTAGGATCGCTCCCCTGCCCACCTCCACACCCCAGCCCCCAGGCCACCCCTCCCCCATTCCACGCTCCGCCCGCGCCGCCACCTGAGCCGCCACCCCACCCCTTCGCCTTCGCACCTTCCTTCGAGGGCTGCTCCTGGGCAGCGGCGAATGCCTGATCTTCTGCCCGCCCACCTCGCTGCCTGCACCCCGGCCTGAGACTCCCTGAAGAGCCGTGGGGACCCACCTCGAAGAGCTCGGCCGTCGTGGCCATGCCGGCCGGCTGAGAGGCTCGCCTCGCACTGGATGCCGTCTTTTCTTCACATGCTGCGCCTCAGCGGCGCAGGGCACAGGTTCCTGCTCGGGTCGCCAGTTCCGGCTGCCGGCCGCCAGGGACTGCCCCGTTCCTCTCAGAGCCCAGGCGGGGCAATAAAGCGGCCATGAAGCGAAGCCGCAGACGCCTGTCAGCGGCCTCCTGGCGCCGCCCGCGCCGCTCCCATTGTCTCCGCCTCGTACGCCGGAAGTGGAGCTGCGCGCCGCCGGGGTGCTGTCGGGAGGGGCCGGGGAGGAGGAGAGCAGCGGGCAAACCACGGAGTCTCGTCGCTCGGGCGAGTGAGGAACCGTGATCCTTACGGACCACCGTCCCGGAAGTGAACTCAAGAGGAAGAAGGTACTTGGGTTGCTGGGCATAGATGAGTTTCTGAAGATTTTCGCTGCGGAATCACAGAACTTTTTGTGGCGTGTGTTGGCCAGGGGGGACTCAGAGGTTTTAGTCACTTCACCCGAAGGAGCTAGTTTCCCTGCTGAGCCCGACCTTTTTGTGGGTATGTGAACTTCAGGACTTCTGGTAAGAATACACCTGAGAAAGCCGGTCTGCGCTGTTCCTCAGCGGCCACCTTAGAGATGAGTTGATGTCTTAGTGGCTTATTATGGCCCAGCGAGCAGTGTGGCTCATCAGCCACGAACCAGGAACTCCACAATGTGGCACCATCAAATTCTCCAGGTAAATGCATATCTGAATTCCTCAGGCGTGATGGGTCGGATGGATGGATATTGTAGCATAGTTTTGTGATACTGTGTACCCTTGGCCCCACACCCGGGAAAGTTATTTAGTTTCCTCTGTTAAGTGGAGATTGTAAAACTACTATCTCATAGTGTTTGTGAGAATTAAATGAGTTGATGCCTGGCACATTTTAGGTATTATGTATTTTCTAATATTAGTATTACTATGTCTTAACTCCATCTGCATAAGATTGATGTGGACATGACGAAAGGAAGGGAAACTTACTGACCAGTAAACATGTTTAAGATTTTTAACTTTCATTAATAAAAATTATTCAAGGTCATTTTAACCCATTCTTTTGGGAAATCCTTACTGAGGAGTAGCAGACTGTTATTTTCATCTTACTATGTTTTATTCATAGAAATTCTCAAGTAGTTTACTTGAAAGTCCCTAGTTGGAGAAAGTTGAAAAATCAGAAAAACTTAAATTGAATTCACTTTTTCTTAAATGATAATCTGGTTTCACATTTAGAATTAGCCATATTTTATCAACATAGCTCTATGAAGAGAAATATACAATAACCTGTTGTAAAATGTGGGTGGCAATTGAGAAATGTCTTTCACCTTTTATTCTCTGTTATGGACAGTTTTTTCTTGAAAACATTCGTTCTTGCCTCAGAAAAGTTTTGTAGTGAAGTAGCTAGCTCTAAATTAAGATTGAAGCTGATAAAGATGATTGAAAAGTGATAGGCAACGTGGATATGAAAAATTCCTTCTTTGCAATTTATTTTATTTTGTTTTTGCCTTTTATGTAGAGCCGCACCCGCGGCATATGGAGGTTCCCAGGGTAGGGGTCTAACAGGAGCTGTAGCTGCCGGCCTTTGCCACAGCCACAGCCACACGGGATCCGAACTGCATCTGCAACCTTCACCACAGCTCAGGGCAATGCCGGATCCTTAACCCACTGAGCAAGGCCAGGGATCGAGCCCGCAGCCTCATGGTTCTTAGTCGGATTCGTTAACCACTGAGCCACGAAGGGAACTCCCCTTCTTTGCAGTTTAAAGAATTGTTGTTACTAAAGGCATCAAGACTTGGAATTTACCATTTTCTCTGGGATACCTGGCTTACATTTTTTGTTGTTGTTTTACCTCAGGAGGTTAATAGTAATCTTTAGTATAGCTCATCAGCGTCATTGGTCCATCCATCCAAGGTACTCCTGATATACTTGTGTATTCCCTTTGGTATCTTTATTTCTGCTGTTTCCCTCCCTCTCACAGGTACCTCTTATGTTTGGTGTTATACTTTTGTTTGTGTATATATTTTACAAATTATATAATTAAGTGTGCTATAGCATTCATTCCCTTTTTTTTGCATTTGTCAGATTTCTCAGCACTAATTTTAAGAAGCATCTAGATTACTCATCTAAGGTGGCGCTGTCCAATAGAATTTTCTTCAGTGATGAAAATAGGAAGTGTTCTAAATCTATGCTGCCTAATATTGTAGCCATTCGCGACATGTAGTTGTTGAGCTTTTGAAATGTGGTTATTGTAACTAAGGAACTAAGTTTTAAATTTTGTTTATGTTTAAATAGCCATCTATGCTTACTCCATGGTTTACATCTGCCACATGTCCTTCCCCTAGAGATGATATCCCAGATTGCCTCCAACTCAGCTATCAAAACAGTGCTGCAGTCAATACCTCAAACAGCTGAAGACAAAACTTGGTTCAGATTCTGCTTTAGAGATTTGCTGTCTGGATAGATAGATAGTAACAGCACCAGCTTAAATGAGGTTTAAGTTGATATTGTTCCCCATGGCTATATGGCCATTTAAAGTTCAAGTCCTATTTTATTTTATTTTTCAAGTCCTATTTTAGAAAAGGCCTATAATAAATCTGAAATGACAGATTGAGTCATCCAACAGAGTATTTATTTAGTACATATTAAGGCATCGTCTAAGGTCCCAAATTAATTTTTTTTTTTTTTTGTCTTTTTGCCTTTATGTAGAGCCACACCCGCGGCATATGGAGGTTCCCAGGCTAGGGGTCTAACAGGAGCTGTAGCTGCCGGCCTTTGCCACAGCCACAGCAACGCGGGATCTGAGCTGCAGCTCACGGCAACGCCGGATCCTTAACCCACTGAGCAAGGCCAGGGATCAAACCCACAACCTCATGGTTCTTAGTCGGATTCGTTAACCACTGAGCCACGAAGGGAACTCCAGATTAATTTATCTTTACAATTTCAATGATGAAATTCTTACACTAAAGAGAACTTTTAATTATCCTCTAGAAGATAATACCCTAGTCTAGACAAGAGTTCAGTCCAGAGTTCTTAACTATCCTTATCCAAAGATTGAGAGAGAGAAGTGGCATTCACCTGCTTTACAAAAACTGAAGGGCTAATTCCTTCCTTTCCTCAATCAAGATAATGCGTGAGAATATAAATAAGTGATGTTCACTGATAACATGGATAACTTTGAATACATTCTTTTTTCTTTTTAATTATTAGTAAACATCACTGTTTTAGTAGTAGTTTAAATGAATTAGTAGGAAAACATTATTTTGCTAGGTGTGTCCTTGATCCTTGATGAGAACTGTTTATGTTCCTTAGCCACTCCTTTATTTTACAAATAAGAAAATGAACTTAAGGAAGTTCGGTGATTTGCACAGAAGGTAATAGCTAATAGATAACTTTGTTGTGGACATTGGCATGGAGCGATAAGGAATAGGCAAGTGCTTTTTTTTTTTTAATTAAGAAACTATGATGTAACATTTTTGTAAAAGAGCAAAAGCATCTCCGTTTGCTCCCAAGAAAGGATGAATTAGTAACTTACTATTCAGCCTAGAGCATGCAAACCATAAAAGATTTTTCATGTTTTATTCTTTTTGTTACCTCATAGTATCACAATCTATCTGTACTCCCATGGCGGGTGTGTGTGTGTGTGTGTGTGTGTGTGTGTGTGTATGTGTGTATAACAAAGATTTTCTTCTCTTGTCTTTCCTTCCTTTTCCCCTCCCACTTTCCTTCTTTCCTCCCTCCCTCCCTTTCTAACTGAGGTATAATTGCTTGTTTGTGCTACTAAAGCGTTGAGAAACCTCTAGAAGGATGCACACTGAACTCATGGCAGTAGTAGTTACTCCTGGAGGCAGGATTGAGTGGGGGAGAAAGATATTCCCTGTGATTAAAAAAAAAAGGAGGAGATGAAGAAATAGAAAAATAAAAGTAGAAAGAGAGAGAAAAGAGAAAAGTCTTTATGGATGCCTAAATATCTACAGGTATACCTCCTTACCTACAAAGTGGGAATTTGAGTAGCCAAGATATTAGAATTTTGAATTAGAACCAGCTACTCTACCTATTTAAAAAATTAACTAAATTGAATTGTTTGCAGTAATAGATAACGATACTTCATCATTTGAGATAGATCAAGCACGCAAGTGGTTACTATAGTAGGAATTTAACATGTAATATAATTTTTTGCTTGTGCTTTTTGTGTTGGTGTGTGTATTTGCTTGTTATTGTGTGTTTTGTTGATATTGGTGTTTGCCTGGTGTTTTGTGTTTGACTTTTGGTTTTGGACTTTCCGTTTTTGGGTTTTTTTTTTTAACTTGGAAGAACTAATTATAATGTTTTTGTTTCCATTAATGTAGACGATATCCAACTGTTGAAAATAGAGCCAGAGTCTTTAATGAAGCGAGTTATGTGCCTGTTCCTGAAGATGGTCCCTTCCTTAAAGCACTGCTTTTTGAACTGAGATTATTGGATGATGATAAGGACTTTGCAGAGAGTCGTGATAGCTGTTCACACATCCAAAAAACATCCATTTATGGACTGCCAATAGGAGGCGAAGAACTCTGGCCAGTTGTTGCTTTTCTGAAGAATGGCATGATATATGCCTGTGTCCCACTGGTTGAACAAACTTTATCCCCTCATCCACCATTAATTAGTATAAGTGGAATTTCACAAGGCTTTGAACTGCTTTTTGGGTTACAGGATTTTCTTTACTCAGGTCAAAAAAATGACACTGAGCTAAATACAAAAGTGAGCCAGTTGCCTGACTTGCTTCTACAATCTTGTCCATTTGGTACTTTGTTAGATGCCAACTTACAGAATTTGTCAGATGGTATTAATTTTACTTCCGTTACTCATCCACAAAAACAGCCAGCCTGGAAAGCTGGAATGTACAAAGGAAAACCACAGGTTTCTATTTCTATCACTGAAAAGGTAAAATCCATGCAATATGATAAACAGGATATAGCAGATACATGGCAAGTCGTTGGAGCTGTAACTTGCAAGGTGAGATTTTTCTCTGGTACTTGTTTTGTCATACCGTTTAAGATACTTAAAAGTAAAATTTCCTAACTTTATTTTACATCCTTGTGTGACATCCCTGATTCTTATCATAAACAGCAGTCATTAGATGTTATATTCATGTGGAATTTTATGTTATTTTTTTCATTCCTTACTAATTGTATTGGTTATATACAGTTGACCTTTGAGCAACATAGGTTGAACTGCATGGGTCCACTTATATGTGGGTTTTTTTCACTAAATACATACTACATTCAGTATAACACTTATCTGCGGTTGGTTGAATCCACAGATGGCAGAATCGTGGATCCGGAGTGCTGACTGTAAAGTTATATACAGATTTTTGATTGCACAGAGGGTCAGCGTCCCTAACCCTCACGTTGTTCAAGCGTCACCCGCATTGCTATGTAATGAATTGCCCCATTACCACAACTGATAAACATTTTTTATACCCATAGTTTCTGTAGGTCAGGACTTTAAGAACAGCTTAGTCTCTCGTAAGATCACAGTCAAGATTTCAGTTGGGACTGTAGGTAGCTGAAAGTTTGACTCAGAGGCTGGAAGATCTACTTGCAAGGTGACTCAGTCACATAGTTGGCAAGTTGGTGTAGGTTATTAAGTGGGAGACCTCAATTCCTTTCCATATGACCTTCTCAACAGGCCACTTAAGAATGTTCTCACAGCTTGGTGACTGGCTTCCTTAGATCAAATGGTCAGAGAGACAGGTAGACAGACAGCCACATGAGGCATAGGTGAAAGCTATTTTTTCGCCTAGGCTGAAAGGTTACATAGCATCACTTCTGCCACTTTCTGTTTATTAGAAGCAGGTCACTATGTCTGGTCCATATTTAAGAGGAGCAGAATTAGGCTCCATCTTTTGAAAAGTAATGTTAAAGAATTTTTGAAAATATGTTTAAAGTTACCATATCTACTTTCCATTTTTTCTAAAAGGGGTGAAATTGACAAATCTCAGGCTTAATATCTAAAATCATTTTCAAGGGCTCATGTTTTATTTAAACAAGTCACTAGGTTAATTTAGGGCTCTCAGGTTTAAGGTTAGATAATAGGAAAAGACAATAAAAATAACAATGCAACACTAAATAATGATCAAAAATAAAAACCCTCTAAGACAGTGTCTGTAAGTGCATATTAATATTCTCAGATGTCTTTCTGTTATCTTTATTCTCAACACTTATAAACTTTTTATATATCATTAATGTTGAGTGGCTGAATACAAATGCAAAAGATAAAACTAGATTTCAAGAACAGAGAATTAGAACAGTTCTCGTGGAAAACTTGGGTCTTTCTTTTCGTTTTTAACCTTAAAGTGACCTAAAAGTTTATGTGTTTGTTTTAAAACAAACTCACTTCTATAATGAAAAGACATTCCAGTTATTAATTTTATTGGAAGCAAGTATCATAAATGTCTCCAAAATTAAGGTGTTCAGAGATTATGTCATTCATGTCTCTTAAAGCTGTAGAATCCACTTTTCTTGTAAGTTCTGTGAAATGAAAGTAGGAAAATTCACCATCTCTGTTTTTTCATTCTGTGGCAATAAACAGAGAATGTTATATATAATTTAATGTTAATATCATAGTGTTTAAATGTCTCAATTCATTGAAGGCTGGCCCTAGTTTATTGCTTCTGGAAATTTTGGATTGGCGTCTATTCTTAGCCTGATACAAATGATCATTACCCCATCACTAATTTCTCCTCTCTCGGGAAAACTCATACAATTTTCTCAATCTTTCCTCATTTTTAAAATTAGATAAGTACTTAGATTCCTTCTATTTTTATAATTGCTGTTTTAAAGTCCAGATTTACATGTGCCAGATTGTTTTAAAGGATAGTACACAGAATTCTTCTAGAATGGATGTCATCATCCCATAGTAAATGGCTAGTGCTCTGGCATTCAATTTTTTTTTTTGTCTTTTTGCCTTTATGTAGCACCGCACCTGCGGCATATGGAGGTTCCCAGGCTAGGGGTCTAACAGGAGCTATAGCTGCCCACCTTCGCCACAGCAATGCAGGATCCAAGCCGCGTCTTCAGCCTACACCACAGCTCATGGCAACGTCGGATCCATTAACCACTGAGCCACGAAGGGAACTCCTGTGCAATGGCATTTTAAATGCACAGATAGCAGATAATTTGTTGGTCATTTCCGTAATGGTTGCGATTTCTCTCATTCCTTTAAGAATGTTAGAGTGTTACACTATAATCTAATAAATATAAACTGAATATTTTGTAACTTTAACACTATTTACTATTAATATTTGATCATTTATTATCTCCATAAATATTTGCCAAAAAATTAAATGTTTTAACTCTTGCTATCCACATATAGAGAGTAAAGTATCAGATAATTTAAAGTTTAAAACATTGAAATATTCTTAAGTTTTGTAGTAGTTATCCAGAATGTTTATTTTCAAACAAGATTGATATTATTCTTTCACTGAAATACCTTTATAAGTCACTAATTATACATGGTACTGTTCATAATTCCTGCCTCTTCTCTAAATGTTTACATTATATAGCAGATATACTTATGAATTCACCCATATGTCAAGTGGTAGATTAAAAAAATGAAACATTTCATGTTAGAATTGCAACCAAAGGTAGGGTTCATAATTAGAAAAAGATATCCATTCAGTCAACATTATTTGAATGTCTCTTGTACATAGCAATGTACTGAACCCTGATACAAAGAAAAATGTAACAATTCTGGCTTTCAGTAAGTTTAGTCTTCAAGAAGGAAACAAATAGGGACATAGCCAGATACCCATAGAGAGTGGGCAGTTAATGCGTAATTCAGCCTGTCTATATGATAGTGGAACTAGTGGCTTGCATTTGACATTACGCATTATACCTACTGAGTTCCACTAGCCCTTAAAATATTGTACAAGTTTAGCCAAACATATCAGTAAGTCTTATATGGCTCTATTAGCCAGATTTAATTGAGTGCTTTAATAAAGGTAAATGTCAGACTTGCACTGAGTTACAAAGGAAGAACCGACTGGCTCCCCTCCCCCTACAACGAGTAAAGTATATTAGTCTGGTTGGGTCAGAAAAAGAGCCACTATAAGATTTATGGGAGTAAAGATGTTTAATACAGGAATGAGGGCTTAGTCAAGTGTAGGAGTATCTGGAAGAATGTCTCTGATCCTCTGACAGTCACTAATGACTCCAGTCTGGAAACTGGAAGCAGACAGAGAAGCAGCCCCATCTGTGTGACATGCTCAAAGCAGGAGTTGATGGAAAGATCTGAGAAAATGCTGCATCTGGCCACCACAGCCTTAAAGCAGAGCTCAGAGGGAGATCTCTGAAGCTGTCATATTTGGTTTCCGTGACCTTCCAAGAATAATGGCCTCCCTTTCCCTTCTCCCTTCAAAATCTCTCATGAGTGCCTCTCACTGACAAACAAGCCCAAATCACATAGGAAAGAAAATGCTAGGCTTCTCTACATGGCAAGGTAGGCCATGGAGGTGACAATACAGAACCAAAGTCTTCACACAATGCATATAATGGATTGAGTTTACAAGGAGGAAAGAGCACTTTAGCTGGAAGGAATAGAACATACAAAAGCAGAGAGATATAAGACATGATTTATTCAGGGAAATTCAAGATCTCAGTATGTCTGCAGCATCACTGGCAGGGTAGAAAATGATTAAAGGAGTAGATGGGAGCTAACAACAGAAAGCTTTAAAAGTAATACAAAAGTGAAAGGGAACTACTGAGAGGCTTTGACGTGGATACAATATAATTAGAATTATGTTTTATCAAGATAGCTCTAGGGAGTTCCCGTTGTGGCTTAGTGGGTTATGAACCTGACTAGTATCCATGAGGATGCAGGTTTGATCCCTGGCCTCACTCAGTGGGTTAAGGATCCCATGTTGCTGTAGCTGTGATGTAGGCCGGCATCTGCAGCTCCAGTTCAGACCCCTAGCCTGGTAACTTCCATATGTCTCAGGTGTGGCCTTAAAAAAAGCAAAAAAAGGGGAAAGCTCTATCACTGATGGAGGATAGATTGACTGATTAGATGAAAGCAAGTCTGGATGCCTTAGAGAGCTATGACAGAAATTGCAAGGGTCTCGGAGTTCCCTTCGTGGCTCAGTGGTTAACGAATCCAACTAAGAACCGTGAGGTTGCGGGTTCAATCCCTGGCCTTGCTCAGTGGGTTAAGGATCCGGCGTTGCCGTGAGCTGTGGTGTAGGTTGCAGACGCGGCTCGGATCCCACGTTGCTGTGGCTGTGGTGAAGGCCGGCAGCTACAACTCTTGTTAGACCCCTAGCCTGGGAACCTCCACATGCCGCAGGTGCGGCTCCAGATAAAAGGCAAAAAGACAAAAAAAAAAAAAAAGAAAAGAAAAGAAATTGCAAGGGTCTGTACCAAGTGCTTGTAACAGGGATGAGAGAAATAGCTCTTTAAGGGTTTTAAATATAAGCAGAAGGCCCTAGAAAGATGCTCTAGATCTCTGGCTTGAGTGTCTGAGAGCATAGTAGACCATTAACCAGAACACAGAAAGCAAGCCAAACAGTACCTTCAGAGAAAATTGGAGTTAAGTTGTGGAAAGTGACTCCGATAAGTTCAGAAAAGCCTCACCCAGAAGATGTATGTTTTGAAGAGCTTCATAATATCTGTTTCTGTTTGTATTGCAGTGTGATTTAGAAGGAAGTATGCCAAATGTTACCATCAGCTTGAATCTCCCCACCAATGGATCTCCACTTCAGGATATTCTGGTCCATCCTTGTGTGACATCTCTTGACTCTGCCATTCTGACTTCTAGTAGCATTGATCCAATGGATGATTCTGCATTTAGTGGACCTTACAAATTTCCACTCACTCCACCTCTAGAGTCATTCAACTTATGCTACTACACTTCCCAGGTAAACAAACTTGGAAAAGTTGGGACTTTGCTAATCTTCATATTTATGAATTCTATTATATGCAGAGCATCCATACTTTTGGTCCAGGCAAAAACTCAAGAACTTTTCATGAATTATTTAGCAGAAGATTCAGATTGTTACCCATCAGTCAGTTATTGGTGATCAATTGAGTTACCACTGATCTGAGGGCAGGGGGTGGGGGAATCCTAAAATACAAGCAGGGCAGCGGAAACTCTGGAGAGTGTCAGTGATTTGTGTGTCTAGTGCATGTTCTGTGTTGCAGGTCATAGGGAACCTGGAGGAGGGGAATCTGGAAAGCAAAAGTAGGAAAAAAAATGTATTTCACACCTTTGTAAGGTACCTTTCTCACCTCTAGAAATAGAGATAGAAGAATCCCTGTCCTTAGAAAGAAGGTAGCTCCATCACCTTTTTTCTTTCTTTCTTTCTTTTCTGGTCACCCCCTTGGCGTATGGAGTTCCTGGGCCAGGGATCGAATCCATGCCAGAGCTGCAACAATGCTGGATCCTTAACCCACTGCACTGGGCCAGGAATGAAACCTGCACATCCACAAAAACAAGCTGGATCATTAACCTATGGCACCACAGCAAGAACGCCTCTGTCATCTATTATCAGAACAATTTGGAGTAACCCATCAGTCATTAAAGACATATCTGTATATGATGTCTATAGTACAGCAAGGCTTTTATCTCAATCACCATTGATATTTTAGACCCATTAACCTGCGAATTATATAAAAACATGTTTGTGTTTATTTCTAGGTTCCTGTCCCACCAATTTTGGGTTTTTATCAAGTGAAAGAGGAAGGAGTACAGCTGAAAATAACAGTTAATTTAAAACTTCATGAAAGTGTGAAAAACAGTTTTGAATTCTGTGAAGCTCATATACCTTTTTACAATAGGTAGGAATAAAATAACATGATGCCATGATTTCTGCATTACTTAGTATGTTCCTATGCCTTATAATAAATTGCCCTGGTTTTTACTTTATTTTTAAAATCTAAAAATTTTGTGTTACTCAGTTGTATGCTAATTTGGAACCAAAACATAGTCTTAAAAAATAATGTATTTTTAAATTCTTCATTTTCTTGCTAGTAACTTATAAACTTCAGCCAGTGTACCTTCCTCGGGGATTATTTTACTCCTGGCTTTATTTTTAGAAATTTCCCTGTACTCTACATACAAGTCAAGGCCAACTATCAACTGTTTGGTGAATTAAGCCAATTATATCATAAGATTATTTCCTTATCGGTTCTACTTTTAAATTTGTCTACAGTGTAGTTATTTTCAAAGAATACCTAAATATACAGTGAAATCATAGTTTTAATGTTTTGTCAACCCATGTGCCTGTATTATTACATTCTGTACGACTTTGTAGTTATCTTAAGAATTAGTAATGAAATGTATATCATCACCAGAAATGTTTATTGTGTTTCTGTGTTTTTTTGAGATATTATAATATTTATTCTACAATATTCCGCAAACTTGAATACAGATTTGCTTTTATGTTGTCCTTGTATTGAGTAACATTAGCAAGATTTGACTTAAATCTCTTAAAACTGTTGTGTCTATGATAATTTTTTTTCTTTCCATTGTCTTTCTTTTTTTCTTTTTTAAAGAGGTCCAATCACACATGTGGAATACAAAGTTAGTTTTGGCCAGCTTGAAGTATTTCGAGACAAGAGCTTATTGGTCTGGATTATTGGTAAACTAGGTTTTGTTTATTTTCTTTCATTCATTTGCTGTAGAATCTATTTAATTTAGAATAGTTGATTGGTGTATATATGTCTTTAGGACAGAAGTTCCCAAAATCAATGGAAATTCGTCTTTCTGGAACTGTAACTTTTGGAGCCAAAAGTCATGAAAAGCAGCCATTTGACCATATTTGCATTGGAGGTACAGCATATTTAAAGGTAAATGTATTTATATGTCTCACTGTATTAGAAACCTTACTTTTGTTTCCAAATTGTTCTAAATTTGTTTCTAAATTTACCTAATTGATTTTTAATGTTTGTTAATGAGTTCTTTTTGACTGTGCTAAGTCATTTTTCACTAAGACCCTTTGTCTAGTAAACACATTTTATTTCAGTTAATATTTTAAAATATTTGAAGTGAAAGAATCATATAAAACTGAAGTGCCTCAGCTTACCTACTTCTACCCAGCTCTTAGATATCACACTTGAGATTTGTATGCAAGGAGTATAGAAAATAGTCTTTGCCCTCTAGGGATTTTTCAGTGATGCAGATCAATAATTGACCAGTGCTAACTACTTCTGGTCTTTCAAAAAAAGAGTACTTCCAAAAAGTGGTCAAGAAAAGCTTTGTAGTACAGATGGAGTTTAAGCAAAACTCTGAGGCCCAGGTAAGCGTGAATATGAAGCCTTGAAGACTGACTGACATTTGTATAGGTAAAGAAATTACTTAAAGGTATATATAGGAACCCCTACTGGAAACAGTAGTCACACAGAAGGCTGGATAAGTGATTTAGGTCTGGATTGAAAAGGGTTTGAATCTAGCTTTTATTGCTTTGTTAGAAAATGTTATACTAAAAAAACAAAAAACAAAAAAAGAAAAGGTTATACGTTTTTTGACTATGAGAGTAGTCTTTCATAAGGCAATACTTTATGAGGATCAGTCTGAAATGGATGTGAGGAAGGTGAGTGAAAAAGAAAACCTGAAACAAAGAAACTATTTTTTAGCTATATTAGTATTCCAGATGAAAGTGAATGATGCTGAGCTAGTGTAGTGTCACAGAAAGATGAAGGGGGAAAAAAGGAATAGAGCTGTAGTAAAGGTTAAAGCCTTTAATCTCACTAAAGAGGAAATTAAAAAACACCTAAAAGCAAATTACAACAAAGATACAACACTCCAAAACCTATGGGATGCAACAAAAGCAGTTCTAAGAGGAAAGTTTATAGCAATACAAGCCTACCTCACGAAACAAGAAAAAGCTCAAATAAACAACCTAACTTTAAATCTAAAGCAGCTAGAGAGAGAGAACAGACAAGACCTAAAGATAGCAGACAGAAAGAAATCATAAAAAGAGCAGAAATCAATGAAATATAAATGAAGAAAACAATAGAAAAGATCAATGAAACTAAAAGCTGGTTCTTTGAAAAGATCAACAAAATTGATAAACCCTTAGCCAGACTTATCAAGAAAAAAAGAGGACTCAAATCAATAAAATAGAAATGAAAAAGGAAAAGTAACAACAGACATCACAGAAATACAAAGGATCATGAGACAACTATGTGCAACTATATGCCGATAAAATGGAAAACCTAGAAGAAGTGAACAAATTCTTAGAAAAGTATAATTTTCCAAGACCAAACCAAGATGAAATAGAAAAAATGAACAGACCAATCACAAGTACTGAAATTGAAACTGTGATTTAAAAACTTCCAACAAACAAAAGTCGAGGACCAGATGACTTCACAGGCGATTTTTATCAAACATTTAGAGAAGAGCTAACATCTATCCTTCTGAAACTATTCCAAAAAATTGCAGAGGAAGGAACACTGCCAAACTTATTCTGTGAGGCCAGCATCACCCTGATACCAAAACCAGACAAAGCACAAAAAAAAAAGAAAACTACAGGCCAATTTCTCTGATGAACATAGATGCAAAAATCCTCAACAAAATACTAGCAGACCAAATCCAACAATATATTAAAAGGATGGTACATCGTGATTGAGTGGGATTTATCCCAGGGATGCATGGATTCTTCAGTATCCGCAAATCAATCTGTTAACAAACTGAAGAATAAAAACCATACAATCCCCTCAAGAGATGCAGAAAAAGCCTTTGACAGAATCCAACACTGATTTCTGATAAAAACCCTTTAGAAAGTGGGCATAGAGAGAACCTACCTCAACCTAATAAAGGCCATATATGACAAACTCACAGCTAACATCATTCTCAAAGGTGAAAAGCTGAAAGAATTCCTGCTGAGATCAGGAACAAGACAAGGGTGTCCACTCTCGCCACTACTTTTCAACATAGTTTTGGAAGTCCTAGACACAGCAATCAGAGAAGTCAAAGAAATAAAAGGAATCCAGATTGGAAAGGAAGAAGTAAAACTATCACCATTTGCAGATGACATGATACCATAACTAGAAAATCCTAAAGATGCTACCAGAAAACTGTTAGAGCTCATCAATGAATTTGGCAAAGTCGCAGGATACAAAATTAATACACAGAAATCAACTGCATTTCTATATACTAGCAATGAAAGATCACAAAGAGAAATTAGGGAAACAATCCCATTTACCATCACATCAAAAAGAATAACATACTTAGGAATAAACCTACCTAAAGAGACAAAAGACCTGTACTCCGAAAACTATAAGACGCTGATGAAAGAAATCAAAGATGACACAAACAGATGGAAAGACATACCATGGTCTTGGATTGGAAGAGTCAATATTATCAAAATGACTATACTACACAAGTATTCAAATTATACTACCCAGGATTCAGTGCAATCCCTGTCAGATTACCAAGGACATTCTTCACAGAACTGGAACAAAATATTTTAAAGTTTGTTTGGAAGTACAAAAGACCCAGAATAGCCAAAGCTATCCTGAGAAAGAAAAATGGAGCTGGAGAAATCAGGCTCCCTGACTTCAAACTATACCACATAGTTACAGTCATCAAAACTGCATGGTACTAGCACAAAAACAGAAATACAGAACAGTGGAACAGGATAGAAAGCCCAGAATTAAACCCACGCACCTACAGTCAACTAATCTATTACAAAGGAGGCAATAATATATAATGGAGAAAAGACAGCTTCTTCAATAAGTGGTGCTGGGAAAACTGGACAGCCACATGTAAAATGAAATTAGAACACTTCCTAACACCATACACGAAAATAACTCAAAATGGATTAAAGACCTAGATATAAGACCAGATACTATAAAACTCTTAGAGGAAAACATAGGCCGAACACTCTCCAGCATAAACCACAGCAATATCTTCTCAGATCCACCTCCTAGAATGACAATAACAAAAATAAACAAATGGGACTTAATTAAACTTAAAAGAAATAGTTTTAAGTGAAAGTCATATCATTAAAAAATTTGTCATTTAAACCAGACTTGAAGCTCCAAGAGGGCAGAGACCATGTGAGTCTCATTAGTTTGTTGTTTTATTCCCAACATCTAGTCTAGTTCAGTACATGCCGTAAATATTTAATGCATGAATGAACTTAGAAGAAAATTCTGTTTCTTAGGAGAAATACCAAGAATTGTGGGAGGAGTAGGCTTCATATCATGTATGTTGCTTGGTGATAGCAACTTACCCCAATGTAGATGTCCAGTAGGTGGCTAAACACCTAAAGCTTGATTCTCAAGAGAGAGCTCAACTGTTCGTAGGATCTAGGAGTAATCCATGGAGAAGAAATAATTGAAGCAATAGAAGAAAGATTTGGAAGAATCAATGAGAGAAATTGTAAAAGTGATCAGAAGAATAGTAGGAAAACCTAAACAGAATGGTAGCAAAGAAATCCAAGAAGAAACGTTGAAATCTATACTTGAAAGCAGCTCAGCTGGAGGAAATGGTGCACCACAGGGGGAGGAGCACCAGCTTTTGTAATCAGTCAGGTCTGAGTTCAGATGCCAGCTCTACTACTTACCTGCTGGGATGCTAAGTGCTTGCTTTATCTCTGAACCTCAGTTCCCTCATTGTAAAATGGAAGTTCTTTGTAGTGTAGATCAGAGTTTATATTAGTGAAGGGCGGCCTGGTATATGTTAAGCACTTCTCTCTTTTTTGCTTTTTAGGGCTGCACCCACAGCATATGGAGGCTCCCAGGCTAGGGTTCGAATCAGAGCTACAGCTGCCAGCCTATGCCACAGCCACAGCCACAGCAATGCCAGATCCGTGCTGCATCTGCGACCTACAGCACAGCTCATGGCAACGCCAGATCCTTAACCCACTGAGCAAGGCCAGGGATCGAACCCGCAACCGCATGGTTCCTAGTCGGATTCATTAACCACTGCACCATATCGGGAACTCCTGTTAAGTACTTCTTAATGGCAACCTTACAAAGAAACAGCACACACACACACACACATTGTGATTTTTATTTTGTGAACTGTGTGAAATTCCTAAAATTATGTCAAGGGAAAAAAAGGGACTATCATTTTTACCAAATAATCACCTCAATCTGGTATATTTCTCTCCTTGTTTCAGCTTCACTTTAGGATCTTAGATTACACACTCACTGGGTGTTATGCGGATCAGCATTCAGTTCAGGTTTTTGCATCAGGAAAACCAAAAATAAGTACACGTAAGTTGTGCAGATTCAAACTAACTTGAGGGAATTAAAGTGGTGTTATGTTATTATTATTAACTAAGGTAAAATTAATATGTAACAAAAAGATGAGAGAATAATCCCAATTTATAAAAATTCTGGCCTAATACCATTTTGTGCAGCAGTTTATGTACTTTACATTTCCTTCTGCCTTCTCTTACTTTTGGACAAGTTAGTGAGCTTCTGGAAGTTCTAGTGTCCTCATCTTTAAAATGGAATTAGTAGCATTATCTACCTCAGAGTTGTTATGTGGTTCAAATAAAATTATATTGACCAAGCACTTAGCATGTTTATTTTAGCATGTAGCAAGGATTCAACAAATGTTAAAATTGTATTACTTAAAGTTTTAAATATTTTTAGCAAATGTTGTAGTCAGTGAGCATTATTTAGTACCCTCTTTTACCAATAGGAAAGTAATAGAAAGAAGATTTGCTGCCTTTGGTGAGTTTGTTAGTATAAATGAAAATATGGAGAGGGTAGACAAAGAGCAGTTTATAAATGAATTCAAAATTACTTAGTTCAAAAAGTAGCTAGAATGAGGTACTGTTAGCTAAAAATAAAAATAAGTAGAAACTGGAATTCCCATTATGGCTCATGGCTCAGCGGTAATGAATGTGACTAGTATCCATGAGGATGAGGGTTCAGTCTCTGGCCTCACTCAGTGCATTAAGGATCCGGCTTTGTCATGAGTTGTGGTGTAGGTCACAGATGTGGCTTGGATCCAGCATTGCTGTGACTGTGGTGTAGGCCGGTGGCTGTAGCTACAATTTGACTCCTAGCCTGGGGACTTCCAAGTGCTGCAGGTGCAGCCCTAGAAAGAAAAAAAAAAGGTAGAAACCTTTTTGCCTCATATATTAAGGAGAATAAAGCTATCATATTTAGGTAAGTTGTTTTTATTATTTAAGTGTAGTTGATTTATAATACTGTGCCAGTTTCTGCTTTATAGCAGAGTGACTCAGTCATACATATATATGTATATGTTCTTTTTTTGTATTATTTTCCATCATGGTCTATCCCAGGCAATCAATCGCTGGCATCAGTGGGTTAACGATCCAGCGTTGCCATGAGCTGTGGTGCAGGTTGCAGACGCAGCTCGGATCTGGCATTGCTGTGGCTCTGGCGTAGGCCAGCGGCAACAGCTCCAATTAGACCCCTAGCCTGGAAACCTCCATATGCTGCAGGTGTGGCCCTAAAAAGACCAAAAAAAAAGTCATATATTTGGAAGAGTCTTCATATTTTTTTTTTTTGCTTTTTTGGTTTTCTTATGAAGGCACAATACAGTTGTTAGTTTGGACAGAACAGTGGCTTAGCGATTTTGTCTAAATGCAAACAGATCAGTATTTTACGTTGTATATAAGAAATATGTTCTCTTTAGATAATGTCTAAAATATTGTATCTTATTAATATTAACTAAACATATTTTTAGTAATTTTTCAGATAGCATAATACAGGATAGGATGTTCCAGTAATTTATCTGCTTAATAGAAAATATAGTGAATTAAAGAGGTTACTTTAAATGGATAATTATGATGCATCTTTTATTTCCTTCTTCTGTTAGTTTCCGAACACCGCTATCACTTTGTACAACTGTGTAAAACCTTAATGTTGTCGTCATCTTGACAATTACATATAAAACTTAGTTCTGAAGATAGTTTAATAGTACTAATATTAATTTAAATAATAGCTGATATTTATTCCTTACTGTATGCCAGGCATAGTTCTAAGTACTTGATGTGTGCTAACTCAGTAATCCTTACAGCACCCTGTTTAAGAGTTGTTATCTCCATTTTACAGATGAGGATGCTGACAGAACAGAGAGATTAGGGTCACATAACTAGTAAATGGCAGAACTGGGACTCAAATCCAAGCAGTCTGTCTCTAGAGCCTGACCACTTAAACAGTATGCTTTGTTGCCTCTGGGTATTACTAGGTTCTCGAACAGAACAAACAACCAAAAAAAGGCAACAGGGTAATAATATATTCCCTATTTGTATCATTTTCACTATAAAGAAGGTAGAAAAGGGACAGTTGGATATTTAGTGATGTGTGGAATGAGAATTTACATGTGTTTAGCTCCAAATGAGCATTATCATCTCAATTTTATAAATCAGAAAAGTTTAATTAAAAGATGTTAATTAAAAAGCTACTAAGAGAATTCCCGTCATGGCTCAGCAGTTAGTGAACCCAGCTAGCATCCATGAGGACGCAGGTTCCATCCCTGGCCCTGCTCAGTGGGTCAAGGATCCGGCATTGTCATGAGCTGTGGTGTAGGTCACAGACAGCTCTCAGATCCCGTGTTGCTGTGGCTCTGGCATAGGCCAGCGGCTACAGCTCCAATTGGACCCCTAGCCTGGGAACCTCCGTATGCCGCAGGTGCAGCCCTAAAAAGATAAAATGACCAAAAAAAAAAAAGCTACTAAGAGCTTTTGTCCAGAGCTACTGAGAGCTTAAAATAGATTCAAAGCTATAAGAAGAAACCAATGAAGCAGCCTTTTAAAACATTACTGGAAAGTTGGGTGTGAAATCTCTGAAACTTTGGGTAAAGAATAACAAGATCAGAATTAGAGCTTAGAACTGTGGTGAACAAGTTACAGAAGGGAAACCAGTAAAGCTGTTTTTAATGGGGTTTTTTGTGTGTGTGTGTTTTTTGCCTTATCTAGGGCCGCACCTGCGGCATATGGAGGTTCCCAGGCTAGGGGTCTAACAGGAGCTGTAGCTGCCGACCTTCACACAGTCACAGCAACGCGGGATCCGAGCCGCTTCTGCAACCTATACCACAGCTCACGGCAACGCCGGATCCTTAACCCACTGAGCAAGGCCAGGAATCGAACCCACAACCTCATGGTTCCTAGTGAGATTCGTTAACCACTGAGCCACGACGGGAACTCCTATTTTTAATGTTTTTGAAGCTGAAGTAATGGCCCATAAAAAACAGAACTTAGGGAAAATGTTAGAAAAAATTGGCAGAATTGACATAAATGAGGGATAGTGGCATAAATTTGGCATATATAATCTAAAAGATGGATTATTCATATATTTAATGAACCTATCATTTATAAGTGGTGAAAATAAGGCCTTGATAAAAGTTGAGTTAAAATGAGTATCTCAAAAGTATTGCCCTCCTTGAAATAATTATGTTCTACACTTTTAAATATCATGATTTTGCTCTATCACCTAATGTTTAAGATAGTATCTTCTTTTCTTTTTTGTTTTTAGACCGGAAACTAATTTCTTCTGACTATTACATCTGGAATTCTAAAGCTCCTGCTCCAATAACATATGGATCATTATTGCTGTGATTGTCTCGTGTTAAATAGGATTTATATGATAGTAATATAAATTAAATCAGTCTTTTATTTTTAATGTGAATTCACATAACCTCTGAGTGAAAATCATTGATTTAATTATAAAATGCTCTTGTTTAGTGTTTTTGTCTGACTTGGTTTGAAAGAATATTTTAAAGACTAATATATCCAGTTATGTTACCCTTTAATTTTACTCAGGTATGATTCAGAGCATAAAATGTAGTGATCCACTTTCATCTTATTTTAGACTAGCCTGGGTCAGGCTGCCACAATTACTCCTTCCTTTCCCTGTGGCAGACATGGCTAATCAATCACAGCCCTCTTCCTCCACTGAGCCTTCCTGGATATGGGTTGGGACTGCTTCTCAGTGCAGAACTGCAGGCAGCCACTCCCAGTGGATTGTAGATGACTTGCAAGATAAAACTATTTGCTCTTCCAAACCAAAGTACTAAATGCTAGTATAATGTGTTGTTACAGAATTCCAAAGACCACATTAGAATCAACTGTGAATCTCTTGAGAAAATTAAGGAAAATTGTTCAAACAGTAACCAGTTTTTAATCAGAACTATCCTACTGACTAATAAAGAGTCTGTGTAATTCTGTTCAAGGTGTTCATCTCTGTTCTAGAGTTAATTTCCAAGCAAAGTTATTATTAATCTGCTGCAATAACATTTTGTTTAAGATGTCAGTAAGCAAATTAAGAGGGGTGAGATACTCTCAGAAGATGAGTGAGCATGGTGTTTTGTGACGATAATATCTGCAGCCAAAATTCTAAAAATAAATTTAGATATAATCCTGGTTATTCTGTGTTTTATTATATAATTCTTTACTGAATGAATTCAGGTAAAATTTCAAAAGCTATCCTATGGAAGGAGAGTATCACTTAATCTTATTTCAGTCTCAGGTACCACATTTTCTTTAAATCTGTCACTTTTGTTTCCTCACTGGCATGTTCTGAGTTTCCTCAGGCCCCATCCAGTCATATTTATCCTCTACTTACCTTTACAATTATATGTCACATTCTGTTTCAAAGTATTTGATTGTCAGGTTGGACTTTAAATGACTATTCAAGAAAAGATGAACTCTCAAGATCCTCAAAACTTAATCCATGTCATTTCTTTTTACAGAACAGAATTAGAAAAGTTATAAAAAATATGCATTACAGATTAATATTCAATTAAATTATATCTTGGTTTCTGGTTTTTTTATGAGTCTCTTTAGGAGAAGCTTAGAAAAAGCTGCTGACTTCTTAAAAGAGCTATGATAGTTTCAAAGGAGATTGCATATAAATTTGGGATTTGAAACATGATTTTTTTTAATTAAGTTCAGTCCTACTCATTATAAACTGATTTTCTGCAAGGCATTATCATGGCCTAATGTCCATTCAAAATTATCCCAAGTAATGAAGAAAATAGAATAACTTCCAGATCAGGACTTTAACTTGTTATTCTAACTTAATTATAGATAATCAGTAGTAAAAACTTTCCTTTGGAAAGAAGAAAAAGTCATTCTCTTAATTTTTTTGATCTCTCTTAAACTCAAGGAAAGCTTAACATTTCACTTATATTCATATTAATGGAGCCATTTGGACATCTTGATTTTATAAATGTTTCACAAAGTACATTACGGTAGAAGAAGCATTTATCTAGTGAGTAGGCTGAGATTCAGTATACTAATCCCCTAGGCAAAACTTTCTTTACAAGCTATCAGAAAAACCAGTGAATCTTTGATTTGACATTTCTAGAAACCTGAGGAAAAAATAAAGAGTACTGGAAAAGTACAGGGGCGCTAGGGAACCTAATGCCATCTGTGGCCATTCCATTCTAACGTAACGCTACAGAACTAAAACCAACCATGTTTTCATCCTGTTGAGATCAGCTGGGCACACTGATGCTTTTGATTTTGTCTAGAAAGCTGTCACTTCAGGATAATTTCTGAAGACAAAGTCTGCTTCCCGTTTGGTAGGTGACCTGTTTAATGTTTTCTCTGTGTCTGGGAACTCCTTAGTGTAATTAGCGACCTTTGAACTCCACAACTAATCCTGAGCTGTTTTGTATTCCTTACTCATCTTTAAGGCTGGACCTTTCTTTTCTTCAGAGTCCGCTGCCACAATTAAAGAAGAAACAGCTGCATTTCAAAGGGATTCCGATTCCAGAAGCTTAATCGTGATTGACATGTTCTTATTCTAAGCTATAAGACACTCTAAGAGTCCTTTCTTGGGTTAAAACTTCAATCATTTTCTAAAAAATTATCTCACTATGGATTTTATTCATTTTCTTTGATAACTATTCTTTGCATTTTTTAACTTGAAAGATGCTTTGCATTTGCACTGAATATGAGCACCTACTTCCAGTTGAAGATTTAGATGGTGTCAGACCTACTCCAGATGCAAAATTGCTAATTCCCTTTTAGTGCCAAAATATGATTATGAAATCTGATGTCTATCATATGGATAATTATTCTTCAATAAACCCAAGATGTACAAAAAGTGTTAACATTTCTGAAAATGTGCTCCAGAAAACATAGTTCATGATTTTGATAAAACCCTTCTTCAGTTTTTACTAAACAAGTATTTCTTAAACTTTTTAAAGTCAGCAGCACCCTTAAAATAATAGACAATGTCTTTACAGTGGTGGACAATTTTTACCTTTTACTTTTTAAGCAGTTGATTCCAGTGTCAAATAGCTTTGTCAGGAATCCTTAAATTATTTGTTTTAAAAAAATTTTTATCAAACATCAGTTTTATAAAATTTAATTTTTTATACCAACTCAATATTTCTAGTGAATTAAAATTATGGTTTTATACATTGTAATGTGTAAGATATTTCAAAGCATAATTTATACATAGAACAACTGCTAATATTTTTCTCCTAGTTCTCCTCCCAGTATTTCAAAATCCTTTGTAGACATTCATGGACTCCTGCACCACCCTGTGAGGTAGGTAGGTCGAGTTATCATCTAGAGTCTCTGCAGGGACTGCTGCCACAGCAGAATGGTTGTTTCTAAGACAAAGGTCAGAAAAGGGATGTTAATAAACAGCCCTCAGGTTTAAGGGACTTTTTTAGGATTACATCTTAAATTCCAACAAATCAGATTTAGGAGTTACTGAAAGTGAAATTGATCCATCCCTCATCCAAACTTTGCAATACTTTCCTGTTCTGACATCATTTAGATAGTTAGCTGTATTATCAGATTAGAAACCATTGTACCAGGCTGCTGAAAGGAAAAGGAGGCAAAAAGCTAAACATGGGATGAATTCTGAACCTTTTAACCTGGCTGAAGTACGTTGGTCCCTGTTATGCAAATACCTTCAATCCTCTGCTAAGTTCAGTGGAAATAATTTTCTTGAATGACAGGTTTATTCAGCAAGGATTCAGTTGGTGATTAATCCCCCTTTGATCTAGGGTATTTCACTTAACTACCAGTTACCTCGTTCTGACAAAGTGCAACTGAGATTAGGGAGATCACTAGAACACTACCAGTGTGTGCATTTATTCTCCATAACCTTTTAAAGCAGGGGCCAAGAATGCAATTTATTTTCAGTATTTGAAGATGTAAAAGTCCTGTCTGCTAAGTTAGAAAGTCAATTGAATACCAAATGAAGTTTATTTCTTATGTAATAGAACAAACATTTCTTTTTACTTTGCCTAACAATGATTTTAGAAAACATAGACTTTGAAGAAAGAAGAAAGACTACATTCTAAGTATATCTTCTGTTTCATATCCTAGAGTATATACTTAGTGGCCCTGAGATAACCCAAAAATCAAAGAAGTGGCTACAACGAAGGCTGAGAAAATGCTTCTGTTTTATTAAGCTCCGCAGTTTCTCCCCATCCACCCCCATTAAAAAAATGTCATGGTATGTGGTAAAGAAATGCAGTTGGGGAGAACATGTTGTAATGCAGTTATTCATCTTAAGACTTCTGATTTCAAAGCTTTATTTAACTTTGTGTGTTCTTGAAGAAAAAGAGCTTATTATGTTCCCATCACGTTTTTTTCATAAAAAAACGTAAATGATGAAATAATTATTTTAAATTATCAAAATAATCATTTTCCACAGTACTGTTTACTATTTTACTATTTTTTCTGCTTTTTCTCATTTAACTGAATATTTTAAACTTTGAAATATTCCATGAAGTTTTTTACAATATTTGAAGAATAAAATTGTAATGTGTTTCATGACAGACCTCTCAAAGAGTTCCCTTTTAAAAACTATTACCAATATTAATGTCACTGTTTACCTTGCAGGATGCCAGAGTTGGAGATTTGCTTCTCAAGTATATTTCAAGGTCCTTGAAAAAAAAAAAACTGACTTATAACAAAACTTGTCTTTAAATACTAAAAAGTTTAATGATTAGTTTTATCATTATAGACAAAGCATTTTTAAAAGCTTTCAGTTTGCAAATTGTGTATTTGAATAATTTTCTTACACATTTTTGTCTCAAACCTTTTTTTTTTTTTTGATCTTTTTAGGGCCAAACCCACATCATATGGAGGTTCCCAGGCAAGGGGTCAAATCGGAGCTCTAGCCACTGGCCTACACCGCAGCCACAGCAACGTGGGATCTGAGCTGTGTCTGTGACCGACACCACAGCTCATGGCAACACCAGATCCTTAACCCACTGAGTGAGGCCAGGGGTCGAACCCGCCTCTTCATGGATACTAGTCAGATCCCTTTCCGCTGAGCCATTATTACAGGAACTCCAATCTCAAACTTTTTGAAACAGTGACCCAAAGAAGTGCATATCTGAAGTTCCCGTCATGGCTCAGCATAAACGAAACTGACTAGCATCCATGAGGACACAGGTTCAATCCCTGACCTTGCTCAGTGGGTTAAGGATCCTGCGTTGCTGTGAGCTGTGGTATAGGTTGCAGATGCTGCTCAGATACCACATTGCTGTGGCTGTGGTGTAGGCTGGCAGCAATAGCTCCGATTCGACCCCTGGCCTGAGAACCTCCATATGCCTGAGGTGCAGCCTGAAAAGGAAAAAAAAAAAAAAAGTGCATATCTAACGCATGTAGGTGCCAAATGAACATCTCTAGTTTGAATTAGTAACCAAACTGTTTCTAAATATCTTTTGAGAGCAAGTTCCTTAACCATGGCAAAACTGAGGATCAGAAAAAAAATTAAATGGAAGGCAGGATCAGCTGGAGATTTTGCTAAAAAACTAGTAACTCTATGCAATAAATTTTAATAAAGTGTTGCTATATATTTTGAAATATGCCATCAGAGAAAGAATATATGTAAAACATATATATACATGTGTGTGTTTGTTTATATGTTTGTTAGTGTATCCAACCTGGGGGGTTTCCATGTGAAATACTTCATTATCATGTTAGAGGAAGAAAATTTAAAGCCAAATATTCAAATATCTTCCCTCCAAACAATGTTAGTCAATAGTAATGAAGAGGTGCATAAAATGAACATTGCCAAAGAAATCTTGAGGTTACTCTACAAAGTGGTTAAAATTCTTTTGAGCTTGAGCTGAAAGCTTTTCAACTAGCTTCTAAGTGTTTTTACCAACTATTTTGTGGTTATAACATAATCCATATATAGTCTGGAGCAGTGCAGTGCCTTATCTGTATTAGTAGTTTTCTGTTTTGTAAGCAGGTTACTCTGAGGTCCTGGTTGATTTTTCTAAGGCCTTGGCTAATCTGTGTAATTGATGGCAGTGAGGTGTTAATATATGACGCTCAGCATTTACAGATTGATGGATGCCTTGCAATGGAAACCACCTGCTGAACTGTTTTTCCAGTAGGACGTGAAAATTTGTATATCTTATTACTCCATTAAACATTTAAAATCAAACTATGTTTCCTTTAAATATCTTCTTTTTAAATGATAGTTTCTCTGGAAAAAAAAAGGTGGTTGTTAACACATTACTAATAAATGAAAATGAAAATTTATTATTTATCCCTCTTAAATTTTTACTTTTTCTTTCAAGGGACTTGAGTGCCCTCTGCAGGTTGTAGAGATAACTAATGACTATATTTTTTAAACCCTGTGATTTTTTTCCCCTTTAGAAGCATGGCCTGGTAAGTGTGATCCATTTTATTTATATTAACTTTGTTAATTTGCCAGTGATTGAACCAAGAGTTTATTTTCTTTGCCAGCTTTATAGTTTTGTTTAGTGTGAAGAATATCACTGAATTTTCCAAAGCACTTAGTTGGTACTCTAAAATGTTAAACCTGTAGTAATGCACGTTCCCCTCACAGAAAGCAGGTTGGGAAAACATTCAGCTACTTTGCAATGTATTGAAAACGTGGAGGATAACTTGATTATTTCCCATTACACTTTAGAATATACATTGAAATAAGCCTTTTCCAATATGCATCATGTAATTTTTTTTTAAATTACATGAGTTCTTAATCTTGTTGATGAATGATGACTGTGTTCAAGCTCAAAAAAAATAAGGCCACTTAGAATTTCTTTGCTTAAATGAAGTTAAGATTGAACAGAGAGTGCTTTGGAATTGTTGTATAGGCCTACTAACTAGAAAGAGTATCTCTATTTGAAGAACAAAAGGCAAAGTTTTCATATGTGAGTCATTCATTTCACTGCAGCCATACTTTCTCAACAAGTTTCTAAAGGATATGGGAATTCATTTTGTATATGAAACTATAGACTGGAGCACCAGTGGTACTTCTGATTCACTTAGAGCTGCCAGGGAAACTGAATATGATGAGAACAAGAGGAATGACTGGATCAAATTAATAGAAACAGATCTTTTTGCAAGCCACATAATGATCCTGATCATCAGCCTTGAAAAGTAAATTAGAACAAGCAAATTGCTGTTGAAAAATTCTTTCAGCACTCTGCTGTTGCTACTCAGCTAGTCATGGCTCAGCCAGAGGCAAGGAAAAAATGCATTCAGTTTTGCATTAACAAAGGAAACATTATTAAAGTGAATGTTTACATTGTGTTTATTGAAGTGTTCAAAGTATATTTGTTGCATCTTCAAGGAACCTGCTGTTCTCCTGACTATTACAGTGCATGAGTGACAAAAATGAGTCATTTGTATATTTTAGAAAAATAAATAACTTTTAACTTAGATGTTCCTAAGCTATCTTACTTGGCACTATTAAGTACCAATCTTAATACTTTCTCTTTTGAAGATTTTTGTCACTGGAAAGTATCCTAATTAAAAAAAAAAAACTCATTCACTTGAATAATTTCAATTATTTCCAAGTGCTTTATGTAATTTTTCTCCCAGAATCTGCAATGCATAAGAAAGAATGAACTGAAAATAACTTTTTAAAGAAAACAATTGTGAAATTACTTACACAAGTGTGTAACTGAATATATAATGTGTGCATTGGAAAAATAGCTTGATAATTGTAAGAGCTTTTGTGAGCTACGTTTATCTTGAACTACTTCACAGAAACTAAGTTGAGGATTAAACAAGACAGCACTTGAAAGCAGGCATGCCAATCTGACATTTAAAAATTTAATACGTATTATATATACTGGTAAATTTGTGGAAAAGTCAATAATTAAAAATTCAGAAAAAAATTGCTTTCATCTGTAGAAAATGAACAACTCAAATCACTTTTATATTTTAGAAGTAGAAATGTAGAATTTAATAGGGATCTAACTACCATACTTTACTTGGTCTCTTAGTGGGTATTACTGAATACAATTCAGTATTCTGTAATCTCTATGTATTGACTAATTTTTGAAAAATTGTTTTCTTAGATTCACCAAGATGACAACTTGTCAGTTTTCTGCATCTCAGCCTAAAGATTTTCTGTCACACTTAGCAAAGATTATTAGCCCACACTATAAGCTCTTGAGAACCTCTTTGCCAGGTATTTTATTACTTATCTTTTTTATAATATATTTACAGAGCATACATATTAAAATCTAGAAATAGTTGAAAAATTACTTAATTTATGAGTTAAAATGGATGTTTTATATTTAAAATTAATATTATATTTAACATTTTCTTAACTCCATAATCTAAAAAAAAAAAAAATGGAATCTAAAATAAAGCAAATGCCAAACTTTTAAGTCTCCTTTTGCTAAGGAGATAACGGGAGAAGTGGTTAGTAATGCTTACAGCTTGTTAATGAGTAGCAGCAAGAAGACTTTTTTAAGTAACGTGACTATAAGTAGTTTCTGCCCCATAATTAACATATTTCCCTCTTACCACAAAAGTACATCATTTTATTTAATGTAAAAGGCCTAAACAAAGTTGGACATAAAGTATTATTTGGATTCAAAAGTTTCTGAGCAATCCAGTTGAAAACAAGACCTTAGTTTAGTCAATAAAAACTCCTAATATTAAACTTTTACTGTGCTCCTATTATAGGCCAGCCTAGAACTAGACACAGAGACAAAAAATAGTACCCGATTTTGAATGGTACATTTTAACTCCTGCAGTGTGTTAGCACTGTAATATGGAAGATGACTTCTCTACATTGTTAGTACAGAAACTGTCCAAAGAGATATGAGGGTTGAAGTTCACTAGGCAGATGAAAGACGGGCATCCCAGGGACAAAGTCATATCCTCTTGTAGGTCTCTCCCTCTGACAAAGAGAACCCCAGAAACCTGAACATCCAGTATAGCAAGGATAGACATGCAAGGGAATAGTTCTTTGCTTCCAGATGCTTGATATTTGGATATTTAGATAAATGGAAATTTCTAAGGAAAGTAATTACTACATTTAATTTCCACCTGAATATACAAATACAAGGGCATTCCTACAGACTTTATACATTCCCACACTCTGTCTCCCCTCTTTGCCTCCGTTGCAAATTTGTTTTTGGTTTGTTTTTTGTTTTTTTGATCACCCCGTGACATATGGAGTTCCCGGGCCAAGGATCATATCTGAGCTGCATTGTGACCTACACCACAACTGCAGCAACACTGGATTCTTAACCCACTCTGTCAGGCCAGCGATCGAACCTACATCCCAGTGCTCCCAAGATGCCAACGATCACATTGTCCCATGGGGGAACTCCTCTGTTGCTAATTTGAATGTGTGTTTACCTGCGCTCATAAGAGACTACCCCTGCATTATCAATGAAGAAAATATGATGTATAAATAGGATTATACAGAAAAATATATATGAAAAACTTATATAATCTGTTGATATGCTTATATATATTATACTCAATTGATAAGCTAAAATTTTTAGTTCACATCCAGTAGAAATATCTTGGAACACAGTTAACACATTATGAAACACAGTTATGTTTCATCTGAATATATACATCCACATACATATACAAGTGTATGTGTGTAAGTAAATCAAAAATGTAAGCTCTAGAGCCCTGCTCTTACATATTAATTTGCAAACCTTACCCCACCTCCCACACCAACAGTTTGAACTTCTTGAGGATAATTCATCTATCACCTCCTTGTATTCTCAGTGCCACCCAAAACAAAAGAAGCTTAGTCTTGATTCACTAACACAGAAAAATGCTAAATATGTAATAAATCAGATTGTCCTCCCACCTAAAACAAATCAATGATGCTGAATGATTCTGGTTTTGCATGTGTGTATAAAAAGTCCATTGTGCAAACAGTGGTTTGGTCCACATTCAGCACAGGTGATTTCTGCCCTGTGATTGCCATCTCTAACACTGATTGGAGAATCTGATGCTGTTTATGACACTGCTCTTCGGACACACTGCAGAGTTTTGGCTCAACCTGTTAGGCTAACAACAGCTGAGGCCTGCAGTTGCTGCCCATCATAGGACACATTCTTTGCAGTTATGCTTCAGTGAACATTGCAGCATTTGGCATTGTCACCTTAGAAATTCCCTTCTGGAGCTCACTGTGCAATGGTTTTGTGAGCTCCCCACTATTGACCAGAGTTGATCCTGATTTTGTTCAGTATAATATGACCTGATATGCTCTGACTTGCCTCACCCCCTAAGGTCACAGCTTTCAGTGAGTCCTGTGTACTGGTGAGACAGAGCTGCCAGTATCCAAGAATTCCAAGTGATTACTTTTTGAACATTTCCATTTGTCATAAAGGCAGAATGGAATAGAGGAAATATATAATCTTTGAAGTCATACAGGCCTGATTTCAAATCCCAGCTCTGCCTTTTACAACCTGGGTGGTCCTGGGTAAACTACTTAACCTCTACGGTCTTCATTTTCCTCCAAGCTTCACAAGATTATTGTGAGCATTGAATGATACAAAGTTCTAAATCCATAGGTATTCAGTTAGTGTTCATTACCCTCTATGTCAAAGATTAAAAATGTCCTTTTCATGTAACTGTCTCTGCCTATAATTAGACAGTTATGCCTTCAGACTTTCAAAATTATATGAACCGTCCACTTGGCCTTGGTTTTTGAATATTCAGCTATATGTTATATTGCAGGAGTGCCTACACCATTGCTTGACTAGTCTTTGGGAGAAAATAAAATGGCTGTGGATTTGAGTGGGTGTGTTTTATAAAGCTTGCTAAAGTTTAACAATTCATCATTATTCATGGGAAGACACTTATTCAAAATTCACATATTATAAGGTGATTGAACAGTCATTCTGCCAAAAGTGGGATTGAATGAAAAATGAAATTCATTCATAGGAACATTGAACAAGTTCAGTAATAACCCACAAACTATTAATAGAGCTCAATTAACTTCTTTTGGGGGGGCACCACACCTGCGGATATGGAGGTTCCCAGGCTGGGGGTCGAATAAAATCAGAGCTATAGCTGGCAGCCTACACCACAGTCACAGCAACGTGGGATCCGAGCCGCATCTGCGACCCACACCACAGCTCACGGCAATGCCGTATCCTTCATCCACTGAGCAAGGCCAGGGATCGAACCCACAACCTCATGGTTCCTAGTTGGATTCGTTTCCACCTCACCACAACGGGAACTCCTCAATTAACTTCTTGAAGACTTTTCTTTATATTGTCCAAAATACAGTCTGTGCCATTAATAGCCAATTGCTATGTGTAGAGGTCATGGCTTCATAAGATGCACCACTGATTAAATCTGGTAAGGAAATAAATACATTCAGAATACTCTGACACACATTTATTATGCAATATACTGTGCTACACTTTAGGGAAGAAAGTGTAAAGATTAAACATAGGGCTTGCTTTCCTAGAATTTACAGTGTGAAACATAGAAATACTTTAAGCATCAGTTGTTATTTCCTGGATTTTCTTGAGAATTTTTTTCTAAAACCAAAGTATTTAGTTGAAAATATAAATTTTAAGTGTCAGATTGCTTGATTTGTTGATTTAATGAGACATCATTTAAATCATGACACTTAGATTCCTGGAAATCTTCACTTTTGGAACCAGGGCACTTAAATCTTCGTAATGCTAAAAAGAGTTGAAAATAATTTGTTGTCTTCTCACAGAATAGGGACATTATGTTTTGTTTTATTCTACCAGCCCTTTCACTGAAATTAGTTATTGGATAAAATATTCTGAACTGCATATGCAGATTTTTAATAACGGTGGGCATATTCCTGTATCTTCCATAGACCTGAGCCTACCACAGCGCTAAGCCTCTCTGGTGTCTGAAAATGGAAACATGATAACATGGAGGCATGGAGGTGGCCCTCAGGACACTCCTGTTGAAGATTATGCCCTACACCCAAAGAGGGAGGAGCTTCCTAACTTCCCAGTCTAGCACGGGAGGGTCCCTGGGGATGCCCAGTTGCTGGTTGCCCAGAGCTTCTAGAGGCTGCATGAACTCGCATCTATTAATAACCATTTCTCGTTGTGTTTCTATTTCTAGCAAAAATACTGGTCTTACATTTTTAATAGTGATACAAAGTTCCCTCCTTACATCCAAATTTAAAGTGAACACATATATCAAGTAAATAATAGTTCAGGCAGTGCATGGCAATGGAAACGTTGAAACTCAAATGAGTGCCACAAGTTATCTTGGGCCTTTTTGAAAGGAAAGATTGACACTAGAGGAATCTGAAATTGGGATGACTCTTCACTGTGCTACTTAAGATAGTTTTCTAGTAAAGCCCTTGGAGGGGTGAGTAAGCTTGGTGATCAGTGGAGATTACAGTGTGGCTTTCAGGTTAGGCAGACAGTTCAAATGCCACCTTTGTTAAAGGAAACCTTGGACACACAGCATCCTTATTGGAAAAATAAGAATCTTACTTCATAAGACTGGTGTATGAGTGAAATGACACAATACATGTAAAATGAATGGTACACAGGTGATGGAAAAGATTACTCCCTTTGGCTCACCCTTGAATTATGGTATCAGCTGTTTCTGTTTTCTTAACTTATGAACTGGAAGTAAGTCACTGTTATTTACATTCCAAGTATTTTTTTTTTGGAATATGCAGCAAAATAGGGAAAAGCAAAATATTAAATCCCTACGTTTACAGCAGGACAGAGAAATCTGACATTTGTGTTAATGGCAAAGTTAGATTTAGATTTTATTCTAGTTAAGCTAACCAGCCCCACTGCTTCTCCTCATGTGTGTGTGTGCATGCATATACACACACACACACACAGGAGAGAGACAAGAAAGAGAGAAAATGAACTCATATACACACACACACACACACACACACACACACACACATTCTTATTCTTGTTAATAGATCATTTTCCTCTCTGGTAACTAGGAAGCTGAGAGCTGAAATTTTGACCTTTATTGAAGATATGCATAACTTTTTCATATACATTTTTTGTCATCTTTGTTTTGTATCATTTTATTATTGTCACTTTCCCTTTGCCTCAGTTTATCTGTCTTTTTACCCTACTGTATCCTATAGTACTTCCCTATCATATTTATCTTTATTAACATTATACTATTTATTCTATCCTATATTTTTAATTTCCTCAAATCATTTTTGGAAAGGTTGAGAATAGGTACATATGCAAAAGGGCATCATAATCCACCACTGATAATGTTCTAGGCAAAATTTAAGAGAAGCACATTGGAGAAATTTTAATATGATCATGAAACTGATTATGTCAGACGGTTGCCTAGTGATTTCGAACTTGAAGCATTTCACTTCTGCTAGACACAGCCACCAGTTATTGCTTTACATCCAAAGCCATTTAGAATCCATTTGGCAACCTTTTAAAAATGGGATTCATATCAACAACTTACAACTTTCACATGTTCGAATACATGTTGTCTTTCAAATTAGTCTCAAGAGGTGACTCAAGTGAAGCTAACATAGCAAAAAAAATATTTAAAGGACTTCTCTTTGCAACGGCCTTCAAAGCTAATTTAGAAACTGCAGAAGAAAAATGAACCTTATGATTGCCTCTTTGTATTAAATAAAACCCCATTTTATCTAGCTTAATCAACCATCTTATAGTCATGGGGCTTAAATTTTAAGAAATCAAATGTTTGGAAGAATATGCCACATGGTTTAAAGACTATTCAGAAAGAAAAAGGAATTCCTAGAAAGATTTGGCACAAAGACAGAAACATGGAATAAGTGTGTAGTTAACTAAGGACTACTTTGAAGCTCAGTTGCAAATTCTGGTGTGTTTGTTTTTAAATGAATCTCAATAATAAGCACACTCCATACAAGCATAATCCTACATGTTTCCAACAAGCCAAAATAGTTTCAGTATCAGAATTTACTTGGGTTCTGTTTGTATAAAGCATAAAAATAAAATTTAAAAATAAGAGTAATAATTTGGGGGTCTTTTATAGCAAAAATCTATTTTGACAGGAAAATTATAGCAATTGTACCTGTAGTGTATAGGACTGGAACTGCTTAAAATGAAGAGAAAATAAAAGAGTATTTGTACGTGTGTTTTCATATTTGAATGTGGATACTCTATCAAGAGAAACTAAAAATTATGTCTTATAGGTCATTCTCATGTTTATGACAATCTTGTGATTACATGTATTTAATGTTAAATATTTCTTGACATTTTTACTTCAATTATTTTTAGCTATTACCCACAAATGCGGTAAGGCTGACATAATTACCCCTTTTAAGTCACAAAAGACATGTATTTACCTATTTGTTATAATGCTTTTCAAGCTAGCATGCTGTTACTGTGACAAGACTACTTGGAACACACAGTAGGCAAAATCATATCGTATATTGCACAGCAACTCCAGTAGCTGAATGTTAATTTAACCAGTAAAGACAAAGTAATTATGATAATAAGAATTCCTATCTTTTGATGGAGTTAAAAATGGAACTCAAATTGTTCTTATATAACCCACTGGCTTAGCAATCACTAGGAAAATCAACCAGAGTACAAAGTATTATTTGTCAAGTTACAACTGGTTACTAGAGACCCTGGTAGAAGATTTCAGTGTAGTGTCAGTGTGGATATTAGTGACAAATTTATTAGAGTATTGGACATGAGGGGTGGATATTTTTTTAACATCTATCACCTCCATATGACAAAATTATTTTCAGTAATATGAAAGGAACAAGAATTATGGCCAGAAAAGGGGTGCAGGTAGTAAAAATTATCTTTTATTGAATAGATATGTGTTGTGTTTAGCTTCTCTACAGACAGTGCATTCCCCTTATTGCCTACATCGGGGGTGAAACCACCCTGCTCTCAACACATCGCTGCATACTCTTCTTTCTACTCACCATCCTGCTTTGTTTTGTGCCATTTACATCAACTGCAGAAAACATCCACAGATGTATGATGCCAGTCTCAAAGTTAGCTTTACATGTGCATCAATTATCACTTAGTGAGGAGATCCAAGGGTGCTTATCTATTAGCAAAATTAACCATTTTTAAGTAACTGTGTGGTACTGCTTCCCAGAGCCGTTATACAACACGATTAGTTCCACACCATATCCCACCATTTACACTATAAAGGCTTTTTCCCCCTTTCCCGTTTAACTGGAGAGGAAACTCGGAGCTGGCGTTAAGTGGACAGTAGACCCTCAGCATTTTTGCTTCAACTTTAAGTACATTCCTAGGCTTCACTTCACCCAGCCCCTTCCCCAGTCCTGGAATCTCTGTGCTCCTGTGCTCTTAGATTTCTGGGATCACTTCAAAGTTTCTGCATCCCCACTAAAGTATTAGGAACCTGTTATATCCCTCTCTTCGGAGGACTGGCTTTTCAAATAGGACTGCAGACTGAGTAAAGCTTGGCACAAAGGCCAACAGTGCAATTTCTGACACTGGGAGTGTTCTGCATTGGGTGATATAGAGCCTCCACCCTACTTCTCAAATTGTACCAGGTCAACCATTCCTTACTAATGTGTTCCACCCTGATAAATCATTACATGAAGACTGCAGACAGGGGGAATTAGGGCTTGTGTGATTACGGGAGCTTCTACCCTGATGAGAACAGATTTCTCAATCATTTTATGAAGTCACATGACTTTTCTATCCTAAAATTAAAACAAAAGACCCCGGACCCAGGCAGGTTTGGCAGCTATGCAATCATGACTACATCATTTACTGTCAGTTTCCTCATTGGAAAAATGTGGGAGCAAGGCAAGGGGACTGGATGATCTCTAAGTCTCTGTCACCTGCTATGCTTGTATTATACATGCAAGGAAAAATTTATGTAAACTAAATGTTATCACTTGCAGCCATGCTATTTTGTGAAAAGAGATAAGAGAAATTATTAACAATAGGAAAAAAGTGATAGTGGTGAAAATGATAATAGGGCTCATGTTAGGAAGGCAAATTGTGGAGTTTTAAGAGTATTTCTCTTATGGAATTTTCTTGGTTGTGTCACCCACACATGCACATATGAGGATTTTGGTAAATTCCACCTACAGTTTTTTTCTTTAATTCAACAACTATTTATTAAGCATCTACTATGTTCAGGCATTATATTAGGTGCTGGGAATTCAGCAATGAATAAAACAAGCCCCGTCCTCATGGACCTTATACTATATTAAGGAGAGATAGAAAATAAAGACGTATAAATGTTGAGAGTTTGGCTAGACTACCCCATAACATGTATCGATACATTGAAGTCATTTTGCCATACTGCCCACAACAGCCTTGAACTGACACCAGCTGCTATCTTGAATGCGAAGTCACAAATAAATCTGAGTTTCTGATATGACTCCCTCAACTGTGCTAAGCACTCTCCCCCATCTCCCAGGCCCTTCTCCTCGTGTGCCCCTCAGATTATACCAAAATCCTACTCTTGGTTTGAATCGGCCAATTCAGCATTTATTTGGGAATCCCAAAGTGTTCCACCTGAGGACCCTATTCAGGCATGTGCCCTGGGTGCTGCCACACTCAGTCTGCACCCTGACTTGGCCTCTCTCCATGGTCCCTCTAGAGGGTCATGTCCTCCAGGACCTGAGTTATAAGCTTGTCTTTTCGCTTTTCCTGGCAGCTTTTGTTGAGCTCCTCATGGCTCACCATTCAATATCCCAGGACTCTACTTAAGAAATGTTAACAAAGTCACAATAATATGTAAAATATACAGTAAGTCAGTAGTGATAAATTCTTTGGAGTTAAAAAAAAGGGTGGGGACGAAGAAGGATGACAAGGTCTGGGGGTGAGGGCGGGAGCGGGGTATAATTTTTATAATATAGTGTATGATGGCTGCAGAAACTGAAGGTAGGAAGGGCAGGGGGCACGAGTGAACCTTCTGGTAATTGGGAAAAGAGCAGCAAGTGCTGTGAAAAGCAGCATCCACGTGATTCGAGAAAGAGAAGTAGCCATGCTTGTCACAAAGATTGGTGAAGGCGTAATTGAGAAGTACTCCACTTCTCCAACTCAGTGTCTTGTTACTAACTAAACAATTTTAAAACAGCTATGATAATTTCACCAGATACCTAAAACCTAATTGCAGTCATAAACAACCTTCTGAAATACCAGCAAAGTCCATAGACACTAAGGATGATGATGCTTGACTCTCTGGATCCTAGGCAATACTATTTCTCAATAAAGGTATAGTCTGCTATTCAACTTGCCATTTTCTTTTCAGCTTTCTTTCAGTAACCTTTTTTTTTCTTTTTAGGACCTCAGCTCCAGCATACGTAAGTTCCCAAGGTAGGGGTCGAATCAGAGCTGCAACTGCCAGCCCATGCCACAGTCACATGGGATCTGAGCCACGGTGTCTGCAACGTACACAGCAGCTCACCGGCAATCCCAAATCCTTAACACACTGAGTGAGGCTGGGGATCAGACCTGAGTCCTCAAGGCCATTATGTCGAGTTCTTGACCCGCTGAACTGCAATGGGAACTCCTCAGTAACTACTAAGCCTCCCAATAAACTATGGAGATTTGCTAACTTCATTCTGCAAAGGAAAGAAACTGAAGCTTGGTGAGTTGACGTGGTGGACCAGAATCAGAACACAGGGCACCCATTCTTGAAAGCGCTCTTCTCCCTCCAATACTGTGCCTTCTGGGAGGCAGTTGTAATCAAAGACCTCACATCCTTTTTTTTCTTCCTCTAGTGGTCTTCTCTTTAGCACAAGTAACACGGAAGCTAAATTACTCACACTGAACCAATGCATATTTTCTCTAATTAGGTTTGTGTGAACACTTCTCTGCTTTAATTTTTCGTAACCCTTCCTTTTACAAATGGTGCCACTCAGCTGATGTGTGTTCTCTGGCAAGACTGCCAACAATACTTTGTAGTCATTTCTGAAATAAACTTTCATCCCAACTCCCTCTGTTTTCCACAAGCAAATGACTCATTCAAATTTCATAGGCAAGAGATGAGAAAAATGTAAATGTGATTCTTTAAATGTTTCCTTCAGGTTCAGGGAACGCACTTTGTAGGGGCTAATTGTCAGAAAGTTTAATTGTTACCCTGCATCTAGAGCTTCCTTCGTGTCGCACCATAGGTGCTAATAATGAGAAAATTTGACTGTACCTCCGCTGTGCTCTCTTCATTAAGCTAATGGAACATTTTCCTCTCATTTTCTCCCTAGGGTGGCTGTAGGAGTACAACCTTATAATTGTTGCTCTTACTGTAATTGGAGGTAGTAGGAGTATATATAATCTTATTGTCTTTCCTGTGTGGTGGCAGTTTATTTATGACCTATTGATAATAGGTCCCAGCCAGCAGCAGAAAACTGTGAGTATTGCATTAGCATTCCCTCCCAGGAGAGTGACTACTAAACAAAGACTATTATTAACCAGAAAGAACACATACTAGGGATGGCCCATCACACCAAATATAAACTTCATTACTGCAAAGATCGGTCCCTCTGGGTGTCATGAGGGTTTGGTTTTATTTTTTTATTTTTTTTCACTAAAACTAGTGGAGACTTTATCTTACCTCTCTCTTCACGAGTCTTTAGGGAGGCTCTCAAAAGCCACTGTCTACTTTCTTCACAGCTATGCAGAGACTTGTTTGGCCATTGAAATCCTTGGAGGAGATGGCCCTGGAGGAAAACTCAATTCTAATTCAGGACCACTGGGCTCCACTGAGCACAGTTTGGGGCCAGTAGGACCCTCCCCAAAAGAGGGGTGCTAAGATGCTCTGGGAACCCGTTAATCCAAATACAAATGAGGATATCTGCATTGCTACATCCTGACCTCTTACAATATATTTTGATGAAATAACCCTTTTACTATATTTTACAAGATGTAATGCTCTTCAGGACATTGAACATTCTCTGAAAATTCTCCACAATTTGTATATTGCATTTGGTCTTCATTAAAGGGTAACTGAAGAGAACTTGCATGTTTATTATTTTGCTGTTTAAAATCGTTCCATTCAAGGACACCCCTTTACTTTTAGACAGAAAGTATTTTCTAAGGGCAGCACACAGAGTTCATAAATGTGAAAAAATTAGCTTGGAATCCATGAGAACTTATCATTCTATAGTCTGCCCCCCCAAAGATACTGAATATCTAAGAATTTAATTCCAGACAAGATGCACAGTCCAATATATGAATTGTTAAAATTTATAAACTGTAAATAAGCATTTGTCAAGTATCTGCTACATGGCAAGTTCAGTGCTAAGAATCTTCACAGGTATCGTTTCATTTATACTCCTGTAGCAGGCAGAATAATGGCCTCCAAAGATGTCTATGTCCTAATCCCTGAATCCTGTAAGTATGTTGCCTTATGTGGCCAAAAGGACCTTAAAGATGAGGTTAAGTTAAGGATCATGACCTGGGAAGATGATCCTAGAGGCTCTGGGTGGGCCAGTGTAATCACAAGGATCATTGTAAGAGGGCGGCAGGAGGGTCAGAGTCAAAAAAGATGTGACCACAGAAGCAAAAGTTGCAATGATATAGCCATGAGCCAAGGAACTGTGGGCAGCTCTAGAAGCTATAAAAGACAAGAGAAGGGATTATTCCTCTAGAGACTCCACAAAGAATACAGCCTTGCTGACTCAACTCTGACTGCCAGAACTGTACATAATAAATCTGTGTTGTTTTAAGCCACTAAGTTTGTGGTATTTGTTCTAGCAGCAATGGGGCACTAATAAAATTCCGCCAGCTTTGCAAAACAAACTTATCATCTCCCTTTTACAGATGAGAAAACTATTTCAAGGGATTCGAGTGGCTTAGGAGTTCTCCTGTGATACAGCAGATTAAGGTTCTGGTGTTGTCACTGCAGTGGCTTGGGTTGCTGCTGTGGCATAGGTTGGATCCTGGCCACTGAACTTCCACATGCTGCAGGTGCAGAAAAAAAAAATTGGATTCATTTGAACAAAAAGAACAAGAAAAAGTAATTTAGACACCAAATTTCCCAAATAAATAGAATAAAAGAAAAAAGGTAGTTTCCTCCTGCCTCTTCTCACAGTGCACAGTGTGCAGATATTTTTGAGTGTAGCTGCATTCTCTCTTGAAGCAGAACCCATCCCAAGGCTCTGAAAAAGCTGCAAGATGCGTGAGTTGTGTAACTCACTAACTGGACATCCACCCTTTTGTCTTCAATCATCAGGTTAGATGATTTTTTAATGAGCTTAGCCGAATCTTTTATTTTCTAAAAATTTGGCAAGATTGTAAAGATTAATGCAGCATTTCTGAAATCAGAGCTTCTTGCAATTACCCCTCCTTTTGGCAAATATTTTCCTTTGTCTCATCATTTAAGTTTAGATTCTAACACTATTTATACCAGAAGTGAATACAGTCTGTGAGGGGAAGTGTTCCCAGTTGTGGCTCAACAGGCTAAGAACCTGACATAGTGTCCATGAGGATGCAGGTTTGATCCCTGGCCTCACTCAGTGGGTTAAGGACCCGGTGTTGCCATGAGCTGTGGTGAAGGTCACAGGTGTGGTTCAGATCCCGTGTTGCTGTGGCTGTGGTGTAGGCTGGCAGCTGCAGCTCCAATTCAACCTCTAGCCTAGGACCTTCCCTATGCCGCGGGTGTGGCCTTAGATAGAAAAAAAAAATAAGAAAGTCTGTGAGGGAAGGGACTTGAAGTTTCCCAGTTCATAATAACAACTTTAATCAGGTAGGGTCTTAGAGAAAGATGTCATATTTCAGTTTCAACTTCACTGCCTACATAAATGGAGAGCATACTTTCATACGGTTAATGGTCGGTTATTTTCCAGGTGTCCATCATCTTGTGGATCCCTGAGTTCTTCAGTAAGACTAGATATAAAGGTCTGAGCCACAGGGATTTGGGTTCTTTCTGGTCTTAAGTCTTTTAGTGTTATGTGTTCACTGCCCACCGTTCCTAGCTTGGGTGAATATTCTTCCCCTTTCTGTGTGGTACAAGTGAGGGCAGCCTCACTATCCCCACGTGACCTAGGCCTGGCCAATCGGAGTGTTCTACCTCCTGACCACAAAGATTGGTTCAGGGATCAGGAAAGATATGTGATCACAGAGGGTCCAGCCTTAACTGCCAGAGAGGGAAAGACTTTTATCTCCTTCTTTGGCAAGCTCTCAAAATAATATAATCCTATGATTCATGCATCTTGTGGCCATTCTTTCTGAACCTTGAGGGTCAGCCAACTGCTGCAAAAGAGAATGCAGCCAACACCCAGGAGCTGAGAGTTGAGAGAGAACAAAAACAACGAAGTTTCAACTTATCCAGCCTTGTCTTATCCTGTCCCTGGACTCTTCCATTATATAAACCAATAAAACACTTCTTCAGTCTTAAGTTAGTTGAATATGGATTTGTGATTAAAATAGAATATATTTTTAAATTTAATTTTTCAGAAAGGTGACAGCAGAAGCTCCCTTCATGGCTCAGCGGTAAACAAACCTGACTAGGCTCCATGAGGATGTGAGTTCAGGTTTGATCCCTGGCTTTGCTCAGAGGGTTAAGGATCCAGAGTTGCCATGAGCTGTGGTGTAGGTCAAAGATGTGGCCCAGATCCTCCATTGCTGTGGCTGTGGCGTAGGCCAGCGGCTACAGCTCCAATTCAACCCCTAGCCTGGGAACCTCCATATGCCACGGGTGTGGCCCTAAAAAGCATAAAATGAAATGAAATAAAATAAAATAAAATAAAGTGATAGCATACCTGAAGAAAAAGGTGTGTCACAAAAGCCTCCTCTTCAAATTGTCCCCTCTGCCCAGTTCCCACTCAGAGATTTACAGTGGTTCTTCATCTTTTATGGGAACTGTGTCATATTAGACATGTTGTTCTCCACCTTGCTTTTCACTTAATGATGTATCTTGTCAATCTTCTCCTATCAATGGTTAGGAAGGTTCTCCACTCCTTTATGAGGCTATATAGTATTACAGGATCCATTTTGATCAGAAGGACCTTGAAAACGTAGGTTGGTTTTGAGGAGCTGGATCAATTATACATAAGAGTATAGACCCTCGGCAGGGAACATACAGGATTTCTAGGCCCATTTTTTTTTTTTTTTTTTTT
>PVHT021183527.1:4727487-4755033 GCA_004024745.2 Catagonus wagneri | reverse complement strand
GCCCATTTTTTTTCACATCTTTTTTCACATCTTAACAAGCTTACTGTTCCCCAAAGATCAACATCAGACTTCAGAGTTAACTTTGCTGTGAAAATTATGAATGAATTATTAATCTTGAAAAATGAACCCAGGACAAGTAGAAGACCGTGGCCTAGGTTGTAATTGGAGATTTGCCACTCAGTTTGGTTTTCGAACATGTTTTCTCTGAACAGTATTTTTTAAAGATTTTTAACTACTCATTAATGTTTAAAATTTTTTAATTGGGCTATTTCATATTAGTATTTTAGTATTTCATTTTTTTTATATTTCATTGTTATTTGAGGTTATTTATTTTACACTGTGGCTCATACATTAATACCACCTTACTTTGTTGCCTGTGTTGTTCCAGTTTTGTCCATTGGTAGTTCTTTCTGGGTCGCTTTGATTTCCCTTTGACATGCCTAATTTTTTGGTTTCTTTTTGGTTTTGAGCACTTCCTCACTTTCTGGTACTACCGGATACTCCAGGTTCATCTTGAATATTCTCTGCTTCAGTTCTACAATCAGCCGTTTTTCTAAGGAGTCTGGTTTCTTTTACTGGAAAATGTCACATACCCCTAATTTGTGGCTGTGATTCTTTTTTTTTTCTAATGACTCCACCCCCCTGTCAACTTAAGAGCTATTTGAAATATCAAGGAAAGGGAAAGACACTGATAATTTTCCTCAGGATTAATGTAAACTTTAACATCTGACTCTAGCTTCCTACCAGACAAAGACTGTATTAGTTGTCCCTTATCTTAGAAGAACAGTGCTAGAAACTGGAATTTTCAGTCTTAACCTTGTACCCTTTAGAAATATTATTTAACTAATATTTTACAATCCATCTGAAGAATGCTAAATAGGTATTCCTAGAATTAGATTCAGTGATACTAAGTATTTTAAGAGCAAGAGCCCCATATGATAGTTAACATTCTTAGTCTTTGCATTTTTATTAGGAATAGCTAACAGATTTTATAAATCCCATACTCTGAGTTATTCAATGTGTGCATGGCTAGTGTCATTAAAAAAAAATACTTATCTTAAGGGAGAAAAAAATGTTTTCACTTTACACATAAAATGAATAACAAACTCTACAACTGAAAAAATTACTTCAGAAAGAGGCAGTTAAATTAGTCTGAAATCTATACTATATAAATGTGAATTCAAAGTTAATTGCATTTTTTCCCAAACAACTTTGACATTTGTATTTACAGATACAAGGCTCAACTCGACTGTCTGTGTCAAATGACATAATCTGGTTACTAGACTTACGATGGGATTTAAAAATTTTAATGAAAGGGAAAAAATAAAATATTCTTTTAAGGTAAGTTTTGCAATTCAAAGGATTTGTTCATTTGGGTCTGCAAGTTCCTCTTTTCAGCATTAGAGAGACTTGAAGGTAGTATCTTGGCTTCAAAGGCTTTTGCTTTCAAATCTAACTTTTACTTTGAAACTAACCAAAAAGAAACTAAGTATATCAGAACCATACCTAATCCCCTAGGAGTCAGCATTGCATCAAGTTTATTCAAATTAAATACTTCTTTTTTCTCTTCCACAAATAGGCATCTGGTAATAAAAGGCAAATCCAGCTGGGTCAGGATAAAACAGGCAATGTTCTCCCTTCACTAGTTCATTTGGAAAAGTCGTCTTGCTAATTGAGAAAAATTTAATGAATTTTACTTGTATTAAAGTAAAGGTGATTGCTTCAATGTACTTGTTTGAGAAAGTCATTACATTTATGTATTGTGTTTTCATGTAAATACTTTTGCCAAAATGTATTAGCAAGGAATATAATATTATGGTTCATGGTTCATGTAGTATCTGAAAAGAATAATTGTATAACTAATCAGTGAAAACAAAATAAATGTTCCTCTTGGGTTTGTATAATAAAAATGGAATTAAAATTATTCAGGCTCAAAAATGCAAATATAATACATCTTTACCAGCAGAAAAATAAAATTTTCAAGGCAAAACTTGTATGTTAAGGCCAGTGTTTCAAATCCTCTGAAGGTCCTAGTTTGATTCTAGAACTGATCTCATCAAAATTCACTGCATGCATTTTATAAAGTAATCAAATATTTCACTGTTTTAAAAACAATAAAATTATCATTCCTTCTCCTGAACAAGCTTACTGATATTCAGAACACATCTGGGGGGAAATTAATGCTAATCAGTGCAGTGGCAGCAACCAAAATAGCACTTTAATGTATTAAACAGTAATATAAGATTAAATTCACAGTAAACTCAAGAGCAAATAACCAATATCAATTTAAACAGATTAAATCCTGGGAAAGGGCAAAGGTTAGCAATGATCTGAAGAGATAACCAAAGTCTACTGAGAACAACACGCTTTGTATTAGACAACAGCAACCCCTACTGGAAGCTTGAGGCTGCCTGGACAGGAATACTCGGAGGCTTCAAGGATGGATGTGCAAGGAGAATGGACTTTGAGAAGATGCTCACACCTCCACCTGGAGTGGAGCTGCCATGAAATTCACAAGATCAGTCCCAGAATCTTTTCTTCTCCAGCATTGCGTAGTCACAAACCTCATGTTTATCACCTAGAATGTTTATATTTCTCAACTGTAGGTGACGAAGAAACTGATTCAGAATGTTTTATTAGTAAATATTTAGAGTGTCTTTTTCTTTAAGAAAGCTAAAATTTTGAGATAAATACTTGACATGAATAAGTATATCTGCTTAGGCAATGATTTTAATTAGACTTCTTTGGAATTTCCCCATAGTGCTCAAAATAGCTCCTATCCTTAATAAAGACTTAATAAAGACTGTTTCTGAGAGTGCTTTGATCTGACACCCCAACATGTATGGTGGCTATATTTATACATTTGAATACGGAAATGTAATACACACACAGTGTGTAATCTATGCTTCAAAGTGGAACCGAGGAAAGCCTCGGTAATACGGAAAGTCTTCACCATCAAGTTGGTCCTCTGTGTTCAGGTTTATTGCTTTTACTCTGTTATTCATTGGGTTTTATTCTATTATTCCTTGGGTGAGTAGCCATCCTTAAAAACCACTTACAAAAAGAAATATGAAAACTTCTGGGAACCAATAAAAGGCAATAATTTGACAATCAGACTAACCATACATACAACATCCTCTTTTTAAAGTTAACGTAGAAATGCCCAAGAGTATTTTGAATTCAGCAATTCCAATAAATCAAATATTTCAACCGGATTATGTCACATAACTAAAGGAAACCTCGCATTGACCTGACTTGCTAAACATGTTTAAAAGTCACAAGTAATAAGTATACGGATCAGAGAAATGAGCTGAAGAAAAATCAGGAGCCATCATTTTAATACATGGGGCAGAATCATAGACAGAATGGAAGAAAGAAGGAAACAAGCAAGCACTAAAACTAGGTTTGGTTTTATAAGAAGCCTAAATTATTGGGGAAAATGATCATGGAAACAGCTCTCAGCCCACCACCTCCAGCCCCAAATACTTTTGTGACTAACTTGTGAATGTTTTTTCTTTTTCTTTCTTTCTTTTTTGTTTGTTTTTTGTCCTTTTAGGGCTGCACCTGCAGCATATGGAGGTTCCCAGGCTAGGGGTCAAATTGGAGCTGTAGCCACCAGTCTACACAACAGCCACAGCAACAACAGATCCGAGTCGCATCTGTAACCTACACCACAGCTCATGGCAACGTCAAATTCTTAACCCACTGAGCGAGGCCAGGGATCGAACCTGCGTCCTCATGGATCCTAGTCAGATTCGTTTCCACTGAGCCACGACAGGAACTCCTGTGAATGGTTTTTATAAAAACTTACCATGGATGCACATTACCCAACCAAGAGGAGACCATGTACATGTTCCCAGACAGACCAAAGAAGAAGCTGACTTTCCTTCCTGGGATTTTTTGGAGTGCCTGGAGGAGGCCAGGAACAGCCAAACTAGAAGGTACTTTATTTAACCCTCCTGCCTGAAATATAGATTAGTCTCCTTGCCAATTAAAACTTTTTAAAATTAATTTTGCCATCTCTACTGTGAGTTTAGTTATATGAACTGGCATCTCCAAGTCCTGACCGCATAGGTAGATGCAAGCTCTGCAAAGTGTCACATTTGAAAGCCACAGAAAAGTAGATGCCAGCTTGTGGGACCCTCTGGCAGAATCTCTCTAGCTGCACACTTGAATAGGATCTCTACAGGACACCGGTTGTAGTATTCAAAGAGGAACACCAATTGATAAGTCAACAAACAGTTATTGACCACACTAAACTTACACAAAGTGAAAGTTTAGTGAAAATGATAATTCCTATTTGTTGATTATGTTAAGAGAGGCTGTAGGTAATTTATGGAGGTATACACAAAAATGTATGTAAAATTTTTCCCTCAAAACTTTATGCTACGAACTGAACACTTGTTTTCCTCCAAAATTCAAATGTTGAAACCCTAGTCCCCACCTTTGGGAGGTGATCAGGTCATGAGGATGGGGCTTTAATAAATGGGATCAGTGCCCTTATAAGAAGAGGCAAAGAGATGGGAGTTCCTGTTGGGGCTCAACAGTAATGAACCCAACTAGTATACATGAGGATGAGGGTTCAACCCCTGGCCATGCTCAGTGGGTCAAGAATCTGGCACTGTAGTGAGCTGTGGTGTAGGTCACAGACATGGCTCAGATCCCACATTGCTGTGGCTGTGGTATAAGCTAGCAGCTGCAGCTCTAATTCGACCCCTAGCCTGGGAACCTCCATATGCCGCAGGTGTGGCTAAAATCAGAAGGTGGCTGTCTGCAAACCAAGGAGACACAACAAGCTCTCACAAGACACTGAATCTATTAATACTTTGATCTTAGACGTTCAAACCTCCAGAACAATGAGAAATATAGATATTTGTTGTATAAGCCATCCACTCTACAGTAATTTGTTAGAGCAGCCAAGCTAAGACAGTGAAAAACCATAAGTAATTTACTATGATAAGCACAGTCCCAAGGGGTAAAAACATATAAATAAAAAGACTGAAGAACTACACATCAAAACATTAACAGCAGGGGAGTTCCCATTATGGCTCAGTAGTAATGAACATGGCTAGTATCCATGAGGACTTGAGTTTGAGCTCAGGCCTAGCTCAGTAGGTTAAGCAACCAGCGTTGCCCAGAGCTGTAGTGTAGGTTGCAGATGTGGCTTAGATCCCGAGTTGCTGTGGCTGACCACTAGCCTGGGAACTTCCATATGCTGAGTGCGGCTCTTAAAAAAACCAAAAACAGCCACTATCAGATGCCCTTTTTTTTTTTTGGCTTTTTGCCTTTATCTACAGCCGCTCCCATGGCATATGGAGGTTCCCAGGCAAGGCGTCTAACAGGAGCTGTAGCCGCCGGCCTTCGCCACAGCCACAGCAACGCGGGATCCGAGCCGCGTCTACAACCTTCACCACAGCTCACGGCAACGCCGGATCCTTAACCCACTGAGCAAGGTCAGGGATCGAACCCGCAACCTCAGGGTTCTTAGTTGGATTCGTTAACCACTTAGCCACAACGGGAACTCCTCACATATGTGCCCTTTTACTGTTTCTCCTCCACCTGCTTTCATTCATCACCATTTTCTTCCATCTTTGTTCCTTCATCTTTTTTCATATATTGGGTTCCTATCTCCCAAAAAAAGTTTATGTGGCAAAGAAAGAGTGTATATGGCTACTCAAAAACCCTAAACTCTAAATGTCAATTTGTTTGCTCTGAGGGATCCTCTTGGTCAATACTAAATAAAAAACAGCTATATTTTTCCTGGGAACCTTATCTAATTCATACTTCTGAATGCAAATACTTTCAATATCCAGACTTTATTCAAATGAGGCTTAGATAGAAGGGGAGGATGCAGATTGGGGGAGCCACTAGCAGTATCTGGGTTTAGTTGGATTTTGTTTCATTCCCTTCTCCCAACACTCCCCCATGAAAATACACGATAAATTCACTATTGATTTTGGCAGTTGAGAAGAGATGGGACTGAAACAGGAGCCAACACAGACAAACATTTCTTTTTTTTTTTACTCAAAATGTTAATTTTTTTCATTTATAATGATTTCTATTTTTTCCATTATAGCTGGTTTACAGTGTTCTGTCAACTTTCTACTATATAGCAAGGCAACCCAGTTACACATACATGTATACATTCTTTTTTTCTCACATTATCATGCTCCATCATAAGTGACCAGGGCTATGCAGCAGGATCTCATTGCTTATCCATTCCAAAGGCAATAGTTTGCATCTATTAACCCCAAATTCCCAGTCCATCCCACTTCCTCCCTAGACGAACTTAAAATATAATCAGGGATGTGGACTCTGTTGTACTCCATAGAGAGAGCGTACGGGTGACCTTGCCTACCAAGTTCACCCCAGGCCTCCTATTATATAAAATAACATATTTTCACATATATGTAACCACACTATTATGTTTATCTCTCTCACTGAATTCAAAACTCTAAACAAAGGATAAGAAACAACTACCTGGGGACTCTGAAAGATAAAAAAAGAACAAGGCAGTTTAAGGAAAGAGCTCAAAATATGGAGAAAAACCAGTATGGTGGTGGTAATTTTTCTGCTGCTTTTTTTTTTTTTTTTGCGGGGAGGGGGTGTCATTTTATGTTTTTTGGCTTTTTTTGCTTTTTGTTGTTCAGCTTCTACTGGAGGGTGGGCAAATCACTGAATAGATGAAGACAATAAAAACTTTCTGACCAGAGAAATAGGAAGAGGAATCATTGCAAGCTGAAGAGTTGGGGGGTGTAGGGAGGCTCTATTTTTCTATTTTTAATTTTCTTTCTCTCAGCCCTAACTGGAGGCTGGCTGTAGATCTTTCACTTGACCCTGCTATGAACTAGTGTTCACTCTGTCTCTGTCCTTTCTTTAGCTCAGGAATGAGCAATATTTTCTGCAGGATGGTCATGTTGGAAAAAAATTAAAATTTGAAATCCATATGAAAACATTTTGTTTCAGATCAAAAAAATAATATCTAGGAGTTTTGCAGTGGCACAGAGTAACAAACCCAACTATTATCCATGAGGATGAGGGTTTGATCCCCGGCCTTGCTCAGTGGGTTAAGGATCTGGCGTTGCTATGGCTGTGGTGTAGGCCTGCAACTATAGCTCTGATCAACTCCTAGCCTGGGAACTTCCATACGCCTCAGGTACAGCCATAATAATAATAATAATAATAACAAGTATATATATCTAAAACCAAGCATAGGAATTAAAACTTTCCTTTTTTTTTTTTTTTTGCTTTCACTACAGGATTTCTCTTAGTTGCTTTGTTTCTTTCTCTCTTTCTTTCCTTCCTTCCTCCCACCCTCTCACCTTCTCTCCCTTCCTTCATTCCTCTTTTTTTTTTTTTTTTTGTTTTGCATGAAGTTCAGAAATTGCATAGCTAATGTACACTGAAACACCTGGTGATAATGTTTCTTTTTTGAGCAAATTTTGTGGTAATATTGTTTTGGTACCTTTTTGCTTTTCATCTCTCCTTGATTTACCTTTTAATCTACTTAGTTACAAATATTAGATGCTTCATTAGGTCCCTTCAAACTGTGCTCCTTAAGAGAAATTTCTTTCCCATTTAAATAAAATAGCAATGTCCTAACACCCACAAAGTACTCCTTGAGTCATTTATTTGAAACCACAGATTTTATCAGTCATCTTTCTCTGTTGGTAGCAACCACAACAAAGATTTCCATTTTAGTTACACCCCATATCCAGACAATTTGGCCTCATAATTAGCAAGAAAATTCAACCCACTGTTTTCTCCTGTCCCACAGGAGAGGACAGAGTCTCTTGGTTGTTCAACACAGGAGGCAGGAGCGAGGCTCGGAGTGGGCCTGGCTGAGCTTGGCCATTCCTGGGCTGTTTCCTCCCATTTCATGAACTAAGCGATTCCTGAGACAAGATACCAGGCCACAGTTAATCATGATGTCTTCACTTTCACTGCCAACGGGCAAAGAATGCGAAAAGGAATAGAAACAGAAAACACACTGGATAAAGGAGATAGAATGCTAGTGTCATCTATTCAACAAAACGTTTGTCAGTCCCAAGAGGTGCTCTAAACATTGAGAAGGCCAGCCTACTCCTTGGTACGATCATCCCGTTTCTAATGGAATGGATTTCCTGATGATCACAGCTCAGAAGAGCTGTTTTGTCTTTTTTTTTCTTAATGACAGTCTTTGGGTGCTTCTCTTAAATCCTAAGTAATGCTTATTTTAAGATCACACATGAAGGCTGAAAATAAACTTTTTTTTTTTTTTTTTTTTTGCTTTTTAGGGCCATACCCACAGCATATGGAGGTTCCCAGGCTAGGAGTCGAATCAGAGCTACAGCTGCCAGCTTACGCCACAACCACAGTAATGCAGGATCCAAGCCACATCTGCGACCTACACCACAGCTCACGGCAACGCTATATCCTTAACCCACTGAGTGAGGCCAGGGATGGAACCCACAACCTCATGGTTCCTAGTCGGATTCATTTCCAGTGCACCATGATGGGAACTCCTGAAAACAAATTGTTAAATATATTATATCTTATATGTTTTGAAGTATATACATGTTTGGTTTTTGTAAGTTTGGGGTTTATGTTGTTTTTAAAATATTCATTTTATATACAACAAGGGATAAGGGGAATTCAGACAACCCTGATAAGTAAATAAGTCATGCTTCTTTTCACTTTATTAGTTATAAAGCAAGTGCAAAATGTTTGTTTGTTTGTTTTTTTAATGCAGTTGTTTCAGAAGTAATCTATCTGAACAATTCTTAAACTGGGTATGCATAATACAGCCATGTGTATGCAGATATCTGAACTAGTTATAAACTTCAAACAAAGCAAACTGAAGGGTATCAAGGATTTTTTTTTTTAATTATCTTTGGCTTGACACAGTTGAAAAGGTGAGAGCTTTTTGCCCTAATAGCAACGTAACAGAAAGATGAGAAAATGTTCACACATGCATAAAAATAAAGGAGAATTCCAGGCACAAGTAAAAACAGAAAAAGAACGGAAACTGTTAGAAACCTTTACCAGTGCATTCATGCTGACAGCACCATCCTAAAGTGGTTGAAATGTTTGCTGTGATCAAGAAATTACAAATCAATAAAAACGCAGACAAGTACATAGAAAGAGCTTAGCTGCACTGCACTAAGAAGACAGAACATAGGGTCCTGTGGGGAGAGGCAGCGTGTAGGGCGGAAGGGCAGGAAGCCCAGGGGAGTCTGCTCTCAGCAAGGCCGGGTTGTCACCTAGAGAAACATCATCTCCCTTATTACCCCACCATGCTTTTCTGCCACACATTAAACACCAGATGGACAGCCAGCTGTCAGAAAACACTGTCTGCTTGCCTCCTAAATGGGAACGGGAATGGAAGGAACCATTTTAGAGTTTTTTACTTTCATGTGAGAAGTGCTTGTAAGGCAGCAGGAGCTCGGGATAGGGGTTATGTGTTGCAAAAATGTCCAGAAACATCAAACATTACGCTCTCTACAGAAAGGTAGGCTCCAGTTTTAGCCGCTGATTCTTCTGGCTCAAGCTGAGGCAAGCAGTACACAAAGAACAGACAGGAGCCTGCAAACTACTGGCAGTCACCATGGGGTACGACAAACCAGTGAAGGCTAACTCCTAACTCAGGACATTGTGCCTTCTCTGTGGAAGAGTGGCTGCACCTGCGTCCAGCTGAAGCTTGTCCACATCTCCTCTGGACCTTTGGAAAACCCCACAGCAAAAAGAGAGGACTCTGGTTATTGAAGGTCCTTGTTTCTTATACATTTGAATGCTTATTCATATAGAGATTTCATTCCTCAGGCTTCACTGACTAAGCTTGAGTTTTTTTTTTTTTTTAATGAAGTATAAAATGAGGCACGACACAACTGTTTAAAATAATTTCTTCTTCAAAAACCAAACCCAAATGCAGTCTCCTTTTTCTGGGGGCATATGGAATTAGTCACATGTCTATAATATTAGCACTTATGTCTCCAACATAACCCTTCGACAACCTAAACTAATCACTCTTTCAATTATCCACTTACTGTTTACTGTAATACTAATCCTCACGGACCATTCTTTTGGGTGTCTTTTGCCAGTTGTCATGGTATATCAACTTTATAAAAATATCACTGTTTTCTTCCATAAGAAGTAAAAAGAAAAAGCATTTTCTTTCATCTAATATCATGGATGTCAAGTATAATAAGATATTTATGGATCTTAAGAACCGTCTGCCCATAGGATTCACTTCTCCAGTGAGCATTTCTTCAATGTGTATAAAGCACCCTATTATACCAGAATCAGTTACCCACTATTCTTTCTACTTTACAGAAAAGGCAGTAAAGGCCAATGGCGTGATTTCTGCAGATCCCTACCATGAAGTGCAGACTTGAGAAATTCCAGGAATACCACCAATAAAATAATGTAACTGCTATTATACTGTCATTTATTAGTTCAGGGACAGTATGAAGAAATCTGCACATTTCCAGCCTTTAGGGAATGGAAAACTGTGGAAAGAAACAACACTGCTTTCACCGCTTCTTTGGGATGTTCTCCTGTGTCGACTGTAGGACAGGATTGCTGACCACTGCTCACAGCTCCGGTGTGATCCTGAGCATCTCTGAGACCAGTGCTTCCTGAGCAGGAAATGTCTAGGGGTGGGTAAAGTCCTCAGCATGCTGAGAAAGCAGATACAAAGAGAACCGGTCTGCCATGGTAGGCTTTCTTTCCTATTTGTAGTTACATGGTTGGAAAGCCTCTGCTGGGTTAAGTATCTGTTCACTTCTGCACAAGAACACGGCTATTTTTTTGTTCACCAAACACTCCCTTCAAAAGTCAACCTTCAAATATCCTCGAAGGTAGAAAGGCAAACAAATGTGCTATTGTTCGCTCAGATGACACAGGGCACCTCCCAATGTTTGCTCCAATCTGCTAATACCCTGTAGCAGGTGGAAACAGTCAAAAGAATTCCCATAAGAACCATTTTCTCATTTGAACAAGATGGAAATGGCACTGGATTAAGTTCAAATATCATCTGTGACTATAGCATATAAAGACATTAAGGAAGTTTATAATACGGTGACAGCTACCCTTGTAACATTACTATCTCTTAAAATCTACCTTTATAGCCCATTCCCGCAACTTAAGAAAACACAGTGTGAAAGGGCTAATGACATAGCTGTTTTGTAGTACATCTAGTAATTCATGTATGTTTTAGCAATTCATTCACAGAGTCCAATTTAAAAAGATAAAATACATCAAAATGACACTGTGATTGCTTTTTCGTGGCCAGTCATATAATTCCTCATATGGATTACGACAGTCATCATGAGACACACAGGGGCACCAATGTCACCGAAAGCAAAAGGCTCTCTAGGAGATACAGATCAATCACTTGCCACAAATAATCTCCATGGAAATCCACAATTGGATATTCCTACTTAAGGTGACATAAAGAAGCAAGTAGTAGATAATCTGGTTTTTGAGTACAACTAAACAACTGAACATACAGAGAAAGCACAAATCCTGAATAATAGGTATCTATAGTACTAATGAGATTATAAGTTCTTACAACTTGTCTAGTCACACCAGCCAATAAACTCAATACAGATGCTCTAAAATTTTATAAACTCAATAATGTTGGAGAAGTAACAGATACCACTGCCTTGGGAAAAACATCGCAAAAATAAATGAGATGAAAGTTTTGGCAGAGGAAAAGTTAAACAAAGAACCATAAAAAAAAGTTATCATCTTGGTAAGTCTGGTTTCATGTAGACTGGTGACTTATTTTAATAACAATTCAGCAGATAGTATCTTATGGGTATTTCTATGCTAACAGCAAATACTTAATACATATATATCGTTACGTATTTATAGCTGTTTAAACCAAGGAGTGGTTGTAATAAAAACATGAAAGTACAGAATATAGTATTTCTGGTGTCATAAAAGAAATCTGACAAAGATTTAACAAGGAAACGTTTAAAATCAGTTGTGTTTGTTATATGGTAAAGGTTTATCTGTATAACAAACACAACTGATTTTAAATTCTACCATATAACAAACAAAACTGACTTTAAACTTGATTCCTTATTAAATCTTTATTATCTCTGCTACATGTTATGTTCTGAGTGAAAGGTACACACGGGAAATACAGAAAATAGCCCTGATATGTCCAATACATCTTGTGATGAAACAATATGATCTGTCATAGTTACCAAGACAATATGGTAATATGTCATAGTTACCAAGAAAGACTAAGTGGTCCTTTTCAATGACAGCAGTAAAGAAAACATAGAAGAATCCATATCACAGGATAAAGATTTTCCTGAGGTAGCATTATTTCAGGGGATAAAACAAGGGAAAGTAGAGACAGACAATGAGACAGGAGTTAAGCAGGGGAGCAACATTTGAAAAACAACTTAGGTTATAAAAACTGGTAGACAAGTCTGTGGATATTTGGTTGGTTTTTCTCCAGTAGATAGAATTTTTTAATTATGTACATATTGTAAGGTATAAAAATTCATTATTTAAAAATTGAGAGTAAAATAATATAATAAATGTGAAAACACTTTGATAAACAAAAAGAACTAGGGAGTTCCTTGTGGCGCAGCAGAAATGAATCCAACTAGTATCCATGAGAATTTGGTTTTGATCCCTGCCCTCGCTCAGTGGGTTAAGGATCCAGTGTTGTCGTGAGCTGTGGAGTAGATCACAGACACGGCTCTGATACCTGTTGCTGTGGCTGTGGTGTAGGCTGGCAGCTGCTGCTCCAATTTGACCCTTAGCCTGGGAACTTCCATATGCCATGGGTGTGGCCCTAAAAAGCAAAAAAACAAAACAAAACAAAAACAAAAGAACTAAACAACTGTAAATTGTTATTTTGCATTATGTGATATTTCTATATTTTACACTCACCAAAATGTTTGTCTTGCTATTATTTATAACTGTCAATAAAAATGATGCTATAGAATACTGAATACAATGTTTGAACATACATTTGTCATTAATGTTAGTCAATATAAATTTAGTTATTATATTAGAATTATTAAATCGAATATTTTTCTTTGTATATGTTTAATTATGCTCTTATTTTCAGTTTCCTCATAAGATGTATTAGTTTCAATTAGTCGTTTTAAAAATTGCTTTTACTTGCTCCATAAGAATGAAACTCTGACCATAATTTTGATAATTTTTATAGTATTATAGTCTAATATATTATATCCCTTCTTTATCTTAGGAAAATGAATATGGGATAATTATTCATTACAAATAATCTATGTCTATAAATGGCACTCTATCTGAAGCAAAGGAACCTGTTGGCAGAGATGGTCATCTGAAAATTCACAATTTAAAAATTCAGTTAGGAGTTCCCGATGTGGCTCAGTGGTAACAAGCCCGAACAGTGTCCATGAGGATATGGGTTTGATCCCTGGCCTCACTCAGTGAGGTAAGGTTCCAGCATTGCCATGAGCTGTGGTATAGGTCACAGACACAGCTTAGATCCTGCATTGCTATGGCTGTGGCCAGCAGCTGTAGCTCTGATTTGACCCTAAGCCTGGGAACTTTCCATATGCCACGAGTGCAGCCCTAAAAGGCAAAAAAAAAAAAAAAAAAATTCAGTTAACCAATTAAATAAACTCAACTGCTTTGGTTTACTTGATAGAGACATAGTTTTGGTCTTGTTTTGTTTTCACGGTCAACCTCAATATCATAATATATTTTACTTCTCTCAGATCCTATGATTTCTTTACCTTGCTATTTTATCAAGAAATTAAAAGTATAAGACGATTCTTAGAGATCCCGTCGTGGTGCAGCAGAAGCGAATCTGACTAGGAACTATGAGGTTGCAGGTTCGATCCCTGGCATTGCTCAGTGGGTTAAGGATCCGGCGTTGCCCTGAGCTGTGGGGTAGGTTGTAGACACAGCTCGGATTCCGCGTTACTGTGGCTGTGGTGTAGGCCGGCAGCTACAGCTCCGATTAGACCCCTAGCCTGGGAACCTCCCTAAGCTGCAGGTGCGGCCCTAAAAAAAAAAAAAAAGACAAAAAGACAAAAAAAAAGAAATTAAAAGTATAAGAAGATTCTTATATTAATATATCTTAAGTTTCTTACTTTGACTTCTAAGCTCTCATCTTACAGTTTATGAAAATACAGAAACTATTACCAAAATACACAATTTCAACATATTTATACATGTTTTTACTTCCAGGCAAGAAATGAAACAGTATTGCTGAGAAAATTGTTAGAAATATGAACTACATCTCAGTTGTGATCACCTTAAAATCCATATACTTTTATTTGAACAAACAGTAGCAAAATTCATTGACATAACAGTAGCAATTCAGGATACATTATAATTCAATCATGAATTTGTCAGATCATTTGGACAGACTGTTTCAACAATTTCCATTTCTCACATGGAAATCAATGAAGTTAGAACACACCCTCACATTATACACAAAAATAAACTCAAAATGGCTTAAAGACTTAAATATAAGACGTAGTGCCATAAATTTCTAGAAAAGAACATAGGCAAAACATTCTCTGACATAAATCGTACTAAACTTTTCTTAGGTCAGTCTCCCAAGGCAATAGAAATAAAAGCAAAAATAAACAAATGGGACCTAATCAAACTTACAAGTTTTTGCATAGAAAAGGAAACTATTAAAAAAAAACAACAAAAAGACAACCTATGGGCTGGGAGAAAATATTCACAAATGATGCAACCGACAAGGGCTTAATTTCCAAAATATACAAACAGCTCATACAATTCAATAACAAAAAAAATAACCCAATCAAAAAAAGGCAGAAGACCTAAATAGATATTTCTCCAAAGAAGACATTCAGATGGTCAATAGGCACATGAAAAGATGCTCATCAGTGCTAATTATTAGAGAAGAACAAATCAAAACTACATTGAGCTACCACCTCACACTGGTCAGAATGCCATTATTTAAAAGTCTACAAATAATAAATGTCAGAGAGCGGATGGAGAAAAGGGAACCCTCTTACAACTGTTGGGGGGAATTGAAATTGGTGTGGCCATTGTGGAAAACAGTATGGAGTTTCCTTAAAAAACTAAAAATAGAGTTGCCAATATGATTCAGCAATTCCACTCTTGGGCATATACCCAGACAAAACTATAGTTTGAAAAAAAAAAACACACACCCACTATGTTCATAGCAGCACTATTTACAATAGCCAAGACATGGAAATAATCTAAAAGTCCACTGACAGATGAACAGATAAAGAACACACACACACACACACACACACACACACGATGGAATATTACTCAGCCATAAAAAGAATCAAATAATGTCATTTGTAGCAACATGGATGGACCTAGAGATTATCACAGCAAGTGAAATAAGTCATGAAGGGAAAGATAAATACCATATGATATCACTTGTAGAATCTAAAATATGTTACAAATGAATTTACCAATGAAACAGAAACAGACTCACAGATCACAGAGAACAGACTTGTGGTTGCCAAGGGCGAGGGGTTTGGGAGAGAAGGATTAAGAGTTTGGGATTAGCAGATGCAAACTATTAGATATAGGATGGATAAACAGTAAGCACGGGGAACAATATTCGATATCTTGTGATAAACCATAATGAAAAAGAATATGACAAAGAATGTATATATGTAAATGTATAATTCAATCACTTTTCTGTGCAGCAGAAATTAACACAACATTGTAAGTCAACCATACTTCATAAAATTAAAAACAAAAACAACAAAAAAACCCCAACAAACCCCAATTTCCATTTCGGCCTCTTGTAAGTATAATAAGCATAATCATCCTTGCTGGATGCTATGACTTTAGAAGAACATGTTTTTGGAAAAACTTTGCAGATTTTTAAGTTTCTAACATAAGAGAGGAAAGATATTATTTATAAAAGTAATATCTGCCAAGAGGCAAATTTTATCTCATATATTTGAAACCATGTCCCTATCCATATATAGGTGGTGTTCCATCCAACTTCAGAGGAACACAGTAGTTCATGAAACAAAATCCAGAATTTGCTTTTTAAAAATAAAAGTTAAAGAGCCTGAGGAATAAAGCAGATAAGCTGACTTAATTGTCCAAATCCTGAGGATTCTTTCATTCATTCTACATAATGTCTAAATCATGCCAATGCCATAGATTCCTTTGCTGATCTTGTTTTGAATTTCCCAAGTGAAAAGCATACCCAAGAGGCAAAATTCAATTTAGAACTAGGTTCAGTGAAAGCCATGGACATGGCTGGTCATGATGAAACAGCGGCCTCTTCCGCCTACTTGAGGAGCTGCCCAGCTGTCCCAGGGATGATGTTTCCACGGCTGTCATCTACCACCTCTCTGCACCTGTCTCTGAGTAAAAGAGTACTTGCAAAACCCCGTAAGTCTCTTTCGTGGCTTCTGTGTCTAATAATTTGATCACTAAGCAAAAGACCCATTTCCTTGTTCTCATAATTAAAAAACAATTTTATTATTTCTAATTTTTTTTCACATTATGGTATCACTACCCTTTCCTTCATAGAGCACATCGCATTTACAATAACGTTTGTCTAAATCTGCCTTAAACCTCAGCTGACAAAATCACCTGTTTGTAACTAGCCATTCCTTTCTTTTTAGATTGTTCTTTTAAACAAAGCCCCGTGATGATACACAGCTGGCTAAAAGTACAACATTAGGTGACCATAGTATGGGCAGAAACCTCTTAGAAATACCAGAGGTTGAAAGGAAATTCTTCTTTTCAGATCCAGTAAGGTAGGAACAGTCTTTCAGCAAGTAGCACAGAATTAGCAGGTCTTAAGCCTTGGATCATTGACAGACGTATTGCAAATCATTGACCTCCTGGAGTTTGTCAAATTTACCAGAATAACTTGGACTTTCAGTTTGGCCTGGTGTGTCCTCAAGAAAAGAAATCAACTACAGTTTAGGTTTGGGACTAAGAGAGATTTATAGATTCACAATGCTTTCCTTGTGTCTATTAGCTTTGAAAAGTAAGTTGCCATTTCTTTCAAAGATTATTATCGTAACTATTCAGCAACGTTAAACACTTCTTTTTGAAACATTAGATCTTTCTAAAAGTGCAATATGAAGTTTGTTGATTATCAGAGTACTTTTTAAATGAAAACATTTATTTTTTATAAGTGTAAAAAACTATTTTTCATTTGTGCTTTCAGCTACTTATATTGTGTTGATTTAAACTGTATAAATCATTTCTACTTTCCAGGTAAAACTGCCATGATTCTAACAGGCAATTTTACATTACAGAGAATGACACTTACAGTTTTCAATAAGTAGATTTCTTTCTCAGGTCCAGAGTCACACACTGTTTATAAAAAAGTGTAAAGAGAACTTTTTAGTTGTGTTGGACTGTGTGCATTGACATTGATAATATTAGATAATATTTTCCTAACTTATGCAATAGTCTCTTCATATTTCTGGAGGATAAAACTAGTTATATGGAGGAAGGGGAATAGGGAGACAAGTTAGCTGAAATATCAACTAACAATCAAAATATCAATATAAGATATCAATTATGATAGTAATTGTCATAATTACATAATTGCAACCAATTCCAAAAAACAAACAACATCCCTGTCTTTAAGCCACCTCAATGTCTTGAGTTGCCTGGCATGCTAGCTTCTCTATTCTCCATTTAAGACGCTGTGATGATATGGGCACCCCCTCACTGGGGTTCTAATTCACTGACACTCAGAACATCGAGTCAGAAAATGCATAGACAAGTGACTAAGTGTCACAGCCATGCCTACAGCATGCGAAATTTCCGGGTTAGGGACCCAAGCCACAGCAGTGGCAATGACAGATCCTTAACCCACTGATCCACCAGGGAACTCCAACCAACATATTCATTTTTCATGGATGGCAGGTGGGGTTCCAGCATTCACATCCTTTACACAGTGGTATTTAGGTGGCAAGTGACTCAGCTCATAATATATCACAATCTAGGTAGTTCAAGAGGCACTGGTAGTGTGTTTATTCTTTCCTCCTTCAAGTTTCCTAAAGAATAAGGGGAGGAACTCATATTATCTGATGTGTTTGTCGGACTCCACTAAGTACTTTACAAATTCGTCCTGTTATCGAGTGCCATTATATACCATACACTATAAATACTAAGCTCTTGGGATATAGTGGTGACCTAAATATAAGACAGACTCCAAAGGCCACATATTGTATGATTCCATTTATATTCTTTTTCGTTCTTACAACAACCCTGTAAGATACATATTATTAACTCACATATTATACATAAAATTGCACTTTCTAAATATTTTAACTCACATAAAAATATTAACAATATAGTCATTTTACTGACTATGTTTTGTTTTGGGGTTTCTTTCCTTTTTTTTTTTTTTTTTTTGCCTTTTTAGGGCTGCACCCATGGCATATGGAAGTTCCCAGGCTAGGGCTCAAACTGGAGCTGTAGCCGCTGGCCTACCCCACAGCCATAGCAATGACAGACCTGAGCAGTGGCTGCAACCTATACTACAGCTCTCAGCAATGCTGGATCCTTAACCCACTGAGTGAGGCCAGGGATCAAATCTGCGTCCTCGTGGATGCTAGACAGATTCGTTTCTGCTGAGCCACAACAGGTACTCCCTCATTTTACTGTATGTTTAAAAAGGAAATCCAGAAAGTATATGTTTTTCTATGATGAAAGAAAAGAAAATTTGGATTATTTTCCCCTATTGAGATCTGATAATAGTTTCCTTTATTCTTAAATATTGATGATGTGTGGGTTTAGCTTTTGGACAAACTCACAAAAATCAAATTAAAATGATAAAAATAGGGAGTTCCCATTGTGGCGCAGCAGTTAACGAATCCAACTAGCAACCATGAGGTTGTGGATTCGATCCCTGGCCTTGCTAAGTGGGTTAATGACCCGGCATTGCCATGAGCTATGGTGTAGGTGGTAGACTTGGCTTGGATCTGGTGTTGCTGTGGCTGTGGTATAGGCTGGCAGCTGTAGCTCTGATTAGACCCCTAGCCTGGGAAACTCCACATGCTGTGGGTGTGGCCCTAAAAAGCAAAAAAAAAAAAAAAAAAAAAAAAGATAAAAATACAAGAAACCCAAGTTAAAAAAAAATGGGCAAAGGATTTGGATAGACATTTCTCCAAATAAGATATACAAATGGCCAGTTAGCACAGATGCTCAATATCATTAGTCACGAGGAATATGAAAATCAGAACCACAAAGAGATATTACTTCCCACCCGCTAGGATAGCTGTAATCAAAAAGACAGATGGTCTTGATGGTGTTGGCAAGAATGTGGCGAGCTTGGGGTCCTCATACATTGCTAGTATGAATGTAAAATGGTGCAGCTGCTGTGGAAAACACTTCAACAGTCCCTCAAGGAGTTAAACTTACTATACCACTTCCAGGTTTATTCACAAAAGAATCAAAAACAAATACTCAAATAAATGTTTGTACTTGAATATTCATAGCAGTACTATTCACATAGCCAAGAGGTGGAAACAATCTGAATGACCATCAGTTAATGAATAAACACAATATGGTATGTTCATCCATCCAATGAAATTTAGCAATAAAAAAATAAAGTACACATACTCCTACAATATGCATAAAACATAAAACCATTATGTTAAGTAAAATAAGCCAGATACCGAGGGTCGTACACTGCACGATTTCATTTATATGAAATGTCCAGACTAGGCAAATCTATAGAGACAGAAAGCAGACTAATGGTTGCCATGGGCAAAGGGACAGTGATTGCCAATGGCACGGGATTTCTTTTGAGGGGGAATGAAATATTCTAGAATTAGATAGTGGTAATGGTTGCACAACTGTGAATATCCAAAAAGCTACTAAATCGCATATGTTAAATGGTGGGATTTTATGGTATATGAATTACACGTTGATTTTTTCAAATTTGAAGTAATCTGGACCATTGTTCTAATAGAAATCTAATAGAAAGTGTGACAGTACAAGCAGGCTCACACTTCTCAGCTTGTTTTAGAAATTATTTCACAGGGAAGTTTTGAGTTTTGAAGAAAGGCAGCAAAATCCAGGGATTTGTTACCAAGCTGTGGTTTGAGCTTTAGATTCCTAGGAAATAACAACTCATGATTTATGACATCTCATGTCTGGATACTTTATATTTTGTACTCCAATTCCTACAGATATAAATGAGATTAGCTGGAGTTCCCTGGTGGCCTAGCAGTTAAGGACCTGGCACTGTCATTCCTGTAGCTTGGGTTACTACTGTGGCTTGGGTTCAGTCCCTGGGCTGGTAACTTTTGTGTGCCAGAGGTGCAGCCCTCCATCCCCCCCAAAAAAGGGATTAGCTTTTTGAAAAAGGATTTCCTTTAGAGATGTGTAAAAATATTAAGGATAATTTTACTCGTCAGGTAAGAAATACCTTGCAATTTCAGTTTTAGAATTTTTTAAAAGTATTTTTGTGTGTATGCACTTTTATGTGTGTACAACAGAGAAAATTTGTACATCTTAAGGTTCCATTAGGCTTAGAGTAAGATTTAAGCAAAATATCAGATTAATGTTCCCAGTTCTTAGTATATTTGGCATTTTGCAGAATCTGGTCCTGTATGTGAAGTGAATTTTAAAGGAGATGATATTTTCACATTTCTTCATTAGCAGATATCAAGTAATCTTTGACTTATAAAAGATTTTTTGGTCTCCAGGAATGAAGAACTGGGTTGGAATTATGGATTAATTAATTAGAAATTAAATGGGTTAGGATTTAATTGGTTAGGATCTAGTAAACTTACCAGTTCCTTAAACTAGCAGTGCTTTTTTCTACCCCAAACATCCTTGTCTTTAAACTCTAGAATCCTTGGATTCAGCTCTGCTCTGACTTGGACCAAAATGAAGTTCAGAAATGTTATGGGCAAGTTTTGTCTTTCATTAATCCAGCTCAACCTAAAACAGGCCATGTAGGAATCAGACTTGTAAGAATCTCTTGTTAAGAAATTTGAGGCTGGAGTTCCCGTCGTGCACAGCGGAAACTAATCCGACTAGGAACCATGAGGTTGTGGGCTCCATCCCTTCCCTTGCTCAGTGGGTTAAGGATCTGGTGTTGCCGTGAGCTGTGCTATAGGTCATAGGTGCATCTTGGATCTGGCATTCCTGTGGCTGTGATGTAGGCCAGCAGCTATAACTGCGATTGGACTCCTAGCCTGGGAACCTCCATATGACACGGGTGCAGCCCTAAAAAGCAAAAAAAAAAAAAGAAGAAGCCAAGTATAGCTCTCCAGGAGGAAGGCGTGCTTTGGAATAAACTATTAAAAGAATTATTCGTCATTCTGAACGTAAAGTGAGATGCTCCATTCTTTTCTTTCCATATACCCAAAACAAAAAATAAGAAAGAAAAGGAATGCTTGAATTGTCATTAAATTATATCCTCTTCTTTGTAAACTTGTGGTCCTCATAAAGCTGCATACTTAGAAAAACGTTCCATACAGAAAGAACCCAGACTCAGTAGTCAGCTGTATAATCCCTGATCCTTTTCCCCCTATACTTTTTTATTTTTTTTTAATTTAATTTAATTTTTTTGTCTTTTTGCCTTTTCTAGGGCCGCACTTGTGGCATATGGAGGTTCCCAGGCTAGGGGTCTAACAGGAGCTGTAGCTGCCGGCCTACACCACAGCCACAGCAATGCGGGATCCGAGCCACGTCTGCAACCTACACCACAGCTCACAGCAACACCAAATCCTTAACCCACCTAGCAAGGCCAGGGATCGAACTTGCAACCTCATGGTTCTTAGTCAGATTCGTTAACCACTGAGCCACGATGGGAACTCCCCCCTATACTTTTTATAATAAATTCTTGTAGTGCATTTATTCATGATTTTCAAAGACATTTCCATTGGTTATGAATTTGGGCCAATAATAGTCACATTTTCAGGAATCTTTAAAAGGACAGTATTTATCATTAGCTAGATTCAATGCAACATTGATTGTTAACATTTTTAAATATTTATTCAACTGAAAAGAAGATAAAATACACAAACATGGAATTTGGAATACTATAACTTTAATAGGATGTATGATAGACTTTGAAACAAGGTAATGTTAAATAATTTAGTAGATCTATATATGACAGAAGATAGGATGTTGAATTTTTAAAGCTATAGAGCCTCCTGGAGAAGAATAAAAACAGGAACAGTCTGAGTATAGTTATGCTCAGAGGTGGCAAAAATAATGAAACAGACCTATAATTCTATTACTCTAAGACATTGTGATAATACAGAAAATAAGATTATAAAAATTCTTAACACTCAAGGAAAAAATGAACCATTCAATAGGAGTAGGACAATTTGGGGCAATTGATAATCCTCCTATACTTTGCAAAGCCAATGGAGAGACTAGATAGAATAGTGACGCAAACGATGACTCTGAACACAAGGGGTAATGTGTTGGGGGTTTGCTTCCGTTTTGCCAGCGGTTTTCAGACTTCTTAATGTCCTGAGTCCTTAATCCTGGGGAAAAGCTGAGAATATACTGGTAGCTCTGGGGATGAGGTCATCATGATATTCATGGTCTGAGTTAGCAAACACAGGACACAAGTGTGGTAATACCCTCCATCATGACCAGCATCTCTAATTGATCATGACCCTTGGTCCCAGATCTGTCCTTGGAACCCTTTTCAGCTTAGTACTATGTAGGCAGCCACTAATTTTCAATTAGATCTGCCTCAAGAGAACCAGCTCATTCAACGTAGAATGTTCAAGGGCGTCCAGCAGGTGGCAGGCAGGGAGCGACTCATTAGGAAGGGGGCCAGTAGGGGCAGAGGAAGGAGGAATCCCAAGGTGCTAAAGAATGCTAAATTTAAAAAGAACAAAGAGTTGACCAAATCTAATTGTTCCCTCCCCTTCATAGACAGACACATTGATGACACAGGTGGCTTCTACAAGACTGTAAGTGATGTTATACAAAAAAAAAAAAAAAAAAAACAGAGCACTCTAGACTTGAAGTTGGGAGTTAGGCTGCCAAACATTGTAGTTTGCCTAGAACGTTCCTTTGAGTTTTTATACGTATGTATTACATATTTAAATGTCTGTGTATTCCTGCTAACAAAAGCAATTTATTCTTAATTCGAAAATTTCAGTGTTAGTAAAACATGTAATGAAGGAAATAGTAAAGATACTCTATAATACCTCTGTTAGGGAAATAACGACTCAGTGATTTTGTGGCTATTCCTCCATATTTTTCATGCATATTTAGTTTCATCTTTTTAACTGCATGGTATTCTACAACTGAAGGCCTCATATTTTACTTAGCCAGCCTCTTTACTGATGGGCTTTGAGTTGAGGACAGTGTTACTCCACTGTAAACAGTGCTGCAATGAACATCTTAGTACATATGTTTTTGTGTTCTTATGCAAATATTTCTGTAGGAGGAATCCCTAGAAAGAAAACTGCAAGAATGGAGAGTGTAAACATTTGAAGTTATAAAAAAAATTGTTAAATTGACCTCCAAGGATGTTGTATCAACTTAAACTCACACCACAGACTAGACTGCCTGTTTCTAGTTTGTTTAAGAAACGCCAAAATGATAAGCGAAAATTATATTTAAAATTAGACTCAGGGAGTTCCCATATCATGGCTCAGTGGTTAACAAATCCTACTAGCATCCATGAGGATGGGGGTTCGATTCCTGACCTCACTTAGTGGGTTAAGGATCCAGCATTGCCGTGAGCTGTGGTGTAGGTCACAGACGCGGCTGGGATCCCACGCTGCTGTGGCTGCGGCTGCGGCATAGGCTGGTGGCTACAGCTCCAATTGAACCCTTACCCTGGGAACCTCCTTATGCCACGGGTGCGACCCTAAAAAAAAAAAAGCCAAAAAAATAAAATAAAATTAGACTCATACAGTCTTAGGCAACACTACTTAATAAAAGGAAAAGAATATGTGTCCAAAGGGAACAGTTGCCAGTTGTCAGGGCAAGCAGATATCACAAATATGCCTTGTTGGATTTAATTGATTTCTGCAATTCCTCACCACTATCAGAATGGAAAAATAGGACACTACTTATCTGGTTTCACATTAAAGGAGTGAGATAAAAGGAAAAAGTGGAAACTTATTGTTAATAATGTAGTATTTTTTGAAACTCTGTTCCAAAACTTTGACTCAAGATCAAGACAGTACACTACTGAGAATAATGTAACATAAAAAATTAGTTTCCTAAAAGTGACATCCTATTTTCTTCATCAAATACCTGTATTTGGAAAAACCCATAATAAATTTAGGTGGAAAAAAATTCATGCTTTTAAAAAATCATTTCTTATTTACTTAATACACAAGGAACTGTGAGGAAGTACAGCTTAACGCACAACATACTAATAGTGAATACTGATAACTACTACCATCTTTGAGAACTAGCCCAGGTACTATGTTAAGTGCATCACAAGCATTATCTCATTTAATCCTTATTATAACCTTACAGGTAAGTACTGTCATTGTTCCCTAGATTCATAATTCCTTTTCTCTGATGAAACACTTTAAGCATAATCACAAATATAGTGATTTGTAATGCTGGAACACACCCTAAATTTCATCTTCCTCCTATGACTCAGTTCTCCCTTGAAGGGGATTCTGATTGATTACATCTTTACTTTCCCTATCTTGGGTATTGTGAGGATTAGATATTCACATGAAAACAGAACATGTAATCTGTTCTAGACTTGCTTGCAAACCGAAAGGGAGAATTTTAAACATGGTTATGGATCCTCTCAGCTGGGGTGAGCTGAGAAGGCTGGCACCCTGTTCTTAGGATGGCTTTGCTTCACTTTTTTCTTAAGCTCAGTTGGGCAGAACATGGCTTTGCTCTTCTAAAGTTTTCTCAGCACAGAAGAAGGTCTCAACAAGTCCTAAACAAACAACAGGGAATAGATCCTTGGTGCTTATAGATAAAGGCAGGAGGACAATTTGCTTCACTGGTGAATTCTTGTTGGACAATTGAGGAGTTGCATTATGTGTAAGCAAGGAGAATGCACATAAAACCAAACCTACACCTGGCAGGGAAGGGATCTATACTAAAAAAGAAGCCTGCAAATCTTAGTAGGTACATGTTAGGCACGGCAGAGGCAGTAAATTTTGAGGTTTGTAAAAGAAAAACGGTGTCACAGAGGCAAAGGAAAAGAAGGGAGAAAATGATTGAATGCACAAAGGGGGATCAACATTCATTCTGCTTCAATACAAAAGTATATTGTATTCATATTAAAATACCTCTACTGAGCAACACCTCATCTGTACCCCAGTCTATTTGTAATAGATGTGTCATTCTGGGGCATACTGAAGAAGTCTCAGAAGATGAATAGTTAGAGGAAAGATGGTAATGAAGTAGCCTTGATTATTTTGCCACTTGATCAAAAATAATGAAAGAGATGAAGAGGGGGTGCATCTATGCAACAAATCCTAAATGAAAGAATATCAGGTATTACTGGCATTTAATACATTCTCAAATTAGAATTCATCTACATCTCTATTCTTCCTTCATTTGAACATTACTAGTTAATTAAACTCAGTTCTTGAGTAAAAATGTTAGGAGTGTCCAGTCATGCTTTCATCTAGAATTCCCCAAGAAAGGAGTATCTTAAAATGAATTTCTGGGCTTTAGGTTTCAAACTATCCTCTCTTTCAGGGCCTTTAATTGCTTTCTGTCCAACTGGGAAGTTAATCTCGAATGTTTTTAGTATGTTCAAGTTCTTTTTTTTTTCTTAATGAATTTTATTACAATTATAGGTGTACAAAAAAGGATGTTCAAGTTCTTGCAAGCTTTATAACTAAAGCAGATTCACAGTTGTGCAGAGAACAACCTTTGAAGTTACCATGCTTTGCTAGTATCTGAAATGCTTTGCTTTGATCCGTAGGCACCATTTTTTCCTAGGAAACTTTCTTGTGATTGTTGTATTTCCTGTCATGGAGTATTTTTATTCTACCATGTCCATATTTTTTATGAACCAAGGGTGACAAATATATTTTGCCAGCTGTGCTACCTTTGGTACTATAGGTAAGAGAAACAATACCACTGAAGTTATCTATATGATTTAAGTTCTCATTAGAGTGGATTTTAATTAAATAGTAATTTTATATTTTTATTGTTACTGTCTGGTATTTGAATAAAAACGGTGGAGTCATTTGTAAACATTATATGAAATGAGAAAAAGGAAGAAAAAACAAATACATTTCTTAATGAGCTTTATTTTTTTTTGTCTTTTTAGAGTCATACCTGCTGTGGCATATGGAGGTTTCCAGGCTAGGAACCTATGCCAGAGCCACAGCAACGCCAGATCCTAGCCACGTCTGCAACCTGCACCACAACTCATTGGCAATGCTGGATCCTTAACCCACTGAGCAAGGCCAGGGATCGAACCTGCACCCTCATGGTTCCTAGTCGGATTCGTTTCCGCTGCGTCATGGTGGGAACTCCAAACTGTATGTATTCTTTTATGTGTTTTTCTTTCTTTCCTTTTTTTTTGCTTTTTAGGGCCATACCTGCGGCTTATGGAGTTTCCCAGGCTAAGGGTCCAATCAGAGCTATGGCTGCCAGCCTGTACCACAGTCGCAGCAACGCCAGATCCGAGCCGAGTCTGGGAACTACACCACAGCTCACAGCAATGCCACATCCTTAACCCACTCAGCGAGGCCAGGGTTCAAACCCACAACTTCGTGGTTCCTAGTTGGACTTGCTTCCGCTGTGCCACGATGGGAACTCCATTCTTTTATTTGTTATAGGAGTAGGTTTTGGGAATTTTTTATGAAAATATTTAATATTTAAAATTTAGTGACATAGTTAATAATTATATTGCATATGAAACTATATTTATAAATGTAATGGGAAAGAGAAGAAAAGTCAAGGGGAAAAAAAATAAAACTTAACAAGGGAAGATGAAAGTAAAAGTGAAAAGAACCAAAATCAAGGAAGAGCATGAAAGAAAAAAAAAAAGAGAGACATAGATATAAGAAACAGAGAGAGGAGTTCCCTTGTGGTGCAGTGGGTTAAGAATCCAAAGTTGTCACTGACGGTCACTACTGTGACATGGGTTTGATCCCTGCTGATCCCTGGCCCAGGAACGTCCACATCCCACTGGCATAGCCAAAAAAAGAAAAGAGAGGAAGGAAAAAGGGGGTAAACATGAAGAGATTATTCTCTGCAAATCTTACCAGAGCTGTTGCTGTCACTTTAATTTTTTTTTTTTTTTTGTCTTTTTGCCTTTATGTAGAGCCGCACCCGCGGCATATGGAGGTTCCCAGGCTAGGGGTCTAACAGGGGCTGTAACTGCTGGCCTTCGCCACAGCCACAGCAACGCGGGATCCGAGCGAGCCGTGTCTGCAACCTACACCACAGCTCACAGCAACGCCAGATCCTTAACCCACTGAGCAAGGCCAGGGATCGAACCCGCAACCTCATGATTCTTAGTCGGATTCGTTAACCACTGAGCCACAAAGGGAACTCCCGCTGTCACTTTAAAATATCTACACTTCATGACATGTGTCTTTATTTCTTGAGTACTCACAATACTAGGAAAGAGTGGTCCTGAATGCTTTTCTTTCCTGTTATTATATTTTA
>PVHT021183527.1:4677559-4726487 GCA_004024745.2 Catagonus wagneri | reverse complement strand
CCTGTTATTATATTTTAAAGGAAAGAGACTTTTCAGGGTGATCTTTATTTCTTAATAGTCTTGAATACAAGGATAATGCATTGTGGTTATTATTTCTCGTTTTAAAAGGTATTGCTTGGGTAGATTTTCCTACAATGACATTTGCTGTTGAGGTGTTCATATATGTGTTTATTCTAAAAGATAATTGAATAGTTTAGAGGATACTTCAGCTACCACTTAGAAAAGATGCTAAAAATGTTGAACAAATTAATAAACTCTCTACAAAATCCTTTTCTGTCTTAAAGTCAAATTACTCTCATAAAAACCGTTATGTTGTTCCTGTCGTGGCGCAGTGGAAACGAATCCGACTAGTATCTATGAGGATGCAGGTTCCATCCCTGGCTTCGCTCAGTGGGTTGGGGATCCGGCATTGCCGGAAGTTGTGGTGTAGATCTCAGAAGCATCTTGGGTCCTACGTTGCTGTGGCTGTGGCATAGGCCGGCAGCTATAGCTCCGATTCAACCCCTAGCCTGGGAACTTCCACATGCCAAGGTGCGGCCCTAAAAAGCAAAAAGAACAATGACAACAAAAAACTGTTATCTAACTCTTCCAGAGGGCAATGAATACATATGACTGTAGAATTTATAATACTGCATTGAGAGAATATAAAGTAATTAAGACCTGGCCCAGGGATCGAACCAATGCTACAGCAGCAACCCAAGCCACAGCAGTGACAATGCTAGAGCCTTAACCCACTGCACCACCAGGGAACTCGAGTGGTCACTAATCTTAATAGGAACACTTCTAGCATTGTTTTTGTGTTTTTACACTTTTTGTCTTTTTGTCTTTTCAGGGGTTCCCAGGCTAGGAGTCTAGCACGAGCTCTAGCCACTGATCAACACCACAGCCACAGCAACGCGGGATCTGAGCCGTGCCTGCAACCTACACCACAGCTCACGTCAACACCAGATCCATCCTCATGGTTCCTAGTTGGATTCGTTAACCACTGAGCCACGTCAGGAACTCCTTGTTTTTGTATTTTAAGTTAGCTTTACTACCAGGGTCATGTGGTGATTATAAATACCTACTGCATTGCCTCTTTCTACCTAGACAATAGCTTTTTGGTTTACTGCACAACTTGAGCATACACGTCGGCTACAATGGCTACAGACAGAGGCACAGTGTCTGACACAGCATATACTGCATGCTGTCTGACACAGCGTATAGAATATCTTTAAAACAAGTATTAGGGCTGGAATTTGCAGATGAATTTAAGTTGACTTTTCAAGGTTTCCTACTTGTAAGACGGTAGCCTTCTGAATACTGGCCAGCTACTTGCAACACTGGCACTCAGGCTAACCCATGTCAGGCTTTTTTTCTGTGTGTGTCTTTTTGGGGCCGCACCAGCGGCATATGGAGGATCCCAGGCTAGGGGTCCATTCGGAGCTGTAGCCATTGACATAACACCAGAGCCACGTTGCGTCTGCAACCTAAACCACAGCTCATGGCAACACCGGATCCTTAACCCACTGCGCAAGGCCAGGGATCAATCCTACAACCTCATGGTTCCCAGTCAGATTCATTTCTGCTGCGCCACGAAGGGAACGCCCCATGTCAAGCTTATATAAAGTTTTGCTCTTCCTGTTTGCTGCTGTGTGCTGGCACAGTGTGTTATGTTCAAGCAACAGAAGCAGCTAGGGATCAAGCCAATTGGCTACATGACTTTGAAAGTCAATTGCTGAGAAAGGTGAAGCCAAGTGCAGCCTTCTCTGAGAAGAGCCAAGAAGATTCTAAATGTATTTGAGGCTCTCAAGAGAAACAGCTGCAGATAGGAACACTACTTAGTCTTAGATGATAGCTGATACTTTATATATACTCAGCTCCTCTTCTCCATGGAGCAGAAAACAGGACATTTTGAAATGTGCAACAGCCCTGCTCGTGAATACAAGAGTACCTTTCAACTATTTCTGGTGACTTTTATTTTCTTTTGTTGTTGGATCCCCTACGTAATTGCAAGCATATTGGAGGCAAGCACAATGATAAACAGTAGGTAGACACCTTCTCCTCAGATGCAGACAACATATTCCTGGCTGGCACTGCTTCATTCAGCTATTAACCCACTTTTATATGCTCCTTTGAGCTAACGGTACAGAAAAGCTCTTAAAAACTTAAAAAGGAAAAGATGTTTTTCAAATTTCATGTTTTGGTCCAAGAGGTTTTGGTGAAGCAGACTGAAAATGCTAAGAAAAAAGCAGAAAAAAAGGCCTTCCAAAGAGTCATAAACAACCCTGGGGTCTCTTTTAGAGTAAGCAACTTGTGCAACCCTTGTCAAAGTACAACACTGCCACTCACAAAGCAACCCAGGCAGCTCTTCTGATGGGGCCAAAAGATCCCTCTGGATAGTGGGAATTTTCAAATCACAAGCAAGCAGCTCTTCTGTACCCTAGCTGAAGAGGGTCTGAGGATGACTGCAAATGCCTAGACCCACTGTCTGTTCATTATTTGTTGTCTGACTTCCTCGGAAGCAGCTGCAATCACCTGCTCTCCAGTCTTCCTGTCTTTACAGTTTCCCCATCCAATTCATTGTCCACACAGCTATACCAAAACCTCCTTAAGGCACCTATAATTGAACCAAGCACTCCCTGATTGAAAGCTTAAGTGGTTGTCCATTCCCTAGAGAATGAATGGGCATAAGAGCCTCTTCCACAGTTTTCTTACTTGCAACATGCTCTTGAAAAACTGGACAAAGTACTTGATGTTTTTTGAACATGCCCTGTGCTTCCTACTGACAAATCTTTACTCATTTCATCCTCTTCTCCTAGGATACCTACCCTCCACCAACTGCCCCTCACTCTCCTCTACTGAGGAAAATGCCTCTGAAAGTGACTTTATTTGGAAATAGAGTCTTTGTAGATGATCAAATTAAGATGAAGTCTTTAGAGTGGGTCCTAATCCAGTATCAATGGTGTCCTTATAAAAAGAAATATGGACACAGATGCAGACAGGCTCGGGAGGAAGACATGTGAAGATGGTAAGGCGACAACAGAGGCAGAGATTGGATTGATGCAGCCATGAGCCAGGGAATGCCAGTGATTGCTGGCCACAACCAGAGGCTAGGAAGAGGCAAGGAAGGGTTCTCCCCCAGGTTTCAGAGGCACCATGGGCCTGTCAATACCTTAATTCAGGATGTCTAGCCTCAAGAACTGTGAGGCAATAAATTTCTGCTGTTTTAAGGCACTCAGTTTGCAGAACTTTATTACAGCAGCTGCAGGAAACAAATACATTAGTTCATATGGCACCCATTCCACAGAAACTTCCCTGATTTCAATCTGTCAAAGTAATTTCTTGTGCACTCCTACAACCTCTTAATATTATTTTAAATTTTTTTTAAATTTATTTTTTATTTTAACGATCACACCTGTAGCACATGGAAGTTCCCAGGCTAGGGGTCAAATTGGAGCTGCAGCCACAGGTCTATACCACAGTCATGGCAACAATGGATCTGAGCCGCTGCACCACAAGAGAACTCCCCAAAATAACTATTTCTATCGCTTCTGTTCTTTTCTCCTTTTTATCCTGTTTGGCATTCAAAAACTCCAAGTTCGTTTGAGTGGAGAAAGACCATGGGGGTATGGGATGCAAGGCCACAAAGGTACTACCTCTGTGTTTGCTTTATAGATGAAATCTAGATCCCTAAGAATTTGAACTTGCCAAAGTGCATATAATTACCTTAAAGCTCCCATTTTCTCATGCCTTTAATTTTTAGGGGCTAGTGAGTTAACTGAAATTATAGTCCTGTTAGGTGTTAGGAAATTAAAGGATGCAAAAGACTGTATGTGTTTTCTGATCTAATCATTGGACCAAGCCTTCCTTTAGCATGTCATTTTTTTTAATTAAAAAAAAGTAGCCTTTTATTGAGATTTAATGGATCACATATTTAATCAGAAAAAGAAATCAGAAAAAAATGAAAAAATTTCCATTTTGATATATATATATATATCAGATATCACTATATATATAGTAAATACAGAAGAAAAAAAAATTGGGGAGGGATGTCTTTTCTATAGCAACTCTATTTCTTTGCTTTCCTATCAACTGAAACCATGCCAAACGATTTGAATAATGGAAAATAGATTTGCTTTTTTCCAGGATTAAAAAATATAATTGAAATAACATGCAAAATTTATTATACAGTTGTTTTACATGAAATCTCCTTGCAAAGCCACACTTGTATCACTGTTGCTAAAAAGATAATACATACTGACAAGACTTTAAATATCTTTTGAAAAAAATCAAAGTTGATTAAAAATGTTAAATTAGGAGCTCTCTTGTGGCACAGTGGGTTAAGGATCTGGCATTGTCACTGCAACAGCTTGGGTCACTACTGTGACACGGGTTCCATTCCTGGCCTGGGTAAGTTTCACATACCGCAGGCACAGCCCTTCCCAAAAAATATGCTGAATTATTTTTTATCTTATGCAAACATATTTTATTATTGTGCAAGATTGCCCTCTTGTGTTTTCTCTAGTTAAGTCATTATGATATTTATCAGTTTAATATTCAGCTTTTAAATTTTCAATCTAAAATTAACTCAGTACTAAGTGAACTTCAAAGCCTTATATTCAAAACCATATAGATCAGAAATTAAAGTTACTGCTGGGAGTTCCCATGATGGCTCAGTGGTAATGAACCTGACTAGCACCCATGAGGATGCAGGTTCAATCCCTGGCCTCGCTCAATGGGTTAAGGATCCAGTGTTGCTGTGAGCTGTGGTGTAGGTCACACACGTGGCTTGGATCTGGCATTGCTATGGCTGTGGTGTGGGCCAGCAGCTGCAGCTCCAATTTCACACCTAGCCTGGGGGGTAAAAAAAAAATTAATGTTAGTGCTATAGTTTGTGGTATATCCTATGCCTTTAAATCTGTGAATTCACATATAAAATATTATGGCTTAAAGTTAAGAAAAAGTAGAGAGAGGTAAACAGAAGTAATAACATAAAAAAAATTTAGAATTATGTCAAGGAATACTGAAACCTTGATCTAACTACTCAGTTTATCAAGTTATGGGAAATGCAGCCAATTCACGTATTAGTATAGGTCTGGCTTAATTAATATCCTTGAAGTTTCTCACTTTAGCCTACTTAGTTATTACGGGTATATAAAAACACTATTAACATTTTTAATTATTTAAAATTTTTTTCTTGTGTGTTAAATTTAACAGTTTTCTTTTTAATGTTGCCTAATTAAAATAGGTACTCTCATATGTTTAAATGTAAATTTAGTGCACTCTTTTTTTTAAGTCAAACTGGCAGTATATGTTAAAAGCCTTCAAAAAAGACTATCAGGTTTGCTCCTAGGAATTTATCTCAAAAGCATAAACTTAAGTACCCCCCAAACTGTATGCCCAAACTACTCCTCATAGTATTATCTGTTGTGTAAACACTGGTAACAACCTAAACACAGCTGTGTGTTGAATCAGAATATAATCATACAGTAAAATTTTCTGTAACAATTAAAATTTTAATGCAGTATTCAAAATAACATACCAAGTTTAAAATATTCAGGATATAAATACGTGTATCACAATGATCTAAAAGCAATTTGTTATAACAAGTTTAAAATATTCAGGATATAAATACATGTATCACAATGATCTAAAAGCAATTCTCCAAAAACTAAAGAAAGACTAAAATGAACTGCCTTAAGATATTAATAGTGGAGTTCCTGTCGTGGCTCAGCGGAAGCAAATCTGTCTAGGAACCATGAGGTTGTAGGTTCGATCCCTGGCCTTGCTCAGTGGGTTAAGGATCCGGCGTTGCTGTGAGCTGTGGTGTAGGCTGCAGACGTGGCTGGGATCCCTCATTGCTATGGCTGTGGTGTAGGCTGGCAGCTGTAGCTCTGATTAGACCCCTTGCCTGGGGAACTCCACATGCCATGGGTGTGGCCCTAAAAAAAAAACAACAAAAGACAAAAAATAAAATAAAATATTAATAGTGATTGTCATTTGGGGGTGGGACTATGGTAGCTTTTTCTCTGTTTTTCACTTATCTGTACTTTCCACAATTTATGTTGAATAATGTATTACTGTTATAATGGGGGAACTCCTCATGTTCCTAATATCAGCAGAACTGAGGTACTGCCCTCTATATAGATAAGGAATTTTTTGGGCTTTCTCTGCAAGCTCAAAAAGCTTTTGTAAAGGGAACCAAAACTTCAGCAGCTACTCAACTCAGCATCCAGTTGAGTCATTACAGAAAAGTGGAAGGGGTACTCAGATCACCAAAAAGAGTGGGGAACGTTCTTAAGGTGGATTCTTTCTCTCCCGACACTCTATCCTTTGCAAGAAGAGAAATATAGAGTCGAGTAATGAATTCCTTCTCCAAACACATAAGAGAGAAAACAAAGCAACAACCATCTGTTGAGTACTAAATATATACTAGGTTGGTTGAAAAGGGTCAGAAGCTAAATGTGATGAGTGCCTAATGAAAATAAGGATGACTACAGAATTTCACCTTCCTACCTGCAGTTTTGCAACAGTTTTCCAGTCTGCGGCAAGAGTGATCTTTTCAAAGGGCAAAACTTCAACAGATTCCTAGTGCCCCTGCGGATAAACCCTAAACTCCTTAAGGTGGCTGACAAGGCCCTTTATCATCTGGCTTTCGCTTATATCTCTAGCCTCCTCTTCAGCATCCACTCCACGTTCCAGTCATTCTGATCTTCACTAGGCTTTTCTTCTCATGTTCTCTTAGGTTGGACCCATCTTGTCTCTTTTGTCTAGTTAACTCCTGCTTACTTCTCAAGTCTCTGGTTAATTGCTGCCTTCACTGGGAAATCTTAGCTGACCCTGCTATGTGCCAAGTGCTTCTATTGTAACACTGCTTTCCTTAACATAGCCCTTTCTGTATATCATTAAATTCTCTGGTTTAATTGTCCTTTTCATCTGGACTGTAGGCTCTGTGAGGGCCAGGGATTAGCCTGCCCTGTTTACCTTGATACTCTAATGCCTAAATGGGGACAAATAAATATATACTGAATGGATGAATAAGTGGATAAATAAGTGAATAGCCTAATTGTATTCAACTTCTCTAAAACTTGCCTTAAAGATGTATTCTAATAGATGTAACTGCATATCAAAATAAAGACTGCACACATGTTGTGATGGTGGTGGTCCAGGGGATGCTCGGAGTTCTTCACTCAGCACTTTAGTCTTGCAGCTTGTCCTCACTTAACAGATATATATTTACACGCACATATACTTCAAGAGATTTTTCAAATTAAAATTTCAAGCCCCATGGGAGAGTGGGGGGAGAAACATTCCGACACACTGATCCACTGTTTCTAATTCTTTTTTCTTTCTTTTTTTTTTTGTCTTTTTGCCTTTTCCAGGGCCGCACTCGCAGCATATGGAGGTTCCCAGGCTAGGGGTCTAATTGGAGCTGTAGCTGTCGGCCTACACCACAGGCACAGCAACGCGGGATCTGAGCCGCGTCTGCCAAATACACCACAGCTCACGGCAACGCCGGATCCTTAACCCACTAAGCAAGGCCAGGGATCGAACCCACAACCTCATGGTTCCCAGTTGGATTCGTTAACCACTGAGCCACGACGGGAACTCCAACTGTTTCTAAATCTTAAAAAAAGAAAAAAAAAAGATATGAAGTTCCATGGTGGTGCAATGGGTTAAGGATCCGGCATTGTCACCTCTGTGGCTCAGGTTTGATGCCTGGCTCTGGAACTTCAGCATGCCATGGACATGGCCCAAAAAAATTGAAAAAAAAAAAAAGAGAGAGAGAGAGAGATATCTTCATTCAACAATAGAGGAGTAGGAGTTCCCATTGTGGTTCAATGGGTTAAAAACCTGATGTAGTCTCCCTGAGCTTGAAGGTTCCATCCCTGGCCTTGCTCAGTGGGTTAAAGATCTGGCCAGCCTTGCCACAAGGTGTCATGTAGGTCGCAGATGTGACTCAGATCAGGTGTTGCTGTGGCTGTGGAGCAGGCCTCATCTTCATCTCCTATTCAACTCCTAGCCTGGGAATTTCCATATGCTGCAGGAGGGACAGTAAAAGAAAAAAAACCCAATAAATTAAAAAAAGAATAGAGGAGTAAATAAAATGATGATTCATAAAATAGTTATAAATAATCTTTAAAGACATGGGGAAATAATAATATTATTAATATGTTTCTTTACAAAGATTACAAACTATATATATAGAATAAGATAGTCTCTTCCACATAAAAATAAATTCACATAGTATATACTGTATTTACATAACAAAAAACTGAAAGTAAATTGTCATTATTTCTGAGGATCGCTACATATAAAATACTTGTCTTCCCTACAGTTTTCAGGATTTCTCTCAGAATAAGCATGTATTACTTTTGTTAAAACACCAAGAGTTATCAAAAAAAAATCTCTATGATAAAATGAATTCCTTTATGTATAGGCAATTGTTTCAAAATTGTTTTAAGACTAAAGGATAGGAATGAATATTTTTCATATAGCACATGCATATTTTAAACTTTTCTAAAACTTTTCTATGAATAGATTTAATAATGCAATGACCTTTAATGCAGATGCTATGATTAGACACTATAAAATTATAATCATCTTAGATTTGACTTCTCAAATGTCCTCATATTAAAATTTTTTCATTTCTCAAGGGAAAACAATTTTATTAAGGGATATTTTATGAAATGACTTGGAAAGTAAATTAATGCATATATTACTACGCCAAGCACAAATACAATGACATTAAAAAAGAAAGAAAGAAAAGACTAAAGGCAATTAACTAACCCTATGGTTAGTTAAAGTGGATCGGGGAGAGGCTAACTTGAACAGAATTACCTCTTAAAATAGGCTGTAAAAATAGCAGTTCAGAGCTAGTCTGGGAACGTCCCTCACCTGCACCACCTACATCAACAGATCTAGGAAGCTGCTTTTCCTTTTGCTTAACAATAGGTCCAGTGATAAGCAAAACTGCCCTCCTCCAAAACTCCCTGAAGTGCAAAAAGACTAAGAAGATCAAAGGAACCATTAGCCTCTCCCTAAACTTCAAAGCTTTCTCCGTGGGAACTCTTGAGAAGCAGCTATAAGCAGCTATAAGACTACTTGGAGATTTCTATTAAATTGTATAAAGAAAACATGACGAATACCTCGGTCACCATATTCTGTTTACTTCTTTACTATGGCTGTATTTTAAGTTTTACAGTTTTGTATACATATTAAAATGAGTAACAAATCAGAAGATATTAGGACTAGAGACCTACCCACACCAATGAGCACTGACGTACTAAGTGTTACTTTATTTTTGTGCTTTCTAAACTAGCTTTTTAGAGTCTCAATCAGTTCTATATTTCCCATTTAGAAAAAAAGTAATAAAACCAGCATTTTGTTTAACATGGTTTGTATTTTAATGCAATATTCAAATAAAGTCTACAAAATCACTTACCTTTCCTGGAGTAGTTTCACAGACTCGGTTCCGGGGACAATGAAGAGTCTCTCCTAAACTGGCTTTAGGATTAGGATGGAGCTGACTCTAGGAATGGCAGAAGAGAGGAAAAAACTTGCATTCTCAATATATCTGAACCAGCTAACCTTAAACTTCACCATGCCTTGATCTCTTTCACATGATTTATCTATCTGTCTGTCTGTCTGTCTGTCTATCTATCTATCTATCTATCTATCTATCTATCTATCTATCTATCTATCTATTTTAGGCCCACACCCGTGGCATAAGCTGCCGGCCTACACCACAGCCATGTGGGATCTGAGCTGTGTCTGCAACCTATACCACAGTTCACAGAAACACAGGTCCTTAACCCACTGAGCGAGGCCGAGGACTGAACCCGAGTCTCCATGGATACTAGTTGGGTTCATTACTGCTGAGCCACAACAGGAACTCCTAACTCACTATTTTTTTTAAAAGCTAGATTGAGGGCTTTTTTTTTTTTTTCTGTTATTTGTCGCCGAAGCACCCTGACCAAAGGTTTGACTTGATTATTAGGCAATAGGGAGTCACTGAAGAAGTTTAAGCAGGAGACTGACATAATTGGTTTACATTTTATGAGGACAGCAGTGGCAGAAGTGTTGAAGATGGATGAGTAGGATGGGAGACTGGCTAAAAGTTACTAAGGGCTTACTATGCACTTTGTACTAGTCTAAAACACTTTACATATATTAATTCATCTAACCCTTCCCAAATTCTTTGAGCCTTGTAATATTATCTGTGTTCAAAAAGAGGAATCTGGGAGTTCCCTTCATGGCTGAGTGGTTAACGAATCTAAGAACCATGAGGTTGCGGGTTCGATCCCTGGCCTTGCTCAGTGGGTTAAGGATCCGGCGTTGGCGTGAGCTGTGGTGTAGATTGCAGACGCGGCTCGGATCCCGCGTTGCTGTGGCTGTGGCGAAGGCCGGCAGCTACAGCTCCTGTTAGACCCCTAGCCTGGGAACCTCCATATGCCTCGGGTGCGGCTCTAGATAAAGGCAAAAAGACAAAAAAAAGAGAGGAATCTGAAGTCCAGAGACATTAAACAGTCCAAGACCACATAGCTTTTAAGTGGCAGAGTCAGGATTTGAACCCAATTATAGACATTCCTTTAAGCCTCCCACTCCCCCAAATCATATACATGAGGAGAAGCTCATCTCACTCAGCCTCAAACAGACCTAATTGATATAAGAATAAACCTTGCCCTATTTCCAGTGATTGATGGAGAAACAGGCTGGCAGCCCAATTCTGGTCTGACTTCCAACCACAAATTCATACTGCATATTCCATAGGGTTATTACGCGAACTGTGTTAGTGCAAAGGCTGAGGTGGAAGACAACCAATTTGTTGAAAAGAGAACTTTCACCTGAGTGGAGACCTATTTATTGTAGGTTAGCAGTTTCACTATGATGGAAAGGAGAGGAAGGAATCATGGTAGCTGGTCCCCAGAAGGAGCACATTTATAAACTTTGAAGCAAAGCTAGCAAAATTACTACTGAAAATTCAAGACAGAGAAAACAATGATGGGACAAGTCCCAAAGGAGACGGAAAAAGATGGCATCAAGCTCACAGGTGGACTCCTTTTAGTCTTGAAGAAACGGGTCACCTCCCTCTCACTAACACTAGTGGAGGAAAGCAGTTAAGAGAAAGTTCACATACAGATGCACTTACAAGAGGGGAGAAAATCGAGGAGGTGCACCTATGGACTACTCCATTTTTCTTAGTGAAATGGAAGCAGTCACCTGCTGATCAGGACTGTGAAGCAAGCACTGTAGTGCTTCACAAGGATATTGGGTGTTGGATGAAGCAAGCCGGGAAGACAGGTAAAATAATTCTAGAGTGCTGTGCTGAGAGCATAGCTAAACTGAAAACCAAGAATTTTCAAGGGCTTTAATGTGTATGTAGGAATATACGATTCTCCTCAGCACCTCTCACCAATTCAGATGGAGATATGAGAATCAGCCAGTCTATGTCTGTGGGCAGGTTATCAAAGTTAGTATGAGGTTGAAAGTAATGGAAATGGGGACCATTTAACCATAGTACTTTCTGGGTCCTCATACTTTGCTGAGGCCTCAGTTCTACAAACAAAATCTGCGCCTACAAGTGGGACTGCCAACCACTGTTCTCAAAGGGAAAGAGGGTCAAAGAACAGACTGTTAATACTCACTCCTCCACTCCTGCAAATTTAAAGGGAAGAGTCAAATTGTTAACTAAAACATTTTACCTGGGAATCTCAAAGTGTTCCAGGATTACAGGTGGCAAAATAATATACAATATGAATCCTTTGATTAAATTCTATAGTTATCGAATTTGATGTATACCTTTTCTCTCATCTAGAATAAAACAAAGCTAATGACACTCATATTCACGGCTTTAGGTATAGTAGATAGGATTAGTAGGATTAAGAACCACATGGCTTATAAAATAAAACTATACAAATATTTGAATTATTCAGTATGTGTACATATGGTACATAGGATGTCACCCTGCTGAGTTAACAGAACTTAAACCATACCTCCGTTATCCATATCTTCATTCCCACAGTTATCTTTCAGGTCAGTACAGCTAGGCCTTCCCTATAAATCTAGGCAATAAAAGAAAAATGTCTAGTTGGAGTTCCTGTTGTGGCTCAGTGGAAACGAATTTGCCTAGTAGCCATGAGGACGCAGGTTCGATCCCTGGCCTTGTGGGTTAAGGATCCAGTGTTGCCGTGAGCTGTGCTGTAGGCTGCAGATGAGGCTGGGATCTGGAGTTGCTGTGGCTGTGGCTGTGGCACAGGCCAGCAGCTATAGCTCTGATTCGATCCCTAACCTGGGAACATCTATATTCTGTGGGTGTGGCCCTAAAAAGACAAAAATAAAATAAAATAAAATAAATAAATAAATAAATAAATACGAAAAATGTGTAGCTATTAAAAAGAATTAAGAAGGAACTTTTTTCTCCTAACTTCAGGAAGTTGTTTTAGGATGTTGTTTTGAAATTGGTATTGCTTATTTATTTATTTGTCTTTTTAGGGCCACACCTGCGGCATATGGAGGTCCCTAGGCTAGGGGTCAAATCTGAGCTGTAGCCGCTGGGCTACACCACAACCACAGCAACGCCAGATCCGAGCCATGTCTGCGACCTACACCACAGCTCATGGCAACGCTGGATCCTCAACCCACTGAGCAAGGCCAGGGATCGAACCCGCAACCTCATGGTTCCTAGTGGGATTCATTTCCGCTGTGCCACAATGGGAACTTCGCTATTGCTTATTTCAATTGATTTAATGAAGAGTTTTTCCTTCTAAAAAATTAAGGCATGCCCTTTCATTGTTCAGAAGAGAACAAAGACAATAGTTTAGAAAAGTGACTATTGCAATACAGGATAATACAAAGCAATAAAAATACCAATTAACCCGATAAAAGAGTGTCACTGGTCACACTCCCCCTGCTCTGAGACCACGCCTTCCTATGACGTCACTGCTCATGGAGATAGCAGTCTTTTCAGAGTCTCAGAATAGGCAAATATGGCTAAAACTTTAGAACAAACAAATCTTACTTCTTTGTCCCAAAATAATGCTACTACCATATCAGCATATTACTCATAAACATGAGTAAACAAGAAAAGATTGCATAACTATAAAGAAAGAATTTCTAGAGAAGTTATCTGACTTAGAAGGTCATCACGGTATTTTAACACTGAGATATAAAGCCAAGTCAATGGAGTTTAGATATCAGAAATCTTAGTAGCTTATTAATTGTCAAGTAGGCCAGAATTTACCTTGTAATTATAACCTAGATTGCTGAATGAGGAATTAGTATAATTCAGTTCAAAAACATATCAAGTCCCGTTTTATGTGTTACATAAGTGAATACAAAATGAGTAAGACTCAGTTCCTGACCTCAGGGAGGTCTTTAAAAATCTCACCTTTCTGAAAATAACCTTGAAACAACCTCAATTTAGCCCCTCAGTGTGAGAAAGCTCAATGTCAAGTTACAATGTAGAAAGAATATGAAGACTTGCTGGTACTCATTCACTACAATGCAGTCACATCTTTTTAAGGAGAGGGTTATATTCCACAGTTAATGAGTGAGAGAGATTGTTTTCAGCCAAAATTACAATCAACCATGTCTTGGGACATTCTGGTGATTTTTTTCTGCATGACTTGAATGGATCATTGTTTCTTTGGCTGAACACCTAGGTTATACTTAGAAACTATGCCCTTTGAAAAATACGTATCTTTACACAATGTATGTTCATCTGGAAATATGGTTTTGTTTTGTACTTTTTAAAAAACCGTAAATGGGATCACAATGTACTTATTATGCATCTCATTTATTTTATATCCCTGAGTCATATACAGGTCTTTCCAAGTAAACAGCTGTGGCAACTTTTCCAAAAATGCCACAGCAAGGTCCCACATGATCTTTAAAGCCTTTGCCTCTCCCTATCAAGAAATAGGGTCTATTTCCCCTCCTCTGGAAAGTGGGTGAGATTCAGTAATGGCCTGGACAAACAGAATACCGCAGAAATGATACTATATAACTTCTAAGGCCAGGTCATAAAAGGGAATAAAAGGGAATATGCTCCACCCTCTCTCTCCCAGGATACTTGCCCATGGAACCCAGCCATCAAGCTCTGAGGAGGCCCAAACCAGTCCATACTAAGAGATCACATGGAGAGGTCTACATGAAATCAAACTGAGGTCTCCAGCCTGCAACCTCTAGCCAGCATCAACTACCAAGGAAGAGTGAAATGTTTTCATATGATTCCAATCCTCACCCTTTGTGTGTCTTCTAGTTGTGCATAATGGAGCAGAGAAAGTCATCTCTGTTTTATGTACTCTGTATGAATTCTTGACCCACAGAATCTGTGAGCATGGTTGTTTTACGCCACACGTTGTGGGGGTCATTTGCAGTGCAGCCATACTAACGTGAAAAGTACCAATACATATTTTTTAATCTCTTAAACTATAGCATAATTAACAATAATATTCTATAGTATTTATGTATCATAAAATCATCCCTGTACTGATAGATCCTTAGGTGGTTTGGAATTATTTATTCCTACTATAGACAAGGCTGAAATAAATAACCTGCTACATGTCTATTTATGAAAAAACATATTTCTATTAAAACCTATAAATGAGTTATTACATGTAAGATATTTAGGACAGTGTCTGGCACATAATAACACATTTTATTATTACCATTTTTATCACTATAGTTTGACCTTCTAGATAGAAGGTTATAGTTTTTCCTTAACATCTTTAGTGACAAGGACCCTAACAATTGTACCTAACAGCTATGCTAAAATGTATCCTACTTTTTAGTTTAGATTATGGCAAAAGCTGCGAATACTCAGAGAATTATATCCCTGAAAACATCTATCTGCTGCACACCTGCCCAGTTCTACATTCAGTTTAAAAAACTCAATTTGCTCCGTGAGCTGGTGAGTTACACTACCTGCGTGCCTCTTGGAACAGATGGGCTGAAAACCGTCAGCTGGGGACTGGAGCGGAAAGAGTGGATAGAGCGGAAAGAGTGGAGCCCGGTGCTTGGCGTGTGCAGACAGTTCTCTTCCCTTCGTATCCGCCCGGGCCGACCGATCGGCAGAGGGCGGGGAGGAGGTTCAGGACATCTCTTGACCAGTGTTTTTCAACATATCACAGTCCGGATCACGTTTAGGAATGTGCTTCTTAGCTATTGTCACTCTCTTTCACCATCTGTAACTCTGCCCCAGGTGTGCTTGCAGCTCTCCAGCACCTGTTAATTCCATTTACCGCCAGTTTCCTCCGCGGGGTGAAGGGGATAAGGAGAGAGGCACCTTCTCTTGCCTGGAAGGGGTAAAGCCTAAACTTAATTCACATTACAAACGCCCTGATTTCAAGAGCCATCCCACATTTTCACAGTGCAAAGCTTTTAACTTCTCCTTTTCAAGGATTTTTCTCTCCTGATTGGCTCCATTTTTAAGAGACTCAGGTAACCTGCCCCCTGACCCCATTCAGGGCAAAGGTTAAACGTCGTACAGCTGCGGAAAAGCATTTTTAGATTTGCCCAAGGCCGGGAGCAGGCCCCGAGCGGGCGGTCTTCGTCGCAGCTCCGTGGGAGTGCGTGTTCCGCCCATACTTCTCCGTCCCCGCGCTGCAATGTCCGCGGACTGAGGAGCCCCCAAGGCCGAGGACTATGGGTTCAGAGCTAGCGACTCCAAAGCCCTAACTTCCCCGCCCCACAGCCCCACCCATTAGCAGGCGGTCTCCCCGGAGGCCCGCGGGAGACACCACCGCCCCCACCCCTCCACAGGTCACCTCCTTCCACGCCCCTTTCCCTGGGCCCCGGCAGCCGGCAGGCAGGGAAGTGTCGTAAAGCCAGGCCCAGGAAACTTTACCCGGGGTAACAGCCGAGGCGCTTTACGGCGACGGCGGCAGAGTGTGAGCCTTGGTGGCGGTGGAGGCGGCCGCGGCGGCGAGGGAGGCGGCGGCGGCGGCTGAGGAGGAAGAGGAGTGGCGGCAGTGGCGGCGGGGACCTGTGCGGGGTGAGCCGCGCGGGGGGGACGGGGAGGGGCCGCGGGTGACAGGCCTGGCGGATGGGCGCGGGCGGACCGGGACTGTGGCCGGCTGAGCAACTGGGCGGCGCTGAAGAGCTGGGGCGAGGGGGGGGGCGCGGAATTGGGGGGCCAGCCCTGTGAGGGACGGTTTCTGCCTTTGTTCCCCCCCACTCCCGGCGCCGCCGCCCCCCGCCTTCTCTGCTCCGCGCTGGTCGGCCGGGTCTCATGGCCTCCTCTCTCGGTCTGTGTCGCCTCTAGGATGGCGGAGGTACCGCCTGGGCCTAGCAGCCTCCTCCCACCACCAGCACCTCCGGCCTCGGCGGCGGCCGAGACCCGCTGTCCCTTCCCGGCGGGGGCCGCCCTCGCCTGCTGCAGCGAGGACGAGGAGGACGACGAGGAGCACGAAGGTGGCGGCGGCAGGAGCCCGGCAGGCGGCGAGGCGACGGCGACGACCAAGGGGCGTCCGTGCCTCCGCTGCCCTCAGCCACCGCAGGAGCAGCTGCAGCTCAACGGATTGATCAACCCCGAACTGCGGCACCTCCGGGCGGCCGCCTCCCTCAAGAGCAAGATTTTGAGCGCGGCCGAAGCGGCCACTATCACGGCCACCCCCGACGGGGGTCCCAGAGCGACTGCAACAAAAGGAGCCGGGGTACACTCGGGCGAGAGCCCCCTTCACTGCCTCCCCAATAATGCGAGAACTGCGCTCCCCAGCCCGGCAGAGGCAGCGGCGGCGGCGAGCGATCCCGCGGCGGCCCGCAATGGACTGGTGGAGGGCACCGAGCAGGAGGAGGAGGAGGAGGAGGACGAGCAGGTGCGGCTGCTGTCTTCATCTCTGACCGCCGGCTGCAGTATAAGAAGCCCTTCAGGCAGGGAGGTTGAGCCTGGGGAGGATCGGACGATACGTTATGTCCGATATGAATCCGAGCTACAAATGCCCGATATCATGAGACTGATCACCAAAGATCTGTCTGAACCCTACTCCATTTATACCTATAGATATTTTATCCACAACTGGCCACAGCTGTGCTTCTTGGTAAGTGGATGGAATGAAAAAAGGGTGAACCCAGCAGAGAGGTCGAGGCCGTGAGGGCAGGGAGTGTGAGGGCTGGAGTGGCGGTGGATGCGTCCTGCCTTTCCTAGTACCTTAACGTGATGTAAAGTGCTTGTACACGGTGCTAATTATTTAATGAAACTGTTTTGAAGGTAAGACTTCAGGATCCGGGTTAACTTGATACTGATGTAAATGCACCCAGCCTGTATGATGTTATGTTGGGGGGGTCTTTGTATCCTGTTTGCATTAGCTTATAATCATGTTTAACTGTCTTTAATTATCCTCCCTCATTCTCAAAGCACTTTGCAATCATTTAATTTGAACATGGTTCTTTTCGGATACAGGCCTTATTAATCTCTCAATTATAGCCATAATCAGGGAAGAGTGTATGCATAAACATGTTTTGGTGAGCTTGATTGTCAGTAAACTTGCTGTGGCCACATTGGAGAATTAAATCTTACAAACATGTTCCATAATTATGGAGATTGTTTCCTTTAACAGGACAGTTAACAGTTGTAGCCAGCCCCTTTCTGGTGCACAGTTGCAGAAGGTGCTACTAACACTTCTGGTGGTTTGAACACTCTTGAAATTTGAACGAAGTACCCTTTTCAGGAGTGTAGGAAACCGGTGTTAAATTGTTAGTAATCTAGTTTTTTTAAGAAGCAGATCAGATATATGCCTAAATACTAGTAATAATACTGGCTTGTGTGAAATACAATTGACAGAAGTTTTTTACTTATATGTGAGTAAAAAAGACTTGGCTACCAGACAAGCTGAACAATTTTTTTTTTTTTTACTTTTGTAGTACTGATAGTACCGATAACTTCCCAGTAATATTGACTAATTTCACTCTGTATGAAATCTTTCGCTTAAATATTGACAGCAGGTATGTGCTTTGTATCATGTACTCACAAGCATGTCATTTCCATTGAATTTTATTGAGGAAAGGCACCATGCTTGTAAGGAGTATTTTATTATGTGTGAAGGGAAAAGTTACTGCCATTATTTATTGTTTTAGAATTGACTTAGTTGCATTTATTAATTCCTTGCAAGATGCTTTAACGGTACTTTAGAAATCTGTCTTTTTGATTCTTTAGGTTGGTGGTAATCTGAAAATATAACTTTCAGATTATCGTAGTTCTGCTATTTTTTGTGTTCACTTTGCTAAATTTCAATTTAGTATGTTTGTTTAAACTGAGAACTATTTTATATTCTACAAAGCTGCTCTTACAGGATTCTAACCATTTCATCAAAATAGAAAATCTAAGCCATAATTTGTGTCTGTGAATATGGGAAAATGATTTCAAAGCACTATTATAAATCATATCAAATGCCATTGTAAATGCTAAACATTGTAGACTAACTTAAGTTACCCACAAAAGCATACAATTTAGTCACACTTCAAATTGAAATAGTGTAGGTATTTCTGTTAATTCTAGAAAATAGTTGTGTATATATATATATGATAATCAACTTTTGAGTTCTCTATTACCTAGACCTCTCTTAACTTGTCTGCCATTTTAGACTCTGATAAACCAAATATTAGTATGCTTTAGATTTGATTTTACATAGATTCCGTCCAATTTACTGGCCGATTTGTACTTTAACCAATAAGAGCCAGTTTGCTTAATATTAAATTCTGAATATCTAGAAATCGTGATATTTATAGGTGGTTGACTTGATAAGGTTAACACATAACAGCTAAACAATCGGAGGTCTTTTAAAACTGGGACTTTTATATTGGCATTTTAAAAATATGAATAAAATAAATGTGTGTTTATTTCAAATCATATTTTAGAACTATAAAGGATCCTAGTGATAATCTAGTTGAACTTTTTTTTTTTTAATTAAGGAGCAGGGTAACTTAAAATGTTTAAATCTCTAGATATTTAGTGTCCAGAGATATAAAACTAGAACCCAGGTCTCCTGGCCTCTCATTAGGGAAACAAGTCAGATCCTGAAAAATGGCATACCCTTGACTCATTCAGCTAAGATCATTGTGTCACCAAGCTATGCTTCATCAGGGGACAGTTGTCCTTACAAACATCAATCTCAAGAGATTAGAAATCTCCAGAATGTTCCTGGTTTCATGAGTAACCTCCAGTGGATCAGATGGAATGTGTGAGGTGGAACCATAGAAAACTGCCAATATTTGACTAACAAAAAAGACAGTTTCTAATGATTCTTCTTAACAATTGTAACAGATGTGAAAGTACAGTACTTTACAAATAGGAGGCACTGCCAGTTACTCAGTACTTAACTGATTTATCTCTGCCTCTTTTGAGTTCCTGGTATTTTCAGTTGTCGGTGCCTTTCTGTACTTTTAAAACTTATTACCAATGACATAACCGTAGTACTTCCATTTATTCTCAATTTAACTTTCCAGCTTCCACTGTTTTCCTGTTTGTAGACAACTTATAATTTTCAAGTTTTATAGATTCATAAGCATTTGGCTTCATAGAATTAAATTTTAATCTTGCCTGGAATTTTTCAGTTCCCTTCCTTGAAAAAAGAATACATTTTAATAGCATGAATTCCAAATGTATGTGCAGAAGCTTTAATTTGGAAAAATTGACGTGAGTTTAGTGATTCTTATAAATGTATGTTCATCAGCAGTCTATCATGAAGAAATATAGCATTGGCTTTCCTCACTACCAACATCTTGCTAATAACAGTGTATTATATATTGGGCTTTCGTTTATTTATTAATTAAAAAAATTTGTTTTGACTCTTTAGGGCTGCACCCTCAGCACATGGAAGTTCCCAGGCTAGGAGTTGAATTGGAGCTACAGCTGCCAGCGTTCGCCACAGCCAGGTGGGATCTGAGCTGCGTCTGCAACCCACACCACAGCTCGTGGCAACGCCGGATCCCCAACCCACTGAGCAAGGCCAGGGATCGAGCCTGCATCCTCATGGACACTAGTCGGACTCGTTCCACTGAGCCACAACAGGAACTCCCTAGGCTTTTATTTTATTTATTTATTTATATCTTTTTTTTGTCTTTTTGCCTTTATCTAGAGCCGCACCTGAGGCATATGGAGGTTCCCAGGCTAGGGGTCTAACAGGAGCTGTAGCTGCCGGCCTTCGCCACAGCCACAGCAACACGGGATCCGAGCCGCGTCTGTAACCTATACCACAGCTCACGGCAATGCTGGATCCTTAACCCACTGAGCAAGGCCAGGGATCGAACCCACAACCTCATGGTTCTTAGTCGGATTCGTTAACCACTGAGCCACGAAGGGAACTCCCCTAGGCTTTTATGTTTAAATGATGTGTAAACTTGATTTTTGCTTCTATAGATTCTTGATTAGTAAGAAATCAGTCTAGGCCAAGAGTGAACTAACATGATACTTGCCTTGCTTATTCCTTTCTTGGTCAAAGGACAAAGAAGGTTTATTTGAAATGCTTTTCCAATTTGATAGTATTGTCCAGTTGTATTGTGTCTAGTGGTTTTAATTTTTTTTCTCTTTTGGATAGTTTATTAACTGTGAAATATGGCTGTCCTGCAGTTTTGTGTCATAGATTTATATGGATTTCTATTTCCTCTAACTTATGACATCAGGTTGAAAAAAATTGTTTTTTCTTTTTTATGGCCACACCTGTGGCATATGGAAGTTGCCATGCTAGAGATCTAATCTAAGCTCCAGCTAAAGGCCCATGCCACAGCCACAGCCACAGCCACACTGGATCAGAGTCGCTTTTGCGGCCTGTGTCACAGCTTGTGGCAATGCTGGATCCTTAACCCAGGATTGAACCTATAACCTCATGGACACTGTGTTGGGTTATTAACTTGCTGAACCACAATGGGAACTCCCTGAAAATTTTTTTAATGTACCTCTTCACCTCTGATATATGCATACACACACACAATTCCGCACACATATATTTGAAATAAGTTTAAATCAGAAAATTCTGTCAGAGTTGTTTAACCAGGCAACTTTTGTATACTATTTCAAGCCCTAATATAGGAAGAATTAATAGTTTTCAAAAGAATTTTGGAAAAGCCAGATTCATATGAATGAAAATAGAAATGTGCATTCTCTTGTGTCACAGTGGGTTTAGGATCCACCGTTGTCACTGCAGTGGCTTGGGCTGATGCTGTGGTGCAGGTTTCATCCCTGGTTCAGGAACTTTCACATGCTGTAGGCACGGCCAAAAAAAAGAGAAAAATAAAATAACAGTTTTAGAGGTTTGTTGCCCCCAAATAATTTTGGATTCTATTGATGAAGCAATGAGTGTGGATTGTTGAATTTAATATCCCTTCAAAAGGATTTTTCTGACCTAGTTTAGGTTGGTGTGAAATGGATTAGAATTATTCTTGCCTAAAGATTTCTCCATAGTTGAATAAAAGCTTTTTAATCAATTTACAGAATGATGGACTTTAAAAAGTCATTAACAAATTCAAGATAAAATAGGTTGAATATAAATTGGGTTTTGCTTATTGATTTTTCTTAAACCCATTCCTGTTTTTTGTTGTTGAAATAATTTCTTCTGAAAAGTTATTTTATTAAGAATAATTTGAAGTTTTCATAATTTTTAATGACAGTTCTTTACAGCAAACAGTTATTTTTCTCTCTGATGCATTATTAAACAATTGGAACTATTGCCCTGTTTATATTTACCAGAATGCAGTATTGCTAGAACTTTTTGTTGGTGATAGAATTTTTGAAAAACAAATTTTCAGTGATGATACTGAAAATTTTAGTGAAAATGGAGGCTGATTAGCTCTTATTTAATATGTAATCTTTAACTCTGGAAAGCTATACATTTTTATTAAGCTAGAAAGCTGTAAAAATTATATTAAAGCTTTTGCTTTAATATGAAGTTTTGATTTTGAGTTCTAGGTATTCTGTGAGCTTTATGGCAATGACTCACACTGTCAGGAGATTCATAAAAATGAGACCATTGTGTATCTAGTCTTTGTAGTCCTTCAGTAACAAAAACTCCTTGGGTAGGATCTAAGGAATACCTTGAAAAAAACTTTTTTTCTGAAACTCGCTAACAATTTTTTCTTCCTGATTAAAATCTAACTCTACCGTACAGTATAAATATTTTATAGCTCTCTTTCCCTAAAACTTTATTATAACTAAATATAAATTTGTAGTACTCTGTTGATAGTTTTTACACTACTTTATCATATCTAAAGAAAAGACTATGTTAAATTATTTTGACATGTTTTCCCTTTCCCAAATTTTAAACATGTCTTTATCACAGCTAATTATAGGCACCTCTTATAAAATACTTGAATGTTTACTATGTGGAAATTTTGCTTTTTTCCCCCAGACTTTGATAATGAGCATAACAAATTCATGTCCTAAAGAATGTTGAAAAATTGTGAAACCAGAACATTTGAAGGAGTTCTGGGATTAGATTTCTGAAACTTCAGTGACTGTTCTCTTGCTAAAATTCTCATTGTTTCTTCCTGCCTCAGAACCCCTGACCAGCGGTTGGTTGCTGTTTCCCTCCATAATTGTGCAGTACCTGATGGCAATGTATTCTTTGTAACTGTCTGTTTATTTTTAAGGCCATGGTAGGGGAGGAGTGTGTAGGTGCCATCGTTTGCAAGTTGGATATGCACAAAAAGATGTTCCGCAGAGGTTATATAGCCATGTTAGCCGTGGATTCCAAATACAGGAGAAATGGCATTGGTAAGAGAAATATTATGTCACAAAAAGAATGCCTAAGTTATTTTCATTTTTGTTTTTTTGATGCAAAAGACTTAAATGTGAATAATATGTAGAAATGAGCATGAAACTAAAAGATAATTGTTTTTGTTTCAAGAATATTTGAAAAATCATCTTATGATGAATTATTTCCTTTATTAATGTTTAATTAGGAATTGTCATTGTGGTTCAGTGGATTAAGAACCTGACTAGTGTCCATGAAGATGTGGGTTCAGTCCCTGGCCTTGCTCACTGGGTGAAGGATCTGGCATTGCCACAAGCTGCAGCACAGGCTGAAAACGTGGCTTGGATCTGTGGGCTGTGGCGTAGGTCGCAGACTTGGCTGGGATCCAGTGTGGCTGTGGCATGGGCAGGCAGCTGCAGCTCCAATTCAAGTCCTAACCCAGAAACTTCCATATGCTTGCAGGTGCAGTCCAAAAAAAAAAAAGAGTAAAATAAAAATTTTAAAAATGTTTGATTATTTCAGAGATGTCTTTGTAACAATTAGTAGGTGATCAGTTTTCGCCTCCAAACATTTTTTTTTTAAATCGCATCCAAAATGCTTTGTATTATACTAAGTTCTGCAGTTTTTAGTAGCATTTTTATGGCACTTGATCACAGCCCTCAAGCAGCAGTCTGTACTTGGGTTAAATGGTCCTCAGTCAAGGAAAAGTTATGGAGAAATTGTTACCATTATTTGGTGTACTTGTCATCAAACATTATATTAGCAATTAGGGAGAACCAAGAGAAAGGAGAATTGTTTTTTATTGCTGTTCCCAAATTCATCTCTTTCCTGGCTTGTTCTTATACTCATAGGTTATAATGGTCATTAGAATCATCTAAGTGGTTTAAAAACAAATGTTTAGGCCCCTCCCCTTGAGAATCTTGTTTGTCCTGTTAGAAGTTGGGCTGAAGTATCGCCAGGTAACTATGATGTAAGTCTGTTAAAAGCCACTGTCCTCTTGTCTAGGACCTACTGGCTCTTTGTTCAAGGTGGAGGATTAGGTAGACAAGCACTTGTCTGAGCATGACAAATTCTGAAAAGTACTGAAGCTGAGTGAGTATTCATGAAAGAAGGTTTGATGCCTGTATCAGTATTTAATTACTAGCAGTTTTATTACTTGTATCTTTTTTTTTTTTTTTTGTCTTTTTAGGGTCTTACCTGTGCATATGGAAGTTTCCAGGCTAGGGGTTGAATCGGAGCTGTAGCTGCTGGTCTACACCACAGCCACAGCAATGGGGATCCTAGCCGTGTCTGTGACTTACACCACAGCTCACAGCAACACCGGATCCTTAATCCGTTGAGTAAGACCAGGGATCGAACCCAAGTCCTCATGGATACTAATTGGGTTCGTCAACCACTGAGCCACAATGGGAACTCCCTGTAGTTTTATTTTTAAAACTGAGTGTTAATGTCCAATTTAAGACTGTTTCATACCGAGACATCATGAGAAGTCATCATGAATAGGTTCACCTAATACTTTAGGTTTAGCCAACTTTTCTTACAGTGTTACAGTGTGTCACAAAGATTTTTAATGAATTTGGTTTGTTGTATAAGCCAAGTTTGAGTCTTTGACCTAGATAAGGACTCAGGGCAAATGATAGGCAAATTGGCTACTTCAGAGGGCAGAAACCAGTGCCTTGAAGACTGCATTCTGGCCCTCAGGCATGTTTTGTATGGCCCATGTAATGCATGCTTGCTTATGTACATGGTTTTAAAATTAAGAGATTTCTTAGAAAATTTGGATTTCTTCTCTTAACGTCAGATTTGGACCCTAAGCTAGGATATAGACACACTGCTATCATTTGGGAGCACTGGACCTTAGTGTGCCCAGGCTTACTAAAAGGTTTGTAGGAACTAAGACAGTGTCCTGGGCTCACTCTGGGTCACAGCAATTCTAATATGATCTTTGACAAGATTGGCTTAAAAGTCATGTCATTTTGGAGTTCCTGGCATGCTTTAACTATATCTTGCCTTTTGGAACAAAATAGCCTGTACACCTGAGAAAAGGATGTATAAGAAGCTAGGTCTTTCAAGAGGAAACTTACATTGCTATGGGAAGGTTCTGTTCGTCTTTCAGTTTAAATTTTTCCCCATTTAACTTGAGATAATCTCTGTATCTGCATTCAAGGTAGAACTTAGCATTTGATGTTTCTTTGCTTATGAATATTATAATTTAGGCATCTTTAAGAAACTAATTACATTTTTACATCATTAATACGCAGCTCTATATTCTAGGTACTAACTTGGTTAAGAAAGCTATATATGCCATGGTTGAAGGAGACTGTGATGAGGTAAGTCTAAATGTTTAAGACCTTTTTTCCTGGGTTGTGTTATACTGGGCATTTTTATAAAGATCCCATAATAAATTGTACCTCAGATTTTATTGCAGACTGTACTATACAAATGTAACTTGTGTTGAAAATTGTATTTCATTTAAAAGCATGAATTTTGACCTAGAACAAATTTTAATGTGAAAAGGGGAGCTAAAATTTGTTCTGTACCAAAATGTAAAGGTACTTTTAGATATTTGCAGTAAATAATTGGGATTTAGAGCTCTGACTTATTATCAGTTAAATCATTTGAGGTAGCACTTATTACAGACCTTATTATAATTTACTTGCATATTGACCTTGATTTCTCTCTAGAACTTTTTTTTTTTTTTTAATATGTAGGCTGTCAGCCCATGTGAAGAACATTTCACATTTGGAAAAAATCAGCATTAAATAATAAGGTTGGAGGGGGGAGGCAATCACTTTTTAAAGGTAGAGCTATCTGTATATTACCATAAAAGCATCTCTCTTCAGCTGGTTTGTAAGGCCTGATGGCAGGTATAATTTCTTTGTATCCTGCAGCACAGTGCTTTGCACATGGTTGATGCTCAGTAAATAATAGTGATGGTTGGGAATGTTAATGTTACTGTTATGTAGTGTAAAAGGAAATAAGTATAAACTAAGGAAGATCATCTTTAATATAACAGTGGTGACTAAGAAGGAACAGAGTTGTATTGTGCTAGTAATTTTATGAGCAGTACAACTAACAATTGTCTTTATTACTGGAGGACAGATGTGCTTTGAGAGTTCAAAATACTTGAAACTAGGTAATTTTTTCCTCAACAGATGGATCTCAATAAGTAACTTGTTTGGTTACTTTTTTTAAAAGTAGGGTTTTTTTTTTTTTGGTACAAAATTTATACACAATCATTAGCCATTATATGTGTGTTTATATTTTGGGGTACAGAGTCCCTTCTTTTACCATCTTCACAGTTTTCAACTCTTTCTTTCCACTTACAGCTACTATTAGTCTTTGAATTTGCATCCTCCCATTGTCTTTTTTTCTTTTTTTTTCCTTTTTTTTTCTTGGTCTTTTTAGGGCTGTACCTGAGGCACATAGAGGTTCCCAGGCTAGGGGTCCAATCAGAGCTATAACCGCTGGCCTACTCCACAGCAACTCGGAACCTGGGCCACATCTGTAACCTACATCACAGCCCATGGCAATTCCAGATCTCTAACCCACTGAGCAAGGCCAGAGATTGAACCCGAGTCCTCATGGACACTAGCCAGGTTTGTTAACTGCTGAGCCACAGACGGGAATTCCCTCCTATTTTCTAAGCACACTTGAATGCAAATATTTACACATACTCTTCTATACAAATGATATCACAATTATTATTCTGCAATGACTACTTTTTCCACTTAACAGTATCTCATGAACACAATCCCATGTCAGAATACAGATATATTGCAGAGTACTCTCACACTCCTTATTCACATTTCTTGACAGATCACACTAAATGATGGTTGTATGAGAAGGCCTATAGACATTGGACAGCACAAGGAAGTCATCCTGGGATTTAAGGATATTTAATTTTACCCCAAATAAGATAATTCACACATAGTTAAGGATCTTATATTCACAGCTTTTAGTTTCAAAAAGTAAAAGATGCAGTGACCCTAACTATTTATATCATTGGTAATGAAAATTTAAGTATAAAATTCAGTATATATTAGAGTTCCCGTCGTGGCTCAGTGGTTAACGAACCAGACTGGTATCCATGAGGACATGGGTTCGATTCCTGGCCTCACTCAGTAAGGATCCGGCATTGCCATGAGCTGTGGTGTAGGTCTCAGACGAGGCTTGGAACCCGAGTTGCTGTGGCTATGGTGTGGGCTGGCAGATACAGCTCGCATTCGACCCCTAGCCTGGAAACCTTCATTTGCTGTGAGTGCGGCTCTCAAAAAGACCAAAAAAAAAAAAAGCATTTGAGTACACATTTGATCATTGGTATAAGTTTGGACCATAGCCATATTGGCTTAGCTAATCAAGAAGAGAAGTCAGGCTCAACAATTTGGAGAACCCTTTGGGATGATAAAACCATGTGATTTTTCTTGTTTGTTTTGTTTTGGCTGTACCCCCTGGCATATGGAAGATTCCCCACCAGAGATCAGACCCACGCCACAGTTGTGACCTGTGCCACAGGTTGATAACACTGAATCCTTAACTGCAAGGGAACTTCCAGTGAGACCATGTTTTGATCCTCTACTGAATAGAGTGGTTCTCAGTGAACAGCGTATGAGGAAGGAGTATTACGCTCCTATGGTTAAGCCTTTTCTGAGTTGTCCTAGTTACTACCTGTGAGACAGGTGGTGTACTTTACCTTAATTAACCAAATGTTTAAATAGTATTGGTTTTTCTTTGAAAGTTCTGAGGAACAATATAGAGATTTTGGTTATATTGTTGTAGTCTCAAGATTAAGTCCTAAATAAGTGATACATCTTATGCTGGAAATATTCTTCATTGTGGGCCTAAAATTTTTTTTTTTAATGGTTGCCCCTGTGGCATACGGAAATTCCCTGGCTAGATGTCAAATTGGAGCTGCAGTTTCGGGCCTGTGTCACAGCCACACTGGATCCTAGCCACATCTGTGGTCTGTGCTGATGCTTGTGGCAACACTGGATCCTTAACTTACTGAGTGAGGCCCAGGATTGAACCTGCCTCCTCACGGACATTATGTTGGGTTCGTAACCTGCTGAACCACAACAGGAACTCTGTAAAATTCTATTTTTTTTACTTTTGAAGCAATGAGTTTTACTCAGTTGTGGACTGAAATGGGGATAGTTCCATGAACTTATTTCTGTTGTATGGTTTTAAATGGGTTGTTTCTTCCCTGCTTCTATGAATAGCTCTATCCCTGGATTAGAGAACTCTTCAGTGATTTAAAAATTAGTTATCTGTGATCGTATTGTTGGGGTAAAGACTTTGCTGTAAGAAGGGACAGAACTCTTGTTTACTCAAACTTTTCTATTTCCTTTCCCTTCTCATTCCTTTTTCTTTCTTTCTTTCTTTTTTTTTTTTTTTTTTTTTTTTTTTTTTTTTTTTTTTTTTTTTTTTTTTTTTTTTTTTTTTTTTTTGTCTTTTTAGGGCTGCACCCATGGCATATGGAGGTTCCCAGGCTAGGGGTCCAGTTGGAGCTGTAGCCACCAGCCTGTGCCACAGCACAATAACCTGGGATCTGAGCCGCACCTGTGACCTACACCACAGCTCATGGCAATGCCAGGTCCTTAACCCACTGAGCAAGGCCAGGGATCAAACCGACATCCTTATGGATACTGGTCAGTTTCTTAACCCGCTGAGCCACATTGGGAACTCCCACCACTTTTTGTTTTAAAATAAATTCAGAGTAAATTAAACCAAGGTTAGTAATCACAGAGTTGAAATGAAGATCATTGTTTTGCCCAAATAACAGTGATATTACTCTTCTGGCCTAATAGATATTTTCATTTTGCTTAACTATGGCTTTCCTAACTTTTTATATCAGAATCAGACATGTTTAAACAGTGTGGTAAAGATCTTTTTCATTTTCTGTGTATTTGAAGCTGACTAAAAAGTTATAGCGTCAAAAAAGAAACAGATTCATTTCTTCATGAGTAAAAAATGCATCACCTGTATTGCTAATTTGGCTTGAATTTGGTTACACTTCTATGTGCTCTGGCTGCCATATGTTTAGTGGCTACTAGAACAAACTTCTTGAGTTTGGACTTTACATTAGGGGAAATAGTAAGAAAAATGCAAGTAGCATGAATGAGTTTTCTTGTGTACCTAAAATAATGAACCAGTATGGTGGCCATTAACTTTTATGTACAGAGTAAAATGGAATTATTTAAACCATAAGGGTTTTTGGTTGAGTAGTTTGGCCTAGTTAAAGAAACAGGGATGGGTTTGGGATACAAAATCTATAAAATTGACTTGTGAGATTTATGTACACCTATAATTGAAATAAAATCCATTAAGAAAAAAAAAAAGAAGTAGGGAGTTCCCATTGTGGTTCAGCAGCAGGGTAAGTACCTGACTAGTATCAGTGAAGATGTGGGTTTGATCCCTGGCCTCACTCAGTGGGTTAAGGTCCTGGTGTCGCCATGAACTTATGTAGGTCACAGTTACGGCTGGGATCTGGCATTGCTGTGGCTGTGGTGTAGGCCAGTAGCTGCAGCTCTGATTTGACTCCTAGCCTGGAAACTTCCATATGCTGTGGGTGCATCCCTAAAAAAAAAAAAAAAAAAAAAAAAAGAGGAACTAGATATAAAAAGCCTGGGTTCTAGATGGTATAGTTGTGTGATTGTTGGAAAGTCATTTAACTTTTTCTAATCTCTTTGTGTATGCAGAGTGATGGTAATTCTGATCTTAAAGGGGGATATTATGAAGAGCAATAAAATTGTTCAGTCAGCAATATCAATCTGAGGCCTCTGAGGTGCTAGAGAATAAGCTAGTGCTTGCTCTCCCTCCAGGAGCTCCTAGCCTATAATATTAAAAAAGTCTTTCCAAACTTTAATAGTTTGGCTCATCCTGACAATGGTTTGTTCTCGAGAGAATCCATCGAAATTCACTGTAATCCGTTTTTTCTGTTAAGTAAACTTCAACTTGGCCAGGTTTCTTTAGTATTAAAATAACCTTATTATCCTTAGGCTTCCTATGTAATATTCCCATGATATAGACTAGAAGAATAGGTTTATGATGAGTTTCCATTATAAACCCAGATTCTCTTTTAATACATTTATAAGAATTTCCGTAATTAAGTGTTAAAAAGTAGTGCTTTTTTGGTGGCATTTTCTTTTGTGTCAAATAATACATGATCTCTTTGTTTGGAGAGTATGAGTGTGCAGAGAGTTTTTTCATTTTAACCAAGGTGTTAGCCCTTTGAGTAGTGTTTTTCTAAATAGTCGGGTTTATTTTGTTAATCTGTTAGGGTGCCAGCAAACCTGAATTCAACTCTTAAGTTACACCTCATGTGTATTTCTGTAGCCATAGTTAGCCTCATGTGTTTTGATTATTTTAGGTTGCCAGGTATTAATGAATTTGGACTTAGATTCCCTTCATTTTAGAGCTCTCATTTGCTGCTTTGTTATACTTCAGGAAACAATCGGAGGTACAGAAGAGTGGATACACTTTGGCTCTACTTCAGATTTGGAATGTGATCTATTCTTATTCTTCTGGTGGTCAAGAGTTTCATTTACTTGTAAATTGGAGATACATCTGTTTTATAGAGTTATTGTGAAAATAATATGACAAATATATGAAATACGACATAGTGCATGTGAAATGCTTTACCTAACACTTAGTAAGCCTTCAATAAATATTAGTTATTTTTATACTCACTTTCCTTTTTATTTCTCTGAAATCAGTTCCAGGTTTTGAATTGTTGCAGCTTTATTGCTTCTCATATTAATTGTTTTGATTTAATGTTTTAGCTGTAATTAGGAGCTGGCCTAAAACAATGCTAGGAATTACTCAAGAGAATAATTGAAAACTGGTAAATTGCACTGACGAGACTGAAGTGTTCCAAACTGGACGATGGCATACATTTTTTTTTTTTGTCTTTTTAAGGCCGAGCCCCACGGCATATGGAGGTTCCCAGGGTAGGGGTTGAATCAGAGCCACAGCAATGCAGGATCAAGGCTGTGTCTGTGACCTACACCACAGCTCATGGCAACGCGGGATCCTTAACCTACTGAGCAAGGCCAGGGATCGAACCTTCGTCCTCATGGATGCTAGTCAGATTGGTTTCCGCTGAGCCACAATGGGAACTCCACATTTTTAATGGCCACACCCACAGCATATGGAAATTCCCAGGCCAAGGATGGAATCTGAGCCATAGCTGCAATCTGTGTTGCAGCTGCGGCAACCCCAGATCCTTTAACCTACTGCATTGGTCTGGGGATTGAACCTGTACCTCCATAGCAACCCAAGCAACTGCAGTTGGATTCTTAACCCACTGCGCCACAGCAGGAACTCCTAAATTCCATTTAAGAGCAGAGAGAAATTATTGACTTGTTGTTCTTATTTTAAACCAGTTTGCTGTATAACTTTTATTTAAGGCCTTCCTAGGAATATTTTCCTTTGATATTGAACTATTAACTACTTGTTTTTAGATCTTTTAAAAGTTTGGATGTAGCATGTGATTTGCTCTCACAAGTCGTATGTGTAGGTAATTGCCTTAAGGTGATCCTTTCTTTTTAAGTACTCTGGTCATTTATAAAAGTTTGGCAGTACTTGTGTTTGTTTCATATTTATGTAATGTATATAATATAATGCGAGACGCTAAGGGTGTATATAATTTACAAATGTTTAAGGGCCATCTGTGTGTAGAGTAGTGTGTTAGGTGCAGAGGAAACAGCTGTGAACAAGGTACCCGTGATTGCTGTCCTTGTTGGGTTCACCAGCTCAGAAAGATGTCATCCTCATCCATCGTTGAATGAGAGTGCAGTTGAACTAGGAGCCGTGCAGAGCGCTATAGGGAAAAGGATACTTTACCCAGTTCTGGAAGTGACATGCTAAGGCCCAAAGCAAAAAGAGGATGGGAGGAAGAGCATTCTTACAGCAGAGAAAATGGCTTTTGTGAAAGGTCTAAGGTGGGAAGGATAATGGTGGACTCCAGAAACTGAAAGTTTACCTTTGATCATGGTGAACAAGAAAGGGAGACCTTAAGCATAGTTAGCAAGGTAGATAGAGGCCATATCTTAATGGACTTTAGGTCTCTTTAGAGTACCGTCAGATGATGGACTTTTTCTTGAGGACAAAAAGGTGTCAATAAATGATTTTAAGCAGGTAATTAACAAGAGCATCACTCTACTTTGAATAGGAGACCTTTTGAGTTAGGAGGTTCTTGTAAGTTGATGGAAGCTTAGACTAGAATGTTATCAGTGGAGATAGAAAGAAGAGGATCCGTTTGAGAGAGATTTAAGAGAGAATTGAAATACTTAGTGTTTGGAAGTATGTAATGGTGGGTGGAGAGGGAAGAGGTGCAGAGATGACTCCTAGGTTTTAGGTTTGTGGCATTGATGGGATGGAGATCTTGTTACTGATATGTGGAATTGTAGAGGGTCATGAGTTCAGTTTTGGAAACAATGAGTCTTTTTAGGGCTACACCTGGGGCATATGGAGGTTCCCAGGCTAGGGGTCTAATCAGAGCTGTAGCTGCCGGCCTACACCACAGCCACAGCAATGCCAGATCCAAGCTGCATCTGTGACCTACACCACAGCTCACGGCAACGCCGGAGCCTTAACCCATTGAGCAAGGCCAGGGATCGAACCTGCAACCTCATGGTTCATAGATTCGTTTCTGCTGCGCCACGACGGGAAACTCTGAAGTACAGTCTTTTATTATTTATATCTGTTGCTTGAATTGTTGTCACTTTTTTTTAATAGCTTGAGATAGAACAGGATGAGACTTGTAGGCTTAACTTGGGCCTTTGTTTAATTATACTTTGCCCTTTTTTTCCATTCCAAACACCTGAGGATTATGACATCCTAGTGGTAATTGTGTTGATTCTCAGTGAGGTAGGTTGAGAATCAATAGAAAGGCAAATAGAGCTATGTATGTAAAACTGGGAGGATGGGGTAGAGGATATATTTTGGTGGAAGACAGCAGAAGTAAATTAGAAAAAATTCACATAATATTCAAAAGTATCCGTTCTTTATTGTCAGGGCCACTTATTCAGTGATAGTTAAAAAGATCCAGATAGAAGTTAATACTTTGTGTTCCTCTGTTAACATTAATATCCATAACGTCTAAACAATAGTTCTCAATGTAGTCTCCTTAACCAGCAGCATCAACGTCACCTGGCAATATTTTAAAAAATGCAGATTCTTGGGCTCCACCCCAAACCTACTCAGAAATTTTCTGGAAGTGAGGTGCAGCAGTCTGTTTTAACAAGCCCTCCAGGTACACTAAAGTTTCATTACCTTTGATCTAGGTTTGGCAAACTTCCTCTGCAAAGAGCCTGGTGATAAATATTTTAGGCTTTACAGACCATAAATCTCTCGTGCAGCTGCTCACCTCTTGAGAAAGCAGCCATCATGTAAACCTATGGGCACGGTTGTGTTCCAGTAAAACTTATTTACAAAAACAGGGAGTAGACACATTTGCTCCAAGGGGTATAGTTTTCGGACTGTTCAATCTGAATAGTTTCAAGCATTTATTTTCTTAAACCTTTGATTATTGATTTTTTACTTTTCTTCATCTTTTTGTCACACTTTTTTTTTAAACAGGGAACTGATTCATTTTGTTTTAATATAAAATATACTCACTGCTAAAAATTCCAAACATTTCACAAAGATCAGTAGAAAAATGTTTCCTGTGTTCTCATCCCCCCTTGCCCTAAGAGATAGTTGTTTCTATAATTCTGGTGACTGTTTTTCTGGGTTCTTTCTGTACCTCATTTATTGTTTTCACCATCAATTTTAAAACAGTAATGCAGTCCATTTTTTTTTAAGTATTTGATCTTACTGGAATTTTCTGGTTATGAAATTGTAAATTAGTTCCAAATATATAAAAAGGAATTTTCTGGTTATGAAATTGTAAATTAGTTCCAAATACATAAAAATATAACTTAGTTTTTTCTCTTTTTTTGAAGGTTGTTTTGGAAACGGAAATAACAAATAAGTCTGCTTTGAAACTTTATGAAAATCTTGGTTTTGTTCGAGATAAGAGGCTGTTCAGATACTATTTAAATGGAGTTGATGCACTGCGGCTTAAGTTATGGCTGCGTTGAGAAACTGACATCAAGGAACAACTTTCCAACCATGCAGAATCGACTTTTGCATGCAATGCAATTTGTACAGAATTGCTTTGCAGGTGGTTTTAGTAATTTCCATGCAGCTCTTATCTGTCAGTGTCTCATTTGGGTGTCGCACAATATTTGTTGCACTTTGGCATGGCGCATTTGTTCTGAATTAAAAGAGATTGTTTTAAACGTAAAGAGTTCTTTTGGTACCAGCAAGATGTGCCAGTTGATAGCCAAGATGTGTTTGTTCATTTGCAAAGTCTGGTGACAATGTTATTTACACAGTGATAATTTTATTACAGAACCAGTAAGTGGAACATGATTTTTGTTCCTTAAAAAAGCCAATGTAGATGGTAAAAATCTCTGAGTATACTAACATTTCACGTGAAACCTGCCATAGTTTTCTGAAGGGGGTGGGGGAAAAGCTTCAATTTTAGGTTTTATTTTTTCAATATTAAATTTTCCATTCTTGAATATTGGTACCTCAGTGATTAGTGAATGAAAAAATTGTTATGTAGGCTTGGGTGTGTCTTACAATGAGTAAAGATAACAATTAAATTGCGTCTGCCAGTGCCTGTGTAGATAAGTATATTTGTCTCCATCTCTAGTTTTTGAATGCATGCTATCTTTTCCTTTTCTTTAAGGCCTTTGCAAGCAAACTTTTGTTTTTATTTAAATTCTAAATTTGATAATAAATTATTTCAGATTTTTATAATTTGGATACTTTTTCCAGGTGAGTGATAAGAGTGTTTTACTGTAGAAGTCCCTTCTTTCCTTACAGTAAGAAGTTGAATCTACTTGGAAAATCTTTGAGAATTGACTCAAAAGGGATGAGAAAAGTTAATGAAGCCGGGAATTGCTGGGTTTTGGATGCACTTTTTTTTTTGAGTGAGGAATTTTTTGGAAAAGAATAGAAAATTAATGTAAATTGGTATGATTTTATTTAATCAATTATTGCTAAACTGTGAGGAATAGCTTTTACAGAGTAGTTGGAATTTCTTTCCCACTTAGTTTGGATTCACACTGCTTCCATTTCTTAAAATGCTTCGCTTTTTGTTCTTGGTCTTGAAAATAAATTTCAAGGTGCACTGTATCCGTTTTAAACTGATTTTATTTTCTTTTCACTTGTGCAAATTTGGGGAGAGCTTTGCTTAGTTCCCAGAAAAATAAAAGGGAAAAACGGAAATTTTTTTCGGAAGGAGTTCTGTGGGTTTTCTTAGTAGCCATCACCATGTTCATTGGTTACATTGTGTTTTGGGCAGTCTGTGCAATGTAACAGATTTTAAGGTTGATTGTTTTTGAGTCAGACTTGTGATGGATAATTTATTTGACTGGAAAACCTAGGTACCCATTTAAAAGAAAAAGATTCATTCTCTGTGAAAAATGTTTTGTAGGAATCTATTTTTTTTTCTTTAATTTGGGTATGCTTTACTTCTGCTCTAGGATTTGGTTTGAATTTTATTTTATGGCTATAATTACTGTATTTTTAAAAACCCTACCTCCGTTAACAGTTGGCAAAAGCCCCCTTTCAGGAAAGTTTGTTGCCTTTTTTTTTTTTTTTTAAGGGAAAGCTGCTCCTTGCTCAGTGTAGTGTCTTGAAAGTGAACATGGTGACAGTATTTTTAAAATAAAGGTAAAATAAAGGTACACAAATTTGGTGAAAATAAAATTTTCTTGTTGATGGAATCATTTATAGTTCTTATTTTTAAAGAAAACCTTTTCTTTCCATGTTATATTGCTCTTTCAAGTTTAATGGGCAGAGTACTGGTTACATTAAAAATACGATGACCACACAATACTCAGCTTTCCAGCTGACCATTTTGAGTACATTTTTGGTCAGACTTCCTTTGGACAGTAGTATTTAGAGAGATGCCAATTATACTGATGCTTCTGTTATTGTTAATATGAAGGGAATTGAAGTAATAAAATAGTTCAGTACTCATTATCAAATTTTATCTCACCACCTTATATACTTGCTGGTTCATAGGTAATGATTGTTGATGAGCATACATTTGCTTGACTCACTATTGGGGACAGTTCTAAAGTAGATACATGCTAGATTTTTAGCTCAGCCATGAATTTTCTTGGCAGATTGTTCGTGAAACCATCACTACTTACCTTTTCACCCAGAATTGACCAGATTTGCTGAAGACTGGGTGTTTTAAACATGAACTTAACCATGTGACTGAAAAGTCAAATGGTTGTCATATTGTTCAGTTGGTGTGTGTTGAATTGAATATCTGTGTCTACCTTATGTCTTTAATTGGAGGTGCAGAAATTGTTTACTTAAGTAGACTAAAATTTCATCCTCTAGTGTGATAACCCAGCACCAGAATTAAGTCTCCATTCCAGTTGAAGGAGCATCAAACATTAATTTACTTTTTTGCTTTCGTTTTCCTTACATAGTCTTAAAACAATTCCATTTAAAATTAATAGAGTTCACTTGACTAAAACTGAGCAACATTGGTGCAACTTTCTTTTAACGGGGTGCTGCCTCTTTTAAGACTGACTGTACTATCCACTGACACTGGTTTGGCAGTTGGAACTGCTGAACATTTTAATATACATGCTACCATGAAGCTATATATATAGGTATTGAAGAAGCTAACGGGTATACTACCATTTTTGATGTGTGGGCTGATTATAATTTCCCTTATATTAGAATGAAACTGCTCTAAAGAAGTCCACAGATCATAAACCAGACAGTAGTTTTGAAGCCAACAAAATACAGAAAAAGTTATTATTAAAAAATTGACTTTAATATTTTCTGCCTCTTCCCCAAATTAACCCTCCCCATTTGCTCGACAAATCTATGTAAAGAAGTTTGTCACTTGTTTTAACTTTACCTTGCCCTGTGTTATGGTATTGGCTGACATGTATAAGACTGGATGCATATATTTATTATGGTGTCTAAATCATGAAGTTCATCACTTTCCAGGAGCATAGATAAAAACAAATTGGTAGTGCATCAGAGTTACTTTTCAGTGCACCATGACATCACTAAAATGAGTGCTATAATGTTACAGGGCTTTCAGGTTTGTAAAAACATAACCATAAATTATATTGACGTCAGATATGAGTTGAGTATCTATAAACTATCACGTGTATCTCAAATATTGGACTGCTGTTTGATGACTGGATATTGCTGCATAATTTTCTTCTATTGTCCCATATCCTTTTGGAGAGAGAGATTTAATGGGATTTGAAATGTGCAAGCTGTCTAAATAAGATACAGTCAAATAAAGTATGGTTAAGTTGTGTTTGCATTTTTCTTTTAGATGCAGCTGTGTGCATTTTTTTTGAGTTGTTTTACTTTTTTTTTTTTACCTACTGAGAAAAAAAAAAGCATCAGGCAATCTATTCTGTTTCCCACTTCCTGCCTCTCATCCAAGAGCTATTTGGAAGAAGTGATACACAATTGTTATCTCCCTCACTTTGTGTTCTGACAAAGTAAGTTTGAAATGACACCGTGAACTTGATTTGCCTAAAAGTATTCGAAGTTAGCTCATATATTATCCATGAATACAAATGAGAGCGTTTTTGCATGTATTGAACGAAAACCTCTTTTTTTGTCTTTGTTCCATAGCAATTTATTCCTAAGACAGATTTATTTTAATTTACTTTTTTTTGGTTTATACTTAAGTAATATTTTTTTCACCTTGGTAAGACCAAAGTAAAATAGAGCAATATCTAAAGGGCTTTTTTCCCATTCTTGTGAGAAGCTTTAAATGGTAGTTAAGCATCCTTTCACATTTTATGTATATTAGTGGAAGAAGAGATCTGTTTTAATCGAGACTGCTAAATTACTTGCATCATGCATGCCAAATCTTCACTCTTTTTTTATAGTCATATAGTGAAAATATCTGAGTTCATGTTTGATGTAGGCCCTATATATAGAACTCAATACTTCATACATTGTATAAATAAAAACCAGAAAGTTGATATTATTCTTTCATACCTATGAACGGAGATCAGTAATAATCTGTAGCTTTGTGATACAGTGATGCTTTTAAACAACTTTTAAAAAGTGAGTTTAAAGAATTTCACGAGCATATAGCACATTGCACTTTTTTCAGATCAGTGCTATCCAATAGCACTTTTTATGATAGAAATATTGTGTTCTCCAATATGGTAGCCTAGTCACATGTAGCTACAGAGCCCTTACTTAAGAGAGGCTAGCATGAAGAACTGAATCTTAATTTTAATTAATTGAAATTTAAACAGCCACAGGTGGTTAGTGGCTCCTGCACAGGGTAGCTTAACCTTAAGATGGTATTTAGGCAGTAGTAATTAAGGAAAGCATTTTTTGAAAAGAATTTTTTTAGACTAATTTATTGAATGAAATAGAAGGATCAGGATTAAAAATTGCCTCTGAACAGTATACTCTATGAAAAGTATAGCTACAGTATTTATGTTGACAATCTATTTCATTAAAACAGTATGTCACCACCTCTCTCCCTATAGCTGTTGTGATGTAGCCCTTCCGAGAAAAGCTAAGCCCTTTCTGTTTTTATTATCTGGAAATTCTCCGGGTTGCAGAGATGTGCAGATTTCAAGTGCCAAAAATTGGTTTTTTGATGAGATTGTCATCTTTTTAGCATTAAAACATTTTACACCATTAAAGCCTAATAACTTCTCATTTTAGATGAATTTGAAATCATTTCATCTCTGAATTTGGTCATTTCTCATTTTACCATTGGTCAATGAACATGGAGGCATGCCATGTTTATATTTAGTGCTGATACAAAGGCAATTGCCTTTGTTTCTGAGAGAGCCAGATTAATTTTGCTGTGTTCTCTGGCCACGGTGTGTGTCACCTTTGATTCTGGTAGGTCATCTAGTGCATCAGAAGAGCAGGAGTGTAGATGTGAAACACCTGGCCAAAAGGCGTGCCAGGCTTGCTAGGTAGGGCCTGGGAACAGTGCTGGGAAAAGAGCTCAAGGCACACTTTCTGTTGATAGTAATCCGTGTTCAATCTTCGTATTAAAAGGATCCAGGACTAGCAAAGACCACCAAAGTGCCAAAATTATCTTCTACTAAAAAAATGTAAACAATGGAGGGGATGGAGTTGTAATGTAAGGTTTTTTATTTAGTATATAATGCTAAGAAATAAGCTCATTTTTAGTTGATGGTTTTTATACTACCTCTTTGCTGTATAAATTTATCAGTTTTCTAATACCTCGATTTCTTGAGAATCTGTATGTATGTTTTTGTAAATAAAATAATTTATCATATGCTAGAAGAAGGACCTGGCTTTTAAACAAATTGTGTAATGACATTGTTATTGGGTTTGTTACACAGTGAATCAATTTGAAATTTCTTAAAACTTAGCTGCTTCTGGTCCCTTTGAGGTTTTCTTGTTTTGTTTTGTTTTTGTCTTTTTTTTTTAAGTGAACTTACTCTTTAGTGAGATTTGTGTTCCAGGAAGCGTGTGCCCTCATTTGTTCATTTACAACTGCAAAGATTTGTATGTCTCTTATGTTGTCCTTTCATGCTAAAGAAACTCACCCTTTTAAAAAGTCAGCAGGTTGCATGAACTGAAAAAAATTTTGCCCCTTAAATAGGCATTCTTAAGTTTTATTTCCTGGAATTTAATTATTTTTCAAAGGAAAGTATCTTCAGTTTTTTAGTTAAACCAGAGTAAAAATTTGTAAAAATGCATGTGTTTTCTAGGAAATGCACAGTTCCATAGGAAACTACATCGGCAATCTTACGGAACTGTGCTGCATTAAAATCACTAATTGTATGAAACTTTTAAAAGCTGATATATAAAGCATTTGCTAAATTTTATATATGTTTGTGAATTGCTTAGGGTTCAGTGCCCTAACATAGGGGATTGATCACTATCGGTTGTAGGGCCAGATATCCTGTGATTTTACATGTTTGTTGATCATTTTAAGGGAGCTGAAGCTGCTGCCTTAAAGCTAAACCTGCTGCCTTAAACTTTGCTACCTCCCTCTCCAATCGTGGCTGTAAGCAGTGACTCTGAACAGTCAGCTAGCATTATACTTGATTTTTATTGTGAATGCTAATAAAATAAAATTTGTAAGTCCACCAAATATTGACTTAACTAGGTAAATGTAAATTGATTTCAACCTTGTCTTTGGCCACGTCTACTTGATAGCTTATGATAATTTGACAAGAAGTACATCAATATGGATGTGAGTATCATGTTTGAGTTATTGTGGGAATAATTATTTTCTTTATATTTGGAACTTGGATAATGAGCACTCAAGGTGTTTGTTTCCATCCTGATGATACTGAGCAAGTTTCTTAACCTTTCTGAGCCTTTAGTGGTAACTATTTGATAAATTAGTGTAAAGAATAAATGAGATAATTTGTGTGAATTCACCTTAACAGTGCCTAGTGGTCTAGTACATAGTAAATAATAAGCAATAGCTATTATTAATATATATACCATGGTAGTATATAGTAATTGTGTACTTTGGTATTGGGTTTTGTAGCACCATTTACAAGTCATCTAAATATTGTATTAGGTCTTATGAGAGTAGCCGAGACTGTAGCAAGTGAAGAGAAAAACTTTTCACCTCTTTATTGTGGAGAATATTAAAATAGGTATACTGAAGAATGTAATGATCTATCCATGTACTTATCAACCAGGCCCAATACCAATGGCCAATCTGGACCCATACATTCACAGTTGTTTTCCAAACAAATCCTAGAGATTATATCTTACCTATAAATATTTCAGTACTTGTCTCAAATGGTAAGTTTCCATTTTTAAAAACAAAATCACAATATCATGACACACACATCCTTAATTATATAACCAGTATTAATGCTCTGGTTTCTAGGAAATTACTTTTAGTAGCAGTGTTGAGATGCATAAGAAGGGTAAATAAAATGAATATAGAGGAGGTTACTCTTTCAGAGAGGAAAGATTCTGTTACAAGGACAGCAGACACTCTAAGTAGACAAGTTTGGAGGCACAAATGATTAAAGAAGTGGAAAAGTAGAGGTAAAGTTAAAAATAGAAAGCCATGTCTTGCATATCCCAAATACCCAGTGTCTTCCTATGGGCATAATAAGACACATATTTATTGGGGGAAAAACGGAGTAGATAAATACAGTGTATTTGCCAACAGTGACAAAAGAATGACTTAAGAGGTTTGGGTTTTTGAAATACAACCAGCAAAGCATAGCAGGAAAGATAATTGAGCAGAAAAGAAACAATAGGTGTTAATATAGGCAAAAATTTTTGACAGAGGTTGTTAAGCAGGTGAATGCTGGTTTTTTTCTTTTGGAAGAAAAGAAGATGGGGAAGAATATGGAGAACACTATATTCTAACACCCCAGTGTTGTGGTCAAAAAAGAGATCAATAGAGAAATAATTCAGATGAATTCATCACAGCCATCATCTGAATTTATAAAGAAACCGTTAATCCCATGGCTGACTAGAGTTGCCGTTAATGCATAAAATCAGGACATGATTTGATACAGAGTATGAGGTACAGAATTGTTCTCAAACTAGGGAATCCAGTTTTGCACCTGACTACAGATGCAGAACACTTGGACATCTTTGCCCAACCTTCTGAGTAGAGGGTCACTATTGTCTGGCCTGATTGTAGGATGCTTGTCACTACTGGGATGTGATCCCCTCAGCTTGGGGTGGAGAGACCTAGGATTAAAATTCTCGTTAGGCAGTAGAATGATAATAAAGACCATGCAGTGAGATTGATTTCTGACAGCTTTCAGAGCAGTTTCAGTTACTTTTACTCAATCTTTAGATCTTTTGAGTTGGAAACCTTAATGCTCAAAGTGGGTAAATGACACCTCTGTCTAAGGTCACAAAGCAGTGGTGAGACCTGAACCCAGGTCTGAGTCTCCTAGATCTAGTTTTCTTCCCATCATACTCCATGCTTGATGAAACCCAAAGAGAATAGAATCCAATATGTTTAATTCTGTTGGATAAAATTAAAACTTTAATGAATCCTATTAAATTATTTAAATTCAGCTGTTCGATTCACCATAAAATTTAAATGCTCTCTTAAAATGTTTAATAGGTCTAATTTGTAAAATCCATTAAAGGATTTAGGGTTAAGTGGTTTTCTTAACATCTAATTGATTTATAATAATTAGGCCTATTATATCTTTCAAGAATTGTCAATTACTAAAATTGATTTCTTCTTTAAAAACAAACTTTTTAAACATTGTCCTGTGAAAGTTGAATCCTTTTATGTAATTCATTTATATTTAACATTTTCTAAACATTGTGCTTTAGCATGTAACTTCTGCCGTATTTCCAGTAAACTTTTACTTTGTCAAATTTCAAATGGTCCAATGGAGATACTTTTTCTAAGGGAAAGGAATTCATAGGGGAAAAAAAAACCTACCTGGTTATTAATCAAGTTTGAAATCTAATTAAAATATGTAGATACAGTTAACACTGCAAAGTCAGGTCATATTAGTATTCTCTTTAAAGTGCTAAGCCTATGAAAATCAAATTATTTTTTGTATATATGTATATATGTGTGTATATATATGTGTATGTATATATATGTATACAATGGATATATATGTATAAATATATATTATATATATAACAGACCCTTTTCCTGGGGGCAAAAACTTGCTTTACTTAGAGTATCACCTGTTGGTGACACAATATTGAATAATTAGTTTGATCTGTAAAGCTGCCTTCAAATAAAGTAAGATAATTATATGAAAAACCAGTGCCACTTAAAACACTGGACTGGGGAGGAAGATCTATGAGAGAAAACATTTGTTATTTTTCTTTCCTTTTTTTTTTTTTTGCCATGTCCACCACACGTGGATGTTCCTGGGCCAGGGATGGAAGCTGCACGACAGCAGCGATTAGAGCCACAGCAGTGACAATACTGGATCCTTTACTCACTGAGCTACCAGGGAACTCCAATCTTTGTTCCAAAAACTTTTACGTATAGAAGCTTTTTGTTCTACTCGTAAAAATGGAGTTATAATTACTCACATTTCAGTGTAGGGATGTGGGTTCCACTGGAGGGTAATTCCATGGCAGTAGAGAATTTGTTCATGGCATTGTTTATTCACTGCCTAGAAGGCTTGGAGGTGTTTCCATTGTGGCACAGCAGAAATGAATCCAACTAGGAACCATGAGGTTGTGGGTTTGATCTCCAGCCTCGCTCGGCGGGTTAAGGATCTGGCTTTGGGGTGAGCTACCGTGTAGGTCGCAGACACAGCTCGGATTCTGCGTTGCTGTGGCTGTTGTGTCAGCCGGCAGCTGTAGATCTGATTTGACCCCTAGCCTAGGAATCTCCATATGCCTCGGATGCAGCCCTAAAAAGCAAAATAAATAGAAATGGAATAGTGCCTGGAACATAATAGGCATAAAATAAGTGCTTATTTCATAAATGGATTAATTGATACAGAATGCTTTTAAAGGGGCACAATGGAAAGTTTTCAGGCTTAAAACAACCGTCAGAGGCATCAAAGGTGTTAATTGGCACACAATTGATCTCTATGTGTCTCCCTCCCCCCGCTTCTCCTTCGGACCCTACATTTTTCATGAAATATACATCCTCTTCTAATGTTCTTTACCGTTACATCATAAGGTCATAAGAAATTATTTTCTGCCACAAGGCAATAACTCTATTCAGTTATCCCTTAAATAATTACTGAGGACTTACTCCAGGCCAGGCTTCTTGCTAGGCGCTGAGAAGACAAAGCCAGGTGAGTGGCTCTTTTGGGGCTCACAGATCTACCTGAAGCTCTGTGTGATATACAGAGATGGTTTTTATGATTCCAGAGATGTTGACAAGGCAAAAACTCTGCAGAATCAGTAAGGTCCTAAGAATTTATCTTTCTGTATTATTTTCCTGCAATTTTCCAAAAAGAAGTAAGCAAAGACCTACTGTATTTTTTTGTGAATATAAAGATTATTTTTTCTACCATGTCAAACATTTAATTCCTCAGACAGGTAATTCTAGATACAATTAATCCTGTTGTAAATTAGACCTGGGAATTTGAACAAGAACGTTTTTTGGAAAATGAGAAATCTAATTTATATATTTTGCCCAAATGAACTAATTTTTATAAACATAATGCCATTGGACACCTATTTTAATGTTATTTATACATACTCTCAGTTATGAGGAATATTTCAATGCTTTATAAGCAGCAGTGCTTTTAAAATGTGCAGTGTACATTTTGAAGTTTTTCTAGTCTGTAGTTTAAATTTTCGAATTCCTTGGCCATCTCATACGCCACTTCTGCCTTCCCCACCCTCAAAACCTTGCCAGTTCAACTATAAAATCAATATACTTCTAAAGCCAAGAACATGAACACACCTACACAGTAAAAGCAGTCTACTGACAGCAAGGAGAATCAAGGCCAGAAAACAGGGTCTTTTTTATGTATAGAAAAATAGATGGAAGCAGAGGGGATCCAGCTAGGGCCAAGACTCTGGTTATTTAAACAGGCAGAAGAAGGGGAAAGAATATTAGCAGAGATTCTGTGGACTGAAATAAAGGCTTCTGAGTCTTAACACAGAATGATTTTATTTTTCCAAAAATTTTTAAAAATATAAGGATATCATTTTTTCCCCACATGCCAGCAAAAACCATTACATCTCCTTTGAAAAATAGGTAGTTTTTTGGCTAAATTTAGTCTGCCTTTTCTAAGGAAGAGATATGGTTGACTTTTCTCAACCATATGTGTGAGTCAACCATATTTTTGGCTCACTTGCAAAGAACTGAATTCTCTTTTGACTGAGCCTCACTTTTGCTTTTTTGGTTTTCAAATTTCAGGGATTTAACTAAATTAATTACTGACTCACGCATTTGGATACCTGGGGATGTTTGGGAAATATCTTAATCTTTCTGGTCCCAAGTCTGAGCATAGCTCCTGGAAAATGGTTCTGTACCTTGGGTAGCCACTGGGGAGCCATGTGGCACAAACATTGAGGGACTGGTAAAAGGTTGCCAGCATCAGAAGACAGGTTTAAGTTCCCAAACAGAACACACCATTTAGTCATCTGACTGATTTTATTGAGAACCTACTATGTGCCTGATATTGCATCAGGTACCATGGAAGAAAACCTCTCCTTTAACATCAAATATCCTGTGAGGTCCAAGATAGCAGAATTCCAGGGAAGGGAAGAGAAAGCACTAACTGAAAGCCTAAGGGGCCCTGGAGTTATCTTGGAGCAGATAGTCTTGGAGCAGAGAAGTCCCCAGATTCAAATGGGAAGCTTGGAAACATAAGCATTCAGATGTATGGTGAATCAGAGTTATGGAAGGTATTTTTTGAAAGGTTAACTAGGAAGCAATGGAGAAGTTTTCTTTCTTGTGAACAGTTTAAAACTGGGCAATGTAAGTGATACAAATGTGGCTGGATCTTTTCAACAGTCTGTCTTTTTTCAGGGCATAATCAGCCATTTGTAGCATCTGTTTCTCCTCTTAAAAAAAAAATCTAAAATGCATTGTTGAAAGCCATGGATTGCATGTGTGTGTGCACGAAGGCATGTGTGTCTGTTGGAGGGGACAGCAAAAGCAGAGATCCTTCTGAATAATCCTGTCCCCCTTCAGGAATGAAAATCTTAATCTCCCCCAGTGCTGGGAGTGCTGCCGGCAGAAGGCCCTCAGCTGTCAGTCCCCTTCAGGAGGTACCTCAACCAAAAAACAGCTGCTTTGCTCGGTATTGCACCCCTTCCCAGAACAGCCCACGTTCAAAGCCTAGCGGTCGCGGGCATGTAAAGGATCAGCTGTCTCACCCCAAGTCGGAAGGGCTACCTCAGCGCCAGAATTCCCTCTGAGATTGGCCGAACATTCGTGGAGGCTGCCGCTCAGCTCAGCTTCGTTCTCTGCTCACCCTCATTCTGAGGGTACTTCCTAATAAACCTCCTGCCTGCTGATCTCCCTGTCAGAATTGGCATCCCTGGGAACCCCACTTGCCACACACAGCATGCCTGGAAGGGGTCACAGACTTATACAGGTGCTGTTCCTAAGCAGCTTTAATACTAGCCATCTTTGTATTTCTTCCCACCAAGGATTGATGGGACACTGCAGGCTGTGGCAGGAAAACCAGAGCCGCTGCCAGGCTCTCAAGAAGCACAAAGTAAGGACTCAGCCCAACTAGTCTGAGGATGAAAAGCACTTCTTGGGAGTCAGATTTGGGTTCAAATCATAACTGTGTTTGACTTTGGATGGGTTATTTAAATACCGTAAGCCTCAATTTTCTCATCTGAAAAATAAGAATAATAAAAGTTACTTCATACATTTGTGACTATTAAATGACACAGGCCATATATATTGTACTTAAATTTATGGTTACTATTATCGTGTTATTGTTATTACTGTTATTAGTATTTAATGCTAAAATATTCAGAGTCTATTTCACACAGGGACACCAAGGGCAGAGCTTGGAGGTGAAACTTGGGTCATCAATCTGTCCAGGTCTCTGGGTTCTGGTAAATAAAGCATAGAACCCAAATATAAGAATACACAGGGAGTGGGTACCACCTGGTGTAAGGAACCCATTCTCTGATCCTTTTGGATTTTGACCCCTATCCTGTCACTTTAGAGTCAGATGTGCCTACCAGAGCCTGGACGTAACGTTATGCAACCTGAGGGAGTCCTGTACATGGGAATGACATAGAGACAAATACTGCATGGTTTCCACTATATGTGGAAACTTCAACAGTCAAATTCATAAAAGCAGAGAGAAGAGTGATGGTTGCCAGAGGCTGGGTGTGGGGGCGGGGAATGAAGTGATGCTGGGCAGGGGGTACAAAGTGTCAGCTGTGCAAGTTGAGTGGGTTCTGGGGAAATGACATACAGCAAAGTGACTGTGGTTAACAGCAGTGTTGTACACCTGAAGTCTGCTAAGAGGGTAGATCTTAAGTGCTCTCAACACACACAGAAAAGAAGGAAAAGAAAATAGTTACTATATGAAGTGATGGAGATGCTAATATATATGTATTTAGCTTTTTAGGCCTCACCTGTGGCATATGGAAATTCTCCAGGCTAGGGGTCAAATCGGAGCTGTGGCTGCCGACCTACGCCACAGCCACAGCAACACCAGATCTGAGCCTCGTCCAAAACCTACATCACAGCTCATAGAAACGCCAGATCCTTAACCCACTGAGCGAGGCCAGGGATCGAACTCGAAGCCTCATGGTTCCTGGTCAGATTCGTTTCCACTGCGCCACGACGGGAACTCCCAAAACCTTTTTATTTTCAAATAATTTAAAATTTACAGAAATATTTGTAAAAAGGAGTACCAAGAACTTCCATACATCTTTCATCAAGATTTCCCATTGGTTAATGTAGGGACTCACTTAAAACCCCAGGGTTTGTATCAAGATTATTTTAAGCTCAAGACATTTGAGAATCAACAGATGTAGAAAGAAGTCTTCTCAGAGCTTCCCATATCTAACTAAAAGCAGCAACGTCTGGAGAATAATGCTGCCATAAATCTTTTCTTTGGGGCAGATCTACTCCCAGAGGGAAGAGTTTAAGTAAAATCTACCCCCAATTTCTTCTCCAGAGGAGTTTTATGGCCCCGAAGGAGGCAAAAAGACCATTCTTACATATATAGACAAACATTATCACTAATTTCATTTCTCGATTGGTTTTCTAAAAACCCATTTGTCTTTCCTAAAGAAACCTATTTATTTTTTCCAGAAAAGCCTTTTCTCCCCTTTCCTTTCTCCTACTAAGTTAAGTATATAAGCCTTTAACTGAAACCACTTAGGATGGATAAGCAATGAGATCCTGCTGTATAGCACAGGGAACTATATCTAGTCACTTGTGATGGAACATGATGGAAGATAATGTGAGAAAATGAGTGTGTATAAATGTATCACTAGGTCACTTTGCTGTGACCCAGAAATGGAGAGAACATTGTAAATCAACTATAATAAAAAATGAATATTTAATGAGCCAGGCACTTCTTTTCCTGCCTTTCTTCTTTTCCTGCCTTTCCGGTGTATATGAATAAACCTTTTTCTCCTGTTAAGCTCTCTTTCGTTAGTTTAATTTGCAAGCCTCAGGGAGAGAACACAAGCAAATAGAGGACAATTTTTTTTCTCCCTTACATTAACATTTTACAGCTTTTGCTTTATTATTTCTTTTCTCTCTATATTTTTATTTTTTCTAAACCATTTGAAAGCCAAAGACATGACACTTCATTGTCCCTCTCTCTATATTTTATGGTCACATCAGCGACACATGGAGAGTCTCAGGTCAGGGATTGAATCTGAGCCTCAGCTTCCACCTATGACACAGCTGTAGCAATGCTTGACCCTTACACCTACTGCACCTGACTGGGGATTGAACCCGTGCCTCTGCAGCGAACTGAGCCGCTGCTGTTGGATTCTTAACCCACTGTGTCACAGTGGGAACTGCTGTCCCTTAATAAGATGTATATTTCTTAAAAACAGACTCTCTTGCATTGCACAGGAAATTAATGTTGAAAAATACTACCATCTAATCCATAAATTGACTTCCCTAAAAATTTTCCATTTATCCCAATAATGATCCCCTGACATACTTTATACGTCTGAGATCCAATCTAGGATCGTGTGGTATAGTTGTCCTTTATTTTAGTCTCCCTCAATCTAGAAGAGTTCCCAGGTCATTCCTTATCTTTTACAAGTTTGATAGTTTTTAAAATGGACTCTGTAAAATATTCCTCAATTTGGTTTTGTCTGGTATTTTCTCATGAATAGATTCAACATGGCACATTTCTGGCAGGAATGCTACAGAAGTAATGTATTCTTCGCAGAAGGCACATGATATTTCTTTGTCCTATTACTTTGATGTTCATTTTATCACTGGGTTAAAATGGTATCTGTCTGGTTACTCTATCACAGAGTTAGTAACTATTTTGTACTTATTTATTAATAAGCATTGAATAAGTATTTTGTGGAGAGATGCTTTGAGACTCATGTAAGTATTATGCTCCTCACCAATTTTTACCTGTTTGTTTCCACGTCCATAGATAATGCATGATTAAATCAATTAGTGCCCTGACAGTTGCCAAATGGTGATTTTCTAATTCCATTGTTTCCTTTATATTTATTATTTGACAGTTTCTCATAAGGCAGAACTTTGCATTTCCCCTCAGTAATTTATATATTAATTTATATATTAATTCATATATATAAATATGGACTTATGGATTTCTATTTTTTTTTTTTTTTTT
>PVHT021183527.1:4603181-4676559 GCA_004024745.2 Catagonus wagneri | reverse complement strand
GCACCCGCGGCATGTGGAGGTTCCCAGGCTAGGGGTCTAATCGGAGCTGTGGCCACTGGCCTGCGCCGCAGCCACAGCAACGCAGGATCCGAGCCGCGTCTGCAACCTACACCACAGCTCACGGCAACGCCGGATCGTTAACCCACTGAGCAAGGGCAGGGATCAAACCCGCAACCTCATGGTTCCTAGTCGGATTCGTCAACCACTGCGCCACGACGGGAGCTCCCCTGGATTTCTATTTTATTCAATATGTTATTATCCGTTACTACTAAAATTATTATTACTGTTATTATTATTCTTTTTCAGAAAATAAGGAATATGGAAGTTCCTGGGCCAGTGTTTGAATCTGAGCCCACAACTGCCACCTAAGCCATAGCTGTGGCAATGTGGCATCCTAAGCCCGCTGTGCTACAGTAGGAAATCCCTGTTACTCTGACTATTTATTAGATCCCTCAGGCTGATTCCTATCTCCTTTTGTCATGTCCTCATCATTTTTCGAGCACCTCCTTACTCTCTGGCGTAACACAATGTTCTGGGCTCATCTGCCATTTCCCTGGCACAGCCCTGGAATCAGTCATTTCTTTAAAGAGTCCTGGTTCCTTTAGGGCACAGTGTAATTTAGTAACTATGATCTTGGTGCTCATTGGGTGTCATTGCTATTAGTTCTTCTCAGCAGACTAGCAAATATGTATGCGCACACACAGTCACATGTATACACACATCCACCTATATCTATAATCTACCAATTATCTATCCATCTATCATCTTTCATGTTAAAAAACCGTGAATTCACATTGACCCTTCTTTTTCCAACCCAACACAAGGTTTATCTTTGCTTCTTTTATGTATTTGAAATGCCCTTCAGACTGCAACAAACCTGGCTTTCATTAGCCTCAAGGTAGTTACTTAGTTGGTCAATTCTCCTGCGTGTAAACAATGTGGTAAACACACAGGCTGCCTCTTTGACCCCAGCCCCACTTACCATGCTAGCTACATCAGCTAAATTCTTGGTCTTGACTACGGGAAACGAAAGGGGAAGGGATGGTATGTTTTTTTCTTTAATAAGGCCTGAAATGCAAGTTCTCCTCGGTGTAATGTTTCTTATACTTAAATCCAATTCTAAGTTCAAAACAGATATGTAAAAAACCAATTGATACATTCGATTATCACAGCTAGCGATGGACTCGTCAAGTGATTATCTGTTGTGCTATTCTTATTATCAGAGACTGATTACCACCCAACTGAAGTCATTAAAGTCAATCATTTTCTTGCCAAGTGGTCAGACCTCCCCATTTGAGCACAATCAATGTGCTTGATTAATGTAGGTAAAATTCCCCAAATTTTTCCGTTGGTTTATGCTTCTCAGCACGCATTTAAAAGAAATCATAACCAACATTTTGGAGAATTTTCAATATACCTAATGTTCTAATTTAAAGTATTATTTATTACATTTAGTCCTTGAAGCCTTAGTAATTTGAATGATAACTTTGAGTTTGCTTAACCAGCCCTCAAGCTGTTACCAACCCTCCCGAATCAAACCCCAAAAAAGGGTCCTTCTGCCTCTTGGTGCCAGCCAGTAGAAGGAGACCAAGTTCTTTGGTTAAGAAGCAAAGAAAAGCCTTTTTTTTTTTTAGGTCCCCACCTGCGACATATAGAGGTTCCCAGGCTAGGGGTCAAAGCTGAGCTGTAGCCGCTGGGCTACACCACAACCACAGCAACGCCAGATCCAAACCGTGTCTGTGACCTATACCACAGCTCACAGCAACGCGGGATCCTTAACCCACTGAGCGAGACCAGTGATTGAACCTGCATCCTCATGGATCCTAGTCAGATTGGTTTCCGCTGCAACAGGATGGGATCTGGCAACTACCGGTAAGCTTTGCTTTTGATAAAGAAGGCAGAGGCAGGTGTTCTTTTGCTCTCAGAATGTGGGCGGGGCTGCTTTATAGGGATAGGGGGATGAAAGGGGTGGAGTTCCCTGGGGTGGGTGCAGGCGCAGGCGCAAGCGCAAGCGCAAAAGCAAGCACAATGCTCACGCTCCAGCTTGCGGTCCCCAGCATGGCGTCTGTGCTTGCAATTGCCACAATTGAATTGTGGGCACTTTTTCACTGGAGGAACTCCGGTCTGAAGGGCCGGGTGCGAGGTCTCTGGACCAGGCATTCTCTGAACATGGGGAGCTGGAGGAAGCCCAAAGGAAAAAAAGGTAAGACTTTATCTTAATCATCCAGAGTCTGTTTCCTAGCAATTGTTCTTGGGCTTCTCTGGTGACAGAGCTTGAAGGAGCTTGCAAACTCCATTGGTACGGATGCAGATCCCTGGGACCATACCCAGAGATTCAGATTCAGTAGCACTGGGAAAGTGCTTTTTAATGAGTTCCTGAGCCGGTTCAGGAGCAGGTGGTCCAGGTATCACACCTTGAGAAAGACTGGATTAGCATGTTTTCACTCCATTCGAGGAAAGTTCTAGCTTAGAAGTGGTGGTCACTCATTCCTGGTCCTATGTGAGGATGATCTGGTCATTAGCATCCATCAGAGCTTTCATAATCAACAAGCTAATCAGTGTGTTGAGACTTGCCTTGCCTGCCAACACCTGCGGTTAATTACAGGACAAATGTGTCTGTTTGTTCATCCACTTTCATGTGTCAGAGCTTTGCTAGCGTGTCTGAAAGGGGTGGCATCAAAGCCAGAGCCCTGGCCTGCCTCTTAGAGCTGCCGTGTCCCCCAGGGTGCTATCCCAACTGGAAGGTCTTCAGGCCTTTGGGTTTAGCTGGTTGGCATTGTTATTCACTAAACCTGAGAAGGGACTAGAGACAGATTGAGGCCACGTGTGCCACGATCGCTGGTTCAGGTTTCCTTTCTTCAGTTTTCTTCCTGGCACAAGGAGGGATGACTGGAAAGATTAGGCTCTTCAGCATAAAGAAAGCAAACTATCCATCAGTACTTATTTAATCATTTCTGCTGAGTGCTTTCACAAAGAGTATTGCGTTCAATCACCATAAATCACCTGGTAGACGGTTGCGATGGTTTATTATCACAGTTCCACAGATGAGGAAAGGGAAACAGTGTCTGAAATGAGCACATGATCCCACAGCTACTAAGTGGCCATGAAGAGTTTCAACCCTTGTCTTTTGTGTTTAAAGCTAGTGCTTTATCCAGTAAACACTATATGGACCAACCTCTTGTATTTTGACTTTGTTTTCCCTTCCCAAGGGGATGCTTCTCAAGAAAAGAGAGACTGTCATGGATGAATTTAAGCCTAACACTAGGACTGGTGTATATTGGGAGCTTCCATACTAACAGACTTATTCTTTGAACGTTAAAGCAGAATATAGAAATAAGGGCTGGTGATGAAGGTGAACACAATTTTTAAGACAATTAACGTCTCTGTGCTTAATTTACTGTGGCGGGCAGGGGGTGGGGGTGGGGAATGAGAGTGATTTGATTGGTTTGTTTCACCTGAGGGTAGGGATCTTGCACCAACAGATAGTCTCTTAGAATGAGAGTAAAAGTGGTTACCAGATTGTGTTGTTTTTCCTATATTCTGAGTGTGAGATCTTACTGCTGCCCAGTCTGGTTTTATTTACATGAGATACATATTTTGTTAAATGGTTTTACTCTTGTTTAATAATCTCTCAAAAGTCATGACAAGGAGTTCCCGTCGTGGCACAGGGGAAACAAATCTTACTAGGAACCATGAGGTTGTGGGTTCGATCCCTAGCCTCGCTAAGTGAGTTAAGGATCTAGCGTCACCATGAGCTGTGGTATAGGTCTCAGACACAGCTCGGATCTGGTGTTGCTGTGGCTTGTGACATAGGCCAGCAGCTGTAGCTCCAATTCGACCCCTAGCCTGGGAACCTCCATATGCCACGGGTGCGACTCTAAAAAAAACAACGTAATGCCAACTATCACTAAAGGTTTATGTGTACTTCTACCAGGTTATGGTCATACAAATTTAAAGCAAAGATCCTCTTCTGAAATGGAAATATTTCGTAGAAGTTATTTGCTTTACATTTGTACAATAAAAAGGACTATTTGGATGATTTCACAAGGAGAAAGGACCAACCTGCCTTCAGAGGATTAGCAAGGGCTTACCACTTCCAGATCTAAACTGCTATTTTTGATGCCTCCCAACACCATCAGCTTCCTCCCCTCAGGATTTCAGCCCAGGTGCCCTTAGTGGGAGGCAAGGGCCCCTTAGACCAGGGTCCATGGACCTCAAATGGCAGCCCTTGTGTTTGTGACCTAGAAGCTTGAACTGACCACTGTCTCTCAGCTCTTGAGAGGCAGAACTAAAACTCAGACCAGATCTCTTGACTCAGGTGATTCCACTTTCTTCAGAGCCTAGGCAGCAGGCGTGAGTTTAGGTGAGTGCTGTGGGAGGGGCGTTGAGGCCAGATGACAGCCCCACTTCTCTCCTGAGAGTCTCCCCAGATTAATGTAAAATGCCTCAATCAGCCCTTCTTTGAGACTGGCTCACGGTCCCTTTGCCGGGCACCCCACAACTCAGTTCATCCAGTGGTACACTGACAGCAAAGCTCCAAACTCAGTGCTGTAGCTGGATACCTGTTGGTTGGCAGCCTTGGGAGCTTCCTGTAGAAATCTGAAAGTGGTTCCCATACATGGAGGGCAAAGACAGACCAAAGGAAGAGACAGATCCCTCCAGGTTGGCAGGTGGCAAGTTTAATAAGCAAGGGGCCTTGCACAGGAGGCTTGTCTTGGCGACCGTAAGATGAAGAGATCTCTGCGACCATAAGATGAAGAGATCTCTGCATCTGCCTGCCAGAATCTTAAACTTGTAAAGATACCTTAATTGGGTTCAGTCACATATCCGTCCAGATGGTCTCAACAACACCTTACTTTCTCAAGGCCAGGTCCTTGCAGTGGCTTCCGGTGTGGGGATAGTGGATGTGACATAGATTCTAAGGACAGGAGTGGGTGAGAAGCCTCCAGTTGATATACCCAGGTCCAGCTGGCGTATCAACTGGTGATCACAGCCTCTTGATGACCTCCTCCAGCAATTCCACAGAAATAATGCTCAGAGTACAATATGAAACATCCACCAAGTCTGGTTAATTTCACCCCCTAAATATCACTTGTCTGGATCCCTTTCAATCCATCTCCACTGCCACTGTTACGTCTAGAGGGGCCCCTGCAGGGCTCTCCTAGACAGTCTCCCTGCTTTCTGTGCTCCTATCTCTGTGCATCCCAGGGCCAAGGTCTGCTGTCTCGACTGTCCTAGACTAGTTCTCCTCAAACCCTTTTTCCTGTGTAACAGCCACTGGCCCTTCAGATCTCAGCACCAGCAAGAGTTACTTCCTTGGGGAGTTTGTCTTTGCCTCCCAAGTTCTTTGCTCTCACAGAACCATCAAAAAACACTTGTGTGAGACTACTGGATGAATGGATGTCTCCTTTACTAGACTGTAAAGTCCATAAGAGAAGGAAACATCTGTATCACTCTCCTCCTCTCCCTAACCCTCTCTGTTTCTCCTTTTGTTCCTTCCTCGTTTCACTTTTTTTTCCCCTTGTAGGAATTCTTTTTTTTTTTTTTTTTTTTTTTTTTTTTTGCTTTTTAGGGCCGCACCTATGGCATAAGGAGGTTCCCAGGCTAGGGGTTGAATCAGAGCTATAGCTACTGTCCTACACCACAGCCACAGCAACGTGGGATCAGAGCTGTGTCTGTGACCTACACCACAGCTCACAGCAACGCTGGATCCATAACCCACTGATTGAGGCCAGGGGTCGAACCCACAACCTCATGGTTCCTAGTCAGATTCATTTCCGCTGCGCCACGAAGGGAACTCCACTCGTAGGAATTCTTATCTTCTCAATGAGCAAATGGTATGAATGATTCCATGTTGGGGAGGGAAATGGAGGTTATGCTCTTTTGAAGAGTATGCTTCAGAAGACCTGTGATGTTCCACTAAAGTCTAAGCTAAGTCAGCTATGCCAAGGCCCTCAGCAATTTTTTGTTTGTTATTAATTTCTCGTACCCTTTTTTTTGGAGGGTTTTTTCCATTCTTCTACGGTTTCATTTATTAAACTTTTAAATAGAAAATTGCAACATGGCATTGAAGAAAACAGTATCATAAACTTTCATGTCCTGTCACCCAGTAATTAGCAATTCATAATTTTTGCCAAGCTTATTTCACCTTTCTCCTTCCACTTTTGTTATTATTTGTGATACAGTAATTTAAAGGAAATGCTGACATCATATCACCTTACCCATAAATTGTTCAATAACTAACCCTAACACATAAGATTTTTGAAAAACATAATCCCAATACCATTATTATCCCTAACAATTCTTTCATATGATTTTTAATTATGCCTACCACCCTACCCCTGCTTAAATCTTCCTCGTTGTCTAAAAGTTGTCCTGTAATTGTTTTATTTAGGTTAGGATCAAACAAAGTCCACATGTTGCATTATTTTCTAAGTCTCTGTTAATCCATAACCATTCCTTCTCTTGTAAAAATTCCGTTTAGTTTTTGAAGAAATGGGGTCATTTTTCAATACAATTTCCTATCTTCTAGCTTTTGCTGATTGCTTCCTCATCCAACTTGTTCTTTAGTTTTTCCTTAATCCTCTGTACTTCCTGCAAGCTGGTAGCCAGAACTCTACAGACCTGACTAGATTCAGATACACTCTTTTTAGCAAGAATAACTCCTAGGTGGTGCTGTATAATCACCTCAAGAACATGATGTTCCATTTTCTAGTGATGTTGAGATTGATCTGCTGATTAGACTGTTGGGAGACAGTTCTCCATGGGGATCTTGCATTTCTCTCTTTCTTGCAAGAACAGGCCCTAACCGCCCTTTGTCTGCATCATCTTTTCAAAGAAGTTTGTAGGTGAACAGTCTTTCTTTCTGTGAAGAAAGCAATAGTATGTCCCACTGGAGCAAAGAACTGGCAGGCCTGTACAGAATAGACTAGTAGAATTCCCTAAGCATGGGGTTCCTTTCCCCTAATACAGTCTGCTAAGTGTGAGGATCATTGGACCCTCTTTGCATCATGCTGTTAGAACGGAGGCTCTGGGAACCAGTGTGAACATGATGGCTGGCTATGGCCTTTGCTGTGAGCAATAGATGGGTCCTTGGTTTCTGTATTAGAGAGGATTCTCCAGATTGACTTAAGATCTGCAGTCAGCAAGCTGGAGACCCAGGAGAACCAAATGTGTAAGTTTGAGTCCAAGTCCAAAGGCCTGAGAGGCAGGGGTGCTGATCGTTTCAGTAGGAAGCTAAGTCTGAAGGTAAAAGACTGATGTTCCAGCCCCAAGATTCCCAGCTCCTTTGATTCTACTTAGCCCTTTGACACAGACTGCATGAGGCCCACCAGCACTGGGGAGGCCAGTCTGCTTTACTTAGCCTATGATCAAGTGTTGGTCTCATCCAGGAACACCCTCAGAAATGATGTTTAACTGAGTATCTGGGCACCCCCTGACCCAGTCACATTGACAGACCAAATTAACCATCGCAGTCTCTGACTCAGAGTTGTATCTTCCATCAGCTTGTATGAAATTGTGGCAGGTTAATTTGTTAGCTTGCAGATAGAATAAAATCTTAGACCTTCAAAGCTCTCGATACATACTTAAAAAATAAAAAAGAATAGAAAGATTTGTCACTATGTTCAGGTGGCATCAGCCTGACCTGATTACAAATCTCCCATTAGCTTTTCACCTAGATTTAGTATCCCTGGGTGTTTATTGCTCGGATGCATTATTTTATTAGGGGTTGTAACATGATGTCATTTTAATATTCCATTTGCATTTATTCCTGGGAATGTTTCTATAAAGAAGAATTTTTTCATCAACTATTTGATTACGCTGAAATACAAGTTGTATGAGAAAGGCAGGATTCATTGCTAGTTCTTTCCTATTATTTATCACTTTTAAGTTTAATGAGTTAGTGTGGTAGAAATCTACAAGACAATCTATATATTCATCTTTAGAGTGTTATAATGAGCTAACATATTTTTACATATTTCATGTTTTAATTCATTGGAGTTATATATTTTTCAAGTTCAGATTGGCCAGGTGGAATCCCTTCACATGGCTACTATAACTTTTAAATGCAATATCAATACTATTTGATAATTTTCTTTCTTGTACAACAAAATGGTCCAGGGTGATCCTGTACTTTCCTGCTGTTTACTGAAATCAGTCATTTCTCCAAGTAGTCCTGATTCTTTTTAGTAGAAAATGGTCTTTAAAGAACACAATTGGGGTGGTGATGGTACTCATAACTACTGGACTGTTGTTCAGGCTGTTTTAGTGGCTAGAGCTATATTTATATATATTTAAAGAAAAAAACATCATGTTCATATTGAAATTTCCAATTCAGGAGTTAACCATCGTGGCTTTGTGGAAATGAATCAGACTAGCATCCATGAGGGTGCAGTTTAGATCCCTGGCCTCTCTCAGTGGGTTAAGGATCCGACGTTGCTGAGAGCTATGGTGTAGGTTGCAGACTTGGCTTGGATCTGGCATTGCTGTGGCTGTGGCGTAGGCCAGCAGCTGCAGCTCTGATTTGATCCCTAGCCTGGGAACCTCCATATGCTGCAGGTGTGGCCCCCCCAAAAAAAGGAATTTTCCAATTCAAATTTTAGAGTATAGAGTTTTAATGAACTATGATTTTAACATTTAGCTGTCGTTTATGCTGAAAATCTTGGTTCATAATTATCTATTTGTTTTATTTTACTATATATATGATAGTTACAAATATTACCACCATTAGTAAGATTAGCAGTTTTCTTCATGGTTCTTTTATCCTTTAGACATGCATCTTCTATCCCACTCAAGATGTGAAGTCAAAATGCTATGTTAACCGTTACTTGAAATAATTATTCTCTGTGTGGTTATACTACCAATTTTATATTCCTTTGTTTTTACTATTTAGAGATTGATATTTTTTCATAATTAAAAACAAAAATAATTGTATAATTCCAGTTCCTTTTCCTAATATGTTAAGCTGCATCAAAAGTTGAAGTTTCAGGAGTTCCTGTCGTGGTTCAGTAGTTACCAAATCTGACTAGGAACCATGAGGTTGCGTGTTGGATCCCTGGCCTCACTCAGTGGGTTAAGGATTTGGCATTGCCGTGAGCTGTGGTATGGGTCGCAGACACGGCTTGGATTGCGCGTTGCTGTGGCTGTGGCCAGCAGCGACAGCTCCGATTAGATCTCTAGCCTGGGAACCTCCCTATGCCGAAGGACAAAAAAAAAAAAAAAAGTTGAAGTTTCATACCACATATTCTTTCATTCATTCAGTAGGTATTTGTGGAACAGTTGTGTTGGGCTAGTGCTAGGATTCTGGTATTGAACAAAGCAGACAGAAACCTTTATCCTTCTGGAGCTTGCATTTTAGTGTGATGTTTGACAGTCGCTGTAGTTCTCCCTTGTGCCTTTTCTTTCTGTAGCCCTTTCCTTCTCATTGCTTCAGTGGTTCTGTGTGAAGCAGAAGTTATGGTTGGTCTTGGGTGGTTCAGAAAAGGAAAACTTCAGTTTTTTTTTTTTTTTTTCTTCTTTACGTTAGTCAATTTACTTAACGTTTCTGAGGCTGAGTATACACATGAAAAATAGGGGAAATTTTTAAAAATGGAAAAACTGATTACCACTTGATGGGATTATGAAGATAAGCAACATAGGTGTCATTTATATATATTTATACATAGAGTATATAATCTTTTTATACTATTATATAAATATACAAAAGGATGGGGAAGCAGACCGATCTCTCAAAGGGGAGAGTAACAAAGAATTTATAGGTATAACAGCACATCCTCTTGAATCTGGATTAGGCTTCTGACAGCTTTGAGCAACCAAATGTGGCAAAAGTGACATTGCACCAGTTTCAAGTCCAGTCTTTAAGAAACTTGCATTTCCATTCCCTTCTTGGAATCGGTTGCCATGCCGTGAGGAAGCCCAAGCAGCCACATGAAGAGATACATGCTGAAGAAATGAAGCTGTGGACTGAGAGCTCCCGGTTGACCAACAATTCTGTCAAGCAAGTGAGTGAGCCATCAGCAGCAGATGTGCTGCAGACTGTAAGCCCCTCCTAAACTGTAATACTGGAGCAAATAAGTGATTATTTGAAACCACTGAATTTTGGAGTGGTTTGATATGCAGCTGTAGAGAAGCAATATAATAGATACTCACTAAGATTTGGTTCTATTCTGAAATATTTTAAAGAATTTATAAAACTTAGATTAAATTTCAATCTCTGATGAGAAACAGTTTCTGCCCAGGGTTTGATGTATCCACATCTTATCAAGGATTTCTGTTAAAGTCTTAGCATTTAGATTAAGAAATTGTGTCAGTGACTACAATCCCCTTATTCCTAGTTTTTGAATCTCCATGCTGTTTTGCTAATCGTCAGTTATATTATCATTATAATTATATCCTACTTTTCTTTTATCTGAAAAAGTCCCACTCAATTAAACCTGTGTTAATATGTTTTAAATCAGCTATGCAGTAGATTTATTTATCATCGTAGAATCAGATGATCATAAGGGATTTCAAAAATCCTCTGATCCAGATTCCTCCTACAGATAAACAGATTTTATTTTCCAGTATTTAAATATGATCCTAGCATGCAGCCTAAAGGAAAGAGATGCAGAGTAGCCCAGCAGATTCTAAAGAGGAAGTAGGGATGAGGAAGACTTTAAATGGAAGTGGGGAAGGGAGAATAAATAATGGGACAGACTATCGCTCAGATTTTGGTGGGTGATAGATCTTGTCCTGACATATTCACAGCCTCGTCTGTAGGGGGTCCCCGTGTAATAACTGGGGATGCTGTAATTCATCTGCGAGCTCCCAGCCCCTTAGTAATTAGATAGTGTTTTAAAGCCTTGGTATCTCCATATAGCCTAGTTTTTAGGACCACCTCAGCAACATTAAGTCGGGAAAGCTAAAAGCTAGGTAACAGGAACTTTGCAAAGAATAATGGAAAAACTGAAGCCAGTTCAGAACAAGATAGAAAGTCAGGGCCAGATCTTTTGACCTGTTATCCAGAAATGGGTGGTAAGGAATTCCTGGGGGCTGACTCAAACCCCAGTGAGGAAAAGGGGCAGTAAAAAGAAATGCTGGAGCCGGGCGAGGGCACTGGAAGCAGAGATCTTAGGAAAAATTTTCACTGTTCCCCAACTTTTGTGATTAATTTCATTCTTTTCTTTCTTTTTTTTAAATTAAAGAGTACATGTAATGAGAATGACCAGCAGGGGGCCTTCAGATGAACAGGAACACTTTCATATTCAAGTTGGATCTTTGAGTTTTGGTTCTCTTTCCTGTTGGATTTGTTTCATGGGGAAATAGTTGCAAAATGCTACAGCTCCAATGTGTGTTGCTGGTGTCCCTGACTGATAGCTACCTCCATTTCATGGAGGACAAGGTACTTCAATGACAGGACAGTAGGTGGCAAACTTCTACAACCCTTGGATGGAAGAAAGTTTTTTTTTTTCTTTTTCTGTTTTTTAATGAGTAGATCCCCTTCTAGAAAAATGTTGGGGGTTCTTCTTTTGGGGGGGATCGGTGGTGTTAGTGGGGTGTGTGTGTATGTGTTGCATTGTGAAGCACACTGAATGAAAAATAAGCCTCTTTTCAAATAGTTATGAAGACATTTACCAATTAAGCTAAATTAGTATGTATCAGAATCTGTTGGTCAACCTTTTGGTCCTGAAGTTCATCTATGAGCTGTGGTTATCTCAGCCCCTGTGGGAGAGAGGGTGGAATAGAAGTTCCCTAAATTCCCCTTCAGTTTCAACAGTATCATTTTAGATGCTCCCACCTTGATCCTATGTCTTAATTGCTATCAATCAGCTTCCCAATATCTTGTGATCTGGAAGCAGGGGTAGAGTTCCCAACCATACTTGTGGGCTAAGACTTGAGTTACATTTTTGGAAGAAAAATTTGGGGAAATGTTGAATAACAGGAACATTCGAGTAAATCTATTGGAGTATGAAAAGCAGGGCATTGTAAAATCACCTTTTGTTTCTTTACTGAAAACTTGGATTCAGTGTTGTTGTCTTTCTTCATTCCAGAGGTTCTCCAACTTTTAAATTTATGCTGATAAATTCTGGGAGAAAACCATTTCTTCATTCGGTCTCTTGGAGAGCCAGTTCCTGGTAAAATGTTATACAGCAGTCCCTTCTTATTCAAGGTTTTTGCTTTCCATGGTTTTAGTTGTGATCAATTGTGATTTGAGAACGTTAAATGGAAAATTCCAGAAAAAACCTGTAAGTTTTAAATTGTGTGCCATTCTTAGTACAGTAATGAAATTGAACAGCTCCCTGCTCCTTCCTGCCCAGGACATGAATCATCCCTTTGTCCAGCATTCTATCTGTTAGTCATTCAGTAGCTGTCTGAAGTATCCCAGTGCTTATGTTCAAGTCACCCTTATTTTAGCACAAGAGTAATGATGCTGACCATTCAGATAGGCCAAAGTGAAGCCCCCAAGTGCTTTCTTTATGTGAAAAGGTGAATGTTTTCAACTTAATAAGAAAAAAAAGTCATGTGCTAAGACTGCCGAGATCAATGGTAAGAGCAAATTTTCTCTCCAAGAAATTGTGAAGATGAAAAAAGAAATTTGTGCTAGTTTTGCTGTTGTACCCCAAATATGTATGTATAGGAAAGAAAACACTGTGTATATATAGGAGGTTCGGTTCTATCCACAGTTATTCAGGCATCCACTAGGGGTCTTGGAACTATCCCCCATGGATCAGGAGAGACCACTCTGTATTGTTTTTGGAATTCATAAGCACTTTAAACCTCCTTTCATTTCCCCCTACCATATCCATTTGTTCTTGGTAGGACCATGCCATTGCCGTGCCTTACACTCAATGTAATATGTGATGTGTTAGGAAGGTAGCCAGTCTCCAAGCAGCAGATATACCTCCTGCTTTTATTCACTGTCTTTGAATGTATTCTTTGGGAAGCTATCCATCTCAATACCATGTGACTCTGTGAGGCTCTCAATTATCTGGACATGGTTTCCCAAAGAGTGGGGATATAATTCAGCATGGCTATCAGATGCCTTTTTGGGATATGAGTTGCGTGATGGTAGGAAGTGTTGGGGGTTCGATATAGTCTTTTATTTCTGTCCTTGCTAAACTGGATGGATATATAACTTTGGCTGCTAGTGGTGATGATGCTTGTTATATGCTCTGAAGTCTACTTGGTTTAACACTAACATGGCTACTCCAGCTTCTTTTGATTAATGTTGGCATGATATACCTTTTTCCATCCTTTTACTTTTAACCTATCTGCATCTTTCTATTTAAGGTTTGTTTCTTAAAGATAGCATAGAGTTGATTCTTTTTTTTTTTTTTATCAAATTTGACCATCTTTGCCTTTAAATCATGCCGTTGACTATTTACATTTAGTATGTTTATTGATAGAGCTGGGTTCAAATACGCCACCTTGTTTTTTGGATCTTTTTTTTTAATAATGACTTTTATTTTTTTCCATTATAGCTGGTTTACAGTGTTCTGTCAGTTTTCTACTGCACAGCAACTTGACCCAGTCACACATACATGTATACATTCCTTTTTCTCACATTATCATGCTCCGTCATGAGTAACTAGATATAGTTCCCAGTGCTATACAGCAGGATCTCATTGCTTATCCATTCCAAAGGCAATAGTTTGCATCTATTAACCTCAAATTCCCAGTCCAACCCACTCCCTCCCCTTCCTCCTTCGCAGCCACAAGTCTGTTCTCCATGTCCATGATGGATCTCATTTTTGAATCTTATCTATTGTCCATCTTTTCTTTGTTTTTGCCTTTTTAGATTGAGTAAGTTTTTATGATTTGATTCGTCTCTTATTGACTTTAGCCATTCCTCTATTTTTTTTTCTTTTTAGTGGTTGCCATGGTATACTTATAGTAAATACTACATTATATATCACAGTCTATGTTTTAGTAATATTAAGTCACTCATGTATAGTGGAAGAGCCTTAGAAAACAGTGTACTTTGATTTCCTCTTTCCTGGCTTTTCTGCTATTATTGTCAACACAAGTCAATACACACATTTTACATATATATGTAAAACATATATATTAATATAGTATACTATATTGTAATATACATAACATAAAATATACATATAAAATCAACCTCATAATACATTGTTGTTACTTTTCTTGTTACAGTTAACTTTTACAGAGATTTTAAAAATAAAGTATTTTATATTTATCCACACATTACCATTTCTGGTGCTCTTCATTCCTTTGGGTAATCTCTAATTCCTTCTGATAGCATTTCCTTCTGCCTAAAGAAGTTCCTTTGACATTTTTTTAATGCTTGTCAGCTGATGATGAATTCTTTCAGCTTTTGAATGTCTAAATAGTCTTCACTTTGCCTTTATGTGTGAAATATATTTTCTCTGGGTATAAAATCATAGGTTGACAGATTTTTTTCTTTGATACTTTAAAGGTATTTCCTCTTCTCACTTGCCTAGTTTTTGGACAAAAAGCCTCCTGCCATCTTCGTTCCTTGTATGTCCTATCTTTTTTCCAAGGAAGGGGATTTATTAGATCCAGCTTTCATAGTTTACCCCTTTCTTCTACATTCTTGGAGATTTCCTTGGACAAATTTTTTTAGCTCTCTAAATTATTCATCAATGTCAACTATGTAATTCATCTCATTTTTTGAGCAGCTATTTTTAAAAAATGTATTTATATTTTCAAGAGTTTGAATTGTCTTTTTCACCTGTTTGTATTTATTTTTTGACCTTTAAAAATAAAAGTATAGTTGATTTACAGTGTGTGCCAATTTCTGCTGTATAGCAAAGTGACCCAGTTGTGTACACACACAAAACCCATTCCTTCTATCATGGTCTATCCTAAGAGGTTGGATATAGTTCCCTGTGCTGTACAGTAGGACCTCATTGTTCATCCATTCTAAATGTAATAATTTGCATTTACTAACCCTAAACTCCCAGTCCATCCGACTCCCTCCTCCCTCCCGCTTTGTGACCACAAGTCTGTTCTCTATGCCTGTGAGTCTGTTTATGTTTTGTAGATAGTTTCACTTGTGCTCTATTTTAGATTCCACATATAACAGATAAATTTATTTTAAAGTGTTTGCTTTTGTAATGCTTCACTGAATGTCTTTTTATACAAATCAGTGTTTACATGTTTGTATCCTTAAGAATTTATTCTATAGATAGACTACTGAGCCAAAGAGAATAAAAAATTTTGCAAGCGTTCTTGGAAACTTCTAGCTTGCTTCCAAAAAAGTAAAAGCATTCTCTTGATCATCCATCTATCCACTAGTTTAAAATAAGGAGTCATTGAATGCATATGTTGTATCTGACATATGGCAAGAATGCCTGTTTTGTCACACTTTGCAATGATTCAAACGATGTAAAATATATAAATTGCACTGGATCATCTCTGCCTCCTACTTGGTAGCATATACTGTTGTTCCTCCAGACCCCCTTGAATTTAGTTTGCCATTTGGTGTGCTCTTTCTTTTTTTTTCTTTTTGCTTTTTAGGGCCATACCCATGGCATATGGAGGTTCCCAGGCTAGGGGTTGAATTGGAGCTGTAGCTGCTGTCCTATGCCACAGCCACAGCCCCCTATACCACAGCTCATTGCAATGCTGATCCTTAACCCACCGAGCAAGGCTAGGGATCGAACTTGTGTAGTCATGAATGCTAGTCAGATTCATTTCTGCTGAGCCATGACGGGAACTCCCTGGTGTGCTCTTTCTTTGTGGCAACTTGCTTTCACTTGCAAGGACCTTCACTTGAGCCTCCTCTTCAGTCATCCTCTTTGGGCTCCTGGAGCTCATTGCCACCAGGAGCAGAAGGCTGGACATGCCAGGCAGTTCCTGTCCACCAGGCATCCTTAGCCAATGACTGGAGATTATAGGATTATGAAGAGTTTCCTGGTGTTGGTCCCAACAACTCTGAGATCTCAGTTATACTCCAGTGTCTCCTGTGAGATAAAGTTGCCTTCTCAGAACTTTGTCTGAAATTGCCCATTTACCTCAGTTCTTCCCCTTTTTTGTCCTGATCCCCCTCCGTTATTAATTTCTTCTGGGATCTCTTCTTTAACACGTAACTTGCACTCAAATCACCTCAGGGGCTGCTTCAGGGAACCTGACCTGTATAATATGCTCCAATCCCACCCTACTGTAAATACTGTTAATTTGGAGTGTTTTGTCTTATACTTGTTCTCTTCTACAGCATATAGAGTTATAAAAAAATTTACAAATTATACATTATCCTGTAATTTGCCATATATCATTTAGTAATATATCACGGACATCTCTCTAAGTTAATTCACTAAAAATTCTCTAAAAAATGTTAAATTGATTTTATTGGGGATCCATGTAATAATTTTGCAATTACTGCTCTAGGTGGAATTAATATTATTTCAAATTTTATGTTGTTTTAACAACCTTGAAATCCTGGTTTTCTAAAATAAAAATCAGATTCTTGAGAGAAGGGGACTTTTGCATTAAAAAAAAAAATCCTTTTAGATGTTAAGAGCTACATTCCAGAAGTCTGAGAGCGTAAGAGAATATAGCATCTGCCATCTGGACAAGGGGTGAGAGGTTGTAAGGTGGTGACTCAGGAACAGGTGTCCAAGCACATACAGAAGAAAGAAAAATATCCTTCTTGGCTTGGAGGCAGGTATTTTGGAAGAAATTTAGAGAAGAAAGCTAAAGCAAAAGAGCTCAGTAGCTCATGTGGGGCCTTCTCCCTGGCCTCTCCTTTGGTTTGAAAACCCACGAGGTGCGCTCATATAGACTCAAAGCAGGTTCTCATCCAGTGGGTCCTGTTGAGAGGACCACAGCAGAGCTGTTCTGGCTGGTTGCTCCCTGTGCCCCGGATATATTTAGACTATCACTGCTGCCATCATGAAGATATGTTGATTTAAAAGCCGAAAAGTTATGCCTCTGTCTGCATGGTGGTTAGAAGCTTGTACTTTGGGGGTGTACTCTTATACAAAAAAAGAATAAAAATTATGGGGAGTTCCTGTCATGGCTCAGTGGTTAATGAACCCGACTAGTATCCCTGGGGACAGGGGTTCTATCCCTGGCCTTGCTCAGTGGGTTAGGGATCCGGCATTATCATGAGCTGTGGTGTAGGTCACAGATGCAGCTCAGATCTGGCGTTGCTGTGGCATAGGCCAGCGGCTGCAGCTCCAATTAGAACCCTAGCCTGGGAACTTCCATATGCAGTGGGTGTGGACCTGAAAAGACCAAAAAAAAAAAAAAAGAATAAAAATTATGAACCTGACTTAAAGCAACATCTGGAAGTGCAGCAGAGTATCATTGGCAATAAGATAGGTTTTGGTGGAGAGGGCCTGCACCCCCCCACCCCCACCCCCGGCCTCCAGCCTTGACTCCTGCAGGCATTGGAAGGGATATGTGAAAAGTTTCCAAGGCCTCCAAAGAAGGAGGGGAGGGAGCTACAAACTGAGAGCCAAGGAGATACCTTTGCACAGCATGTGGGATGGACAGCCCACTGCTGAGACTGGATAGAAAGTGTAGTTGATTCTTAGAGGATGAGTAACACCCTCCAAACTGAGGTGGACGCAACAGTAGGAGACTATAACCCACGGGTCCAGGGACTTTGTCTTGTTTATGGCTGTATTTTCAGCTCTAGTAGACACTTAATACCTGTTGTTTGAGTGCTCCATTAAATGAATGAGAGAGTGAATTGCAGAGTTATTTATTTAAAAATAAACATTAATTTGAGATGTTTTCAAATCCACTTTTTATTTTGTGCTTGAATAGCATCATAATATTTCTTTAAAAATGAGATGTAATTCTTATTTTTCATGGTCTAAACTTCCCTGATCTACCTCTTAGCATATTTTCTCTCCAGCCCTCCCTACAGTATTCTAAATTAGGGAGGTTTTGCAGTAATATGTGGAAATACGCTTTTGTTGTTCATTTGAGGCAGGAAATTGTTGACTTTAATTATGATCTGATGATAAGTATGCTTTCCTGGTAAGAAGGGAAGTGCCATAAAGAGTTGGTGCTTTGTTTTCTGTATTTTAAAGGCTCTGTGCAAGTAGAAAAGATTGTCTCCTTGTTTACAAAACTATTTCATAGGTGATTCCTTTAAGAGTCATCTCCCATTCACTCTCAGTACAGTCGCTTGGAATCATCAAAATAGATGAAGAATGGCCTTCTGCTTGAAAAAAAATAATTGAGAAAAACAGATTTCCGAAAATGTGTCAAAAAAAAGATTTTTCTTTCTTATGAAAAATTCAGAGAAGAAAATGTTATTTTCACAAGAGAAGGCATGTATTTGGCCGTAGACAAGCCCCCCCCCCCCGCCCGCCTCCCCAAAAGCTGAGGAGATTTTCAGTTGGAGAAAATTGACAACTTTGCCTTAAGGCTTAATTTTATAGTCTTTACCACCACCAGCAGCAGCTGTGTTTACTGACAGCCCTGTGTTGCCCCTGGAAGAAATTCAAGATTAAGTAAAGGACTGGTGTTTTCAGGCAATTACCAACAAAACGAACCATTTCTCTTACTCTGTGTGGACCTCCAGGCCTTGTGTCCTTACCTTTAAAAATTACCTCAGAAGTTGTTGCTTTTAAAGTTGGTATATCCGTTAAAATAGAATGTTTGTAACCCTGAAGCTGTGGTTTTCAACCTTAGCAACCTGCTAAATTCGCTTGGGAGCTTAAAGAGAAAACACCCACCCAGTGCCAGAACTTTACCCCAATCCAAATAAGTCAGAAGGTGGGCCCACAAATCCTACTTGTTATCAGGCATTTGATCTCTCGCCAGGTGATGCCAGGTGATTCTTTTTTTTTTTTTGTCTTTTTTCCTTTTCTAGGGCCGCACTTGTGGCATATTGAGGTTCCCAGGCTAGAGGTCTAATCGGAGCTGTAGCTGATGGCCTACACCACAGCCACAGCAACGCGGGATCCAAGCCGCATCTGCAACCTACACCACAGCTCATGGCAACGCCGGATCCTTAACCCACTGAGCAAGGCCAGGGATCGAACCCGCAACCTCACGGTTCCTAGTCGGATTCGTTAACCACTGAGCCACAACGGGAACTCCAATGCCAGGTGATTCTAACGCAGCAAAGCTCTGAGGACCACCCCACTCTGGCCCGGCCATGGTGTGGACCAGAGTTCCATCCTGAATGGGGCGTTGGGTGAGGTTGCTCCCTGGTCCTGCTCCCAGGCCAAACTGTGAAACCAGTCAAGTTTGCCTTCTCTCTCATCTGCCTTTCGGTACCCCTTACCCCACCGCTAGAAACCTTCCCTCCTGCCATATTTCTAGGGTGCTCTTATCCTGCCCTGTGCCCACAGTTAAGCACTCGGGCTGCAAGGCAATTCTTTCTTGCTGAAAGAAAGCACTCACCCTTTCCAGTGTAGCAGAATTCTCCAAAAACAAAAAGTTGTAACAGAAAAGAAATGTGGAATGCTACAGAATGTGACTGGTGAGTTGGAGGTAAAATGAGGGAGAGGAAGGAGGCGCTTCTGGCTCCCATTGGGACCCTTCTGCTCTGAACCACTCAGGTCTGCTGGGTGACTCTGGCAAGTCAGTTAACCTCTGTGCCTCAGCTTCCTCAACTGTAAAATGGGAATAACCCATGTAATTGTTGTGAGGATTAAATGTAAAGCATTTAAAGTGTGCATGACACACCATAAGCAGTCAGTGCCCATTAGCAATTATTACCTGTTGTGTAATGGTTGTAATTTCACGTTCTTGAATTTAAAGTTGGGTGAAGGAGAGTGCACTGGAGCAGGCACACAGGGGAGGCACCATGACTAATTTTCTTTTGCAGTAGCACATCCTGATGGAGTCTTGAGAAATATTGTGAGCTATGGCATCCTCATCAGCATACACACGTGTCTAGCTCCTGTATCCCAAGGCAAGTCTAATTTATACCTCCATTTTGTTGTATAAATTCCAAGATCTTTAGGAAAAAGCTCCTTTTTTTTTTTTTTTTTAAAGCTGTATAATCAACCTTACATATCCAAGACTCTTGGGAAATGATGGAAACGATTGGGGAATTGTGTAGCTGGAGAGAAAAACAAGTACCCCTCTCACTGACTAGTTAACACAAATTAATGAATCCCAGAAACATTTAGTAATAAACTCTGTGACAGATGTTGTGTTGCTGGGGGTGGATACCACAGGGAGGAGACCTGGGCCATGCCCCCATGTAGCTCGTAGTCCAGAGAGTGTCTAGAAGGAGGTGTCATCAAGTTTCAAGTCACAGAGCCTTGCAGACGTGCTTAGGCCCTGCCATTTTCAGCATTGGGAGTAGCCCGTCCCACTTGGTCTAAACTTGCCAGGTCAACCAGAATATGAGTACGTCGTGAATGGGTTCAATTCATTTCTCCTCTCAAGGATCTTACTTTTCCAAAAAGGCTGACTGGTCGAACAATCTACGCATTTCCTTGTAGGAAATTCGCTTTTTACATACCACAGAAAAGGTGAGAATACCGCTTGCAAAGAAATGGGAGCACGAATGTCGAGATGACCTAATTATTTGCCTCCTGTCCTTGAAAGAAATGTTTCCCCTGACACAGGAGTCTTCTTCTTAGCGACTGATCTGAATGCATGGAATGTCCAATTCAGGGGGTGTTTCTACTGTCTTCTTTTTGAAAGTTTCCTAGGGAAGGCTTAAAAATGCATGTTTGTTTTACTTTGTTTTAAAGTTCACTAAATTCTTAGAATCTTCTGGATGGCTTAAAAATATTTTTAGGTTGGAGTTCCCACTGTGGCGCAGTGGAAACGAATCTGACTAAGAACCATGAGGTTGCAGGTTTGATCCCTGGTCTCACTAGGTGGGTTAAGGATCTGGCGTTGCCATGAGCTATGGTGTAGGTCACAGACATGGCTCGGATCCCACGTTGCTGTGGCTGTGGTGCAGGCCGGCAGCTGTAGCTCCAATTAGAAGACCCCTAGCCTGGGAACCTCCATATGCCGCGGGTATGGCCCTAAAAGGCAAAAAAAAAAAAAATAAAAAATAAATTTTTTTTTAGGTTATACTAAAAGTAAAGTCTAATTTTATGCAAAGGAAGCTCTTAAAATTGCTTAAGTATTCTACTTTTTGGGCCCTTTTAGGGAGCATTCTTGTGACGGAACTGTTCTGTATCTGATTGTGGTAATTTTCACGAGTCTACACATAGGATAAAAATACATAGAACTAAATACACGCATACAGGGAGTTCCTGTTGTGGCGCAGTGGTTGACGAATCCGACTAGAAACCATGAGGTTGCGGGTTCGATCCCTGGCCTTGCTCAGTGGGTTAAGGATCCGGCATTGCCGTGAGCTGTGCTGTAGGTTGCAGACGCAGCTTGGATCCTGCGTTGCTGTGGCTGCGGCGTAGGCCAGTGGCTACAGCTCTGATTAGACCCCTAGCCTGGGAACCTGCACATGCCGCGGGTGTGGCCCTAAAATGACAAAAGGCAAAATAAATAAATAAATAAATAAATAAATAAATACACGCATACAAGTGAGTACATGAAACTGGTAAAATCCGAATGAGGTAGATTGTTCAAAGGGTTAAAAAAAATCTAATTTTTGTAAATAGAATAGTAACTTTTGGACTAAACATTTCCAAGTTTCTTTTTAAAGAGTCAAAGGTGTACATCATCATCATCTAAAAGATCTTCACTTCATTTTGAGATTTCACCCACCATAACCTTCCACACTTGACATTATTTTACTTTTTTCCTATAGCCTCTCTGTTAGGAGAAAACAAGCTTCTAACTCACAAGAAAGTGACGTAAGGGAGCTTGGTGTCTAATATCGAACTTTTCTTTAAGAAGTCATTTTTATTTCTATCAAATCTACTCTCATCTTTTTTTTTTTTTTTTTTTTTTTGCTTTTTAGGGCCACACTTGTGGCTAATGGAGGTTCCCAGGCTAGGGGTCTAGTTGAAGCTGAGCCACTGGCCTGCGCCACAGCCACAGAAACACCAGTCCCAAGCTGCATCTGCAACCTACACCACAGCTCACAGCAACACAGGATCCTTAACCCACTGAGCGAGGCCAGGGATCAAACCTTTATCCTTGTGGATACTAGTCAGATTCATTTCCGCTGAGCCACAATGGGAATTTCCTCTCTTGTCTGTTAGTTTTATAAGACCTAATTTGCTTTTGAAAAATGTGATGGGGTGGCACGTTTCCAAGATGGACCGCAGTAGACCACGCTTTGGAATTGATGCCCTGTGTAGCCCCCTTTTTATGCCTGTGACCTGGCCTGTGACTTGCAGTAACCAATAGAGTGTGCGGAGGCGGGGTGATTTGGGGCCCATTCCAGGGGTTAGATTTAAGAGGATTGGCAACTTCTTCTTCCTCCTCTGGGAAAGTTTGCTTTTGGGAGGCCTGGGCTGACATAAAAGCAAGCGAACTACCCTGCAGGAGAGGGCACTTCGGGAATCCAAGTGAGGAGGCCCTGAGATGTTACAGAGAGGGGGCGAGGTGTCACTGTCCCCTTGAGTCTCCAGATGGCTGTAATCCTAACCACCATCTGACTTCAACCGCATGGAAGAGTTCAGAAGAGACTAGCAGAAGAAACCTCCCCCCACCCCCAACCAAGCCCAGCAACCCACAGAAAAGTGGGCCAAGAAGTAGCTGTTATTTAAGCCCTTAAGTTTGGAGGCAGTTAGTAATGCAGGATAATTAATATATCTCACCTTTAATCTTAAGCCAGCTGGTGTCCTCAGGATAATTCATATACTAACAAAGAATTTTTACAGGAAAGCAGGCTCTCATTGCACTCCATGTCTAGGTTAGTGAAGAGCAGTATTATTCTTGATCAAAAAACTCATCAAAAAGTGGGATTCTCTCTGTCCTGGTCCTCACCAGTGCTCGTGGTTTATTTTCAACTTTCCCCAACTCATCCGAGTCAGAGCTGGAACTGTCCCAGAGAAGCTGTCCCCGAGTCTCTTGTTCATGGAGCCAGGTTTCCATTTTGCCAATTTTTCGGGGGCGATAGTCATTCCTTGGTTGATGTTCCAAAAATTCTGCATTTTGTGAATTTCCTACAAAGAATTAAAAGTTCATTTAATTTTTTTCCCCCTGACAATGATGAATTTGTTTAAGTGCTTAAGCTTTTATGAACACAAAATAATCTGCTTGGTGTTCTTTCCAAAAATAAACACCACACATACATTCATACACACACATACACACATATTTTCAGCTAAACCATTTGAGAAATGCAGAGTCACTTTGTCACAAAATACATCACCACACATCTAAGAATGAAGGTGATTTATCTCTGTAACCATAGTATAAATTATTACACTTTGGATATTTAAAATTGATACAATATTTTTTCTACCATATGGTCCATGTTCAGATATCCATGGTTGTCTCAGTAATGCCCTTTATAATTACTTTTGTTTGCCTGTTTGTGTTTTATTTTTAAATTTTTTTGTGAGTCTATTTTTTATTAAAGTGTAGTGGATTTTCAATGCTGTGCTATTTCTGCTGTACAGCAAAGCGACCCAGTCATATCTATATTCATTCCCTCTCTTAAAGTATCTGCCATCATGTTCTATCTCAAGAGACTGGATATAGTTTCCTGTGCTATACAGCAGGACCTCATTGCTTATCCGCTCTAAAATGTAATCGTTTGTATCTACTAACCCCAAACTCCCAGTCCATCCCATTCCCCCCACCCCCTTGGCAACCACAAGGCTGTTCGCAAGGTCTGTTTCTGTTTTGTAGATAGGTTCACTTGTGCCATATTTTAGATTCCACGTATAAGTGATATTTGTCTTTCTTACTTCACTTAATATGAATATTTCTAGTTGCATCCATGTTGCTGCAAATGCATTATTTTGGCATTATTACAGTTTGGATATTTAAAATTGATACAATATTTTTTCTACCATTCAGTCCATGTGCAAATATCCATGGTTGTCTTTTCTTATGGCTGAGTAGTATTCCACTGTGTATGTATACCACATCTTAATCCATTCATCTGTAGATGAACATTTAGGAGGCTTCCACGTCTTGGCTATTGTGAATAGTGCTGCTGTGAACATAGGGTGCATGTATCTTTTTGAATTATAGTTTTGTCTGGATATATGCCCAGGAGCGGAATTGCTGGATCATATGGTAGTTCTGCATTCATATTGCTTTGGGTAGTATGTCCATTTTAACAATATTCTTCCAATTCAGGAGCATGGGATATCTTTCCATTTCTTTGAATCCTTTGTAATTTTCTTGATTAATGTTTTTATAGTTCTCAGTTTATAAGTCTTTCCTAGGTATTTAAATTTTTAGGGGCAATTTTAAAAGGTATTGCTTTTTTATGTTCATTTTCTAATATTTCATTGTTAGTATACCAAAATGACAACCAATTTCTGAACATTAATCTTGTACCCTGCTATTTTGCTGAATTCTTACAAGTTTGAGTAGTTTTTGTGTGGTGTTTTCTGTATATAGTATCATGTCATTGGCACATAGTGACAATTTTACCTCTTCTAGTTTGGATACCTTTTATTTCTTTCTTTTGTCTGATTGCTGTGGCTAGGACTTCCATTACTATGTTGAATAAAAGTGAGAATGGGCATCCTTGTCTTGTTACAGATTTTAGCAGTAAGTCTTTCAGCTTTTCACTGTTGAGTCTTATACTGGCTGTGGGTTTGTCATAACTGGCTTTTATGTTGAGATAAATTCCCTTTGTACCCAGTTTGGTAAGAGTTTTTTTTTTTTTTTTCATAAGCAGATGTTGGATTTTGTCAGATGGTTTTTCTGCATCTATGATCACATAGTTTTTGACTTTTCTTTTGTTAATGTGGTGTGTTACATTGATTGATTTGTGTATGTTGAACCACCCTTGTGAACTTGGAATGAATCCTACTTGGTCATGGTGTACGATCTTTTTTTATGTGTTGTTAGATTCTGTTGGTTAAACGTTTGTTGAAATTTTGCATCTATGTTCATCAAACATGTAGGCCTATAATTTTCTTTTTTGGTAGTATCTTCGTTTTGATTTGGTATTAGGGTGATGGTGCCTTCATAGAATGCCTTTGAGAGTGTTCCTTCTTCAGTCTTTTGGAAAAGTTTAAGGATCCTTTTCTTTGTATGTTTGGTAGAATTTGCCTGTGAAGCCGTCTGGTAGCTGACTTTTGTTTGTAGAGATTTTTGAAAATTACAGATTCAGTTTCGTTTCTAGTGATTGATCTGTTCAAATTATCTATTCTTGATTTAGTGTTGGTGGGCCATATGTTTCTAGAAAGTTGGCCATTTCTTCTAGGTTGTCAAATTTGTTAGTATTTAATTATTCATAGTATGCTCTCTCTCTCTTTTTTTTTTTTTGTATTTCTGCAGTACCTGTTGAGATTTCTCCTTTTTCATTTCTTACTTTGTTTATGTGGGTTCTCGCTCTCTTCTTCTTGGTGAGTCTGGCCAGAGGTTTGTCAGTTTTGTTCATCGTTTTCAAAGAACCAGCTGTTGGTTTTATTGATTTTTTTTCTATTTTTTTGAATATCTATTTTATTTATTTCCTCTCTGATCTTCACGATTTCCTTCCTTCTGCTGACTTTAGGCTTTATTTGTTCTTTTTTTCCTAATTACTTTAGGTGGCAGTTTAGTTTTTTCTTTTCTTCTTCTTTTTTTTTTTTTGTCTTTTTGGTGCCACACTCACTGCACATAGAAGTTCCCAGGCTAGGGGTCGAATCAGAGCTGCAGCTGACAGCCAAACCATAGCCACAGCAATGCTGGATGCAAGCCACATCTGTGACCTACACTGAAACTTGTGGCAGTGCTGGATCCTTAACCTATGGAACAAGGCCAGGGATCGAACCCTCATCCTCATGGATACTAGTTGGGTTCTTAACTGGCTGAGCCACAACAGGAACTCCAGTTAGTTTGTTGATTTGAGATTTTTCATTTTTTTTTCTTTTAATGGCCACACCCCAAGCATATGGAAGTTCCCAGGCTAGGTGTTGAATTGGAGCTACAGGTGCCAGCCTATGCAACAGCAATACTCAATCTGAGCCACATCTGTGACTTACGCTGCAGCTTGCAGCAATGCCAGATCCTTAACCCACTGAGGGAGGCCAGGGATCAAACCTGCATCTGCATGGACACTATGTCAGGTCCTTAACCTGTTGAGCCATAAGAGGAACTTGATTTTTCTTGTTTTCTTGAGGAAGTCCTATATTGCTATGAACATGATTCTAAGAACTACTCTTGCGGCATCCCATAGATTTTGTGTGGTTGTGTTTTCATTGTCATTTGTCTCGAGGTATTTTAAATTTTTTCTCCATTTGTCATTTTTTTCTCATTTCTTTTCCTGTGGTTGATTTCTAGTTTCATGCCATAGTGGTCAGAGAAGATGCTTGAAATAATTTCTACACTCTTAAAATTGTTGAGATTAGTTCCATGCCCCAGTATGTGGTCAGTCCTAGAGAATGTTCCATGTGCACCTGAAGGGAATATATATTCTGATTTTTTTGGATGTAGTGTCCTGAAAATATCAATTAAATCTAACTGTTCTATTGTGTCATTTAGGATCTCTGTTGGCTTACACTCTATGTCTTTTGATTAGAGCATTCAGTCCATTGACATTTAAGGTAATTATTGATAAATACGTATTTCTTGCCATTTTAAACCTTGTTTTCCAGTTGATTCTATGTTTCTCCTTTGTTCCTTTCTATTTCTTTTTTTAGTTGGATGATTTCCTTTTATTTTATGCCTGTGTCCTCTTTTTGGTTTTTGTGAATGTATTATTATTGATATGTGGTTGCCTTGTTTTTCACGTACGTTAACCCCTTCCTATATCTGCTTGCATTAGACTAATATTCATATAGGCTAAAACACATTCTAAAAGAAAGGGTCTAGATTTTCTTATTCTCTTTCCCCACATTTTATGATTTTGATATTCTTTTTTACATCTTCATGTTTAGCCTTTTGCTGTTTCTTGTGTTTATCACCTCTCTCTTGTGCTGCTGCTATGCATTTAGAATTTGTCTCCCCATATCCTCTTCCATTTATCTCTCATCATTCTCCACAGTGCAGAGTGATATTTAAAATATCAACCTGATAGTTCACTTACCTGCCCTTTCAATGGCTTCCCATGGATCTTAACAATGAGGTCAGAGTCTTTATTTGACTTGATTTACAAGACTCTGTGCACTGAGCCCTGACTGTGCCCCTAGAGCCATCTCTGATCACTCGCTATCTGAACTTTTCTTCTCCATCCGGTGTCTAGAATCTGTCAGGCTCCTTCCCGCTCAAGGGCTTTTGCACGTGCTCTTATCAGCCACAGTTTTGGATGTCCCAGCACTCCGTTCCTCACATTGACATGCTCACGTCCTCCTTTCATCCAGCTACTTCCTGTTGCAGCTCAAATATCACTTCCTCACAGAAACCTTCAAGCTCCTCAGATTAGGAGTTCTCCAAGTTATATTCTCATTGGACTTTCCTTTGTTCATTGTCTGTGCTACCGTGTAAGTACTACATCTACCCCGTTCAGTAAGTGTTTGTTGAATGAGTAAGTGAATACAGGAATGAACAGTGAACCATCAGAAAATTTTGGGAGGCACAAAGTATTGGTAACTGGGGCCTGGGAAAGGCTTCATTCATTGGGTCCAGGGAGTGCCAATCATCTCTGCTCTACAAATGAGCCTGATCTATTTTAAAAGCATCACTCAGACTGAGAACAGGATTCTCTGCTGACTAGAGGCAGCAACTTTGAAACAGGAGGAGAATGTTTGTTAATGATAGGATCTAATGTAATATTAACAATAGCTTGAGTCTCACAACACTCCTGGTGCTACGATAATTCAGGTCTAAATTTAATGTGTGAGGCAAATTTCAAATGTTCAGTTTTATCCTTGAAAATCCCTTAAGTCACTCACAAAGAACTATATACAAAGTTTTGTATACAAAGCATTAAAGTTTGAAAACGTCTATGCTGGCTATCTTATTACTTGTTACATTTTTGTTGAACCCCTGTTTGATTCTTTATGGTGGCTATACTTAAAAAAAAAAAAAGTGAAAGGAACAATACAACCCTTAAAACCTAAATTGGTTTGGGTGAGCAGAGTAAAGTGTATCCTACTTGAAAATTAACTTGGGGAGAGAGGAAAGAAACAGAGGCCAGTGGGGAAAAAATAGGGTGTGATTTTGGTAGTACAAGGACCATACAAAGCATTAAAAATGTTTGATGGTTATGTATTTTATGATATGTGTTTTAGGAAAATGTATTGCCACTGCTTCAAACCCATAATTTTACAGTTAATTCACAGACATGGCTAAATTTTTAAAAATAAAACAAGATACCTTAATATAATAGTACAAATAACCAGAATTGTGAAGGTGACCTTTAAATGACCTATCTAGAGTGACATTTCTCCCAAAACATGTAGTTGTTTTTACTATAAGACCTCAGTTCTGTATTTCCCCAGTTTTGTCCCTATCCATGTTTTTTTTTTTTTTTAAAGGGCCATACTGGCAGCATATGGAAGTTCCCAAGCTAGGGGTCAAATTGGAGCTGTAGCTGCCAGCCTACACCACAGCCACAGCAACACCAGATTCAAGGTGAGTCTGCAACCTACACTGCAGCTTGCAGCAACCTTGGATCCTTAACCTGCTGAGTGAGGCCAGGGTCACACCACATCCTCATGGATACTAATTGGGTTCTTAACTCGCTGAACCACAGTGGGAACTCTCTACACATTTTTTTAAAGTTTACATAAATTCTGCATAATAGACACAAAGCTTTACTCCCATTTACAGACATGGAAAGAAATTCAGAGAGGTTAGACAGCTGGAAGTTATAATCTCTCTCTCTCTGTCAAATAAAGCTATATGAAGAAATATGCAGCTAGTATTTCCAGAGGGGTACTGTGTACCAGGCACTGTTGTAGGAACAAGAAAAGATTCTAGCTCCCATGGAACTTCAGTTTAGTAAATGTACTGTCAGGGTTCAAATAAAGGACTTTGATTCCAAGTCCAGTGCTTTTTCTACTCACTAGCCTTCTGGAAAGGGTAGGGGCCCCATTAACATGTTAAAACTCGTAGAATTGGAGTTGCCATCATGGCGCAGCGGAATCAAATCCAACTAGGAACCATGAGGATGCGGGTTCGATCCCTTCCCTTGCTCAGTGGGTTAAGGATCCGGTGTTGCCATGAACTGTGGTGTAGGTCCCAGACATGGCTGTGATTCTGCATTGCTGTAGCTGTAGAATTACATTCCTCGAACAGTGATGTTTACTGTGTAAGTTATGTGTCATCATATATCGTGATGCATGTAATTTATTATGTACATACGTGTACATAATATATGTAATTCATTATGCACATATGTGTAAGGTGTGTGTGGTTTCATTTTAAAGAGGCAGCAGAAAACAAAGAGTGACTTTTGTGGCACAAAAGACATGAAACTCTCATCCTAGCTTCCAAAAGAGGAAGCAAGAATGGACACATATAGCCTTAAAAAGGAGAAGCCAGGTAGGGAGCACCTTAATCACCAGACCCCAGCTAGCAGAGCACCCATGGGGGCCTATGGTCTTGGCTGCGTTCCACTTCTCTGAGAAAGCAAAGTGGGTTGCTTTTAGGAGACAAATCAACAATGCTACTTAAGAAGAAGGAGAACAAAGGATCGTTGCTCGAGCACATGCCTGTGGAGTGCTGAGGTCTCTGGCTTGGCGGAGGGAAGCCTTCTCTTGAGAGAGAGGGTTGAAGGGTCACCAGCTCTGCATTTGCAAACATCCCCAAGGTTGTCCATGGCAGAGCTCTGAGGTGCTGGGGTCCTGATGAGGCTACATGGGGAGGTGGGTGCGAAAGCACCCTTTGGAGTCAGAAAGACCTGGCCTTGAATCCTGACTCTGTCACTTGGGGGCTAATAGTAACTCCTGCCTTATAGGTTGTGTGAGACTTAAATGTGATACTTCCTGAAAGTTCCCACTGTGGCTCAGTGGTAATGAACCTGACTGGTATCCATGAGTTTAATCTCTGACTCCGCTTCATGGGTTTGATCCCTGACTCCGCTCAGTGGGTTAAGGATCTGGCATTGCCGTGAGCTGTGGTGCAGGTCGCAGACGTGGCTCGGGTCCTGTGTTGCTGTGGCTGTGGTGCAGGCCAGCAGCTGCAGCTCCGATTCGATCCCTAGCCTGGGAACTTCCATATATCTGCACTTGCAGCCCTAAAAAGACCAAAAAAAAAGTGATAATTCATGTTAAGGGTGGACCACGGTGCCTGGCTCTAAAGCAAGCCTTTGATAAATCTTAGCCGGGACAAAACGAAGCAGCTTTAAAAAGTATCAGCAGAGCAGAGCCCGCTTCTCCGTGTGCCACAGTGTTTCTCCTGCCCACCACCCGTCCCCCCCACAACTTGCAAATACTTCAGCAATCGTGGTTTTATTGGCCTGACCTCAAGCAAAGACTCTGTGTCTAGTTTTAGCTGAGGCACTTTCCTTGGTTGTTTTGCCAATAGTTTTTTAAATGGTAAAAGTTGTTTGTCTGTGTGACTGCACAGCAGATTTCATTCTGGGGCTCAAGAGTAAAGGTTAAGTAGATGCTCCCAGTAGATTTTCAATTATTCAGCCTTTTCTTATTTTATTCACTTATTGATTAAGCATCTCGTTCCTCTGAGCAGGGACAGTGTCTCTTTCAGCACAAGCCCTTCAGAGAGACATGGGCAGCGTTTCTGTAGATCTCTCAGTGGTCAGTCTTGCTGATGGGGGTTTGGCCCACAGCACAGCAAGCTCCGTGTGAACAGTATCATACATTTGTGGTGGTGGGTTTGCTCTGAGGGGAGTCCAGACAGGGAACATTTAATGGAACTCTAATTGGGGGTGGGTGACACAGCGCAGAGTTTGTGAACACAAATGTCGATTGGAAATCACAGAACCGTCTGAGACCACCAGGCAACCTGGCCTGGCTGCGATGTGGTGGCTGCGGTGTGTGGTGGCTGCGTGTGGTAAAGTTAGGAGATGAAGCCGGGAGGGTGGGCAGAGGCTAGATCCTGGAGTTAGGGTAAGAAGTTTAGACTTTGTCCTCAGGCCGAGGGAGACTCGCTGGAAGATTTTTTTTTTTTTTTAAGCAGTGATATGGTCGGGTTTGCATTTCATGAGATTATTCTTGTATTAGTGCAGTGCTTCTAGAACTTAACTGTGCTTGAGAATCATCTTGGGATTTTGTAAAATGCAGGTCCTGACTCAACAGTCTGGGGTGGGGCCTGAAATCCTGCATTTCTGATAAACTCCCACGTGATACAGATGCTGCTGGTCTATGGACAACACTTTGATGACCAAGCAGAGCAGTGGTTCTTCAACCGTAGGGGCACTGGGATCATGGCGGGTGAGGGGTTGTTAAAGCTCAGATGGCTGGGCCCCACCCCTATGGTTTCTGCTTCCGTCACTCTGGCTGGAGCCCTGACTGGTTCCCTGGTAAGGCTGGTGCCAGTGGTCCCCATAGAGGACCCCTGAGGTGGAAGGTTGATAGAAGGAGGGTGGAACCTGAGGGAGGGGGGCGGTCGGGAGGCCGTGGCAAGAGCCCCGAGGTGACGTGACCATCTAAGGGCGTGAGGAGAGAGGGGGCTGGGTGACATCAGCGGGACTGTGTGTCTGACCACCTGCCAGAAGAGAGAGCCACAGGGCTGGGAAGGTGCTGGGTCTCTGGCCTGAGTGACATAGAGTATGGGGCCACGTGCACAGTGACAGTGGAGGCAGCGTGAGCAAGCCTGGAGAGGGCAGTGATGCCAAAGTCAGTTTCAGACATTCTTCATGTGCAGAGGGCTGCAGGGGAAAGTGCAGGCGGGAAGAGAGTGTCTATATGCGGCACCAAACTGCCTGATACCAGTTTGCTGTTTAATATCTCCAGGTGCCTCATGCTCTTTAACTGTAAGATGAGGCTCTTCTGCCTTTTCTCCTCATAAGAATGGTGCCAGGATTGCCATCATGCATGTAAAATACAGCATATTTCTAAAAAGAGACGTCTCACCACAGTGCAGAAGCTCCTGCCGTCTAGGATTACATGACCGCTTGCGCATTGTATTCCAGGAAGAAAAATCTCAGCAGGAGCCCAAGGACAGCTCTGTCCTTCCCCACTCTACCTCAGAAGTGTATTCGATGAAGTTTTTAAACCCTTGAAATAATTTATTGTACTAAAAACATGACATGACTTACCTGGACTTCTGTTCAAGGTTTCATCAGGCAACGAGATTAGAGAGTCACCATCGTCATTTCTTGGGATGCCTTGAAGGATTTTCTTCGTTTTGTGGTCCCTCTGTTTCTGCTTATTAGCTTTTGCTTCCTTGTGAAGACGTTTCTTCAGTTCCACTTCGGCCTGAAATGGATCAGCTATAAACAGTTAGTGTTCTACCCCCGAGTTACTTTCACCAGAATAGGACAACAGATCGGCCACTTTGCAAATCATATGCTTATTTGTAGACATCTGTGATTCCCTAAAGAGAACACGTTTTTTTCCTGTACCTTGTTCCTATTAGAGGGTGTGGTCATTTCCTTCCTGTGCAGTTTGGTTAGGAGAAAGGGCAGCATGCCTATGGTCTTGAAAAGGTGAGGACCTTTGTGAAACCATTTCTCCACAGGCTAGCTGATGCGTTTGAAATTGCACAGGCGACTTCAGGCTTATACACTAGCGTGAGAAATTTGGAATATGACATCTCCGGGAGACATTACTTTACAGTAATGTAAGATGATTCTACGGCACAAACTATAGAGAGATGCCTGGGTATCAAAATAAAGACCAACTCGTCCCCTTCCTTTTTTATTAAACCAAGAAAAATGCTCTCACCCCGTTTTCCTGCTGGAGCCAGAATGTCACAGAAGCAACAGTTTAAAAAAAAAAAAGAGAGAGAGACTCAGGAGTTCCCAGTGTGGCTCAGTAGTTAACGGACCTGACTAGTGTCCATGTGGATGCAGGTTCGATCCCTGGCCTCACTCAGTGCGTTAAGGATCTAGCGTTGCTGTGAGCTGTGGTGAAGGTCAAAGATGAAGCCCGTATCCCACGTTGCTGTGGCTGTTTGTAGGCCAGTAGCTACAGCTCCGATTTAACCCCTAACCTGGGAACTTCCATATGCTGCACATGCAGCCCTGGAAGAGAGAGAGAGAGGGGCAGAGGGAGGGAGGGGGAGAGGGGGAGAGGGAGGGGGAGAGAGAGACTTGAGACACAGATCCTTGAGAAGGCTGAACACAGAGAAAATACTCAACAGTGTTGGTAGCAGAAAGGATCTTGCTGTTTCAAGGCCAGTAGTTGAAACTTTGGTTCCAGTGACTGAATTTAAAATGCTAGGTGAAGACTGGAGATGAATGTTTAATTACATTCATGTGCCTGGGCAGCTATTCTGTAGAGTAAATTTGGTAAATAAGACACTCTTCTCCTCCTCAAAGTTACCTCTTGTCTTTTACGGTTCATTTCCAGCATTTGCATCTTATGTAAATATTGTCTTTTCCCAGAAGGGTACATCGGCGTTTGCATATTCTTTTCCAGTTCCTGCTATGAAAGATGACACACTCGTTAGTATGGAGTAGTTAGTGACTGCCTCTGCAATCCACAACTTGAAATCCTTTTTGGAACAGAGCGAGCTCTTGATCAATCAGTGATCATAATCCATAGAGAGCTCTCGTGATGTCAGCAGTGGGTCACTGCAGCTCCCTGACGAGGCCCTAGCGCAGCTACCAGTGAATGAAGTGGCAATTTGCTACATGTATCATGTCGTCTCTAAAGTTCCTGGAGAGCTTTGCAAACCTTGAATGGAAATATTTTTCCCCGTCTCATAGGGAAGTGAAGATACCCCGTCCCCTGTTGACAGATAATGTAACTGTCTTCCCAGAAATGTATTCTGGTTGGATGAGACATGCTTCTCTGTTCCTGTCTCTTATGCCATTGAGTAATTGTCTGGTTATAAAGTTAGAGGGGAGCCACTGAATGGTGAAATGGAAGCTATTTCTGTAAAGTGTACCCTCATATTCCAATATAAACCCTGGTACACTGCAGTTTAGGAAGAATTTTTTTATTATTATAGTTGATATGCAGTGTTCTGCCAGTTTCTGCTGTACAGAAGAAAAGTGACCCAGTCATTCATACACACACACACACACACACACACACACACACATACACACAAATATATATACACACATTCTCTTTCTTATGTTATCTTCCATCACAGTCTATCCTAAGAGACTGGACATAGTTCCCTGTGCTATACAGTAGGACCTCATTGCTTATCCACTCTAAATGTAATAGTTTGCATCTGTCAACCCCAAACTCCCTGTCCATCTCTCTCCCTCTCCCTTGGCAACCACCAGTCTGTTTTCTATGTCTGTCTGTTTCTGTTTCGTAGATAGGTTCATCTGTGCCATAGTTTAGATTTCAAATTTAAGTGATATCATTTGATTATTTGTTCTTCTCTTTCTTACTTCACCTAGTATGAAAATCTCCAGTTGGAGCCATGTTGCGGCAAAGGGCATCATTTTGTTCTTTTTTATGGTTGAGTAGTATAGGAATGATTTAAAATGGATTATTTGTGACTTGGGTGATCTCCCCCAGTGCATCATAACCTCCAGTGGGACAATGTGGACAGCGACTGAGGGCAGCCAGGGGTGAATACACCCTCATTCGTCACTTGCTGTGGCCGGGAAGGGAAGGGAAGAGACATGGCAGCCAGATGTGATCAGTGATCCCTTTTATGTTGCCCTGTGGATAGTGACTATGTTGGCTGACGTGAACCTCAGGAACCTACGAGCGCTGTCACCATCATAAGCGTCGCCTTGAGAATCTACAGGTACCTGGACATCTTTTATCAAATCAGCCAGCCACACATAACAGCATCTAGATGACTCTGAAATGAATCTGGAAAGTGTGGAAAATCTGTTGCTATGTCAGTTTGTTTGTTTTTTTTCCCCACATGAAGGGAGTTTTCTCAGCAGAGTGTGACACGATTATAAAAGGAAAAAGCTCTACAGAAGACCCTTTCCAGGATGACTTTTTGGGAGGTTGTGGTCAAGAAGCCAGGAACCATTTATAGATGTGACTTCTTTCCCCTGGGTGCTGAGAACAAAGAATAAGTTTTAAACCGAGGGAAAAAATAAATGGGGAGAGTTATGCTGCAGTTTTCACAAATCTGAACACTTCTAGAATCAGCAATTTCCAAATAAAATCCCCCCCCCCATCTCCTTGTTTTCACCAGGCAGCAGAGAAGGGCTTGGAATTCATCTGAGAGGCAAAAATAATCACCAGTTGGAGGGAGGCCCAGGAGAGAATGACTGGCTTTGGAAAGTTCTAGCTCTGAATGACGTGATAGTTTGCTTTGCCTTTGAAGTCTTCTGTGCAAGGGAGTTTATGAAAAGGCTGGCCCCCCGGGCTCCCCACCCTCTCCGGGTCTCCTCTCACCTTTGCTTTTTGAGTCCTCACTGCTTCTTGCGGGCTCAGGAGCGTTTCAGAAGTCATTACTTGAGGCAGGTCAATGGGTTCAAGCTTCTAGAAGTCCAACATTTAAAGCATTCAGCATTCCTCATGCCATGAGATGATGAAACATAAAAGCCAGACATTAAACTACCTTAACACTCTGCACATATTCCTGAGAGCACACAGGGAAGGCAGTTTTGAGAGGGTCAGTCATATCTGTGCAAAAGGCTTTTCTACCTCTCTGGGTTCCTTAGTGTTCTATTGCACTATTGCAGTGACTCATTGATCTAAATATTGGTCAGGGAGTTAAAGGACTAGAGACCATTTCTGTCTACATCAAGGGACAGCATCCACAGTTATCAAACCACGAGTGTCTTAGAATATTAGCAATGAAAGAGGCACAAGGAAGTTACTTTATCCCTTAACTACCCAGCTAAACTATTCTGATCCTTAGGAAAATGACCTATTTGTAAAATTTCCAAAGAAGTGCCCTCAGCCTCCTCAGCACTAATCACTCGCTCGTACTTACGAGGCACATTGAACATGGAAGTGCCATGTGCTAATAAACCTCAGATGTGGCTTTTTCCAGCAGGGGCTTGGCTTTATGGAGGAGATGATGCTGGGGTTTCAAGAGGTCACAAAGACTAGGCAGCAGTTGATGAACTGGTAGATCTGCCTCCAGCCCTACTTATCTCTGATGACTTTATGCTCCATACTGGTGTGCCAGGAAGCGGATGAGCAGGCTTGGGAGACAAAGGCTAGTCTTCACAGACTCTTCCACGTAGCCCTCAGAAGGACCCCACCTGGCCAGGACCTTAATTTTGGACTTCGAGCTTCTAGAACTGTGAGATGACGCATCTCTGTTGTTTTAAGACACATAAATTGTTATACTGTGTTACTGCAGCCCCAGGAAACTAATTCCAGGGCAAGAGGGGTAAGCAGGTAGCCCAGGAAAGTTTCCTGGGGAGGTAACTTTTCAGCAGAAGTTGGAGGATGGGGAGATTTCAGGGGACTGAGGTGTTCCAAGCGGAGGGAGCGACATGAGCAGTAGCCCTGGGGCGGGAAAAGAACATGATCTCTTGGAGGAACAGCAAGAAGTTAGTGGGCTGCAGTTGAGAGTGAGAGGAAAAGTGGCTCAAACAGGCTGGAGAGGCGGGAGGGGCCAGCTCGTGCCAGCTGATGGACCTTCTGAAGACGATTCCTTTAGAGCAGTGAGTAGCCATTGACACACGCTAAGCAACATATTGACATAACTACATTGGCTTTAAAAGAAATGATAACTCTAGCTGTTTGTGGGAACTGGACTGAAGAAGAGCAGTTATGGATATGGGCGAGCAGTTAGGAGGACAAAGATGATGGGCTGGGAGCTCATGGGAGGAGATTGATGGGCTCTACAAATACTTAAAACAGAGCAAGAAAGATTTGGGATGGTTCCTGAAGCCGAGTGAAGTGTCCAGATGACATTCAGATACGTGGGATGGATAACGCTGTCATCTGCTGGGACGGGGGTCCTGGGAGAGGGCCCGGTGCGAGTAGAATGTGGAGGAGAGGTCTGCCCTGGCGTTGCAGGTTTGGGAGTCATCTCTGAGTAGAGAATAACTCAAACTATGGGATGAGCAAAGTCAAGAGTGGGAAGAGCAGAGTCAAGGACCAAGGACTTGAGGTGCTCGGTCACCAAGAGGCTGGTGGAGGGGGATGAGCTGGCCAAGGAGACTGTGAAGTATCGGCTCGAGAAGCAGGAGGCAAACCAGGAGGATACTGTGCTGCAGCAAACTGAGCATCACCCCCCCACCCTTAGTACAGCACCACAGGCAAACCCTAGTATATTTTGAAAGTATTTTCCATTGTGGCTTGATTTGTTGCATTATCGAGGGTCAGCCTGGAAGCCTTGGCTTTCAAGGTGACCGGATGGAAAAGAGAGGGTGAGACCGTGGAAACAGATGCTGAGCACCTAGCGGTCATAACTGGGGAGCTTGAATGGTGCCTCCTGCTCCTTCCCTATGGAACAATTTCCTGGTCCTTGGGCTGGGCCTGAGCTGTTGTAGGGAAAACTGCCAAGAGTCCTTCCTGGTGGAAAGGACCTGGGAAGGAAGGAAGGAAGGGCCAGGGTTCTGGACAGAGCGAGAGGCAAAGGGGTAAGAGCTCCTCTTTAGGCTGGGTATGTGCTGGCCATTGGCATCTGTGGAAGGAAGGGCTTCTCTGTCCTCAGGTGGGGAAGTGAGTTGTTGTTGTTCAGCATAATAACTGAGCCAGGAGATGAGGAGAGGTGGTCCGTACTAGTTAGAAAGAGCCTGCTGGCTCGGCTCGCAGGTCCCCTAACATAAAGATGCTGGCACAGGAAGCAGCTGCCAGTCAAGTCAGAGCCCTGCGGGAATGGAGAAGAAAAGGAAGGGGGAGGGAGGCCAAGAGGAAGGGATGTCCAGACGCCCACGGAGGGAGGACTCAGCAGTGGCCGAGGGGCCCAGGAGAGAACAAGGAAGTGTCTGCGCCATCCCCTGGGCTTGGTCCCCGTGGACCATTACAGTGATTCTCCGTTTCCCAGAGGTTGATGACTTGTGTGAGCTTGCGTGGCTACAAAGTGCAGATGCTAGAATTCTAACTCAGGTCTGTCCACTGTCAAATTCTACGTTCTTTTCTTTTTTTTTTTGTCTTTTAAGGGCCACACTCATGGCATATGGAGATTCTGAAACTAGTGGTCGAATCGGAGCTACAGTTGACGGCCTACACCACAGCCACAGCACCACCAGATCCGAGCCGCGTCTGCAACCTACACCACAGCTCACGGCGACACATGATCCTTAACCCACTGAGCAGGGCCAGGGATTGAATCTGCGTCCTCATGGATACTAGTCAGATTCGTTTTCACTGAGCCACAATGGGAACTCCCCACGTTCTTTTCTCCATACTTATTTCTAAACCTGGTTTATCATCAGAATCTCCTGGAATTAAAAAAAAAAATTCCTGGGAGTTCCCATTGTGGCTCAGTGGGTTACGAATCCGACTAGTATCCATGAAGATGGAGGTTCGGCCCCTGGCCTTGTTCAGTGGATTAAGGATCCTGCATTGTCATGAACTGCAGCAAAAGTCATAGACATGGCTCAGATCTGGCATTCCTATAGCTGTGTTGTAGGCTGCAGCTGTAGCTCTGATTTGACCCCTAGCCTGGGAACCTCCATATGCCTTAGATGAGGCCCTAAAAGAAAGCAAAAAAAAAAGGTTCCAGTCATTGTGAATAGAGATTCAGTAGGTCTGGGACATGTCCTGGCAGGAGGGTACATATGTATATGTATGTATATATAATATTTATAAATATAAACATGTAAATTTATATAAATATATAAATGTGCATACATGGATTTTAATATATTTACATTTATAGACTAATAAGCTTTGTTTTTTAAGATTTAAGTTTATAGCAAAGTTGAGTAGAAATTAGATAGTTCCTGGAGTTCCCATCGTGGCTCAGTGTTTAACGAATCCGACTAAGAACCATGAGGTTGCGGGTTCGATCCCTGCCCTTGCTCAGCGGGTTAAGAATCCGGCGTTGCCGTGAGCTGTGGTGTAGGTTGCAGACGCGGCTCAGGTCCCGCGTTGCTGTGGCTGTGGCAAAGGCCGGCGGCTACTGCTCCTGTTAGACCCCTAGCCTGGGAACCTCCATATGCCAGGGGTGCTGCCCTAGATATGGCAAAAACACAAAAAAAAATAAAGAAATTAGGGTTCCTGTATATGTCCTGTTTCCCCCTACCCCCCCCACATCCTCCCTACTATCAACATTCCTTACCAGAGTGCTGCATTTCTTTCATTCAGGGAGCCTACACTGATGCGTCATTACTGCTGAAAGTCCATGGTTTATGTTGTGCATTATCTGGGTTTGGACAAACGTATAATGACACATAGTCACCACTGTAGTATCTATAGAGAGTAGTTGTGCTATTCTCCTAATCCTCTGTGCTCTGTCTAGTCACGATTCTCTCTCCTCAGATCCCTGGAAACCACTAATATTTTTACTGTCTCCACAGCTTTACATCTTCCAGAACATCATGTAGTTGGAATCATATACTATGTAGTCTTTTCCAATTGGTTTCTTTCACTTAGCAATATGCATTTGTTTCCTCCATGTCTTTTCCTGGCTTGATAGGTCCATCCATCCTTCCTTCCTTCCTTCCTTCCTTTCAAGTTTAAGATTTATTTGCAGTTTTATTTGATTATAAAATACATTCAGGGAGTTCGCATCATGGCACAGCGGAAATGAATCCGACTGGGAACCATGAGGTTGCGGGTTCGATCCCTGGCCTTGCTCAGTGGGTTAAGGATCCGGCGTTGCCGTGAGCTGTGGTGTACTGCAGACGCGGCTCGAATCTGGTTTTGCTGTGGCTCTGGCATATGCCAGCAGCAACAGCTCCGATTAGACCCTTAGCCTGAGAACGTCCATATGCCGTGGGTGCGGCCCCAAAAAGACACAAGACAAAAAAATAAAATAAAATACATTTAGCTAAGAACACAGCATTCTCTGAAGACACTGGAAATAAGTCCTTGTCCAGTGTGGTTGTGTAAACAACTTTATATATAGTTAGATTATTTATTTCCTTTCAATTTTTTTTTCATTTTTTTTTAAATTTCATTGCACTAGAGTTAATTTATAATGAGTCTTTTCTTTTTTTTTCTTTTTAGGGCCACATCCACAGCATATGGAGGTTCCCAGGTTAGGGGTTGAATCAGAGCTACAGCTGCCAGCCTACACCACAGCCACAGCAGCACCAGATCTGAGCCGCATCTGTGAACTATACCACAGCTCACAGCAACGCCAGATCCTTAATCCACTGCACAAGGCCAGGAATTGAACCCACAACCTCATGGTTCTTAGTAGAATTTGTTTCCTCTGTGCCAAAACAGGAACTCCTGATCTTTTTGAATACTGAGTAATATTCCATTATCTGGATGTATTGTAGTTCCTTTATTCATTCACCTACCAAGGGACATATTGGCTGCTTCCAAGTTCTGGCATTATGAATAAAGCTGCTATAAATATTTGCATGTAGATATTTGCGATGATACAGGTTTTTGTTTCATTTGGGTAAATACTAGGAAATGTGACTGCTAGATTGTATGGTAAAAGTATGTTTAGTTTTGTAAGAAACTGCCAAACTGTCTTCTATCGTGCCTGTGCCACTTCACATCCCTACCTGCAATGTATGAGAGTTTCTGTTGCTCTATGTTCTTTTCAGTATTTGATGTTGTCAGCATTCTGGACTTTGGCCATTCTAATAGGTGAGTGATAGTATTTCACTGTTGCTTTAATTTACAATTCCCTGAGGACATATCACATTGAACATCTTTTTATATGTTTGCTTGCCATCTATTTTTCTCGTCTCATTCTCTTGACATTGTCTTTTCACAGAAGTTCTTAATTTTAATGAAATGTTGCTTATCAGTTTTTTCTTTGGAAACCATTTTATATTTTTTTTATGTTTTTATATTTCAAAAATATTATTCAAAACTCTCCAGGGGATACTTGGGCTCTCCTAGGATGGGAACCACTGGCCTCCATATTGCCTTGACTCAGCAAAAGAACTACATCAAATTAGACCACGGAGGATGTGTTTATGGAGCATTACTGAAAAATTGAATCTGAAGAAGCCAGCTATTTAAATATTTTCAGCTATGTCAGATAATCTATCCATCAATTCTAGGCCCAGGTTTTTCTTTGAAAGTATGAATATATATATTATTCTATCTTCGGCCTCATTTTATTCGGATCAACAGTTCTGATAAGGGCTAAGGAGTATGTATCTTTAAATATGCTATCCAGGCAATTACTTTCTTTTTTGCCCTTTGAGATGAAGTTAAAAGACTATTCCTCCACAAAGGGCACTAGATGGCAGCAACTAACATTGCAAATAGGATCCATCTGTTAAGTCATTTGCACTTGGCCTGAGAAGTACTGCAGAAGAAAAAAAAGTGTTGGAAAATTGGCTTCTCCAAACAAGCCAGTCAAATGAAATTGCCTCAGAATTGGGTTCATTTCAAAGTTCTTTTTCTCTGCCTGGGAAGCAAGACCCCTCACTTCATCATCTTCAGAGAGGATACAACGGAAGGAATTATTGGAAAATTGGTAGAATGACACTTTTTAAAATTTCATGATACAAAAATATTATTTGTCTATAGGTGTCTGGATTATTTGGCTTCTCAAAACAAATGGTCAGGATAATCAGCTGGAGTGTCGACTAGGAGATTCAGGAAATGAGATTAAGTATAAGTCACCGAGCTTGGTGACAAGGACTAACCTGAGATGGCTGCTTCTGTTTACTGGCAAGGAGAGAAAGGTGGGTAGGAGCAACTCAAAGAAAATGTAAAGTTTGTTTGGCACTGTGACTTGTCCTTTAAAGTTCTGGGAAGAGGGTAAAGGTGTCCAAGATAGACTGGAGCAAGAACTTGTCAGGCCAAGAAAGAATTTCTGCTCAAGGCATTGCAAAGTGTTCACATTTCAGTAACATTCTTTCATTCAAATATCTAGCAATGAAAAATAAAACATGAAACCAAAAAAGAATGTGGTCAGGCTTTAATATAAGGTAAATGTATCTCTGGATCAGGAAACAACAGGAAACTCGAGGGAAGCTGATTCACAACTCATGTAGGGCTCCTGATGGGTGGAAGTTACTGTTATAGGCTAAAGGAGACCTAAAAATGCTTCATATAAGAGGGAAAACTAGAGACAGGCTCACAGTTTCAACTCAGGGGCTGAGTGGTTCTTACCTCTTTACCTAGTCCAAGAGCTACATCAAAATATAAGCCAGAAGGCTTGTTTTATAGGCATTATCAAAAAGTTGAAAATAAGCTAAAACTGGAGTTCCTGTCATGGCTCAGCGGTTAATGAATCTGTCCTTGAGGATGCAGGTTCAGTTCATGAGGCCTCGCTCCATGGGTTAAAGATCTGGCATTGCGTGAGCTGTGGTGTAGGTCATGGACACGGCTCGGATCCTGCGTTGGTGTGGCTGTGGTGCAGGCCAGCAGCTACAGCTCCGATTCAACCCTTAGTCTGGGAACCTCCATATGCCATGGTATGGCCCTAACAAGCAAAAAAAAAAAAAGCCGGGAAGCTAAGACTTTATGCATTATAATAAATTCAAAAGCTAAAGATACATGCATAAATTTCTTGGTAATATAAATTGATAAAATCGAATCAGGAAGAACTAAGATACCTATAGGATACTTAAATCAACTAAGAACTATGAAAGAAATTAAGTTAGTAGGAAAATTTCTCACTTCTCCCAGAAGTTCAGGTGGCCAAAGATGGTTTCACAGCCCTGTTTATTAAACTTAGAAGGAACATATAGGAACTATGTTAAATGTTTTAGAGAACAGAAAAGAGGGAAAGATAATCAACTCATTTTGTAAAACTAGTACAACCTTGAGAACAAAACTGGAAAAAGACTTAGGGAAATTATAGAATAGCATCACTTATGAAATACAAACCCTTAAGCTATAAAATTCAGTGTATTTATATATGCATTTTATGACCAAGTAGGATTTATATCAGGGATGAAAGTATGGTTCACATCATAAAACCTATTAGTATAATAGATTGTATCAACTGGTTAAAAAGAAAATCCATAAGTTTATTTTAATAGATTATTTAGTAGATGGTGGGGGAAAAAATCAATAAAATTTTTAACACTCAGTCCCGGGAAAACTTTTAGCGTACTAGGGATAAGAAAAATGTCAGTAATTTAGTAAATGATATTGTGCCAGATATTGTCCACTTGTTTCTCCAGATCCACTTGCTGTATTTCTCTACCCTTCTCTCTGCCTATAAAGGGTAAGCAGTTTCTCCTGCCTTCTGGCTTCCCATTGAGTTCAACCACTGAGGAGCCCTGGTAGGAATTCTGAGAGGAGAAAGAATGAGGTCAGGATATTTCTTCCTCTGTCTCTCTCCCTGCAAGGTCACCTTGAGTTGACTGTGTCCCATTTGAACCTCTCAGAGCAGCTTCTTCTACCTCACTTTTCCCTTCCGGTTCTAGAGGTCCTTTGGCTGCTGCAGTATTGGTTATCACAGTATTCCCCTGGTTTCCCTCATCCAAACCTCTATAAAATTACTTGTAAAGAAAGTTTACCTGAGTTATGCTAATTTGAATGAGGCATCTGTTTCCTTTTGGGTCTCTGACCAGCATCTATGAACCTTCTATTGCAAATGAATTTCATTTTGGAACCAGTTCCATTAATGTCATGGATATGACTAGGATGTCCATTAGTACTACTTGTGCTCAACATTGCAAGGAAAGTTTTAGTTAATGCAAAAGTCAGGAAAACCAGTAAAAGGAACAAAAGTTGAGAAAAAAGAAAAAATTAGTATTCTTTATGGAAGATACTGTCTACATAGAAAGTTGGGATTAATCTACAGATAATTAGAATTACCCAGGTATTTCAAGTCAAGTTGTAGAATACAAAATTTAGTCTACAAAAAGCATTCTCATTCACCAATAAGAATCATTTAGGAAATTAAATGGGAAAAATACTTCATTCATAATAGGATGAAAAAAACAAATGAGATATTTTGATGGCCAGCTCTGTGTGTCTACTTGGCTAGGCTACTCTTTCCAGTTACTCAAACACTCATCTAGGTGTTTCTGTGAAATTATTTTGTAGATGTGATTAAAGACCATAATCAGTTGACTTTAAGGAAAGAAGCTTATTTTAGATAATGAGTGGCCCTGATTCAATCAGTTGAAAGGCCTTAAGAGCAAAGGTGAGGTTTTCCTGAAGAGGGAATTCTACTCATGAACAGCAGCTTCAACTCATGCCCTACAGTTCCAGTCTGCCCTTCCAGACAGTCTGCCCTGTGATTTCAAACTTGCCTTGCAGGCCTCTATAATCATGAAAACCAGTTCCTTACAAAAAGTCTCTTACGATATATCACATTCTACAGGTTGAAATCTGACTCCTACAGGTACCTAGAAACAAACCTAAAAATATGTCACACAAGGCCCCTGTGGAGAAATTATGAAGCAGTTTTCAAAGATCTAAAAATGTGAATGGAGTTATCCTGTGGTGCAGTGGGTTAAGGATCTGGCATTGTCTCTAGTAACTTGGGTTGCTGCTTTGCCATGGGTTTGATCCATGGCCTGGGAACTTCCACATGCTGTGGGTGTAGCCAAAAAAAAAATAGTGATTTTTCTTTTTTGGAGATTTATGCCATGTTCATGGTTTAAAAGACTCAATATTGTAAACATGGTTTATTTCCCCCAGATTAATCTATGAATGCCTCCCAGTCAGAATACTGAAAAGGTTTTTGGTGGAACTTGACAAGAAGATCTAAACTTTACATGAGAAGAACAAAAGACTCTAAATAGCAAAGACAATTCTGAAAAAGAGTAAAGTGAAGGGACTTGCCACGTTAGATATTAAGACTTAAAGTTACATAATTAGGACAGAGTAGAATTCATGTGGATACTCAAAGAAGCCAATGTAACAGAAGAAAGCCTAGAAACAGTCTCATTAAGCTCTGGATAGTGAATATATGACAGAAGTAACATTTCAAGTCAATGGTCAAAGAATGGATGATTCCATAAAGAGTGCTGGGGCAATAGATTAATCACATGGAAAAAAGCATAAAATTAGATTCCACCTTCACACCTGCATACAAGTGAATTTCAGATGGATCAATGTGAAAAGTTAAATATTATGCATTTTAGAAATAAAGGATATCTTTATGAACTTAGGGAGTTTAAAAATTTCTTAGATAAAATAGAAACAAAACAAAAGATGAAGATAAACTTGACATTAAACTTTGTGTACCCACAAACACACACATACACGCAAACAAAATGAAAAGTCAAACCATGGATAGAAGATACTTGCAACATGTGTAACTAACAAAGAACTAGATCTAAATATATAAAGAATGCTCACAGATCACAAAGAAAATGATAACAGAAAATGGGTAAGTGCATAGAAAAGGTAAGAAAAGGAAGTAAGTCTGTGACAAATTGTCTAATACCAAAAATAGTATAATGAAACCATTTAGGTCAGAACCACTGTCCTTATATCTCACCATCTGTCTTTATGCATATTTTTCTCTCCTCTCCACACCTTCATTCAACATTGATTAACACATGCTTATTGATCATCTGTTATATGCTGTACTGTTCTAGATGCTTGGGTATATTAGTGAAGAGAGCAGACAAAAATCCCTGCTTCTGTGAAGATTATATTCTAGCATTGGGGTAGAATGTGTGTTGGGGGGAGGTGGTGGGAAAAAAAAAACCACACAGTGATCGTAATAGATAGTGAACATCAGAGATAGGCAAATTGCATGGTGGGTTAGGTGCAAATAGGTGCCCAGAGAAAAGACAGTGTAGGGTCAGGGGCATCAGGAGTGCCAGAGTAAGGGTTGCAGTTGTCATGTAAGTCTTCTAGGGTAGGTAAGATTTAAGCACATCTTTGGAGATGAGGGAGGAGTCGCCTCAGAGATCTCCTGAGGAAATTCTATTGGGGGTGGAGTGAGGGACCATCGCCACCTTAGGCTGGACCTGAGATGGTTGGAGGAGAAGGTGAATCAGGCCAGAAGGGATGGTGCTGATCAACTCTTCCACAGGGCTAGGTACACTTGATTCAGAGTTCCCTGGCAGAGCTTCTCAGCTCTTAGCAGCCCCGAGTTAGAGACCCTTAGTTCATGACCTGGTCTTTACTTGAGGAGTAGATGTTCAGGAAGTGGAGAGTGCCAAATATGAAACTCAAAATTATTTAGGATGCAATTAGATTTGGTTTAATAATTAAAAATACTTTTAGAATTTTCTTTGGCAGAAGTTAGGCTATTAATTAGCATGTCATGGGAACCCAACATTTATTATTCTCTCAGAAAACCCATTTGCAGTTGGAAAATGTGCTGAGCCTCATTTGTGAAGATAATTATAGTTGATATCTTTGGGAGTGTCTGCCAAGTTCCCAGTGATTTCCCTCTCTTCTGGGAGCTGCCTCTAGAATCAATGGGGAGTGGAGCTTGGTGGGGAGTGGCAGTTGGTGGTGAGGGCTTCTCTACCCACATTTCTACTGCATGAGCATGTTCTCTGGGCATAGCCCTTTAGAGCAGAGCTAGAATCAAGAGCAAAGCTGAGCCAATAGCTTTTCTCCCAGGAACTGGGAATTAGAGAGCCAAGAGGGCCAGGACAGTCTGCCTGTTCAACTGAAACTGTAAGATGCAAATTCAAGGTGGCCATATTTCACCAAGTAGTCTTGAGGACCAGAGAAAGTCGATCTGCATGGAGAGATTAAAGCAAATGCACAGAGTTCTTCTGCCTTTCAGGTTCCAAGGCATAGCTCTTGCTTGAAACCTAGGTGCCTCCCAGCCTGAAATCTAGGTGCCTCAATAAAACACTCCTATATCCTTTGGAACTGATCACATTTGTTGCTTCAGCTAGTCCATTTAGCTTCCAGTACAGCGATGCTCCAGGTCTGAACTAGGAGGGAGTGCACTTAGATTTTTTTTTTTTCTCCCACTAGGAATGGTATGTCTCATTCATTCCTCTGTTCAGTCATTCACTTATTCATAAACTTTCATGGGATACGTATTAAGTGTTAGTGACTAAAAATGTGAGACTAAATGAGACAGTTGTTATGCTCAATTCATTTGGCCTAATTCTTCATTTTTAAGGTGGTTGATTAGGATGTGGGGAAGCAGTCTCTGACTCTGAAATATCAAATTTCTTTTTGAGTTTGGTTGACTTGAGAGAATCAAAGCCTAACTTCAGCTTATTTAGGGTCGATAGATATAAAAAGTACTTTGTGAACTATAGACAGCTACACAACAATTGTTCACTGTTCTAGTAATGGCTGCTCTTTGAGTTATTCAGCTTAGAGGCTCCATGGGAACATATGTTAAATGAACTTCTCTGAAAGGATGCCTTTGATTTAGGCATAAAACTTAAAATTTAAAATTATCCACTTTAGCTAGAGATACATTCAAAAATTTAAAATTAGGCATCAATTTGATAGAATTATACTTTATTTTCCATTAACCAAACAGTATTTTTAGGTTTCTAATATTTTGGGAAAAAATTTTTTTGTGTGTGTGTGACCGAAAGATATAATCACTTCAAATAATGATTGTGAGCCTCTAGAGAGGACAGGAAAGTAGAAACTAACTGCAGTAGAGATAATCCCCAACAAATGAGCGCAGATACCCCTGGGGTTAGTCCAGACACCTGGGTGACTTGTATAGTAGGTGGATTTTGGCTTTTTCAAATGTCAGTGATAGATCCTGCTCACAAGTGAGCCCCACACTCTCCTTTTAGCTGATACTCCTTTTAAAGGACCCACTCAGATGTCTTTCCCCTTCGAGGATGAGAGGTCTTAGAATTTACAGTTGTCTACAGGGAATTCATTAAGTATTTCTTAAGGGGAATGCATGTAAAGCCCTCACTTTGCTGCGTTGGAATCTAATGTCCTCAATTTTGATAACTAGTTAACATTTAGATGGATGAAAGGTTAGGGAGAGAAGGGCTGTAGGGATCATCCATGCTGCTGGCTAAGAGCACACAGGCTTTGGAGGGCTGGCCGACATGTGGTCTTGTCGTCCTTGTGCAAGTTACTTAACTCTCTGAAGCATATGTGTAAAACAAAGGTAATACTTCCTCTCAAGTAGAGGGATGTGAGGATTAAATGAATGACATAGGTCATTGTTGCCTAGAGTGTATCAGACTTGTAATAGATGGTAATTAAACAGTAGTAGTGGTTGTTATGGTTGTTATTTACTAGTCGTTTGGCTACAGTCGTCCAATTAATCGGTGCAAGATTCAGGTTCTTTGTGACCCTTCATGTCTCTATCTTTGGTATTTTTTTATTACTCAGTAAATTTCATTACATTTATAGTTGTATAACGATCATCACAACCAAATTTTATAGCATTTCCATCCCAAACCGCCAGTGCATTCTCTATCTTTGGTATTCTACTTCCTGCTCTTGGTGGTGGTCTTGAAAGTAAAATCATTGCAAAAGGAAATCCTAATGAAGTATGGTCTGTGCATTGACAGCATTCTCTCTAACAACACTGTCATTCTTGTTAGCTTAGTCATTGTCAAAATCCCTCTTTAATGGTTATAGTTAAAAAGGGATGTTACCATTAATTCTAAGAAATTCCTTATGAAGCCTTTTAAATTCATCTTACTTGGAGTCTTCGGGGTGGATGCCTTTTAATAATACTTGTTTCTCCCTGTTCCAGTGGGATGTCAAAATACATGATCCTGGGCACTTGAAGGGCTGGGGAGAATAAAAACAAACCATTAAAAATAACTTATTATTATATTAGACTGACCATTAGTTATTAGACTTTAACACAATTTTCTATCTTTCAGTTCTATATGTCTAACCAATAGGTTGAATGTAGAGCTGGAACATACAGAGCAGGGGCCCTATGTAAATGCAAATGAGAAAATATTAGCCTAGACCCAGGATTTGATTTCTGCTTTCCTCATTTTCTCTCCGCATTAAAATTTAGAGGAAGAGCTGCACAGTTAACAATGTATTGACTGCAAATATTATTCAGACATAGAATTTGGCCTGAAAAACAAATTTATTGATTCATTTAATTTCATGAAATCTCTTCCAAATCATATAGGATATCAGAATTTTTTTTTTTTTTTTGTCTTTTTAAGGCCACACCTGCGGCATGTGGAGGTTCCCAGGCTAGGGGTCTAATTGGAGCTACAGCTGCCGGCTGCGCCACAGCCACAGCAACGCAGGATCTGAGCTGTGTCTGCAGCTTACACCACCGGCAACGTCGGATCCTTAACCCACTGAGCGAGGCCAGGGATCGAACCCGCAACCTCATGGTTCCTAGTCGGATTCGTTTCTGCTGCGCCACGACGGGAACTCCAGAAAAAATAGTTTCGAGAAATGAAAATAAATTCTCTTTTCAGATGTAATAAATAGACGGGTAGGTGTTAGAGACGTGATAGATGAATGGAGCCTGAGTGTGTAATAGGAGTATGCACAGCTTAGCATTGTATGTTCCCAAATATATATTCCCCTCCAACTAGGAAAATGAATTTCCTTTGCTACTATCGTACAACTTATCAGTATTCTTTCCTGATAAAAACATCCCAGGGCTACAGAGTTAAGCCTTGTTAGGAAACAGAGAAGCTCAAGAGAGCATATGGCTTTCATTTTTCAGCTTGATTATCCTGGGCCCTTGGGACTGCCCACCACGACCAGTGCTACATGACTGATATTCTTGTCCTTTCTTCTTACAATCTGAAAGCATTCTGATTTCTAGATTGTTGTGTAGACTACCTTAGTGTCCCACTTTGCATTTGAAGTGGAAAAAAATCCCTGGGTAATTATGTGTTTCTGTCCTTAAGATGTTTGAATGATCACCTTAAGAACTTCTCCATGTCCTTATTTTCTTTGAAGAGATGCCAGTATATTGAGCTAGACAAAAAACATTTTGGATTTAAATACATAAATACTTCCAGCAAAAATTTTTTTCAGCAGTCTGACAACTCCTTATTTTTATACCATGATTTGAGTAATATCACCCCATTATTTAATTTCATTCTCCTGAAATGGCATAGGCCTGTGTTAGTTTTACCCCTGATTTGTAAGTGAAGAAAACTGATGAAGTAACTTGCCCAAAGTCATACTATTTGGCATTTGGTAGAGGTGGGGTTACAATATGGGTTCCTTGAAAACGGTGGTCGGAATGCTTTCCATACTCTTGTTATTTATTTTTAACATAATCTTGCAATTTCAAAAATAACATATTCTGTGGGACTCAGTTGGGACTCTGACACATTAGAGTCAGCTTTTACCATTCAGTTACCAAAATCTTAAAATTCTAGATGGAAGGTTTGCATAAAAAAGGGATTCTTCAATAAAACTACAGGAATATTCTTACTCGTGCTTTAGGAAGTTGAAGAACATAAAAAGAAAAAAACCCAAAAAACAGGCCATATAGAACCAGTCAAAGGCTGTCAGTTCTATAGAAAGTAGCCATAAAAATCATGCTAGATACTGAAAGAAAATATATGACTTTTTGGCCAGTAATGGGAACTTCTTTGTGTTAATGATCCAAAATGTAAAGAAAAGAGAAAAAACATGCATATATACATATGTATACGAGATGTATGTATATATCTTTTCCCAAGTTAGAACATCTGGCTAAGTACCATCATGGTTGTCGTAAAACATTTTATGTCTTGTAAAATGTGCCAGGAGAATTTATAGCCACTTCTGGCTCAGAGCTTCCAGTCATAATGGGAAAAATTCTCTTAGTTCTGCAGATGACCAAGAAGAATATGGGGTTGCAGAGGGGGTGCCTGCAATAAATCAATTCAATCTGGAGTGGTTTTCAAATTCACAGTAGAATGGATTCATTCCTAAGGTACTGCTTTCCAAACAACAAAGCCTGATGCCTGAAACAGTACTGGAGAGAAAGATTTAAATTTAGAATCTAACTGAAACATACGATTGTCATAATAATCACATCTTTATCTATAGAATTTTAATTGTCTGGCAAAGCTAGGTATAAATATCAAAACCGCTATCAACCAAGCTAACACAAAATGATCTTTTTTCCCTGCTCTTGTGAAATGGTGAAAAGGCCTTCACACACAGTTTACACACCCATTCTAATGTGCCCAGAATGCTTACAATTCACAAACATTGTCCCTGATATTTCAGTAATTTAGAAACTTTCAGAGATTACAGAGATAGACAGGTAGATCCATCAGTAGCTCTCCCTGGCTCAAATCCACAAATCTCATGCTGGGTTTTCCATTTACCTGCAGAATATCTTCCATACCAAGTCTCTCGTAGAGGTGGCAGCTGCCCTTCCAAAGCTTTATGCCGGTCCTGCAGTCTTGCGAAAGAACATGAACTCTTTTCTTCCAGATTCTGAGTGAATGCAAGGTCCACCGGGCCTGCCGAGGGTGTCTCTTCCTCTTTGTCTTGCAAAGGTGCTACTTTGGTTACCCTCGGGTGAGGTTTAGAGTGGCTCAGGCCCATTGCACATTAAAAACACTCAGGGTAAAACCATGAGGTTAGTGGTTTAGGGCCTTTAGTGTGGCTTGTTTTACTGAAGGTATTTCCAAAGTGAACCCAGCTCTACAAAGCAGTCGTTTCCTTCCTGACATCTGTGTAGCTTTATTTCACCACACACTAACCCTCTGGCCACTTCCTGGGAGGCTGGTTTCCATGGAGACTTACCTTCACCTCCTACTTTGCCATTTCAGACTCAAAGAATCCAGTTAAACATTGACTTGGTTATGCTACTTTCTGAAAGACTCAGTAGGAGGAAGAGAAACCACTATTGATCATTAAACAAACCTCTAACACCAGGAAGGCCGTTAACAGAGATGGTGAGCAGAGGTTCAGAGAAGTCTTAAACTTGATCCTTTGATTATGTGTTACCTTTTTTCCCCATTTTTTAAGGTTTTATTGAAGTATAATTGATTTACAACATTGTGATAATTACTGCTGTATGACAAAGTGATTCAGTTATGCATGGACACGCATCCATTCCCTTTCAGAGTCTTTTCCCACATAGATGATAACAGAATATTGGGTAGAGTTCTCTGTGCTGTACAGCAGGTCCCTGCTGCCCAGTCATTCCATATACCTCAGTGTGCATATGGCGGTCCACAACCCCCAGTCCATCCCTCCCCCTCCTCCCACCTTCTCTTTGGTAAACATAAGTTTGTTTTCAAAGTCTGTGAGTCTGTTTCTGTTCTGCAAATAAGATCATTTGTATCCTTTTTAAAAAAGATTCTAGGTGTAAGTGATAGTGTATGATGTTTGTCTTTCACTGTCTAATTTCATTTCCATCCATGTTGCTGTGAATGGCATTACTTCATTCTTTTTATGACTGAGTAATATTCCATTGTATATATGCACTGCTTCTTTATCCATTCTTCTGTTAGTGGACATTTAGGTTGCTTCCATGTCTTGGCTCTTGTGAATAGTACTGCAGCGAACACTGAAGTGCATGTATCTTTTCAGATTGTGGTTTTTCTCCAGGTAGATTCCCAAGAATGGGATTGCCGGATCATTTGGGAGTACTATTTTTAATTTTATGAGGAACCTCCATACTGTTTGCATAGTGCTTGCACAATTTAGATTCCCACTAACATTGTAAGAGGGTTCCCTTATCTCCACACCCTCTCCAGCATTTATTGCTTGTAGATTTTTTGATATGGCCATTCTGGCTGGTGTAAGGTGTTACCTTATAGTAGTTTTGATTGGCATTTCTCTGATAGTGATGTTGAACATCTTTTGTGTGTGTGTTTGGCCATCTATTTGCCTTCTTTGGAGAAATGTCATCTTTGGAGAAAATCTTCCATCCATTTTTTGGTTGGATTTTTTTTTTTTAATATTGAGCTGCAGAAGGTGTTTATATTTTGAAGATTAATCCCTGTCGGTCACTTCATTTGGAAATATTTTCTCCCATTCCATGGGTTGTCTTTACATTCTATTTATAGTTTCCTTTGATGTGCAAAAACTTTCCAGTTTAGGTCTCATATGTTTATTTTTGTTTTTATTTTCATTAATCTAGGAGGTGAATCTGAGACGATATTGCTGCAGTTTATGTCCGAGAGTGGCCTCTGTTTTCCGCTAAGAGTTTTATAGTATTTGGTCTTTTTTTTTAAATTACTCAATGAATTTTATTACATTTATAGTTGTACAATTATCATCGCAACCCAATTTTATAGCATTTCCATCCCAAGCCCACAGTGCATCCCCCACCCCCCAACCTGTCTCATTTGGAAACCATAGGTTTTTCAAAGTCTCTGAGTCAGTATCTGTTCTGCAAAGAAGTTCATTGTGTCCTTTTTTTAGATTCCCCATGTAAGTAACAGCATTTGATGTTGGTGTCTCACTGTCTGACTGACTTCACTTAGCACGATAATTTCTAGGTCCATCCATGTTGCTGAAAATGCCATTAATTTCTTTCCTTTTAATGGCTGAGTAATATCCCATAATGTATATGTACCACATCTTCTTTAACCACTCTCTGTCAATGGACATTTAGGTTGTTTCCATGTCTTGGCTATTGTATATATATATATATAGTGCTGCAGTGAACATTGGAGTATATGTGTCTTTTAGAGTCATGGTTTTCTCTGGATAGATGCCCAGGAGTGGAATTGCTGGATCAAATGGTAATTCTATTTTGAGTTTTCTGAGGAATCTCCATACTGTTTTCCACAGTGGTTGCACCAATTTACATTCCCAACAACAGTGTAATAGGGTTCCCTTTTCTCCACACCCCCTCCAGCACTTATTGTTTATAGACTTTCTGATGATGGCCATTCTGGCCGGTGTAAGGTGATGCCTCATAGTGGTTGTGATTTGCAATTCTCTAATAACAAGTGATGTTGAACATCTTTTCATGTGTTTTTTGGCCATCTATATGTCTTCTTTGGAGAACTGTCTGTTTAGAGCTTTTGCCCATTTTTTGGTGGGGTTGTTTGATTTTTTGGTACTGAGCTGTAAGAGGTATTTATAAACTTTGGTGATTAGTCCGTTGTCAGTTGCTTCATTTGCAAATATTTTGTCTCATTCTGTGGGTTGTATTTTCGTTTTGTTTAGGGTTTCCTTTGCTGTGCAGAAACTTTTAAGTTTAATTAAGTCCCATTTGTTTATTTTTGTTTTTATTGTCATTACTCTAGGAGGTGGATCTGAGAAGATGTTACTACGGTTCATGCCAGAGAGTGTTTGGCCTATGTTTTCCTCTAAGAGTTTTAAAGTATCAGGTCTTATATTTAGGTCTTTAATCTATTTTGAGTTTATTTTTGTGTATGGTGTTAGGAAGTGTTCTAATTTCATGTTTGTACATGTGGCTGTCCAGTGTTCCCAGCACCACTTAATAAAAGGGCTTTCTTTTCTTAATTGTATATTCTTGCCTCCTTTGTCATAGATTAGTTAACTATAGGTGTGTGGGTTTAATTCTGGACTTTCTATCCTGTTCCACTGATCTGTATTTCTGTCTTTGTGCCAGTACCTTGTAGTTTTGATGACTGTAGCTTTGTAGTATAGTCTGAAGTCAGGGAGCCTGATTTCTCCATCTCCGTTTTTTCTTTCTCAGGATGTCTTTGGCTGTTCTGGGTTTTTTGTGCTTCCAAAATAACTTTAAAATATTTCATTCTAATTCTGTGAAAAATGTTCTTGGTAATTTGATAGGGATTGCATTGAATCTGTAGATTGCTGTGGGTAGTATGGTCATTTGATAATACTGACTCTTCTAATGCAAGAGCATCGTATGTCTTTCCATCTGTTTGTGTCATCTTTGATTTCTTTCATCAGCATCTTATAGTTTTCAGAGTACAGGTCTTTTGTCTCTTTGGGTAGGTTTATTTCCAAGTATTTTATTCTTTTTGATGCGATGATAAATGGGATTGTTTCCCTAATTTCTTTTTCTGATCTTTCGTTGTTAGTATATAGAAATGCAGTCAATTTTTGTATATTAATTTTGTATCATGCAGTTTTACCAAATTCATTGATGAGCTCTAACAGTTTTCTGGTAGCGTCTTAGGAATTTCTATATGTAGTATCATGTCATCTGTAAACCATGATAGTTTTACTCCTTCCTTTCCAATTTGAATTCCCTTTTTTTTCTTTTCTTTTCTTTTTGCTTTTCAGGGCCACACCCATGGGATATGGAGTTTCCCAGGCTAGGGGTCTAATTGGAGTTACAGCTGCTGGCATACACCACAGCCACAGCAACACAGGATCCAAGCCGTGTCTGCAACCTACACCACAGCTTAACGGCAATGCCAGATCTGTAATCCACTGGGCGAGACCAGGGATCGAACCTGAAACTTCATAGTTCCTAGTTGGATTCGTTTCCGCTGTGCCACAACAGGAACTCCATGAATTCCTCTTCTTTTTCTTCTCTGATTGCTGAGGCTGGGACTTTCAAAATGAATAAAAATAGTGACAGTGGACATCCTTATCTTGTTCCTGATCTTATTAGCAGGAGTTCTTCCAGCTTTTCACCATTGAGAATGATGTTCATTGTATGTACCTTTAATATCATCATTGGTAAGAATTACCAACTGAGAAGAACAAAGTCTCCTTTGGAAATGAGAGCTAATCATCTAGGGCTTTGTTAATCTTTAATTTTAATTGAAGGATTTATCTTCCAAATATGAAAGGAAACAGGGTAGCTAAAATAATTTGATTTCTGTGTCAATGACTTGAATTTCCTTTGAAGGAGACGAATACATTACAGGTGGGCCAGGAGACAATAAGACTTTTTCCTAGGGATGAGGGGACAAACTTCTTGAAAAAGCAGTTCAAATAAAACTTGAGTTTTCAAAAATAGCCTATTTACTGTATTTAAAAAAAAAGAAAAAAAATGACTGAGAAGAAATGTGCTGAAATGTTGAGTAGTAATTCTTAAATGGTGGGACTGTGGATAGTTTTTATTTTATTCTTTATACGTAGAAACAGAACTCACTTTCCTCTAATTGTTCTTGACCACAGATTACTTAGGTTTTCATCATATCTCTACAGGGACACGGAGAAGTTGAAAGAAATTTTTCATTTTTGAAAAAATTAATTGCAAAGAGGCTAATATGGGTTTGGAACTTCTTATAAACCAATAGAGTCCATCTAAAAAGAAGTCTTGAGTTTAATTTTCTCCTACTTAACTCCCTTTGCATTCTACACACAATTTCCTCTGTGGTAAGAAAGAATCATGCGTTAATAGTATCTGCAAACAAAATTATCTCTGATAACTAGAGACTGGCTATAAAGATTAAAATACTAGTCAGATTTATTTTTGGATACAGTTAGTTTAAGCATTTCTAAGGGAAGGGCAAAGTACTACAAACTAACAAGTGAACTAAAAATTATACTGGAAACTCTTTTTTTTTTTTGTCGTCTTTTGTCTTTTTAGGGCCACACTTGCGGCTTATGGAGGTTTGCAGGCTAGGGGTCTAATCTGAGCTGTAGCTGCTGGCCGACGCAACAGCCACAGCAACACCAGATCCAAGCCGCATCTGGGACCTATACCACAGCTCACGGCAACATCAGATCCTTAACCCACTGAGCGAGGCCAGGGATCGAACCGCAACCTCCTGGTTCCTAGTGGATTCGTTAACCGCTGTGCCACGATGGGAACTCTTATACTGGAAACTGTTGACTTCACAGATCTGGACCAGTGAGAAAGATTCAGCTCTCATTGTTTGCTTTATTATTATTTAATTTCGAGAGCTATATCTGTGGAGAATGAGCCTTTGCAGAGGGAAGTTGGTTGGTTGTTAAAGAAATGGTTAAATGAAGATTCATTATTTATTTGTTTCCTTTTATTACTAGCCACATCCAGGCTTTGTAGTTTGTGCAGGTTACTTACTAACCATTCCATGCCTGAATTTTCTCATCTGTAAAATGAGGTTGATAAAATTACTTCATGAGGAGTTCCCTGGTGGCCTAGCAATTAAATTATCCAGCATCACTGCTGTGACTGGGGTCACCGCATTGGCTCAGGTTCGATTCCTGGTCCAGGAACTTCCATATGCTGAGGGCATGGCCAAAAATAAAAACAAAAAAAACAAACTTCAGGAGGAATGAATCAATTGATTTCATTTATAGCTCTTAGACTAGCCCTTGATATACAGCAAGCTGGAGGTAAATATTAGCCATTAGACTTCTCCTGAGGAAGTATTGCTGCATGTAATCGGAGAGTCCTTATGACCCATTGGTCAGAATCTGTTAAAGTAGACATAAACCTGTCTAAAGGAGTATATACCCAAGTATGGAAAAGACCAATGAGGGAAGGGTATATTAATTGGACCTATTTAACTGGGAAAATAAGAGTGGTTAAGATCTATTATTTAAGAAGTCCTCATATACTAGAAGGATTTTCCTAGAATGATAGTGAAAAATAATTTCCATTTCATTAAAAGGGACAGAAGAATTTCGTTTCACCTGTAGAGTTATATATAATGTAATTTCTTAGCCACAAGAGTTGGAAACTCTTGAAAAGCTCTCACTCACTAAAATCCTTGCCCACCCCTCCAACTACAGTGATACTTTGTGATGATCGGTGCCCAGTTCGAGGCTGGTGATGAATATGCATTACAGCGTGCAAAGATGATAAGACGTGTCGTTTATAATAGCCAGCGTTCATGAATACGTAATGAGAATATACATTTATAAATCTATTAGGAGGTAGAAAGGCATACCTTTTGTAAGGGTGAAGATAAATGGCCAGAGCAAACTGTGTTAAGACAGAGGGCACGGAGAAAAGAGAAGGTGGTGAAGTGCCAGAGGAGAGGGAGAGGGGCCTGGACCAGCCAGGGGTGCCATTTCCACACCGGAGGAGGGGAAGTCCCTCCTTGGAGCAGCTCCATAGGCAACCTGCCCACGCAGTTCGCAGGGAGTGTCCTTGCACAAGCCCGGAGCGCTGCGATCTTTCTCCAAATGCAGGCAGTGCTGGAGTGAGCCAGGCACCCATTAGCCCTGCTTCTCCTGTCCTCTCCGGCCTCTAGATCCAAAGGCAGGAAGAAGAGGAAGGCAAGTGCTACAAAGCTGCTTTTTGCAGCCAGAAAGCTCCGCGTTTGTTCTGGTTCACTCTTTTTTTGTTGTGGTGATTCACTCTTAACTAGGGAAAAATTGTTCAGGAATCTTGTTTAGTGGATTTAAAATTCTCTAGAAATGCAATGCACATTTATAGGAGACATGTGGCTTTTCCTGTTCTCTAATAAGAGAAAAATTTGCTTTTGAATACAGAGGGCTGAGTTTCCTAACAGAGAGCAGGTTAGGTACCCTCAAAATTTCCTTACAACCTTTTACAGCCTGATTCACATGACAATATCGAATCAGCAAGACTAGAGCTTTTTTTTTTCCCCCTGGTGTGGAAACAATACCTCAGGACTCGATTTGATAGCTCTCAACAACATTTGGATGTACTTCCCAGGGTCATCCACACTCTCTTGGCCCCTCACCTGGGTAAAATGGCTCTTGGAGATTTAAGAGGCTGCCCTGAAGAAAGGCGCAGGGTTCCTGAAGATAACTCACCAGGTACCCTGTGAATCAAGTAGGAAGTGGTGACTAAGGTAGAAATAGGCTCTAAACAGCTACAGACAAATAGAAAACCATGCACATGCTCAATGGCTGTGTATATTAATGTTGTTGAAACTCGGCCTCTGTCCACTGGTGCTGAATTGAGATGCAAAGACAAGAGTTTTGTGTAAAGGAGAAAAAGACAGCTTGTATTGCTTTGCCAGGCAAAGGAAGCCACAGTAGGCTAATGCCTTAATGACTGTGCCCTCCATTGGGGCGAATTTTGGGAAGTTTTATAGTGAAAAGAAGAAAAAGAGGTTTCTGGATAAGAATCAGGTAGCAAGCGAATATACAGCATTCTTTCTTTGGAGGTGAATCTTTAATCCGTTGGGGTTGGTGTCATGAGATCTCAGCGTGACCCTGGTGATCTTCTGGATTTCCGTGTCTGGATCTTTCCTAAAAATAAGAATACTTAAGAGAAGGGCATGTTAGTTAGGTCAGTTTAGGAAAGTCCTCAGAAGAAACATCATATGCTTATAATTTGTGACTCACAGGCAGTTGTGCTCAGGGTGCCTAAGCTATAGTTTGTGGGTAATTGTGTTTAGGGTACAATTCAGCCAGGGAGAAGGACAAGGAAGGATTCTAAGCTTTTCAATTTTAAACTAGTCATTTCTAAAAAAAGCGTAAGGAATATAAGTTTTCTCTTAGAGATATGAGGTGCCTACATCATTAATGAGAAGTAAATTGAAAAAAAAAAAAAAACAACAATCTGGGAGTTCCCGTCATGGCTCAGCAGTTAGCGAACCCGACTAACATCCATGAGGATGCGGGTTTGATCCTAGGCCTTGCTCAGTGGGTTAAGGATCCGGTGTTGCTGTGGCTGTGGCGTAGGCTGGTGGCTATAGCTCCGATTGGACCCCTAGCCTGGGAACCTCCATATGCCATGGATGTGGCCCTAAAAAGACAAAGACTGAAAAAAAAAACCAGCAAAACCAACCTAGTATTGAACAAATGAGTTTCTTTTTTAAAATGGGCTGTGGGCCTGTCCATTTGGATATTTTTTTGTCTATTTTAGGGCTGCACCTGCAGCAAATGGGGGTTCCCAGGCTAGGGGTTGAATCGGAGCTGTAGCTGCCAGCCTATGCCACAGCCACAGCAACTTGGGATCCAGGCCACATCTGTGACCTACACCACAGCTCTTGGCAACACTGGATCCTTAACTCACTGGGTGAGGCCAGGGATCAAACCTGTGTCCTCATGGATACTAGTTGGGTTCTTTAACCACTGAGCCACGGTGGAAACGCCCCCACTTGCATGTTTTATGTTAAGCAGATGGCGATTGCTCAGGTGGTGTTCCTTGGAATAGGATGGTGGCAGGCTGGAGTAAGGTTGGTGAAGTTGTCTTTTGATTCTTCAGCATAATTTTTTCTTACAAAGGCTTCAGATTGGATGAAAACCAACATGTATATAAATATTCCATAGGGTTGGATTTAATTTCACACATGGATTAATTACTATGTATTAGCCATTCAGCAAGCAGTGTTTAAATCCTGAATGTTTATGGGATTCTTAAATTATGCAATTAATAAAGTGATAGCCTTTTCTGCAATTGATGTGCAGTGGCTAAGCCATCATGGGAGGCTTTTAAGCCATGTGAATTTTGTGTTTGGATGCCAACTAAACAGAGTTGATATATGACCCAAACTTTAGTTTTTCTCCTAGTGATTATTTCCTTCTGTATTTATCCATGCATTGGGTGTGAGGGTGATGGTGCAATCAGACCTCCTCAGTTTGGAAGTGCTAAAGCAAAGCAAGTGGAAGAAATGTGAATCGAAGCTTCTTGTATAAACTGTTAAATAAGATCAGTTAAATCAAATATATATCTCTGCCCTTTAAATGCAATCTGCAAGGACATCACCAAATTAAATGCTAAAATCAAACCATCCCATATCTGCTTCTCTATAGGCAGCCAGTATGTGAGTTTCTTAAAATGCCTTGTTAAAGGATTTAACTTAGGTCAAAGATCTTTTTGTATATTTTGTCTCTCATTGGGAGAACATCAACTTTTCACTGTAGTTATCCTTTTTAAGACATCTTTAGAAAATCTTATGCTCTCCTTCCCTGTTTCCTTGAAACAAGATCATAACTATTAATCCACAGATGTTTGTCTCGAGAATTTACACTGAAATTTAACCTTGAATACATGGTCTCTGTCTGATCTAAAGAGTCATTGAGAATATAAGCCTAAATTTAATAATACACATTTTTCCCCCTAAGGCAAAAAGGTCACCCTTAGAGGTGGCTACTGAAACAAATCATAGAGTTTCTCTTTTTTTTTTATTTGAGAAATTTAAATTGTGGACACAGAGGTGAAGACATGAGCTTCTAGCTTTCAAGGCAGTGTAGGAACAGGGTAGAGAGGAGCGTGGTAAACCAGATGTCCCAAAGTTCCATGGGGGCAGAGCAAACCTTCAGCTGTTGTCATTGAGCTAAATGCTGCCTGGCCAGTGTGAGTGCCCCAGCTCAGAAATCTCACTTGTCAGCTGTGGGTTTTAAGAGGCATTTGCTCTGGGGTCTGCTAGAGGTCTCCCTGTCCTGGGAAAGGGTGTACTTTAATCTTTTTAAAAAATTACATTGAGATGAAATTTGGAGGGTATGTAATAAAGAGACCTTCCCCAAAGCTTTCCCTTTCCCTTGTTCCTTCTTTTATTACTTTCATTTCCCATCAGATGTGATACCCATCACATGTGATACCCAGCAGTGGGTATGAGATGTACCCTTACTGTTCTCATCTTCTGCCTTACAGACTCTTTATTTGCCCAGTTGGCCCAAGAATCCGATGTGGCTCAGGTCACTAAGCAGGGCAGTGAGGACAGGGGGGCCCCTGTCACCTGGGGTGGAGCTCCTGTCACAGCAGTTAGTTGTCCACTCTGACCTCCTTTATTGCTTTCCTTGAGACAGAAATTATGTGTCCATGTTGACACCCAATCTTAATCCTAAAATCTCTTTAGGGATTCTGTAGGGCAAGTTTCTCCTTTTCGTTCCCTTCCCTTCTTCCTTTCTTCTCTTCTGTCCTTCCCTTCTACTTCCTTTCTTCTCTTCTCCTTCCTTCTCTTCTTCCTTCCTTCCTTCCTTACTAGAAAATACAAACGGAAAGCAAATTGACATGATTGCTAAACAAGGGGATGGATAGAGGTTAAGGATTTCCAACCCTTAAATTGACTTCTTTGCTCCCAGTCTGTAGCCTAGATATACATCTTGGAGAATCTTGCCTTAACAACAATAGAATAATGGAAAATAAACTCAGTCTGTTTATTCCATCTGCTTCTCATGAGAAGGGAAAAAATATTACCCAGAAGGGTTGAGGGGATGATCTTAGGTTCTACTTTCCCAAGGATCTTCCATCAGAATACCTACTTGGGCCCATTCTCTCTCTGAAGTAGTTCCAACAGCAGCATGCAAAGCCTTGCCAATGCACTGGCCAGCCGCCTGATCTTCTTGCTGATGGCTCATCCTGCTGGTATCAGCATGCTCGTTGGCAGTGCCGCTGACACAGGACAGGGGCTTAGGATTCTTTTTATTGGAGCACTGTGGTTTCCCATGGGTCTTTCCCAGGGGTTCTCTCTATTATCTCATGGAGTCACAGGCAGCCAGATGCTTCCTCAGACCATCATCCCTTCTGGGTGTTTTCTCTACAACTGGTATCGAGGCAGGTGTTAGGTGGGCTCCAGGACAGACATTTACAACCAGACACCCATCTTACTTCAAGATAGAAATCACAGTAGGCACAGGCAAATAACTGATGCTTGTCTTCTGTGAACTTGTTAAACAGTGGTAGTGGCAGGAGCAGAGAGGGGCTGAGCCCTGCTTGGGCAAGAGACCAAGAGGTCACATACTTCCCACCCTTGGGGTCGGGGGACCCCAGCTCCACATGCACAGAGAGGACCCCCCTGGGTTAGAAAGGGAGGGGACGCCAGGCCATAGTAAGTTAAGCTAACCTTCCCACAAAGCCTTGCTCTGAAAGCCATCTTGGCCAAAAGATGCACACACGTATTGGGGAAGGCCCTGGGTCCGGTCAGGTGTGAGAAATAAAACAAGATAACTGGCCAAAGAAAAACAAAACCCCAGAAGAACTGCGCCATAAAGGTGATTTAAATCAGCTCTCTGGCACTCGCTTCATTCAGGGGGACCCCCCACCCTCACTCCTCCTTTGGGTGTGTGTTACTGCGTTGCTTCTGCCTTAGATACACAGACTACTTCTCTATGTGCTCTCCCACAAGTTGTACTGTGTTTCTAACAAGAAACTTTGTACCTGTTTTCATGATTTTTGCCTCCTTGAAACATTCTTGCTTTCAACAGAGGGTTGGGGGGGTGATGGGGGCAAGAATCAGGGCAACTCTGCCTTTAGTCTCTAGCTGGGCTAGTGGCTAGGGTTCCCGGTTTTTACCCAAGCTAACCAGGTTCAGTTCCTGAGCAGGGAAGATCTTGTTTCGAGGCATCACTCACTGCTGTCTCTTTGAGATCAGTATGATGTCCTCAGCAGTTTGTAGGCTTCAACTTCAGACATCTCCATGCAGAAAGCAGCAGATAATTTCTGTCTGTTTTCAGCCACGGTGGCTACAATGCATAAGCTCTGTATAACAAACTCTTTGGCATTAACTGCAGGTTCTGTGCCCGTTGCTTCTGGTGGGAGGCAGAGTGGGGTGGGTGCTGTTGCGAGGATGGAGGCAGTCCACTGTGACAGGCACTCCGTGGGGTGTATCTGACATGAACGAGACACAGCACTTATTACTCTCACTGGATTCAAAATCTAGCACTGATAGTGAAAAGCCAAGGACTGGGATGGAACTCAGATCTTTAGAATGATATGAATATTTGCAGTTTAGTGAGTTTTTCAGTAGCTTCCTGCTGCCGTTATGGTAAAATCCAAAATCGGTGTTTCCGTGTCGGTGCCCTGAGACAAAGCTTCCAGTGCAAGAGGTTTGTTTGGAAGGTGATCCTAGAACACAGAGGTGGTGGGTGAAGAGGTGATATGGGGAAGGGAAAAAAGCTAATAAGAGGGGTGTTGTCTAGCTTGTTCCACTGTGTCTGAGTAGAACTCCACCTTACTGTGGATTTCTGGGAAACAGTGGAGAATTTACAGCTCAGAGATACCCCAGCAGAGGGGCGAGGGAGCTGGGGTATCTGTACCTCACTCCTGTCTGTCTCCAGTGGAGAGCTGCTGAATGGAGGGCTGTGTGTGTATGTGTGTGTTGTGTGTGCATGCGTGCAAGTCTCTGTGTCTGTATAATTCCCTGGCACTTCTAGCTGTCCATACTCCTGAGGTCAGAGTGGGCTCTAGCAGTCAAAGAAAGCCCTGGGACGGAGAGATAAGTGTGGGCAGCATGGCCTGAAATGGTAAAGGTCCAGAGTCAGGGTGGGGCCCTCACAGTGTCTATCCAACATGCTCTTACATATTCCTGCTCAAACAGACCTCTGGTGCCATTGCCAGCCTGAACTCAGGGAAGAGGAAGTATATGAGGGGGCTTTGTGTTTGAGGTGCTATTTCCAATAGGGTGGATTAGGCATCATTAGGTAAAGAAGACGGTAAGTGATAAGCAGGAGGGCCCGGTAGCAGGAGGCTGCAGGGCACGCCCTGGGAACAGTTGAGCTCATCAGCAGATCTCTAGCGTGCTGCCAACAACTGTATGCCCAGGCAATGTGCGTGCATCTTCTTGGTTCGTTCTCACAGCAGCCCTGTGAAGTACAGCGCATTATCCCCTTTCGCGTGTAAGTAAATAGGGCTTAGAGCAGTTCAGTAACTTGTCTGAGGCCTCATGCCTGTAAGAGGTGAAGACTAGGTGCAAGGAAGCTCTGTCTGTCTGATTCGATAGCCTTTCCTTTTTTTGTTCCACTATTTTCTCTTCTGATTTTTTATCTAAAACATCAAATCTTTTCATCTAAAGCAATCCCCTCACCTTTCACATGCCGACAACTTGCTGAAAAAGAACTAGTTCTGTGGGATGTGCCATGTTCTAGATCTGATTGTTTCCTCCTGGCATCGTTTAACTTGTCCTTCCAGCCCTTAGTTTTTCTGTAAACTAGGAGTTAGGTCGAAATGTGTTCAATCACTCAGTGACCCCAATTCTAGCTGGCCTGCTGCACAGCATGCTGCATCCGTGGGGAGGCTGGATGCCGAGGGGAATCAGTGGGTTCGGGGTGTGACATCGGGGTCTCCCCCCACCTCCCATTGCAAAGCTACTTCCCTCCTTACTGTCAGTGATACTTTTAATACCTGTGCTCCTACCGTAATAATACAGTAGAACTGTCTCAACCCCACAGATTAAAATTAGATACAGCCACACAGACCTGCCCCCACCAAGGTGCAGAGCCTGAACTGACAGAGGGGTCTCGAACTTAAGACAGCCTTGACCTCTGCTTCAAAAGAAATGGAGAAGAGGTAGGCTGGACCCCCTTCACATCCGTGTACCTGATTTCTCAGTCTCCAGGTAGAGATAAGTCCAGACCCCTGTTTCCTAGACTTGTCCATATTGGGTCCAGACGATACTGGGGCTCCCTTTGCCTCTCATGCCAGCCACCGCAGGTCCCAAACAAGCAAGGAAACTGCCAGCTTCCACTTCCAGTTATGTCCAATGGGCCTATTATGCAAGGAGATCTGGTTGAGCCCCAGAAAAGACCCCAAAGCATCCAGTGATTTGATGACATTCCCACACACTCTGTCCTTGTTAACACTCTGCCTGGCCGGGTGAGCTGCCTAACAGCATCCAGATGTGTTCCGGGGGCTGGAAGTCTGTGGGGAGAGCCCAGGGATGAATCGCTGCCGCAGTCCCCCCTGCCCTCCCACCCCGTCACTACATTTCCTTGACGTCTGGGTCCAGGGGAGAAGTTCACAGGCACCTCCACTCTGAAAAAGTGAGATGCCGTCAGTGATAAAGGTCAAGCACAGGGCCTTGGAGCATTTGAATGCTGGGCTGCCCCACCTGGAAGGGGGACTCCTAAAAAACTGCCCCAGCCCGCCCTCCCTGCCATCACCATGCCAGGTTAGCCAAAGACACGTGGAATTTCCCTGAGAGGAGAGTCATTGCTCAGACTCTTTTGGTCACATTTTCTAATCTTATTTTGTTCCCGGAGGGCAGGAGCAGAGTCTTCATGAAAGAAGCAAGTTTTAAAGGAAGAAAAAAAGATTTTAAGCCTAGAGGATGAGGTGTGAATAGTAGAATACTGGCTGAGGCAGCCCTGGGGTCAGGGGAGTGAGGAAGGTGGAATTTAGAAGATTAAGATCCAAGCAGACTGCTGCTGCACTTGGAGGGACAGGGCCCTAGAGAAAAATGCCGTGAAGTCAGATCCCAGCAGAGAGTGGCCAGCTCTGGGACACAGTGGGGTTAGGACAAGTAGCCATCCAGAGGCTGGCCCTGAGGTAGCAATGAAGAGAGGACTTGCCCTTATTTGGGGAGAACTTAGCACTTTCGTTCTTACCAAATGTTTTCTGGAACGTCCCACCTTACAGGGGACCAAACATTTTCAAACCTTATTCCTGTTAAAAAATTTGATTTTTCTCTCTATGAATACCATGATGAATGGGATTCTTACCTCTTTCAGTTATTTACAAGAATAATAATTCACATATAATGAACTCCAACTATGTGTAAGAGACTCTACGAAACTTCTAAAAAATTTTATTTATTTATTTATTTTACTGGAATATACTTACAAATTTGTGTTAGTTTCAGGTGTACAGCAAAGTGTGTAAGTTATACATATATCCATTCCTTTTCAGATTCTTTCCCCATATAGGTCATTACAGAGTACTGTGCTATACAATAGGTCCTTGTTACTTATCTGTTGGATATATAGTAATGTGTACATGTCAATCCCAACCTCCAATTCATCCCTTCCCCCAACATTTCTTCTTTGGTAACCAGAGTTTGTCAAAATCTTTGAGTCATTTCAGTTTTGTGAATAAGTTCTTCTGTGCCATTTTAAAAATTAAATCCCACATATTAGTCATCTCATATGATATTTGTCTTTCTGTGTCTGACTCACCCCACTTAGTATGGTAGTCTCTAGTTGCATCCATGTTGCTGCAAATGACATTATTTTATTCTTTTTTATGACTGACATTCCAAAGTGTGTATGTACCACATAATTTTTATCCATTCCTCTGTTGGTGGATATTTAGCTTGCTTCCGTGTCTTGGTTATTGTCAATAGTGCTGCTATGAACATTGGGGTGCAGGTATCTTTTTGACTTACGGTTTTTCTCCAGGTAGTTGCCCAAGAGGGGGATTGCTGGATCATACAGTAACTTTATTTATAGTTTTATAAGGAATCTCCACACTGTTTTCTGTGGTGGCTGCACCAGTTTACATTCGTACCAACAGTGTAGGAGGGTTATTTTTTCTCCACACCCACACCAGCATTTATTGCTTGTCTGTAAAATTACCTAAGTGCATTATTTCACTTCTCACAACAATGTGATGGTGATAGTCCTATCACTGTCTGTATTTTAGCCTTGAGGGAATGGAAGTTTGGAGAGACTAAGTCACTCACCCAGAGTCCCATGGCACGGATTCACTGAGACATGAATTCAAGCACTGTGACCAGCCTAGAACCCTAGCCCTATCTGTCCCCCACTGTGTACTGAGTCATAGTTTCATAAGAGGAGCTGCTCTACCCTCCCTTCATCTTTGTACCATCTCTCAGCCCCACCCTCTATGTACCTAATCCAGAACCTTCCATATCACAAGCCCCTATAGGTATTTATTGGAAGGATAAATGTCTTACTGGTCTCCCCCTCTTTTCTTCTCCTGGATTTGGGGAAAGAAATCTGGGTTTTTAATTTATGCTAATTAATCTTCAGATTAACATAAAGGGGAAAAAAATCCTTGAATTCTCATTAAGTTCCTAATGATCTTTATTATGGGCACAAAAAAGAAAGCAGTGACCGTTTTAGGTCTTGCAGCTGTTGATCTGTGATTATCTCTGTTGTCACATATGTTGTGAAGACTCCAGTGAAGCATTTTAAGTCCCTCCATTTGAAGAAAATCTTGGACGCAAAAGCTGCTTTGTAAAAGCCAGGATGCATGTTGAGGAGAATACACCATGAGGTCTGGGGCGTGCCCCCTGCCCAGGAAGGTGGAGAACCACTCCCTTCCCATAGTGGGTCTGTGCTGCCTCCATCCCAGCTGCTCAGCTGAAACTTTGCCTTCCATCTGTGTGACTGTTAATGAGAACGTCCATTTTGTCGAGGGGGAGCCTTCTTCATTTAAAAGGGGAAGGAATGTTCCAGAACAATTTGTAGCCTTTTTGTTTGTTTGTTTGTTTTGCTTTTTAGAGCCATACCTGCCACATATGGAAGTTCCTAGGCTAGGGGTCGAATTGGGGGCTGCAACTTCCGGCCACAGCCACAGTAATGTGGAATCCAAGCCGTGTCTGCAACCTACATCACAGCTCACTGCAATGCCAGATCCCTGATCCACTGAGCAAGGCCAGGGATGGAACCCACATCTTCATGGATGCTAGTCAGATTCGTTTCTGTTCTGCCACAATGCAAACTCCCCACTTTTCAGCCTTTATTTAATTTTTTTGGAGGGAGGGCACACCGAGGCATGTGGAGGTTCTCAGGTAAGGGGTCAAGGCAGAGCTGTCGCCTCCAGCCTACCCCACCGCCACAGCAATGCAAGATTCAAGCCATGTCTGCAAGCTACAGCACAGCTCACGGCTATGCCTGACCTTTAACCCACTGAGCGAAGCCAGGGATAGAACCTGCATCCTCGTGGATACTAGTTGGATTCGTTTCTGCTGGGCCATGATGGAAACTCCTTTGCAGCCTTTAAATGGAGATGATTTCCAACTGCCACTGACCTGGGTGGACCAACCTGTTGGAAGCCAGAATGGTCTGGAACTACTCTGTCATAGGTTTGAACCCTCATGATGAGGTACCATAATGGAAGATAGAAAAATCACTTGTGGAGTTCCCATCGTGACTCAGTGGTTAACAAATCCAACTAGGAACCATGAGGTTGCAGGTTCAATCCCTGGTCTTGCTCAGTGGGTTAAGGATCCAGCGTTGCTGTGAGCTGTGGTGTAGTTTGCAAGTGCGGCTTGGATCCCATGTTGCTGTGGCTGCGGCGAAGGCCGGCGGTTGCAACTCCGATTAGACCCCTAGCCTGGAAACCTCCACATGCCACGGTTGCGGCTCTAGAAAAGGCAAAAAAAAAAAAAAAAAGACAAAAAAACAGAAAAACCACTTACGTTTCCTATTGTAAATGGAATGGATGGTCGGTGGGGACTTGGTGTATGGCACAGGGAGATCTACTCAGTCTTCTCTAATAACCTATATGGGAATGGATATGTGTATATGTCCAACTGAATCACTTTGCTATATGGTAGAAATTAACATCGTAAATCAGCTATACTTAAATAAAATTTAAAACAAATCAGTTGTGTTGCAACTATCAAGTTGAATGAAAATCTCCCCGTAACCAGAAAGTCTACCACGGTGTGTGAGTCATGATCCCTGCCTGCATTAAGCAATGCCTGACTCAGCCCAATTCCAATAGAATCAAAGAGCTGGAATATCCCTTGAAATAGGGGTTGACCTATAAAGCCCCTGTGCTTAAGTTCTCATTCTGCTTCCTCTGAGGGGACAGCGGCTGTTTCTTTTTGTCATTTCTCCTTCTCCAGGGTAGTTCAGAACATGATGACCTGTACAGTGTTGTGTACAGGAGTGAGCCCAGGCACCAAGAAGCCTGAGTTCTCATGCTAGCTCCATCTCTAGCTAGCAGTAGTAGTCACTATTTTGTGTACCTCTGACCACATGCAGCACATTGTATCAGGCACTTCTCATGGCCTGATTTAGAGACAGTAGCTGAATAATTTAGAACTTGGACTCAGAAGCCACCTGCTTGCTTTGAATCCTTGTTCCGTCACTTTTCTAGCTGTGTGTTTGCCTCAGTTCTGCATTGTAAATAGGGAATAAAAATGGTTCTTACTTCAAAGGATTGTTATGAAGATTAATGTGTGAAGCACAAGAAGAGTGCTGGTACGGAGGTTTTTCAGAAAACTGAGGATAGAGTTATTATATTATCCAGCAGTTCCACTCCTGCACATATATCCAGACAACACTATAATGCGAAAAGATACATGTTCCCCTACATTCATAGCAGCACTATTCAAAATAGCTGAGGCGTGGAATGATCCTAAATGTCAACATTTAGGAATCGACAAAGGAATGGATTAAGAAGATGTGGTACATACATACCAGGGAGTACTCAGCCATAAAGGGAGTGAAATAAATGCCATTTGCAGCAACATGGATGCAACTAGAGATTCTCATACTAAGTGAAGTCAGTCAAAGACAAAGACAAATACCATATGATATTACTTATATATAGAATCTAAAATATGACACAAACGAACTTAACAATGAAACAGAAGCAGACTCAGGGACAAAGAGAACAGACTTTGGTTGCCAAGGGGGAGGGGGTTGGAGGAGGGCTGGGAAGTTGTATTTAACTATTATAAGCTATTGAACTTGGAGGGGATAAACAGCAAGGTCCTCCTGCACAGCACAGAGAACTATATTCCGTGTCCTATGATAAAGCATAATGGAAAAGAATATTAAAAAACTTTCTGGTACAGCAGAAATGAACATTGTAAATCAACTATACTTCAGTTAATAAAAAGAGTGATGGGCGTGGTATGTCCACAAGTGTTAGGAAATAATACCAATGATGGTGGTAATGGTGGTGATGGAAATAAAGCTTCACAACTCTATGAAATAGGCAGGTTTTATTTCTGTTTCAGAAGATGAGGAATTAGCAGCCCAAAGCAGTTTCTAAGCTGCAAAGAGATGGAGTCTGGATTCCAAAGCCTGACCTTACCTGCAGTACCTCCCTAGGCCTCAGCTTCCTTGACTCTAAAATAAGGGGCCAGAGTTCCCTTCATGGCGCAGTGGTTAACGAATCCGACTAAGAACCATGAGGTTGCGGGTTCGATCCCTGGCCTTGCTCAGTGGGTTAAGGATCCGGCGTTGCCGTGAGCTGTGGTGTAGGTTGCAGACGCGGCTCGGATCCCACGTTGCTGTGGCTGTGGCGAAGGCCGGCGGCTACAGCTCCTGAAGTTCCTTTGGGATCCTAACATTCGGCAGACCCCCTGCCCTTTGGCCCCGGGCTCCACAACATCTGCAGTTTCTCTCTTCCCAGGGGCTTTCCCTTCCAGCTTCAGACATGCCCCAGTCGTCCTTAGTCTAGAAATTTTCCATTGCACCTTTCTGTCTGGGCCAGGGTTCCGCTTCAGTTTTCTGCTCCTGTCTTTAAGTTAGCAGGTGTAGAGACTACACCCACTGACCTCCCAGTGTCTCCCTCCCTCTGCGGTCTTTTTCTCACCTCTACTGCTTAGCTCGCTGTGCTCTCATGAAGGTCAGTGATGACTTCCTTCCACCCAAACCCGTTCACCTTGTCTTACCTCTTCCCTGACTCAGCACCTTTGCAGTATGGAATATGTCAAAACGTAATAACAGGTTTTATTCCTACAGAACCCTCTATATTTGGCAGATCTCCTTGTCTCTCTGGCTTCCTCTCTCTCAAAAACATAAGAGTTTAATTTAACTCACAGTGTGTCACTTTTTTACCCCCACAACTTAACATTATGTATTGAGATTGTCCCGTGTCAGTCACTACGGACAACCTCATTATGTTTGCTTGCTGGGCATTATTTCAGTGTGGATACGCATACTTACTTATTCCTCTGTTGATGGACACGTTCTTTGATTGCAAACGTTTTAATGAGCATCCTTGAATATGCTTCTTTGGACATAGGTGTGAGTATTTTTCTAGGGTAAATGCCCCAGATGGGCTTGCTGGGTTATAGGATATTAAATTTTAATAGATATCTTTATGTTAACGGTTACCTTTTAGGTCAGCTCAGTTCTAATCTAGGATTAAGGCTTATTCCTAGTAGCAAGGCCATTCGGAAATCCTCCTTCAGCAGTTTCTGATTCACCTGACCAAGCCAATTCTGCGGCCGCTCTGCCTCTGACCATGGTAACCCACTGTCTGAGCCGCTGCTTTCATATTTCTTCTCTGTGTCAGCTTTTTGCCCTAATTCCCCCCATGTCTGAGACTCTGAACCCTGTACCTGCATCTCGTAGACACTCGGTACCTACCTGATGGAATCTCCACCAGTTACCGCTCTTCCCTCCTCCCCAGCAACACTGGCCGGGGTGGACTCACCAGTTCTTGACCTTTGTTCTGACCTTGACTTGTAGGATTCTGATTTCACCTGTCCTTTGCCCTTAGTCTAGTATACCAGTGTCACAGGCCTCCTGAAGGTCCACATTCTTCTTAGTTAACGGTATTAATACTCTAAAGCAGCCCTTTTTTTTGGCTTCTTGCTCTATCCTGAAGTTCTGTCTGGGCTCAGCCACCCCTTGGCCTGGTGTCTGTCCAAACGTGTACACTGTTACGGGGTTTCTTATTATCACACAGTACTGATCATTTCCCATTTCTAACTGTATCTCTGGTATTTTCCCCATTGGAAAAAAAATCTTCCTTTTTGTTCCCCCCTCCCCCGCCCCCCGCTCTTCGATATCCTGCAAGACTAGGTCTTTGTCCTGATATTCTTTCAAAGCACTTCTTCACTATTCCCCTACTCTTACTTACTTTAATAGACTGAAATACAGTTTATTCCCAAATCTACATAGTCTTCACCTTTCCCCACGCTCCATTACTGCATTTCCAACTGTCTACATAACATCTCCATTTGAATGTTTCCCATCATTTCAATTTCAATATGTCTAAACCCAACAGAACCATCTGCTACCATATCATCCCATCTGTTCTCTTTCCAGTTTGCTCTCTCTCTGCAAATGACATCACTTTCTTGATCACTCAGACTAGAAATCTTGGAATTATATCTGATTTCTTTCTTTCTTCACCTCCTATAGATAATCCAGCACTGAATCCTGCCGATTTTTTTTTTTCCTTTGAAGATAACTTTGTGGGTGACTTCTGAAAAAGAAATCGTTGAGTAACTTCTGTGTGCTGGCCCCTATGATGAAAAATGGAATTTATTTTCCTCAAAACCTTTTGAAACATTGTAACCTCTGTTTTACAGTTTGGGAAACAAAGTCTCTGAGAAGTTTTGAGAATATTTCATGTTAACACAGTTAATCAGTACCAGAACTCGAATTCAAGTCCAAGTTGTTGCATCAAGAGAAAGCCGTATCTGTATCATTTTAAGATTTTGGTAGATTTTGATGATGTTCCTCTCATTTAGTCAAGATTGAAAGACTCATCAATACAGTTCTCCTCTTGATGCTTCTTTCTTGATTTTTTTGTTGTTTCATTTTCTTTCTGGACTTTCTCCAATTCTATTGTTTTTTCCTATATTTTGAAAAAATCTCAAATCATAGATACTACAGTTTTATAAAAATGTGCACATATATTGTTTTTTCATTATGCACATTAAAAATGTCATTTTTGAAAAAGAAAACTTTGTGGGTAACTTCTGAATGAAAAGTAGATTGTGTACATGCATTTATCTCTACTCTTTGAAATGTCACTAAAATGGCAGTCAAAGTATATTTTAAAAGGCAAAATCCCATGCAAGACAGGGAGAGGAGAAAACCACAAGCTGGACGGTACATGATGAATGATAACTTATTTAGCAAAACCCTGAAAAAAAGTAAACTGTTAGCCAAGAATATAAAAGATTCTAGGAACCTCCAATTTTTTACAAAAAATTTCTGAGCAACTCAATGGCTTATCAAACAATGGAGGTTTATCAAAAAGTGGAGCTGTGGAATTCCCGTTGTGGCTCAGTGGTTAACGAATCAGACTAGGAACCATGAGGTTGTGTGTTCCATCCCTGGCCTTGCTCAGTGGGTTAACGATCCGGCGTTGCTGTGAGCTGTGGTGTAGGTCGCAGACGTGGCTTGGATCTGGCGTTGCTGTGGCTGTGGTGTAGGTTGCAGACACGTCTCGGATCCCAAGTTGCTGTGGCTGTGGTGTAGGCTGGCAGCTACAGCTCCGATTTGACCCCTAGCCTGGG
>PVHT021183527.1:4489641-4551613 GCA_004024745.2 Catagonus wagneri | reverse complement strand
CTTTTATCTCTTTTCTCTTCCACATTAGTGATTTCCAGTAATCTGTCTTCCACCTCACTGATTCGTTCTTCTGCTTCCTGTATTCTACTGTTGGCTGCTTCTAATGAATTTTTTATTTCAGTTATTGTATTTTGCATCTCTTCTTGTTTAATTTTGACATCTTGTATTTCTTTGCTCAGTGTTTCCTGTAAATCATCAATCTTTGCCTCCAGTCTGTTTCCAATGCCTTGCATCATCTTCAGCATCAACAGTCTAAAGTCTCTTTCTGGGAGGCTGATAATCTCCTGATGACTAAGCTGTTTTTCTGGTTTTTTTTCTTTCTCCCTTATCTGAGTTATAGTCTTCTATCTTTTCATTTTTATAGGTTTTTGGTGTTATGACCTTTTTGCAGACAGTAGAGTTGTAGCCTCTCTTAGTTCAGGTGTTTGCCTCCCCTGTGGCTGAAGTTGATATGGGAGGGGCGGCTTTCTGTAGGGTTCCTGATGGGAGGGACTGGTGTCTGCCCACTGGTAGGTGGGGTTGATTCCTATCCCTCTGGTGGGTGGGGCTTTGTCTCTGGATGAGATTAGAGGCTGGCTGTGTGCCTGAGGGGTCTTTAGGCAGCCTGTTTACTGATGGGTGGGGCTGTGATCCCACCTGGATTATTGTTTGGCATGGGGCTTCTCAGTACTGATGGGAGGGGCCAGATTTTCCCCAAAATGGTGACCTCCAGAGAAATGCAGGCTGATGAATGTTCCCCAGAGCTTTGCCGCCAATATCCTTCCCCCACAACAAGCCACAGTCACCCCTGTTTTCCCAGGAGATCCTCCAAGAATTGCAGTCATGTTCGACTCGAATTCCTATGGAGACTTTGCTTTGCCCTGGGACCCAGTGCACGTGAAAGTCTGTGTGCGCCTTTCAAGAATGGGGTCTCCATTTATCCCAGTCCTGTGGAGCTCCTACCCACAAGCCCCACTGGCCTTCAATGCCATATGCTCCAGGGGCTCTTTCTCCCTGTGCCCAATCCCCAGGCATGGGGATTTGACATGGAGCTCAGAACTCTCAGTCCTTTAGATGAGTCTCTGTGATACAGTTGCTTTCCAGTCTGTGGGGCTTCCCACCCGGGAGGTATGGGGTTGTTTATATTGTTTAATCACCCCTCCTACCTCCTGATGTGGCCTCCTCTTTTTCTTGTAGAGTAGAATATCTGTTTTAAAGTTTCCAGTCCATTTGCCTGAAGTTTGCTTGGCATTTGGTTGTAATTTTGTTGTTTTTATGAGAATAGTTGAGCTCCAGTCCTTCTATTCTGCCATCTTAATCCAGTCTCCCCAGGATCAGTATTATGATGTGGACTTTTATGCTATTGTGGATATAAAGAGAGGATAAGGGTGAAGAGGCAATACAGATGTGTGCGAGAGGCTTTTGGAAAAGTGATGAAAGTTAACACTATTATTAAAATTAGGTAATAGCAATGACATCTTGCCTAGTACTCTTTCAAGGCCTGGAATAGGAAAAGCTTCTGAGTGAAGGTCAAATAAAATTGATGATAATCTTTCCAAGAGAAGAAATCTATCAACCAGAAGTAGATGATCAGCATCAAACAGAAATAATTGCAGTGTCCACTCTGCTCTGAATAGTGATGCAGGATCATGTGTAGGTGTCTCTGAAGGAAAGGGGAAGCTTCTATGTAAAAGGAAGGAGTTGAAGTGGCGTTAGCTGACAGAAGTAGAATTATTAAAAATAAAAACATAGGTAAAGCTTAAAAATTACAAGTCATAGTTGGATTCTCTAGAAGGCTTTATGGAAAAAGATGAAAATTGGAACTATTTTGACATTAAGATAAATTTTAATGCAAATAAAAGTAAAATAGGGTATAAAAATGTGGCTGAATGTGTCCAGGTAAATCACATAACCAAAAAGATATGGAAAGTACCCGTTTTTGCCTTTTTGGGACTTTAAGAATCAGGTAAGCCAAGGACACTGATAGAAGTAAAGCAGAGGCTAAATTTCAGTGCATTATTTTCAGTTACCTTGGTAAATTGAATGCTTAATTATATTACAATAGAAAATCCATATGTAAGGGAGGTAATCAGGAGAAGATTAACTTTAGACTTGTTAGCCTTTCCCTTGAGGGAAAAGGAGTTTAGAAAAGATTTATGTAGCAAAGAATAAACTCTTAGAGGGAATGGTCTAGCTGTTAGACACTCCTGGGTACCATGAATATCCACCTGTATCATTTTCATCATAACTAGTATCTATAAATCAAGTGTTGCAAATCTGTGATGTCTATTGGTTAATGTTATTAACTGAAGGGAACTTGCAAATCTGTGATGTCTATTGGTTAATGTTATTAACTAAAGGGAACTTGCAAATCTGTGATGTCTATTGGTTAATGTTATTAACTGAAGGGAACTTGAGTTGGTCGTTTGGTAGAACACATTCTGCTAGTGGACAGTGTGATTGGAGTGGAGTAGGAGCAGTTGTATCAGTCAGTTCTTCATGTTCTTCTCCTCACCACCTGCTATTTGTCCAGCAGGGATGAACCCATTCCCACAAAGGAGTGGAAGTTGTACTGAAAATGAAAAACAAAAGGAAAGAGTTTGAGTCATACATTTGACATTCCTTGCTTTGATTTCAGGCTCATCAAGCAACATTTTCATGAATGTCAAATGTGCTACCTCCCAGATAGATATGCGTCTTCTTTCCTTCCTATCTCTTCTTAGGGCTGCATGTGCAGCAACATATTGAAGTTCCCAGGCTAGGGGTGGAATTGGAGCTGCAGCTACCAGTCTACACCACAGCCACAGCAACACAGGATCTGAGCTGCGTCTGTGATCTATACCACAGCTCATGGCAATGCTGGATCCTTAACCCACTGAGCGAGGCCAGGGATCAAACCCACATCCTCATGGGTATTAGTCGGGTTTGTTACCACTGAGCCACAACAGGAACTCACTAGATTTGCTTCTTAGGGAAAGATACTTGTCCTATTAATGTGAGAGTTTTGTTCCATATGACAGTTCAACTTATGATTATCAGTGAACACATTTTCTGTTTGTTGTCCAGTGGTCAGTAGTCTAGGGAGTCTTAAATTTTAGCATGCAGTGGAATCACCAGCATCACTGAATGTGTGCTCAGTTACTTTCAAGCAGAACTTATTAAAACTAGATTGCTGGGCTCCACCCCCAGAAATTCTGCTTCACTGGATAAGGCACAAGATTGTGCATTTCTGCCAAGGTCTCAGGTGTACTGCTGCTGCTGCATCAGCATCACAATTTGAGAATGACTGGGCTAGTCTTTAGGGCACTGACAAGAGAGTTTCTGAGTCCACAGAGCAGAGGACCAGGCTCAGAACTTTGGTGACTTCAGGTAGATGCCATCTTATGAAGGTTCTTGGTGGCTAGCTAACTATCCTGTCCCTGGAGACCACACTGTCTTGGAAACCATCTTTTAATTATTGGTCAAAGTTAAGATCTATAGGTCAAATCTGTCCTGATCCTATGGTTTATATCAGAAACTGTTTACTTTCATAAATTCCTGATTTTCACTTTGATTACTTGCTATTTACAAATGTCATAAAAGCGGGCAACTCTATTATTATCTTCTAGATAATGCCATCCAGCTTCTTTTCTACAAGTTGGTGACACTATCTAAAAGTCAAGGTGGGCTTTTCTAGAATAACTTCTTCCTTTCCACTATAATTGTCATCAGTGTCTTCTGACTTTCTAGAACTCAAAGCAGTTTCTATCACTTCTGCATCAGTAAATAGTATCAGATGAAGGCTCCTTGCTAGTTTCAACCCACTCATCCTCCCAGTTCTTCACAAAGTTTTCCAGTTGGTTGCAGTTTCAAACTGCTGTCATCATCTCTGTTTCTTCCTTCTCTATGCTTGTTGCTGGCAGTTTGAACTTGCAATACATGAAAAACACCCAGTCTATTTTGTCTTGACTGACGGCATCTGACCATTTCTTTCCAAAGCTATTTTCTTCTAAATTTCCCTCTTGATCTCACTAATAAGCAAGTTATTCTTAACCTTTTAGAGAATTTCTGCCTAATAGAAATATGAGCCACAAATGCAAGTGTCATATATAACTTTAAAATTTCTAGTTAGTATATTAAACAAATAAAATGAGTTTTATATTCTATTTCACCCAACATATCCAAAATATTCTCATTTCAATATGTAATGAATATAAAGCTATTAAAGAAATAGCCTATTGTCTCTTTCATCCTCCTAAGTCTACAATACTTTGGACATAGCACATCTCAATTTGGATTGGCCCTATTTCAACAGCCATATGTGACCAATGGCTAGTGTATTGAACAAATAGCTTTTTTTTTTTTTTGGCTTTTTGTCTTTTTATGGGTGCACCCGTGACATATGGAGGTTCCCAGTCTAGGGGTCTAATCGAAGCTGTAGCCGCTGGCCTACGCCAGAGCTACAGCAATACCAGATCCAAGCCACGTCTGCAACCTACACCACAGCTCACGGCAATGCCAGATCATTAACCCACTGAGCGATGCCAGGGACCGAACCCACAACCTCATGGTTCCTAGTCAGATTCATTTCCATTGCACCACGACGGGAACTCTAAATGTGATTTTAGAGCCTCCAAATTCTTTGACTTGATTCCTCCAGAAAAAAAAAAGCAGCTAAGTTCACACTATTTTGAAAATTCTGCCAGGCATTTTTGAGACAACCCCTGAAGCCCACTGCTGGAGCCTCAGGTTCCCAGAGCATCCAGGGTTCCCACCTCCTGCAAACAATGACAAAGCATCTTTTGCTTTTGTGGCACATGAGGGAGGACGCTGGATAATCAGAGCTTCAGAACCCAGAGTTCCTGCTCTTTCTGCCTCTGGGTTCCTGGCACTAGCACCTCCACACCATTGCCTCCTGCTCTACTGTATCTCCAGTTGCTACAGGTGGGGGAAGGGGATAAAAATAGAATGAATACAGACTTCTTGTCTTAGCCTGCCAGATAAACCAGCATCGCCTGTGCTAGCGTTCTTTGTCCTTGTGACAGGGGTTTCTTGATAAGCAAGAAAAGAGGATTTGTATTTAAATATCAGAAACATGCTAATGCTTGGCTGGTTACACTGTTCACTCTTCTATCACTTGCATTGCCCTTCTCCAAATCGTTTGTCCTCTGGTGAATCTTGACAAAGCGCCTGCATACAATGAACAGGCGTGCAAAGCCTGGATGAGCAAAATTGATTTGCCTATAATTTGTTTGTGAAGCGATCAGGATGTGGTTGAAGTGATTTTAATTTCTGAGCCCAGGTCGCCTGTCTGTCTTTTTGTCAGGCAATTAGTTCCACTGGCTGGGCAAGAATGCCGTGACGCAAAGTGCCAAGGGGAACCGGCCAATGGGAATGGCACCCTCTTTTTGGCTTCCTCTGAGTGTTGCTCAGGCCAATCTTCTTTTGTCTCCCTGGTTTATTTTGGGTAATATTCCCTGCTTGGCATCAGGCTCTGTGACTTTGCCTGGCATAGTGCTGAGGACAAGTGCTTTGAGGAAAGACCTGGAGGGAAATAAACAGACAGAGGAAATCATCCTAACAATAACTACCTCTGGACTGTGTGGAAGTATGTTGTTATTTAATATACTCAACAACCTCAAAAGATAAGTATTAATATCCTCATTGTATTGAGGACAAGATCAAGGGGATGAGAGATGTTGGTAATTAGCCAAAGTCACATGTCTAAGTTGTAGAGTTCAGACTAGAACATGGGTGTTTTAATCCCCGAACCGTGTTGCCCATTCAGTCACCCACAGAAGCCATTGCCTCCTGGACTGTGGGGAGCAACCAGGTTTGGATAAAGAGACAAGACAAGATAATAGAATCTTCAACCCCATCGTGAGGGCAGGGACTTTGTCAGTATCCCCCAGATCCAGCTGAGCCTAGCTCATGGAAGGCACATCATAGGTGCACAGGAAGCCCACCCATATATATTCAGTGACAGAAACACACTGTCTCATCTGACTCTCACAGTGACCCTGAGAGGGAGCAAGAGAAGGTATTGTTATCTTTATTTATGAATACCTCACCGGAGTTAAAGAGAATATCTCCCATTCCCAAAGTGACTTTGGTAAATGTCTAAGTTGTGATTGTTGCTGTTTTAATTGCCACGAAAACAACTCATCTATAAAGGCTGAAACTCTGGAAGCAGGGCCCGTTTCTTGTACATTTTATACCCCTTTCCCCACAATGCGGAGAGAAGACATTTCTAGGATCACAACAAGTCCTCTTAGACAGCACCGCTCTAGAGGCAGGCAGAGGCCAGTGGGTAATAATCCAACAGAATACCCTGCTTCAGAGGGAGAAGTAGAACTTAATCATTTTTGAATGAATAAATGAATGAATACCATAATGGAAGTGTTTTCTAAATATAGACTGAGCTAATTACGGTGATCAGTTACAGGTTGAATTAGTGCTTTCTGGGGTAGCTGACTCCATTTTTCAAAATGAATCATCAAAAAGAGCAAAACAACTCATTTCTTAAAGATGTCAAAAATGCAATTTTAAATGCCATGCTAATGGCAAGGCGCTAGAGTGGTTTAGTCAGTGATTACTGCTATTTAATATCAATTTAAAAACAAGGCAAGAGCAATGTTTATACCATTATGACATTTAAATAGTGAAAACCAACACTACTTAGATAATGAATTAATTCGTATTTACTAATAATATACTTCATTTATTTTCTACCATTTTTCATGAAGCTTGAAGTATGTCATGGTTTTTGTTTTAATTATTATCATGTCATCTGTCAATGCCAGGAGACTCCTTGCTTTTTACTATGTATGTATGTATGTATTTTTTAGGGCCACACCCGCGGCGTATGGAGATTCCCAGGCTAGGGGTCAAACTGGAACTGTAGCTTCCAGCCTACCGCACAGTCACAGCAATGCTGAATTCGAGCTGTGTCTGTGACCTACACTACAGGTCATGGCAATGCCAGATCCTTAACCCACTGAGTGAGGCTAGGGATCAAACCTGTATCCTCACGAATGCTAGTCGGGTTCATTAACTGCTGAGCCACAACAGAAACTCCTGTCCTTGCTTTTTTATTTTTTTTTAAATGACAGACAGATGAAAAAATGGTACAGCTTTTATTGATTATGATACCCAGCCAGCAGGCATAATAGCCCAAGTAGTCTTTTCTTGCCCCATGGCCAGTGGGTAATAATCTACACTTTTGGGGCCACTTGAAAAAAAAAAAAGGAATAGTAACACAGATGCCAGAAAGGCTTGGCTTCTTGCATTAAAGTTCTCAGAAAGTGCAGATTATCTTAGATTGCTAGATGCCCTGATTTAACCAGCCTCTTAGGGAAGAAGTGCCTTTTATCAGTTCAGTAAATTGATATTTTGTGAGAACACAACAAAGCCTGTAGCACATTTAATCCCTTTTGGTCCTTGATTTCTCATCCATGACCAGTCTCATCCATGAGAATGTCTGTCCTTAACTAAGACTGATCTAATACAGTTTGGGGGAGGCGTGTGTCTCCATTCATTCATTTACTGAGTATTTTCAAGGGCCAGGCACTATGCTCGAAACACAGTGATGAATGGTGCGCAGTCCCTGCTATCGAGGAACTCATGGTCTACTGGAAACTCAGATGAATAGACTGACTATTACCGCAGAGGGTGACCACTGCTATAATGGAGTAAACAGAAGTTTCTAAGGAAATCGTATTGTTCAGCTTGGGAGATAACACCTTCCACAAAAGTAGGAATAAATCATGTCGTGAAGTCTAGGTAAGCATTATTCAGGTGATGAGAGAGGAAAACACATTTTAAGAAGGAGAACACATCTTGATGGAAGAAGGTTGGTGTCACTAAAGTAGAAGGACTATGGGGGCCACATGAGGTGGTGTGGTGAAAGCTGTGCTGTCCAGTATGGTAGCCAAGAACCACGTGTGGCTTATCAAAATTAACATGGAGGTCCCATCTTGGCTCAGCAGAAATGAATCTAACTAGTATCTGTGAGAATGCAGGTTCGACCCCTGGCCTCTCTTGGTGGGTTAAGGACCTGGCGTTGCCATGAGCTGTGGTGTAGGTCGCAGACCTGGCTTGGATCCCACGTTTCTGTGGCCTAGGCCAGCGGCTATAGCTCCAATTTGAATCCAGCCTAGGAGTCTCCATATGCCATGGGTGCAGCCCTAAAAAGACAAAAGACAAAAAAATTAACATTAAGTAAAAGTAAATGGAATTAGAAATGCAGTCCCTTACTTGTGCTAGCCATACGTAAAGAGCTCAATAGTCGGTTGTGGCTGCTGTGTTGGATGGTACAGATAGAGAATATTTACATCATCACAGAAAGTTCTACTGGATAGTGCTTCTCCAGAGGCAGGCAGGTCCAGTCAGTGATGAACTCTGAATGTTTAATGGCCTGCAAATGTGTTTGGACCTTAGCTAGAGGACAATGAGATGCTATAAAGTATTTTATGCAGGGAAAGGGAATGATAAAATGTATATATTAGAAAAGTCACTTTGCAAAACACAAGGCGGATTGGAGAGGCAATACTGGGAGTTAGACCAGTCAAGAGAGTATTTACTTCATCAGAGAAAGAGATGATAGGGTCCTAGAATAGGTTGCCCAGTAGAGAAGTGTATGGATTCAATAAATATTAAGGAATAAAATCAACAGGACTTAACGGTTTAGATGTGGAGGGTGAGGAAGGCAGAAGTTCAGTTTGAGCCCTGGCTTGGGCAGCCAGTGAATGTTGGTACCATTAACCTAGACAGGGAACAAGGGAGGGGAAGGAGTAGGTCTGAAGAGAGATGATAAACTCAACTTTGTACTTGAATGTGAAGTGAACAGTGAGGCATTCAAATGGGCTTGCACAAGGCATTTGAATGGTCAGATCTGAAGTTCAGGGGGCAGACCTGGGCTGGGGATAGTTATTATGAAGCCCTCACCGCATGGATGATATTTAAAGCCATGGAAGCAAAGGAGATCTCCAAAGGAGAGAGAGTGAAGTGCAAAGAAGGGCAGGCACTGAACACTGACAAGTGTTGAGACCAGCCTAGGAAGAGGAATCCAGAAAAGCAGCCAGTAAGGCAGAAAGAGAACCAGGAGACCAGAATGGGCTCTAGGTGAAGAGAATGTTGTAGGAAAAAGGAGTGGTCATTGTGTCAAATGTTACAGAGAGGCTATAGTAAAGTAAGGATTGAACAGTGTCAATATGGTTTTGCAAGAAAGAGGTCATTGGTGACTTTGGTGAATATACTTAACAGAGGAATGACAAGGATGGAAGGTGCTTTGTTGTGGGTTGAAGAATGAATGGAAGTGGCAGTGACAGCAAATGTAAACAACTCTTTAAAAAACTTGGTGGTAAAAGATTTAGCGATAGTTGGTAAGAGGTGTGCTCTCTAGAAGCATTGTACCGTTTTCAAATGTCTGCCTCGTGTTAGAGATATTTGTAACCCCTTTTATGATCGGTACTACTCTGAGCATGTTGAAAGTACAGATGGAGTGTTTTATATGTTCACATCTTCATTGTTCCTAGTGTAGGTCTTAGAAGATGTTCTGTTGATTCCTGTTTAATTACTTTCCAGCTTTCAAATTGAAGGCTCTTATTGGACTTATATATATAGAAAGTGTGTATCCTTTTCATGTATTTTTCCTTTATGCAGCTTTCTCTGAATGAAAAGGTCTCAGTTCCAGGTGAGAAAAAAGAACTGAGACACGCCCATCATTTAGTAGAGTTTCCCATTTTCAGGAAACTTTGCAAATTAGGGGGGAAAACCCCCCCTCACCACAAACAGAAGTAATAGAACAGGGCTGAATATGTTTTAATAAAAAATTTATTATGACTTTTTACACCAGTTCCTCGATAAGCATATAAATGTAAACTTTTATTGTTGGCATTATTTCACATATGACTTATCCAAATTCAGAGATAATACTGTCGTTTGAGTGTACAGGTAGTGAGAAAATGTTATTATATTCACAGAATATACATACACGTGCATTCAAAATGTGTCCCTCTTTAAGTCAGTGGTATGGACACAGCCCCATTGGCTCTGCTTCTGCTTCTCAGGTGTCCACTGGGGTCAGTGATGTCATCCACGTGCTCCTCACTCTTCTTTTCCTTCAGGCTGTTGATGAATCTCAGGGTAATTTCATCCCACTCCTCAGGCAGCAGCATCAGCAGAAACCCAATACAGATGATGATGGTGGCAGCCAGGCGGACGACATTGAAAATCACCTCCTGCTTCAGGAGGTCCACAGCTGGGGAAGGAACATTAAGTCAGTTAGTCTATGATTGTTTCTAAGCTTCTCTGAAAACAAATGACCAAAGTCAGGGTTACTTCTAGAGATTTCCAGAAGCCTCTCTTGTTCTTTCAAGTTCATTTTTCCTTTTTCCATGGCATTATCGACATTGCTCTCTCCATTTTCTTTCAATTCCTTCTCTCTAAATCATACTTACCGTCCCAGGCAAATGTCATTGGTATAATAACATCTGCAGTGTTAGTTCTTAGTACTTTTCTCTCTACATCCCTTTATGTGTCTCCAGTTTCACTGGACCACTGAAGATATTTTTTTTATAATGATTTTTATTTTGTCCATTATAGCTGGTTTACAATGTTCTGTCAATTTTCTACCGTACAGCAGGGTGACCCAGTCACACATACACATAAACATTATTTTTTCTCATATTATCATGCTCCATCATAAGTGACTAGATATAGTTCCCAGTGCTATACCGCAGGATCTCATTGCTTATCCATTCCAAAGGCAACAGTTTGCATCTGTTAACCCCAGACTCCCAGCCCATCCCACTCCCTCCCCCTTGGCAACCTCAAGCCTGTTCTCCATGTCCATGATTTTCTTTTCTGTGTAAAGGTTCATTTGTGCCGTCTTTTAGATTCCAGGTATAAGTGAATAAATGAGCCAAGCTTATTAATAACTAGGTCTTTGCACATGCTGTTCTTCTTAAGGTATTTAACTGAGATAAAATTCATGTAAGTTAAAATTAACCATTTTAAAATTCGTTTAGTAGCATTTTGTACATTCATAATGTCCAGCCATCATCTCCGTCTGGTTCCAAAATGTTTTCATCATTCCAAAATAAAATGCCATTAAGCAGTTACTCCATAGTCCCCTACCCCCACTGCAACACCTGGTAACCACAAATCTCCTGAGTGGTTATGCATGGACATATTCTGGATATTTCATATAAATAGAAGCATACAGTATATTGTGACCTTTTGTGTCTGGCTTCTTTCACTTTGCATAATGTTTTTGGGGTTCAACTGCATTGTAGCATGTATGAGCACTTCTGTCTTTTGTATGGCTGAATAATATCTCATTGCATCACAACTGGTTTATCAGTTCATCTGTTGATAGAGATTTGGGTGTTTCCATCTTTGGCTGCTGTGAATAGTGCTGATATGAACATTTATGTACAAGGATATTTTTGAGTCCCTGTTTTCAGATTTGGGGGGCATGTATCTAGTAGTGGAATCATCTACATGCTAGTGTATACAGTAGTAGTCAAATACCTGCTGTTCCATTTGCATGGAGCACTCTTCTCTCCTTATATCCGCTTCATCCAGCTAAACCATATGGTAGATCTCTCTCTTTATGCTTCTGGCAGGAAGCCTCCTTAGATGCCTCTGCTGTATGCTCTCAGAGCATTTAGTACATGCCTCTGTCAAAGCTATTCTCTCTACATTGTAATTACTCAATTCCTATTGTCTCCCTTCTATATTACATGGTTCTGAGGGCAGGCACCATGTCTTATTTAGGATCTGTCACCAGTATTAGCACCCCTCTGGGCATATACTACGTGCTGAGAAATTATCTATTGAATGAATAATCCATAGGCGGATGAATGGAATCCCCTGACATGTCCACTCCTTCCTGATACTTTCCTCTAAATATCTTAAAGTCTTTGGAGTCTGTTATACAATTTGGCATTTAATGATAAATTACTTTGTAAGGTTCTAAGTTATTTCATGTATGTTGTTTTTGTCTTCCATATTCAGTGTAAGTTTCTTATGGGAAAAATAATATCTTTTCGTTTTCAGTCTCTTCTGTAGTAGTTCTGATCACACAGTAAGCCCTCAATAAACACGTGCTCTCAGTGTAACGAACCCAGCTAGTACCCAGGAGGAGGTGGGCTTGATCCCTGGCCTCGCTCAGGGGGTTAAGGATCCTGCGTGCTCCTGAGCTGTGGTGTAGGTCGCAGATGCAGCTCCATTGTGGCATTGCTGTGGCTGTGGCGAAGGCTGGCAGCTGCATCTCCGACTGGACCGCTAGCCTGGGAACCTCCATATGCCGTGGGTGTGGCCCTAAAAAAAAAAATTGCTAACTATTCTGGTGCAAAGAAAGATGGCTACCTAAGACTTGGAAATAGAGAATTTTAAAGTTAGAAGGACAGGATAGTCATTCAGAAAAGACACTTTTGTTAATGGTTCCACCGTCAGTTTTCATCAGAAATATCTTCCTGGGAGAATAGCTTCTCCTTTGGTCCCTGAAGGGGGTCAAGTGGCTTTTTCCTATTTCTCTTCCAGAGGGCCATCGGCTGTGCCCCTGGGAGAAGCCTTCTCGGCTCCTCAGGGGTAGTCTGATGGGGAGCCAACACCCTGCGCATTCCCTACACTTTGATTAGTGACGTTGACTTGAGAGTCCTGTGCTGGGATGCCTTTTGTTTGCATAGGACTTCCTCTAAAAATACCACAAAATTAGGCTGTCAGGAAGATTACATGAAACCCAAATGCTACATGTGGTATTTAATTCCAAAAGCACAACTGAATAAAAACAGTGTTTGTAGCTGCAAATTTTAAATCTGCTGCATAGTTATTCTGTTGTCTGCCACCTTTGTGATATTTAGAAACATCTTCCCAGGCAAGGGACATAATTCACAAGCGCTCAAAGAAACAAGTTAGGGTGTAAAAGAAACACAAGCAAGAAGACTGTGCACAGGTCAAATTGTACCCATACCTGCATTTCCGGGAACACTGAGCACTGTCCCGATGGAGATGAGGATTGGGTATGTCAGCACCACACCAACGTTCACCAGGATGTTGAAGGCTGTAAAATAAAGGAGGATATATGGGGCGAAAGGGAACTGATAGGCTGGGCTCTGTCCTTCTCAATGTCAAAGAATCTGTGTCTTTGCTAAAGACGCCTTCTCAACTGTCCACACCATTGGTCAACTAAGCCTCTCGTCTTGGTGGTGGATTCGTGTTTTTCTCACCTGAAATGGTCCATTCATTCTTTTTTCCTCCTCTGCCACCCTGGCTGCCTTTTCTCTTACCAGTTGTCTGGCAGAGGGAGTGGGGAGCCATGCAAAGAGGTGAAATAGTCAACTACACTGCTTGTTAGCATTATAAAGGTGAGTTGGGCCAGAGGTTGAAAGCTGGTGACTGACTGGGGCTTTGTCCCTTTTACTTTACTCTGTCGTGCCATGTTCCTAGGTAACAAAAATGCCCTGGTGTTACTTCCTAACACATGATCTTTCCCAAGATGGCCTGTGCTACTTTATTCTCTCTCTCTTGGGGTGAGCATCACATGAACAAAGAAAGATGCATTCATTGTAAGTCACCCAACCCCAGGGACCTTTTCCACCTCCTGATTTGTACACAGATAACCCCAGGGCACATCCATAGAACCAGCCAAGGGTATAACTTCATACCCTTGAATTCAATTCATATCCTTGGACATTTTTTAGCTAAATGTAAAGTTAAAATAATCATCTATGCAAAAATGATCAAAAAAGACTTGTTTTCAGAAAGAAAAACAATGATAACTTGCATAGCATTGTTTGAATAGATTTAAAGCCCACGTTGGTTTGAGGGCTTAGAGAAATGAGTAAGAACTACAAAAAGGCCTCCATTTGGAAGGGATCTCCATGGAAATGACTCAGTCATGTTGCCTGCCCGTATCTCCGTAGAACCAAAGATGGTTCTAGAACCATTCCAGTTAGGGCAATGTTTATTCTTCTGTTGTCTGTCATTCTTGCTTTAATTCAGCTGACTAACTTAGATATCTGGAGTCACACGTGCTTGCTAGCTAGAGACAAGGGGTTGGACTTCACAAGACTTGGGCTTTTTTATAGTTTTCACACAAGGGTGGTGGCAATCAGGACAGAGGGCCTTCCTCAGTTAATGACTCCTCCTCCTTCACGGCAGAGTTGCAAGGGGAATGAATAGTCCAGCATCTCAACTGCCTCCTGAGATTCAGAGAGTCAAATAGGGCACATGCAAACAAACCCAGAATGTGTAAACACAACACAGACTCTGCTAAACACTGCAACTATCATTTTATTGGCTGAATTGGTTCTTTGAGCAGATTGAAAGGCAGTATTGGTACTTGGATGAGAACAGAGCTTTTCTCACACAGCCAGACCCAGGTGGCTTCACAGAAGTGTGTTGTCTGTTTTTCCTTAGTTCTTTAGATAGAACTTTCATGTTCTTTTGACAGCCTGAGGACAAGCATATATAATCTAGTGTGTTCTCTGTAGCACTGGCCCCTGCCGGGGTGTAAGTGGGCCTCAGCCACGTCAGGGGAAGGGCTGACACCAATTTGCGTGTGGGCTAGGACACTCTCTGGAAGATGGGCCAACCCGAGGGCGGGAGGCAGAAGCTCAGCAAAGTAAAGCCGTAGTTCCAGGTGGTGGGGGCAGGTCAGAGTACAGCCTGCTGTGTGCTCTCAGAATCTGTCTCCCAGCCCCACTCTGACTAGATCATATCTGACTCCCTATGGAGAAGAGAAGGTGGAAATAAAAACTTAAGAGCAGAACTGCTGAAGACGGTAAGACGCTGGGGTGCGTAATCGACAGGAGAGAGGGCTGTCTCCTCATTTTGTCACAGAGCAACCTTGGCAGAGATGACCCAGGGCACCAGGGGTGGACCTGGGTGGGGGCAGCTCTCACCTGGGTGGGGACGGAGTATGGGGACCATGCTGCCTGGTAGAGAACTACAGGCCTGCTAGCATGGGTGACGCCTGGCCCCAGCAGAAATGCTTAGGAGTGTGTATCAGATAGAAGTAGATGTTGATGGAGGGCTACTTGCCAGCAAGCTAGAGGTCATGAGTGCATGGCTGGGGCCAAGAGTCAGTGAAATTTTGGTTATGATTATTCCCACGTAGATTGTTTGGAACCAGGAGATGACCTAGGCACTTTAAATTAGAGGGGTTTGGTCTTATGGAAAGACTGCTATTGATTTCTATTCAAGTTAGCATGGATTATGACGGGTCATAAGTACACTTTTTTTGGCCTTCAAAAGCCAAAAGGGGAGTTCTCATTGTGGCTCAGAGGAAATGAACCTGACTGGTATCCATGAGGATGCATGTTTGGTCCCTGGCCCTGCTGAGTGGGTTAAGGATCCGGTGTTGCTGCAAGCTGTGGTGTAGGTTGCAGATGTGGCTAGGACCCTGAGTTACTGTGGCTGTGGTATAGGCTGGCAGCTGCAGCTCAGATTTGACCCCTAGCCTGGGAACTTCCATATGCCGAGGGTGTGGCCTTAAAAAGAAAAAGAAAAAAACACTTTCCTCATCCAAAAATGGAATTCAGAGGATCAACAATTAATGTTTTATCCTCTTCTTGAGCATTTCCTGTCTTGTTCAAGAGTTTGCCTTAAGGATGATGGCAAGGGTAGAAAAAGATGACCCATTGTATTTGTGGGAATGAAAATAAGGGCATTTTTTTCCTTCCTAGGGATTTCAGTGCTGCTTCAGATTATATTTCAGATTATGTCACCTTGATAAAGAAGGTCAGCCGAGGGTTGGCAGATGTCCTGCAGGCACAGTGTGGCAGGTGAATGTGGAGCAGGTGGAGGGTGCTGTCCTTGGGTGGAATAAGGAAGAGGAACAGAATGAAAATGGCTTGATTCTGAGTCGAGAGACGCTGAGTCTGTTGGGTATTTGTTGTTGTTCAACTACTGGGTGAGAAAGGAGCAAACCTATTATTTTGAGGTTCCTCTCGCATCAAGTGACAGCACAGCTTGAGAGTGGGAGCCCCTTGGCTGCTCAGCTGAAGCAGACAGCCTCAGAGTTATGGGGAGTTTGGAGAGAGAACATGGAAAACACTCCAGGTGACTTTTTTCTTGGTCATCCACTAGGCACAGCCTCCTTTAGCAAGGTCACTCATCCTGTTCCGTCTTCTTTTCTTGCTTGGTGAGGGCTTCCGATCTCAAATTCATTCTCCAGGCACAGCCAGAGTAGACTATTTAGAATGCAGATATGAGCCTGTCACCTCCCTGCTTAAAGATCATTGAATGGATTCTTTTTCTTTGAGGAAAACCTGATCATTGTCTTGTAAGGAGCTATGAGTGATTCTCTGGCATTCCTACAGAAGCCAGTACATTTGGCTTGACATTTGGCTTCATTTCTTAGCCACGTCCAGACGTCCAGAGACAGAAGCTCTTAAATTGAGCCACAGCTATTAATCACAGGGACCTCAGACTCCTACACACAGCAGGTGGTTACTAAATGCCAAGGGAACAATACAGGGAGTCACTGATGATTACACTGGGTGGATTTTATATCCAACTCCCTCAGTGTGGCTTTCCAGGCCCTCCATGACCTGCCTCCCTTCTGAGTCATCTCCTTCTTTCTCCATTCCTCTTGCACTTGGTGCTCCTGCCATTTTGATCCACTATGAGTTCTTCGAATGGCCCGTCCACTCTCTCCCTCTGCCTGACACACTGTGCCACTCATGGAACACAATAACATCATCTAGTACATCATGGAAAATGGACAAGGCTTCTTGAGGACCAGTGGTGATCAGAGTCACCTAGACCTTCAGCTCGCACCTTAACCCATAGAAGTTTAATCCATACTAGTTGGATAGTTCTGATCTAATCAAGCACTAGCCTTCAAAGAACGTTTCAACCATTAACCAACCTTAGGTAAGCTTGGGAAATAGAGGAGAGGGCTACCCAAGGGAAGAATCCTCCTGTGACAGTTTAACTATCCAAGCAGAGAATAGGTGACTCAGGGAATGGAAGGCAAAACCTGGGGCCACTTACCCAGCCACAGCCCTGCCATCCCACAGAGACAGCCCCATGGCAGAGCCGCAAATGAGGACCAGTGCTCCACCTTGGTGAAATACAGGATGACTGGGGTGAAGGAGATGAAGATTAAATTGAAGAAGCCCAACGTGGAGACGAAGTGTGCTGCTTCACCAAAGTTGGCACTTCCGAGGAACATCTTAAACAAGACCTAGAGTGGGAAAGAAACTCTTTAGCCACACAGAGACATTGTTGGATCAGAAAGGCAAGTTCTGCATCATGAATTCAATGGCCCAGAGTTTATGCTCTCTGTCCTCTTATCCCACCATCTCCATGGCACTAAATGCTGAGATAAGGAAGGCAGATGCCCTATAGCCTTCCTATGAAATAGCAAATGCCGTAAAATGAAGACCACGTTGGTCCACAAGGATCCTGAACGCTGTGTTCAGTACCACCGTCAGGGGTATAGGACGGATGATGAGTAAGAGTGAGACAAGCCCAGGCACATCTAGCACTGAGATGCCATTATTTCTTCCTTTCAAATATGGGATTTATTTTACCCTTATTTTGACAGGTACTGAAAACTAAATTGGACAGAGCGAGCCTGTCATTATGTTCTTGGGAGAAGTAATAACGATGCTTTGGATTTATATGCACTTTTCTCTCTAAGCTGAAGATAGTCTCACAAACACTGTATTTATTCTACAGAATAAATTTGTTTTTGTCTTCCGGATTATAAATCTGTGCACAGAGAAAGATGACAAGGAAATGTAAATGGCTAACCTAAAATCACACATCAGGCTGGGGAGGAGCCAGGTCTCTAGTTCACATTTCTTGGCTTTTTAACCCCTTTGCTTCCATTATTAATCCTCAATGTAGCATAGAGTAGATCTTTTCTATGGTACACATACGATTTCATGAGCGTCAGCAAATATTACCACTCCCAGAATGAATACATCTATAACGTGGTCAGAAGAATTCACTCTATAAAAGAGCCATCCAGGCATATAGCAATTCCAGATATTGCTTTGAGTTTCAACTAAGTGTATCATTTTTTTTCTCTTGAGAGACTTAATCAAGAGAACTTGAGCACGTGCAGGTCCTTCATCACATCAGACGTCTCAGTGGAGTCTCAGTTAGGGGCAAGTTAGACACTAATGGTGATTGAGTGAACACTTGTCAAGCTTGTCACAGAATCAGTGGGCCAGGAAATGTCAATATGGAAATAGACTCAGTGTCCCCTGAGCCGCAGAGGTGGTGAATCATCAGAAGAGGCATCCAAGAGGGCTGCAAAGGGAACTTTCTGCCTTACAGAGAGGATTTTCTCATTGAAACACCAAGAGAGGTGAAAATGGAGCAGTCTGTAAGCTACATCCAGAAAGTTGGCTCTGAAAAGCAGAGCTTTGGTGAATAACCTTTTAGACCTGCTCTCTTGGTCTTTGCTTTTGAAGTCGGGGGGAATGACTCTAAATAGAAATTTCACTGATGACAGGCAGCTCTGGTAGAGAAAGAGCTGTGAGTACCCAGTACAGACCTAGAGTATCCATCACAGGGGAAAAGAGCCTCTCCATTTAGCAAGGGGCATGGCAGGGGGTTACAGGAAGCTCTCACGGGATAACCTGTTTATTATTTTTAACAACTCACAGTAGTTGAAATAATAACCCTAGTTTAACCCTAGGTAGTTAAACTAACAAAACGTGGAGGAAAAGTCTTTCTCAGCCCAGCTATAACTGGTTGATTATTTGAGACAGGTGGGAGCATGGCGCATAGGCTTTGGACCAAGTTTCAATCGTGGCTCTATTGCTTCTTGGCTCTATGATCTTGGACAAATTACTAAATCTTTCAAAGTCTCAGTTTCCTCACGTGGAATGTGGGGATAAGCACCTATGCCTCATAAAGGTGCGTGACCACAGGTGAAAATTTCTGGCACTTTCCTAGCCTGCAGCGAGTACTCAATCATTGATACTTAATAATATTTAAACCATCCTTTTTTTTTATGGTTTTTTTGCCTTTTCTATGGCCACACTCTCGGGCTTATGGAGGTTCCCAGGCTAGGGGTCTAATCAGAGCTGTAGCCGCCGGCCTACGCCACAGCCACAGCAATGCCAGATCTGAGCTGCGTCTGCAACCTACACCCTAGCTCACGGCAACGCCAGATCCTTAACCCACTGAGCAATGCCAGGGATCGAACCCTCAACCTCATGGTTCTTAGTTGGATTCGTTAACCACTAAACTACGATGGGAACTCCTAAACCATCCTTTTTTAAAAAAATTTCTAGCCAAGATTTTCTTTGCCTTCCTTCCTTTATAACTTTGAAATCTAATCTACAAATGACAGTTGGCTCCATAAGAGAGTGCACAAAATACCTTATACAATGCAGATGTAGAGGCTGAACCCACTGCAAATGCCACTCCTATGATGGAATCGGCGTGAAAATTATCTGCATATGCCATCATGACAATGCCAGTGATCGCCATTATTGCGGCAACTATCTGTCAAGTAGAATGACAAGAAAAAAAAATTTTTTTTAACTGATGCCTCCATATCCCAGAGCAAGCAATTGAAGACTACATGGAAGTTGCTAGTTGCTTCCTCAAACCCAATTACCTCTTGTACATCATTGTTTAAATATAGGAAGGGTCAGTATAAGAGAGAAATCTCTATGCTCATTAGACATCCAGGCAGAGAACAGAAAAACTGCTCAGATTCTAATTAAGGGCTGGTAATTTTAGTTTAATTTTTTTAGCTTAGCTTCCTAGAGATGAATATCCATGTTGGTGAAATAAATTTAATAGGAAGTCACTTCTTAGCATTTCCACCTATGCTGTGTTCTTTTTCTTCACACATTTTGGCATACATTTCAATCAGCTCCTTGGATCAGTGCAAGTGTCTGAAGATCTCCACATAACCAGAACTTGATTAGGGAGACATAATAATGATGCAGCTAAGAGACAAATTTTAGGCCAAAGTGGCAAAAGGAAAGAGAATAATCTTTCAGGGTGATTTATGAGAAGCAAGCTGAGTTTGCACTGTCACTTGGAGGCTAGTTCTTCCTTTTGTTTCCATGCAAATTAAAACACAGAAAGATAATTTCATCCAATTATGCTAGAGCATTCACTGCATAAAGTGAAATATTAATAACTTGGTTGAAATCATAATGGTTTACTGTAAATTAATATGATCCTTGGTATATTTAAAATAGGAGTCCACTATAGTGAAAAGCTAGTTTGCATTTGTTTCTTTATCTTGAACTGGTTCTATTGGGAAACCTTTTTTTTTTTTTTTTTTTTTGTCTTTTAAGGGCTGTGCCCAAGGCATGTGAAAGTTCCCAGGCTAGGGGTTGAACTGGGCTATACCACAGCCACAGCAAGACCAGATCCGAACCATGTCTGTGACCAACACCACAGCTCACAGCAATGCTGGATCCTTAACCCACTGAGCAAGGCCAGGGATTGAACCCCTGTCTTCATGGATACTAGCCGGTTCATTACCCTTGAGCTACAACGGGTACTCTAGGAAAACATTTTAAAGCTACAGTAAACAGTAAAATTCACAACCCTGGAGTAGGGAACACTATGTCATTGTCTTGTGAAATAGTCTCACTGACTTTAAAATCACGATACAACTGTGAGAAATTTAAATACACGTGGTGATTAATTTCGTTAAACTTCGGTTCTGAGTATTCCCAAGTAAATCCTCTGTAAACCGCTTTCTTACATAAGTGATGTTGGGGGGGGGGCTTTTCAAACATTACGAGTGAATTATTCATTACCACCCAAGCTAGATCTTTTAACATGTGACTGTAGATGTGCTGCAGGCCAGTGCAAAGTGTGCTAACGATGACACATATCATTTAGACGCTGTTAGAGCATTTCTTTTGATAATGGCCACCAAAAGCAAGGCACAGTTGGTTGTAGAGCCAGCTCCATACTAAAGCGTCTTTTATGAAAAACAGCAGGAGTACTTGAGAACAGACGCCCCGACTTGTCAGCAGTGAAAAACTGTCTTCATAAAGCCTTATCCGGGAGGCTGCTTGATGGGAGGCACTGCTCGTGCTGAGTGTGTATCACCGTCTCTAAAGCTTCCAGGCGTGTATGCCACTTAGACTGTGCCTCAGACTATAGGCAGTAAGATTTAATACGTACACCATGAGGTGTCAAGGACATCTTCCAAACAGGAAGTAATAGACTCATAAATAAACATGGCGAAGGGGTTATCTAGAGCTGGAAATTCTGTGAGGGTTATCATTTTCTTTGCTGTGGGGATTTATGGCTCCGCCAAGGATTTGCAACCTTTTGGGGGGGTGCTCGGATGTCAGAGAAGTAAAAGTTACATTAGCCACAGGCATTTTCTGTTTTGTTCTTGTGTTTAATTAATGTTCGTGGGTGAAAGTCTTCAGGTGCACAGATATATTTCTCTCAAAATACTGAACTCGCAGGAGAGTAAATTTGAATTAATAGTTGTTTTCTTTTTGCCAAGCATCAGTTGTATTCTTGGTCAGATAAGCAGTTGGTTTCTTTAAGACGGGGATAATAGGACCGCGGGTTAATCCTAATGAACTTTAACATGATGTGCTGTTTCATATTTAAAATTATTAAAATTTTGTACAATATTTGGGCAATTATATATAATCCTTGGCTTAGGGAATTCTGAAAACAAGCAGTCCCTACCAAAAAAAGACCAAAACCCCAAAACACTGTCTGGAAAGTGTTGAACATTTGTCATTATGCCTAGGATATGACTCCAGTTGGGAACTCTTCCTTTTCCAAGTCAGCCACTAGTAAAAATAGACATATGTACTATATTCCATTTCTTCTTCTTTTTTTTTTTTGGTCTTTTTGTATTTTTAGGGTCGTACCCGTGGCATATTGAGGTTCCCAGGGTAGGGGTCCAACTGGAGCTGCAGCCACTGGCCTATTCCACAGCCACAGCAATGCAAGAGCTAAGCCACATCTGCAACCTACACCACAGCTCACAGCAATGCCAGATCCTTAACCCACTGAGTGAGGCCAGGGATTGAACCCCCATCCTCATGGATGCTAGTTGGGTTCGCTGAGCCATGACAGGAACTCCTGTACTATATTTCTATCCTAAGTTTTCTCAAGATAGGAAATTGGACATGGACAAAGATTACATAATTTTACAGCAATTCAAAATTATAACCATGATGAGCCCCTTAAAGATCTCCATTACGTTGTCATATTCAAGGGCTTGCGAAAATATTAGCCTGGACCACTTTTATTGACATATAAATTACACTAGTGTCTATCTGAATTGCATTCATGGAGAGAAGTATTTTTCACTTCAGGGGGCCAGACGATGCTGTTAAGTTCTAAATGCATGAAAATCTGAATATTTGCGACATAAGAAAAACTCCTCTCTGTGGGCTCAACAGTTATTTATAGGTTAAAATTTTATAGATTTTATAGGTTTCCTGGGGGGGGAGATAAATTATTTTCCCTATTTCTATTTAAATTTCACAACTATCTGATAGAACAAGCTCTCTACGGCCATGTTTAAAAAAATTTTTTTTTTGATATGTTTCTTATCTACACAATTAGAACTAAGGGAAGGGAGGTCAGCTAATCTTGAAAATGCAGGGCAATGTTGGGTGGAAGGCCATTTGGAGTGGTTGTTGGGGTGATCCCAGAGTGGCTCTGCCTGGCATCACTGGTTAACTGCCGAGGAAGATACTCTTGAGATTTCCAGAAAACAAGTAACCCAAACACAGGCCCAAATCCACATGCATTTTCTGAATTAATCAATCATGAAGGAAGGAGTAACAGTCTGTCTTCTCAACAGAAAAACACAAAATGATTCTTCTTGGGCTCGGGACACTGGAAATGGTGCCGGTAGGGAGCCAGGGCTTTCATATGGCGTCAGAAGGGCTCACGTGTGCACCTTCACATGCTGACAACCTCAAACGTGCTTCTGAGCGTGCTAGCGTCCCAATGAGGGACTTTTGTGCTGAATAGGTGCCAGGTGTTGTGCCACCTGTGTGGCTTCAGAAAAACATGGAGCTCGTGTCGTGGCTCAGTGGTTAACGAATCTGACTAGGAACCATGAGGTTGCAGGTTCGATCCCTGGCCTCGCTCAGTGGGTTAAGGATCCGGCGTTGCCGTGAGCTGTGGTGTAGGTTGCAGACGCGGCTCGGATCCCGCGTTGCTGTGGCTGTGGTGTAGGCCGGCGGCTACAGCTCCTGTTAGACCCCTAGCCTGGGAACCTCCATATGCCGTGGGTGCGGCCCCGAAAAGACAAACAAAACAAAACAAAAAACCAACTCCTCACAACCAACTCCAGTTCCAGCTCCATAACTAACGAGAGGCGTCTACATAAGGTGGAAACCCACCAATACCGTTACTTGAATGGGTATGAGAATGTTAGCAACTGCCGTGAGCATAAAACTGCCAGTCCCTCATTTTTAACTTTCTAAACGTCTGGGTCCTCTCACAGTACGGAGCACACCCCTGTGGTGAGTACCCCCTGGGAAGAGGATTGCTTTAGATTGGTATCCTTGCATACCGCTCGAATGAGGTCGCTGCCTGAGACCCCCTCCCCTTCCTCTTTGGGCTCATTTCCCCGCCCCCCGCCTGCACCAGAGCCTCCGCCTCCACCTCCATTGTTAGGACCATGAGGCTATTTGAGCCTGTTCTTTTTTTTTTTTTTTGTCTTTTCAGGCCCGCACCCGCGGCATATGGAGGTTCCCAGGCTAGGCGTCCAGTCGGAGCTGTTGCTGCCGGCATACGCCACAGCCACAGCAATGCCAGATCTGAGCCGCGTCTGCAGCCGACACCACTGCTCACGGCAACGCCGGATCCTTAATCCACTGAGCAAGGCCAGGGATCGAACCCGCAACCTCATGGTTCCTAGTCGGATTCATTAACCACTGTGCCATGATGGGAACTCCTGAGCTGTTCTTAAACAGAGAGTTTTCACACTAAACATGTGGTCATTTGGTGATCTCACTGAGTTTATGCAGCACCTGTACAGAGTTCAATGAGATCTGAAAGCTAGGTTTCTTTGCCCTCTCAAAGAATTAGTTTGTACAGATAAAGGCTTGAGAAACATCTGGCTCTTAGCTATTTTTGTTTTATCTTTTTTTTCCCCCTCTTTTGACTCAGGGCTTCAAAACCCACAAGGGTCTGGCCCTTCTCCGAATCTCCGGGAGGGTTTACTAGCCTCGTCCCATTTCACTGTTTCCCACCGACAAATGATTTCCAGGACTATTATTCACACAACCATATCAGCTCTTCTAGGGTTCAGGGTTTTGAGATGAATCTTTGATTGCTTCTCTTTCTAATTGTATCCTGAAGTGCTTTCCTTAATTTGTCTTGTGGGTGGGGCATGGAGGAGCTTCCGCCCCTGACAGTGGACCCTGAATCTCAGTTTTGCCTCAGGCTCTGAAAGAGCCTCAAAGCCACACTGCCAGCAGGGGCTGTACCCAAGTTTGAGACTCAAGGTCAGCAGCTGAAGGTGGGATATGCATTAATAGCTTGGCCGATGAGACCTGCCTGCGCTGATGATCCTCCTGGTTCCCTCTGAGTGTATTTAGACAGAGTCCATTTTCAAGGAACCATGGCTACACAGAATCCTTAGACTTGCCCACGTGGTATATTAAGGTTCCAGAAAGAAGAGCCATCTGCCTTATTCAGAGCCAGTGGAACTGGACAAGAGTTGAAGTGTGAGAAATGTAAGAGGTGCGCAATCCACAGCCGTGTGGATACTGTGTGTGGGGGTGGGTGGGGGTGGGGGTGGGTCCCTGGGGCAAGTCAAGGCTGAGTCTCAAACTAAGATTCCCATCCTCTACCCCCTCCACGTCTGTTTTTATATAAATACAATCCATCTGAAAATGATCCCAAAGGGAGACCAGGATGAAAAAGAGGAAAAGAAATCGCAGAAGGAAAGACTCAAGAGTGTGTGTGGAAGGTAGACAGATGTTTTGCCTGCACCTTTGTTGAAGGGGTTATGAATTTCTTATGGGTATACGATCAGAGACGCTTTCCCACTCAGGTCTCCCCTCCCCATATTCAGGAATAATGCTCCTGCCCAGAGGGGGATGAAAGGGGCTTCGTCCCACTACCCATCCTCTCCTGCCTCCTCCAGGAAGCAAGAAGGTTCTGGACACAGTACTCTGCAAGGCACAGGATTGAACTCTTAGCATCAGTGTCAACCATAGGCAAGAGGGAAAACAAAAGATTGCCTCGACTCTTAGCCAAATATACACTATTGGCACAGATCTGTAGCAGCTCAACTTCAGGGTCCTGATTTCAAACACCCGGAGCCCAGTCTGAATTCAGAGGGAGCGGTTTAAGCAATCAAAGATTCCCTATAACTGACATACCCCAGTCATCTCTTGGCAGTTGGAGGAAACTGCAACAGAGCCATAGCTGGGGAAGCTAAATGCAGAGGGATGCGATTATACCTGGAAAACAGGTGGGTGCCTAGCTAAGGGGACACCGGTTCACTTCCTAAACCTGCTAAGAAAGCTGCGGTCTGCCGAACCATTCACTGCTCACCAATTTTCTTCATGTGTTTAAGGAAATTTAAAAATGAAAGAAAAATTTCAATTTATAAAAAATAAGGGAGGGACAAGATCTGAAAGGCAGGGTTTTAGTTTTCTAGCCTGATATTTACATTTCACTGGAGTGGAGTAGACATCAGCAACGGAGATGAAAACCTGCGGTAGTGGCTCAATTTTTTTTTTTTTTGAGAATCTTTTTTTTAATTAAGGTGATGTCTCTGGTCCTGATGAATTTAAGAATTCTAGCTAAACAAGACGGGATCTTGGACATGAGAAAACACCCATCTTCAAAGCTTCAAGAGCAGGATTCTCACTTAGCAATACTTTTGCAATTAAAGAAAAATTTTTAAACCAGTTTATTAATTCCCATGGGATGATCATGTATTGGCTATAAACAGCTACTCACGCAAGAGTTTTTTAACACACCAAAGTTTTCCAGCAAATTGGTTGAAAGGGGGAATTCCTGCTGTGGTGCAGTGGGTTAAGAATCTGACTGCAGGAGTTCCTGTCGTGGCTCAGTGGTTAACGACTCCAATTAGGAACCATGAGGTTGAGGGTTCGATCCCTGGCCTTGCTCAGTGGGTTAAGGATCCGACGTTGCCGTGAGCTGTGGTGTAGGTTGTAGATGCGGCTCAGATCCCGTGTTGCTGTGGCTGTGGCATAGGCCGGTGGCTATAGCTCCGACTGGACCTGGGAACCTGGTTCCCTGGCCTGGGAACCTCCATATGCCATGAGTGCGGCCCTAGAAAAGGCAAAAAGACAAAAAAAAAAAAAAAAAAAAGGAAAAAGAATCTGACTGCAGCAGCTTGGGTTGTTGTAAAGGGACAGGTTCAATCCCCAGCCAGGTGCAGTGGGTTAAAGGAACTGGTGTAGGTCACAGTTGTGGCCCAGATTCATTCCCTGGCCTGGGAACTTCCATATGCCACGGGTGTGACCATAAAAACTAAAAAAAAAATGGTTGAAAGGATTTCATAATAGAAAACTAAAGGTATAACAGATTATCTTTCCATTTGTAATTCAATCAGTATTCCAAGGGAACTAAATATTAATAAGTTATTCAGAACATATAGTTTTTTTTGGTGAGCATTGCTATTGTGGCCAGTTGGTGCTCTAGATAAACCTGTATTTACTGATATTATAATTTAAAGCATCTTTCATTCTGTTTATAATTTAAAGCATCCTTCATTCTGTTCGTGGTGTTATTTTGACATGAAAAATAGAAGTAGAGGAGGTCATATATTTCATCTTAAGGGTGATCGTTCTTAGGCTCACACAAATGAGAGATGTAATTGAAAAACCATCTTTTTCTAAGTGACTGAAGACTTAGAATGAGTTAGAAATAGAAATTTTGATTTGATGACTGAAAGCAACCCTTTGACTGTTTAAAAAAAAAGGGTAGTCCAAGCGTGGCAGCGCCTACAGGCTGTGTCTTAGATTATTTATGGATGAAAGCAATAAAAGCTGCGTTTGCGTTGTCAGTATTCTCCTTTGCCCTCTTCTAATTTCTCCAATGGCCTAAAATGGCCTAATTAGACATGTTCTCAATATGTCTCAGTAGGAAGAGAATCGCTGATAGTGTCGAAAAGCAAAATGCTGAATATGTCCTGGTGCTCCCTGTATTTCCATGGCCTGATTATGGGCATTATTAAAATTACACCTGACGTTCTCCTAGAACACGGCATTAAACTCTGCCTAGGGCTTCCTGGTGAGAAGTAAAGCATCTCATGCCATTTAAAAAGAGAAGTATCCGACTTCTCCTGGCACGCCTGCCATCAAGGCTAACCGTTTTGTCATCTCCGATGTCTTAATTTCTGTATTTATCTATGAACAAGTGCTTATGGGCTACTTAACAGTTTTTCCGTCAGGTCTCATTCCTTACAGATGCTGTATTAGTTTCCTAGGCTGTTGTAACAAATTACTACAAACTTGATGACAAAACAATAGAAATCTGTTCTCTCACAGAGGCCAGGAGTTCAATATCGGGCAGGGCCGTGCTCCCCACGAGAGCTCTGGGAGAGAAAATGTTCCTGGCCCCTTCCAGGTTCCGGTGGCTGTCCAGCTTTCCTGGGCTCACCGCCGCATCATTCCAGTCTCTCTCTCTCTCTGCAGTCACATTGTCTCCTTTTCTGTGTGTCTTTCCTGTGTGTCTCTCTCATAAGGATACCTGCCATTAGATTTAGGGCCCACCCAGATAATCTAGAATGATCTCCTCTTTGCAAAATCCTTATGTTAATTATGTCAGCAAGACCATTTTTCCAAGCAAGGTCACATCCACGGGTTCGGGGGATGAGGAGGGGAACATAGTATTGGGGCCACAATTCAACCCACAACAGATGCCAGTTTTTAAATGGCAATGCTTTGTAGCTTCTAGGTGGGTTCCCTAAAACTGCCATCTAAATATGTTACACAACTGAGTTTTTTCCCTTCAAAGTCCTCAAATAAACATTGAGCCTCTTTTGATATGACCTCTTGCATAAGTAAGTTACAGCGTTAAATGCATTCATTCACTCTAATGCAATCGATTTTCTCACTGGTAAATCTAATAGTGAACGTATCAATTTCCTTTGGGTATTCATATGTCACTGAAAGAGCAGAAAAGTCCCTAAATCTCCTTTCTTTCCCTCTCTTCTGACAAGGCCCTCCAAATTCTCATGGTGGTGGTAGATAGAAAAGAGATCTTATAAGCATGAGTTCATTCACTACATCCTTAATATGTATTGAGTACCTACTTTGCCCCTTGTATTATTCTAGGCGTTAGAGACAGAGGCAGAGCTGGCTTCGTGGCCATGTGACCTGTGCAGATGCTGGGCCCCAGGATTTGAAGGATCCCACCCTTCATTTAATGCTTGGCTTTCTCATTGTGAAATTATTGACAGTTTTAAAGCAGGAGCCCTGCATTTTCTCTTTTTACTGGACCCTACAAATGATGTAGCCCAAATCGAATGGATCAGTGAGCAACGTAAAAAGGTCCTTGCTCTCGAGGACTTGTCAGGGTACCTGTCAGTGGACAGCCAGTATCAGTACTCCATGTGTAAAAACAGGATGCTAAGCCCTTTGGATGTAAAATCTAAGATTAGCTAGTGGAGAGAGAGTATCGGACCATATCTGGTATCGTCTAATAGCATCACGGACTGATTCAGAGTTTCTCTTGTCTTCTACCATAGCTTTCTACCGCTTGTTCACGTCACATGTTAGTCCTGAATTTCTGAGCAGCATCTCCCAAGATATAGCCAGTACTGGCTAATTGCTAATTGGCTATTAAGGAAAAAGTTTTCAGGATAATGGCTATCACAAACTCTCTCTCTCTAATATAGACATCAATTTCAGCATTTAGAGAGACAAGAACCCCTAGAATCATTACAACAAGAGCTATATCTATATATCTATATATATTTCTTTTTTTTCTTCTTTTTTTTTTGTCTTTTTAGGGCTGCAACCATGGCACATGGAGGTTCCCAGGCTAGGGGTCGAATCGGAGCTGTAACTGCTGGCCTACAGCACAGCCACAGCAACTCGGGATCTGAGCTGCATCTGCCACCTACACCACAACTCACAGCAAGGCCAGGGATCGAACCCGTGTCCTCATGGATACTAGTCGGGTTCATTAACCACTGAGCCACAACAGAAACTCCCAAGAGCATTATTTTGATAGCAAAATATGTTTCAGATCCAATTTTGGGCATCTCTTTTAGAGAATAATAATTGTGTGATGTTTATCCTTTGGAAAAAGGCTATTCATTTGGATTGCCTTCTAAAGAATTATTTACTCAATATTTTCATCGTAGTGGCATGCCAGATTATGTGAATGAGATCTAGCTCCTTAAATCTGAATGGCTTTCAACCGATCTAACATAGTACAATCTAACATACAAAAATTTTTTTGCTTTTAAATCCATGTTACTTCTGAAAGGAATAAACTCAAGTGGTTGGTGGAAGTTTAATGCAGTTCAATTAAGATATGTACCCAAGGGAGTTCCCTTCATGGCTCAGTGGTTAACGAACCTGACTAAGATCCGTGAGGTTGCAGATTTGATCCCTGGCCTTGATCAGTGGGTTAAGGATCTGGCTTTGTGGTGAGCTGTGGTGTAGGACGCAGACGCGGCTTGGATCCCGAGTTGCCATGGCTGTGGCGTAGGCTGCCAGCCGTAGCTCTGATTTGACCCCTAGCCTGGGAACTTCCTTATGTGGGTGCAGCCCTAAAAAAAAAACTTGTACCCCAAAATACAAGTTGTTGATTTCAGTCCCATTTCCAGATTAGTCACACTAGATCTATGTCCACTTTTAATAGCATTGTGCCATTATTGGTGACCCTAATTACTGTCTGGTAATCTTTCCTACTTATACCAATATTAATCAAGTCCATCTCTGGGTTGGGGGAATTGTGAGGGAGTTGTCCCAAGACTTATTGTTTGGAAAGAATAAAAAGGAAATCATGGTGAGTTCCCTGGTGGTCTATGGTTAGACTTGGTGCTTTCACTGCTGCTGCCTGTGTTCAGTCCCTGGTCTGGGAACTGAGAGCCGACATTCAAGCCGCCGCTCAACACAGCCAAAAGAAAGAAAGAAAGAAAGGAAGGAAGGAAGGAAGGAAGGAAGGAAGGAAGGAAGGAAGGAAGAAAAAGAAAGAAAGGAAAGGAAGGAAGGAAGGAAGGAAGGAAGGAAGGAAAGAAAGAAAGAAAGAAAGAAAGAAAGAAAGAAAGAAAGAAAGAAAGAAAGAAAGAAAGAAAGAAAAAACAGCAAATCATAGTGGCTAATTAGTGGCTAATTTTCTCAATCCCCTCCTTCCCGAGGACAGAAGGAGTTGATCACATCATTAATTCTTAAAAAAGAACTTAATTTCCCTGTCTGATTAGTTCCTGTTGAAATCAGCTGACTGCCCCATGGAAACAATCTCTTTATCCTCACATGATGTTGTAACTGTCTGGGCGTCCTAATGCGTCTTCAAATTCCAATTTGTACTCAGAACCAATGGGAAAAGTTTTACAGAAACTCCACACAACAAAGAGCAGCTCTCCCGATGCCAAGGATTTACGATTAAATGCGGCTTCACGCATTGAATCAAGCGTGCCATTACCCTCACTCCCATGAACCTGTCTTTCAGCACGATCCACGACAGCAAGAAGACAAAAGCTTTGTTACAACAGAACAGAGCGGAGACGTCCGTGGCCGTCAGCTTCTTTAAAGCCAGTAAATACAGGTAATTAGTCAAAGTCCACAGAATAGAAAAGGGAGCAGTTCTTTTAAGAAAGAGCTTCAACGTCAGACCGTCTTCACCAAAAATTCGGCTGCATTCCCTAGGGAGGAAAGAGAGGTCAACAGTCAGGTATGAATTTGACCGCATCTTGTGTTGACTAAGTCTTGACAGCCATCTCCAGGCAAGAGCACAAACCCTCAAGACCTGGCACTCATCTGTGGAAACGACCCAACCCAGTTTTGCCACCTACGGGCCATGAACACAAAGGGTTGCATGGAAGAGCCCACATTGCCCCGGGTCCAGAGCTCAGCCTTCCAACCCATTCATTCTCTCGAGTTTCCTGGAGTAGCCGTTTTGCTGTTGCCAAACATTGTCAGAAAGCCTGGAGAAATCCAGAAATGAGTGGTTGCTGGAATTACTAGCGATTCAGTGAGACAGAAGATTCTTTCCCAGTGGACAGATGTATCAGGATCAAGATGGCTGCTACTGTTTGAATAGACTACAGAGCACAAGAGGCTGCAGTCTCATAATGTGTCAAGCCATGCACAGCTTGGGACTTTTCATTCCTAAAACATTGTGCCTCTTTCTAGTATATATGCCCAGCTGACTCATTTCTTTTCCTGCTAGCATTTAAAAATTTTTTTATTGGCACATCGTTGATTTATAGTATTTTGTTAGTTTCAGGTGTACAGCAAAGTGATTCAATTATACATTATCCATTCTTTTTCAGATTTTCCCACATAGGTTATTACACAGTATTGAATAAATTTCCCTGTTCTCTAGCATTTTTTTTTCTTTTTTGGGCCGCACCTGTGGCATATGGAGGTTCCCAGACAGGGGTTGAATCGGAGCTGTAGCTGCTGGCCAACTCCACAGCCACAGCAACCCCAGATCCAGGCAGTGTCTGTGACCTGTACCACACACAGCTCATGGCAACTCTGGATCCTTAACCCACTGAGCGAGGCCAGGGATTGAACCTGCGTCCTCATGGATGCTAGTCAGATTCGCATCCACTGAGCCACAATGAGAATTGTTTGTCTTTTTCCTCTAGCATTTTTAAGGCAGAAAGAAATAAAAGTTGCTTCTGTGATAATCCCCAAATGGTAAAATAGATTAATAAAACTGAGACTGTATTTAAACAGGTGAGATTCAAACACTTGGCCATTCTGGAGGAATTGTCTGAGTTCATTGTGTAAAAATAGTCTTTTCAGTTAAATCTTTGATTTGCTTGGTTTCTGACTAAATCAATTATTTAGTCCATTGGCCTGTTTTGATCAAAATGTTGAAGGTAATGGAAGTGATAGAATAACAGCACCTTTTTGATTATAGATTAAAACCAGACTTGCCACTGGGAAAATTCAGCTTTACATCTTTCACTTAGTTGTTCACGAACATCCAAGCTTTTACTGGGCAACTATCTCGTGCCAGGCATTGTATTTTCAAGAGTAGGATAAAGATCCTGTTCAAACAACTGACTCATATTTGCGTGTTTACAATGTTTATAAATCTATTTGAATGGCTCTAGGTAGTACTAGTGTCTGGTTTATCTTCTAGCTTTTTCTGCGAGGAAATAACTGTGCCTCAAAACATTGCAAACCTAAGTAATCTCCAGCCACTGTCTGCCTAATATGCAAGAAGCCATGTACCCCATAGGAGGACCACATGTGAGAGTGCATGACAAAGTGGTGAGGCTCCAGGCACGGCCTTTAATATCGAGGAAACATTGCTTCCAAGCAGCTGAAAGCGCAGGGATATGCAGGCCAGCAGTTCTGGGAAGGTTAAACATGCTTTTTGAACAAGTAGACACTCATCGTAGCTTTACTTTTCATGTTGGAGACAGCCAATATGGAAGGATTTTCGAAAGATGAAAATGGGATTTCCCAAAGCTAACGTTTAACTTGAAGGAGACCGCACTTCAATGAAGGGACAGAATAAGCCAGAGGCAAAACCTTTTGCAAAGTAAAGAGAAATCACACGCGCTCCCCCCGCACAGGAAAAGGGACAGCCTCTCTATTTTGTTTGTTTTATGGAAGTATAGGCAGTTCACAGTATAATAACGTGGACAGCCTTTCTAAAGTGCTGTCACTGAAATACACAGAATCAAAGGTACACATTGAGCAAGCAGCAGTTTTCATAGAGTCTGGGTACAAGTTTTGTTTCAGTGCTTATGAAGGGATTTGCTCCATGAGGACGTCTGCCAGGGAGAGCTGCAACGGGGAGTCATGGGTTCATTCTGACAGCTACCACCACTAAATTGCCCTTTAAAATACACAGTTATTAAGGTACACAGTTATTAAGGACCACAACAGATCCATTTCTGATTAAAGGGTTTCTTACCACTGGCCCTAGCCAGAGCCCACCATCACCCATCAGAGCTGGGGAGAATGCTCTCAAGCAAGGACTTTGGACTCTGCCCTGTGGTGAAGCCTTCGAGGCATGTGAATGGGGGAGAGCTGCCCCCTACCCCAAAGGCTGCTGGCTCATCCTGGCCCCCAGGTGTTGGCTTCCTCCTGTTGTCCTTTCCCCCCTTTTTCTCTCACTGCCAACCTTTTCCCCACTTGTCACTGCTGTTACTAGAATTAAAAATGCTCCCCATTCAAATGCCAGTTCACCTCTTGCTGTTTAAGCATTAAGTGCTAGGAAATGCAAAAAACTAAAAAAAAATGAAATTCTTTGGAGGAGCAAATAGCAACAATAGGTGTCTCCCAGGGGTGATGAGATCAGAATTTCTAGACTAGAGGCACTGACAGGAAACAACCCGGAAAGCAGCTTAGAAGTTGGGAGGCACTAAGAATGTAACTGTGCTCATCACGGTTCCAGCAGCTACTAGGTCCTGAGCCCTTTCTGGATGACAGAGGGCATCGTCAGTGTGTTTCACAGGTTCTTGATACATGGCGAGTATATCTTCAGCATATGTATCTTTGGCTTTCTAGAAGTTGTTGTTTTTTTTTTCTTTCCCCTTAAGAAAATACCCTTGTCAAAACAATGGTATAAAAATTTTTTGCCTCTTAAGTTTCAAATTCACCCGAGGCAACTCAATCTCTTGATAGTATATATAAATGGAATGATTGAAATATCAAAGACTACTGCCAAATGAACACGCCATACCACCTAGATTTGATACTTTAATGAAAATTCCTTTGATGTTAGGGACAAGAAAAGAAAGTTGGAAATGCTTTTGAACCATTCAAGAGAAAAGGAGAAAACAGAGGGTCTGGTGTTCTGGGACAGATTCTCTTTGCAGTGTTACACGCTAACTCGGTTTTCCGCTTGTTCTGCCAGAAGAGCTTTAGGGGGTGCTGTCCTGGCAGATGGTGTTAATAAGTCTACAGGGGAAAAAGACAAAGGATCTCAGACTTCTCTGGCAATGTTTACCTCTCATGTGGAGGGGGCTGCTGGAGAATAGTACCTTCAAAGACAGTATTTTCTGCTTGACAATAAAAGCTTTGAGTCAGTTTCTAAAATGGTCGACCTCACTCTAGGCACTAACAGGTGGAGGTGTCTTGTCAAGGCACAGATTTGCCAAAATTCAGAGTTAGTTCAACATGAGAGATGTGGTGCTGATGAAACTCATTCCCCAAACAACATTTCTGTTAGCAGGAGCCTCTCGGAAATATATTCTCTTAAGTAAAACTGGCTTGGCTTGCTTTGAGGTGTTCTGAGGTATTACTTCTCATACTAAATTTTGCTGTTTTTATCAGCATGTGTGTCTAGATATGCTAAACTTGTGTTTGAGTAGAACACACACAGTCTGGGGAAACGGAGGTATTTTCAAACAGGGAGAATTTTTTCTGGTAATCGCATCCCTTTCAGTCATTCATTATATACTATTATTAAAATATTGTGCTCCAAGATCATGTTTATTTTAATGGGAATAAATAGAAAGTATGTTTTAGCAGTCACAAACAGGTATGAAGCTTTTTTCTTTCCTCCAAACCAGAAAAAAAATCATTTTTGAATTGGTTTTTGTTTCTTTAAGGAGAGCTGAATTTTCTTAGACACACATGGAAAATCAGCTCACGGTGTGACTTTAATATTCCCAGGCACTTCCAAGCTGGCAGTGGAAGATAGATGCTGAAGATAAACCCTTCACTGTGTCTTAAGTTTTTAAGAACAGTCTTATAATACACCAATTATAATAGTCATTCCTACCTTTCATTAAGTTCTGGGCAAGACAGAAAGGTTATTTTGGCTCCTGTAAGACACATTTATTGTCATTCTGCCAAGAAGCAATAAGTTGGTATAGAAAACTGTCACTCTTTCACTGCTCTCCATAGAGGGTCAAGTCTACTGTTTTCTTTTGGTGATCAGCGTGACTGTCCTGGGAGTTATTCATTAGTTCTGGCTGTCTTTTCAAGAAGCTGTCTGTTGGCAAAGGAACTTTGACTCCAGTGCTACTTTTGCCTTCCATGAGAGCTGTGCAAGGCTGGGTGACATGGCTCTGCCAGCTTCCTGATCTCTCCAAGATGGGGCTGCAGAAGCCGGGTTTAGCTCAGAGCAACCACTAGGAACTATGGCACTGTCAAGTTCATGGCCAGCAAACCAACAGACAAGGCTGTCTGTGCTCTGAGCCAGCAAAGAATAGCGTCTTTTAAACCACCCCAAGGCCAGACTTCCCTTTGCTTGAGACCAAGTCACTTCATCTGCTATAATACCACTGTGTCCCGAATACTGGGCAAATGTTTTTGTAATAATCTCATTAATACAGTTTTTTTTGTTTGTTTGTTTTTGACCCTGGGCTTGAGACACTGTATTGTTCTTTTAGAACATGGCCTTCTGAGATAACCAGATCTGGATTAAAATCTGGGTTCCTTTATTTATAGGTTTATGACCTTGAACAAGTCACTTGATCTCTCTAAATCTGTCACTTTTTGTATTAAAATGGGGAAAATTAACACCACCTTAAGAGGTGGCTGTTACTACCTTTTAAATAATATAAAATATACAAAATTAAATAAGACAAGATATTCGAAAGCATCAGCACAGTGCCTGGCATGTTGTAGATACTTAATAATTTTTTTTTTTTTTTTTGGTGTGTGTGTGGGCTGATTCTGTTTCCTCCTGTTCGTGTATTCATTACCAACCTGCCTCTCTGTACTTCCCAACTCAACGCATATTCCGAAGAGATGAAATGATGCATGAAATGATTTCAAACCATCTCCTATTGGCCGTTTCACATGAAAATGAAACCTACCTGAGTTTTTTCATTGGAGATTGCTTTTCTTGAGCAGTGGCCAGATGACCGGAATAATAGACTGGGAAAAACATGATATTCCAGTTTGTTGAAAACCAAGTCATGAAAAATGGACAGTAGAAGTTCTTATAAGTAATTTTTACAATCTGTGTGGTTCCAACCCAAGACGATGACACAGACAAGATGATCAAAAGTCCCCAGACAGCCTTCAGAACCATGGACGTGCAGGATAGGCAGCGAGCCTTGATTCTGTTTTCTTGGCTGCTGTTCTCAGGATGAGTCTGTGTTCCATCATCCCCTGAAAACAGGAAAGGAATACAAATGTGTGGAAATCAGGTTATAAAACAGTAAACAAAGAGGCAGACAGTAGAATCATCAGTGTTTTTTTTTTTTTTCTCCCTATCATCATCTGAAGAGACAGATAACTCTGGTTCATTTTTCTCTCTGGAACCTCTGCTCTGTAGGATACAGTGTGTATCTGGACCTCTATCCAGGCTGTGACAATGCTCATGAACTTGGTGGGTGCTCTGCTGTACCCTACCCACTTCCTTGTGAGAGCATTACACATTTCAGCTCCAAAGGCTTTGCCCTTGGCCACATGACTGGCTTTGTCTATTCAGATGTGAACCAGGGTCCTATTACCTCTCTGGTTCCTCCTTTCTGCCCTTGGCATGGAAAATCCCAAATAGGACCTGCTCTTTCAGACTAAATGGGAGAATGAGCAGAACCTGGCCAAAGCATCCCTATATCTGCTGACATGAAAAGCAGACAAGAAATATTTGTTGTTTTAGTACCCTATTTAAAAAAAAAAACTGCAGCAAAGATGACTATTCAATTGAAAAGGATCTGTCCCCCAAACAGAGCAAGTCTGGACTACACAAGACCATTTCCCACCTCAGAACAAATTACTAGTTACTCTGTTTCTGGGAGCTTCGTGAGTTCTGCATTATATTTTTACGTTTACTGAGGAAATCTAATAGCATTTTTTTTCACACGAAAATTGTCAAAGCTCTCTGAAAGTGATCATCATAAACACTTCTCCCTTACTTCACTGAGAAAACAAGTTCCACACAATGAATTTATGTATCTAGTGGGAAGTTAAAGGGGTCCCCCTGAGCCCCCAGTAGAATCCTGGGGGGGAAGGGAGCAAAATTGGCTGCAAGATTCTGCAGTGTCTCCAGGCACCTCCTTCAAGCATACAGTTTATCCTGCACTGAAGAGAGTGGTGCAGCCCACAAGACCGCAGGCAATAGCGGATGGTCTCTCCCTTCACCTGGCCAGGCTTTTCCTGATACAATTATTTGGGGAAAGGGGGTAGCAAGCCTTCAAAGTGAATTCTTCAATGGAGAATATAAACCAAGTAAGGACAACACAGGCAATTATTAGAGGACTTTCAAGTCTTATAAATAGAATTCTCAGGGCCTAGGCCTTCAGAAGATGAAAACTGGTATCCTTTTACTTGTTTATTTATTCAACAGAGTCCTATGGAGACTACCAGGAGTGTGTGTGTTAGTCAGGTCCTGGGGGTTCAGTGAAAGACTTGAGCTCATAACCTAGAGGAAGGCCAGAAAACACCTCGAATTCAGTGTGATAATGGCCAGGTACGGCAGATACGGGAAGCACTTGTTGAGGTGAGAAGTGATCAGGAGAAAGTTCAGTGATGTAGTGACACTGAGATGAGTCTGGAAGTATGAGTCAGTCAGCTCCTTTGGCTGTGTACAGACTATACCTGCTCTTTTTTGAAAAAAATTATTTTATTGACATATAGTTGATTTACAAAGTTGTGTTAGTTCCTGCTGTACAGCAGAGTGATTCCGTTATATATATTATTTTTCATATTTTTTTCTATTATGGTTTATCAGGATAGTGCTATACACTAGGACCTTGTTGTTTATCCATTCCGTATATAATACTTTGCATCTGCTAATCCCAAACTCCCAGTCCACCCCTCCCCTACTTCCTCTCTCCCTGGCAACCACAAGCCTGTTCTCTATGTCTGTGAGTCTGTTTCTGTTTCATAGATAAGTTTATTTGTGTCATATTTTATATTCCACATATAAGTGATAGCATATGGTATTTGTCTTTCTAGCTTACTTCACTTAGTATGATAACTTCTAGGTCCATCCATGTTGCTGCGAATGGCGTTATTTCATTCTTTTTTATGGCTGAGTAGTGTCCCATCTTTTTTATCCATTCCTCTGTGGACGGACATTTCGATTGTTTAAATGTCTTGGCTACTGTAAATAGTGCTCTATGCACATTGGTGTGCATGCATATATCTTTTCAAATTAAGGTTTTCTCCAGATATGTACCCAGGAGTAGGAGCATATGGCAACTCTATATTTTAGTGTTTTAAGGAACCTCCAGACTATTTCCGTAATGGTTGTACCAATTTACATTCCCACCAGCAGTGTAGGAAGGTTCCCTTTGCTTCACACCCTCTCCAGCATTTTTTATTTATAGACTTTTTAATGATGGCCTTCTGACAAGTGTGAGTCAGTACCTCACTGTAGTTTTGATTTGCATTTCTCTAATTATTAGCAATGATGAGCATCTTTTCATATGCCTGTTGGCTATCTGTAGACTCCACCTGCTTTTCATAACAGTTCTGCAAATTCCCTCTATGATCATATATCTTATACAGAGAGTAGAGGGAAGAATGAATAAGACGGTATAAGAAACTCTTTGTGTTGGGAGGCTGGGAAGGGAACACAAGCCTACACAATTAAGTAGGTCTTATCACCGCCATTTTACAGATGAAAAAAAAGCTGAACCTTGTATTAAAGTTTGCTCAAGGTTGAACCCAAGTCAGTATGACTCCAGGGTCCAAACATTTTATCCTGAATTCTCATTCTGTGTAGGTTTCAAGTTTGAGCTCTCTGTTTAAGCACTGGAAGCTTCAGAAATGATTTGGAGAAAAAGTTTTGTTTTTGCCTGGCAGGAATGGCAGTCTTGCATGAGGCTTAAGAGAAGTGATATTAAGAGACAGGTGTACTGTACTAGACTTTAGATCAATTATTCTCAAGGGACTATCTCATAAAAATAAATGATTTTATAAAGATTTTAAGTGTCCCCTTGGGTTCTTATCTGCCTTCATCTTCTTTGAAGATTGCCTCTGTACAACCATCATACCATGGAGAGTATGTTTGATGACACCAAAGTCACCTAAATCCCTCCATAGTATTGACCATTCTTTCTTCTGCTAACTAGACCTGACAGTTCTTTAATTTTACCATCTGACAATTCTTAAATTTTACCATCTATAGAAACCATAGAAAGACTGGCTCTCCAGAGGTCTTTTATTTTTCTGACCATTTTATTTTTTTTCTGAACATTTTTAACATGATTTTCTATAGTCCTGCTTAGATTTACAGTTTATACATCATTAAAACTGATTACCTAGGAATTCCATCCGTCTCTCTGAACCTTGATTGGAGTCCTACAAATTGATGGTAGAGTCCACTGGAATTTGGAAAATGAGTAGAAGTCCTAGCCCTGCCATTGGAGAGCTCTAAGGACATATTTAATTCCAGTCATGGCTTCTCTGTCAAACAGTGATAATATCTATTTCATGGGATTTGTTCTGAGGTTAAGTATTGTAACATTGATGAAAGCATGGTGAGCTGCTCTTCAGATTTTTCGACTTTTTTCTTTTGGTGCCTAGGAATGTCCCCATGTGCCTTCTGAATCATTCCAGAAAGAGTAAATTATGTCCCATGTGGTCTTTAGTGGAATAGCCTTTGAGATTTGTAATCCGTATATGATAGATAGGGCAAGTCACTATTAACCATATTTAATTAACCAGAACATTCTGTCCTGCAGGTAACTGGGATATAATAAGAATATTACTGCAACTTACTAAAGCCAATTAAAAGTTTCTGAAGATTCAAGATGTCATTTTCTCCACTTTAAAAAAAAAGAGTTTTAGCTTTGGGATCTGTAGTTGCTGAGATTCCATTTAAAAATATCATTTTTTGGAAAAAAATGTATTTTCTCATATGAAAACCTCTTATACTAGTAGGACCCTAGAAGAGGCTTTTACATCTCCTCTATACTTTGTTTATCTGTGTCCCCTGAATTACCATTCCTGTTTATTTTTTAAAGCTAATGTTTTCAAAGTTATGAGGTTTTGGTTTGGACTTTTTTTTCTACCTGCTTATTTTGGATAGAATATTGTATTGTTTTTGCTGTTATCACTATTGCTTTGAAGGATGTAGGAGATTTTAATAAGCTGCTGACCAAGCTGAAGGAATCAATGGAGAAGGACAGATTAAAAATGCAGGTGGGAGAGAAGCAAAGGAGGTGATTATGGATACAAAGAAGGAGTCAACTTCTGAAAAGCAGCAAACAAGTTAGAGGTGGTCCCCACAGTGACAGTAATTAGCAAATTAGCAAGTAAGAGAACAGAGACATTTTTAGGCAGACGGGAAAGTATCTATTAGTATACAATTGTTTTGGCCTTTTCAGGAAGAAGTGATAAGAGGAACTGTGCATGGACTTGGGGCTTGAAAGCATCTCTGAGGAAGGAAGGAAGATGTCCACCAAAAATGTAACAGTATTGGGCAGCAGCCTGGTGGACCTAGCTGCCTTTTAAAATGATAGATTTGCTGGGAAACTCATGGATACAGTTAGGAGACTTATCTAACCATTCCAGTTTCCCAAGTAACCCAAGATTTGGTAAGTGGTCAGGTGGATGCAAGGAAAGGCAACAGGTCTTGATTTATCAATAAATGTTAATCAGGGAGGCAAGTGAAATGTCTTGAAGGAGGTGTAAATTTGGGAAAACTAGAAGGGTTCCAAGGACTGGCAGTCCTGATGAAGACAACAGCAGAGTCTGTGATTTCACTGATGCTTTTATTTTTCTCAGAATAGGTGCAATGTGCTATTTCTAAATCCCAAGACTGAGATGAAAGATGGAAATCTAGTTTCCTTATAAATTTCATTAGAAGTCATTGTTTAACCGTGTGTTAAGCCCTCCAACTATAGGTTTTGGCATTATTTCTCTGTTATACCTTACACAAATTAACAGATTATATCTATACATTTTCCTTCTTCCTTGTCCTCCCACTTGATAAACTTTCCCCACACGCACTCCTGAGAGTTCTTGTAATACTTCTACATCCTGTGCCAAAGTTGAGAACTTTAATTGCTGGTTAGAAGCTTACCTAGATGTTATTTAAGAGATGGTCACCAACATACCTGATCTGTTCGGTCTCTCGGCTCTATGTCCACAAACTCCAGAGGATCCTCGACTCTGAAGTTCAAGAATAGGAGCAGAAGAATCTTCGGTGACAGATAGAGGGGACAGTTGTCTACTGATGCTACTGTGTGCACTAGGGCAGTTGGCTCCTGGTTTACAACGAGTAACTGATGACCTGGAGGTACCTAGGAAGAAAGAATTCATACCAGTTTGAGAATTTCCTGGAGGAAAAAACAGATTTTAAATGCCTTGGCAATAAATATATGGAACATTCATTTAGTTCATTTCCAGTTTTACAAAAGGAGCTCCTACAAAGAAAATGATGTGTTGGCAAGGTCTGTGTTCCTAAGAAAAAGCATCTTTTTAGATAAATTCATCAACTAGAAATGAACATGAGAAGATACTGTTCTGAATTAGAACTGTTATCACAGTCTAATAGTTTACCTCAAAGAAAGTAAAGTGATGTTAGGCTTGCTTCCTCCCTTTTCTTCCTAAGGCTGATCATTGAATTTGTAAACGTAAAACTGCCAACAGGGTCTCCAGTTAAATCCACTATATACTTTTCCATCAGATTGATCAATCACTAAACTCCAACTTTGTTGTGTCTCCTCTGCTCTGGCTAGGACCTCAAATACTATGTTGAATAAAATTAGTGAGAGAGTGGGCATCCTTGTATTGTTCTTGATCTCAGAGGAAAGGCTTTCAGCTTTTCACCTTTGGGTATAATGTTAATTGTGGGCTTGTCATATATGGCCTTTCTTATGTTCCCCTCTGTGCCTACTTTCTGAAGTTTTTAATGATGAAGTTGAATTTTGCCAAAAACTTTTTCTGCATCTATCGAGGTGATCATATGGTTTCTAGTCTTCAATTTGTTAATAAATTTGCAGATACTGAAAAACTCTTGCATCCCTGGGATAATTCCACTTAATTATGGTGTATTATCCTTTTGATGTATTGTTGGACTTGGTTTGCTGATATTTTGTTGAGTATTTTTGCATCCATGTTGACCTACAGTTTTGTGTGTGCGTGTGCATGTGATATCTTTATCTGGTTTTGGTGTCAGAGTGATGCTAGCATCATAGAATGAGTTGGAAGGGTTCCTGCCTCTGCAGTCTTTTTGGAAGAGTTTGAGAAGGATAGGTGTTAACTCTTCACTAAATATTTGGTAGAATTCACCTGTAAAGCCATCTGGTCCTGGACTTTTATTTACTGGAAGTTTTTTTTAAATTACTGATTCAGTTTCATTACTGGTAATTAGCCTGTTTATATATTCTGTTTCTTCCTGGTTCACTTTTGGGAGATTGTACAAAATTAGGAGTTTCTTCTAAGTAGTCCAGTTTATTGGCATACAGTTGCTCATAATAGTCTCTTATGATCCTTTGTATTTCTGTGCTGTGGGTTGTGACTTCTTCTTTTTCATTTCTGATGTTATTGATTTGGAAACCCTTTTTTTCTTGGACACCCTCTTTTTCTTGATGAGTCTGGCTAAAGATTTATCAATTTTGCTTATCTTTTCAAAGAACCAGATCTTAGTTTTATTGATCTTTTCTTTTGCTTCTTAGTCTCTATTTCACTAATTTCTGCCTGGATCTTTATGACTTGTTTCCTTCTACTAACTTGAGTTTTGTTGGTTATTTGCTTTTTAGCCTCTTTAGGTGTAAAATTAGATCATTTGAGATTTTTCTTTCCTAAGGTAAGCTTGTACAGCTATAAACTTTATTCTTAGAATGGCTTTTGCTGTATTCCATAGATTTTGGATTGTCGTGTTATTGTTCTCATTTGTCTCCAGGTATTTTTTAATTTCCTCCTTGATCTCCTCAGTGATTCAGTGGTTGTTTAGTAGCATTATGTTTAGCCTCTGCATGTTAGTGTGTTTTATTTGCAGTTTTTTTCTTGTAGTTGATTTCTTCTCTTACAGTGTGTGGTCAGAAAAGAAGCTTGATATGATTTCAGTTTTCTTAAATATATTGAGATTTGTTTTGTAGTGTAATATGTGATCTATCCTTGAGAATGTTCCATGTGCACTTCAAAAGAATATGGATTCTGTTGCTTTTTAATGGCATGCTCTCTCTATTTATATCTATTAAATCCATCAGGTCTAATGTGTCACTTAAGGCCAGTGTTTCCTTGTTGATTTTCTGTCTGAATGATCTGTCCATTGATGTAAGTGGTGTGTTAAAGTCCCATGTGAGTATTGTGTTACTGTTGATTTCTCCCTTTATTTCTATTAATATTTGCTTTATGTATTTAGGTGCTCCTGTGTTGAGTGCATATATATTTACAATTGTTAATATCTTTTTAGATTGATCCCTTGATCATTGTGTAATGTCCTTTTGTTTTTTGTTTCTTGTAACAGTCTTTATTTTAAAGTCTATTTTATCTGATGGAGGTATTGCTACCCTGGCTTTTGATTTCCATTTGCATGGAATACCTTTTTCCATCCCTCACTTTCAAAAGTTTGTGTCTTTGGATCTGAAGTGAGTTTCTATGGGCAGCATTTATACAGGCTTTGTTTTTGGATTCATTCAGCTACTCTATGCCTTGATTGGGGCATTAGGTACATTCACATTTAAAGTAATTCTTTTTATTTATTTTTTGGCTATGCCTGCAGTATGTGGAAGTTTTTAGGCCAGGGATTAAACTTGTGCCACAGCAGTGACCCCAGCTATTGCAGTGGCAATGCCAAATCCCTAACCTGCTGAGCCACAAAGGAACTCCTAAAGTAATTACTGATATGTATATTCTTAAGGCCATTTTAAAAAATTGTTTCTGGGTTGGTTTTGTAGGTCTTTATTCCTCTATTGATTTTTTTGTCCTATTGTGATTTGATGACTATCTTTAGTGTTATGTTTGGATTCCTTTTTCTTTTGTGTGGGTGTATCTATTATAAACTTTTGGTTTGTAGTTACCATGAGGTTTTTATATGACAATATATATATATGTGTGTGATTGTTTTAAGTTGCCAACTTCTTAATTTCAAATGCATTTTTTCCCACTAGGAAGTATTTTATTTTTTTAATATTACGATTTTTATTTTTCCATTATAGCTGGTTTACAGTTTTCTGTCAATTTTTCAACTGTACAGTGTGGTGACCCAGTTAAGCATACATATATAGATTCATCACAAGTGATTAGACATAGGTCCTGCTACTATACAGCAGGATCTCCTTGCTTTTCCATCCCAAAGGCAATACTCTACAGTTGTTAACCCCAGACTCCCAGACCATCACATTCGCTCCCCTCTCCCCCTTAGCAAGCACAAGTCTGTTCTCCAAGTCCTTGATTTTCTTTTCTATGGAAAGGTTCATTTGTGCAGTATATTAGATTCCAGATGTAAGTGATATCATATGGTGTCTGTCTTTCTCTTTCTTACTTCACTCAGTATGAGAGTCTCTAATTCCATCCATGTTGCTGCAAATGGCATTATTTCGTTCTTTTTTATGGCTGAATAGTATTCCATTGCATACGTGTACCACATCTTCTTAATCCATTCATCTGTTGATGGACATCTGGGCTGTTTCCACGTCTTGGCTATTGTGAATAGTGCTGCAGTAAACATGCGTGTGCAAGTGTCTTTTTCAAGGAAAGCTTTGTCCAGATATATGTTCAAGAGTGGGATTGCTGGGTCATATGGTAGTTCTATGTATAGTTTTCTAAGGTACCTCCATACCGTTTTCCATAGTGGTTGTACCAGCTTACATTCCCACTAACAGTTCAGGAGGGTTCCCTTTTCTCCACACCCCCTCCAGCATTTGTTGTTTGTGGACTTATTAATGATGGCCATTCTGACTGGTGTGAGGTGGTGCCTCACAGTAGTTTTGATTTGCATTTCTCTAATCATCAGTGATGTTGAGCATTTTTTTCATGTGCTTGTTGGCCATCTGTATATCTTCTTTGGAGAAATGTCTATTCAGGTCTTTTGTCCATTTTTCAGTTGGGTTGTTGGCTTTTTTGCTGTTGAGTTGTATAAGTTGTTTGTATATTTTAGAGATTAAGCCCTGGTCAGTTGCATCATTTGACACTATTTTCTCCCATTCTCTAAGTTGTCTTTTACTTTTCTTTTTGGTTTCCTTTTCTGCACAAAAGCTTGTCAGCTTGATTAGGTACTACTGGTTTATCTTTGCTTTTATTTCTGTTGCTTTGGGAGACTGACCTGAGAAAACATTTGTAAGGTAGATGTCAGAGAATGTTTTGCCAATGTTTTCTTCCAGAAATTTAATGGTGTCTTATGTTTAAGTATTTAAGCCATTTTGAGTTTATTTTTGTGCATTGTGTGAGTGTGTTCTAGTTTCATTGATTTGCACGCAGCTGTCCGGGTTTCCCAGCAATACTTACTAGAAAGACTGTCTTTTTCCCATTTAATGTTCTTGCCTCATTTGTCAAAGATAAATTGACCATAGGTGTCTGGGTTTATTTCTGGGGTCTCTATTCTGTTCCATTTGTCTGAATGTCTGTTTTGGTACCAGTACCACACTGTCTTGATTACTGTGGTCCTGTAATATTGCCTGAAGTCTGGGAGAGTTATGCCTCCTGCTTGGTTTTTGTTCCTCAGAATTGCTTTGGCGATTCTGGGTCTTTTGTGGTTCCATATAAATTTTTGGATTGTTTGATCTAGTTCTGTGAAGAATGTCATGGGTAATTTCATAGGGATTGCATTGAATCTGTAGGTTGCCCATTTTTATAATATTATTTTTTCCGGTCCATGAGAATGGGATATCTTTCCATTTCTTTGCATCTTCTTTGATTTCCTTGATTAATGTTTTATAGTTCTTGGCATATAAGTCTTTCACCTCCTTGGTCAGGTTTATTCCCAGGTATTTGATTTTTTGGGATGCAATTTTAAAAGGTATTGTATTTTTGTATTCCTTTTCTAATATTATCTTGTTAGTATACAGAAATGTGATTGATTTCTGAAAGTTAATCTTATACCCTGATACATTGCTGAATTTGTTGATCAGTTCAAGCAATTTTTGGGTTGAGTCCTTGGGGTTTTCTATATATAGTATCATGTCATCTGCATACAGTGACAGTTTTATCTCTTCTCTTCCTATTTGGATGCCTTTTATTTCTTTTGTTTGTCTGATTGCTGTAGCTAGGACTTCCAATACTATGTTGAATAACAGTGGTGAGAGTGGGCATCCTTTTCTTGTTCCAGATATTAGTGGGAAGGCTTTCAGCTTTTCTCCATTGAGTATTATATTTTCTGTGTGTTTGTTGTAAATGGCTTTTATTATGTTAGGGTTTTTTCCCTCTGTACCCACTTTGGTAAGAGTTTTGATCATGAATGGATGTTGGACTTTATCAAATGCTTTTTCTGCATCTATTGGGATGATTGTGTGGTTTTTGACTTTTCTTTTTTTAATGTGGTATATAACATTGATTTGTGTACGTTGAACCATCCTTGTGCACCTGGGATGAATCTCACCTGGTCATGATGTATGATCTTTTTTATACATTGTTGAATTTGCTCGGCTAAAATTTTGTTCAGAATTTTTGTATCTATATTCATCAAAGATACTGGCCTGTAGTTTTCTTTTTTCATGGTATCTTTGGTTTTGGAATTAAGGTGATGGTGGCATCATAGAATGTCTTTGGGAGTGTTCCTTCTTCTTCACCCTTTTGGAAAAGCTTAAGGAGGTTGGGTATAAGTTCCTGTTTGTATGTTTGGTAGAATTCACCTGTGAAACCGTCTGGTCCTGGACTTTTGTTTGTAGGGAGTGTTTTTATGACATATTCAATTTCATTTCTAGTGCTCGGTCTGTTCAATTGATATATTTCTTCTTGATTCAGTTTTGGCAGGGTGTAAGTCTCTAGAAAGTTGTCCATTTCTTCTAGGTTGTCAAATTTGTTGGCATACAATTGTTGATAGTATTCTCTCATAGGTTTTTGTATTTCTGTAATATCCATTGTGACTTCTCCTTTTTCATTTCTTATTTTGTTTATTTGGGTTTTTTCTCTCCTCTTCTTGGTGAGTCTAGCCAGAGGTTTGTCAGTTTTGTTTTCCTTTTCAAAGAACTAGCCCTTGGTTTTATTGATTTTTTTCTATTGTTTTTTAAATTTCTATTTTATTGATTTCCTCTCTGATCTTTATGATTTCCTTCCTTCTGCTGACTTTAGGGTTTGTTTGTTCTGCTTTTTCTAATTCATTTAAGTGATAGGTTAAGTTGTTGATTTGCGATTTTTCTTCTTTTTTGAGGAAGGCCTGTATTGCTATGAATTTCCCTCCGAGCACCACTTTTGCAGCATCCTATAGATTTGTAGTGGTTGTGTCTTCATTATCATTTGTCTCGAGGTATTTCTTAATTTCCCTCTTGATTTCCTCATTGACTCAATCATTTTTTTCGTACCATGTTTAGTCTCCATGTGGTGTGTTTTTTCTCATTTCTTTTCCTGTGGCTGATTTCTATTTTCATGCCATTGTGGTCAGAGAAGATACCTGAAATAATTTCTATACTCTTAAATTTGTTGAGGTTAGCTTTGTGACCTGGTATGTGATCTGTCCTTGACAATGTTCCATGTGCACTTGAGAAGAATGTATATTCTGATTTTTTTGGATGTAATGTCCTGAAAATGTCAATTAAGTCTAACTTTTCTATTGTGTCATTTAGGATCTCTGTTGCCTTACTGATTTGCTGCCTAGAGGATCTGTCCATTGATGTGAGTGGAGTGTTAGTCTCCTATTATTGGGTTGCCATCTATTTCTCCTTTTATGTCTGATAGTACTTGTTGTAGGTACTTGGGTGCTCCTATATTAGCGGCATATATATTGATGATTGTAATATCCTTTTCTTGAATGGATCCTTTAACCATTAAATAGTGTCCTTCTTTGTCTTTCTTTATGGCCTTCATCTTAAAGTCTATTTTGTCTGATATGAGTATGGCCACTCCAGCTTTCCTGTCTTGTCTATTGGCATGAAATATCTTTTCCCATCCCCTCACTTTCAATCTATATGTGTCCTTTGCCCTAAGGTGAGTCTCTTGTGGACAGCAGATTGTAGGTTTTTGCTTTTTTATCCAGTCCGCCACTCAGTGTCTTTTGATTGGAGTTTCAGTCTGTCGACATTTAAGATGATTATTGATAGATATATATTTATTGCCATTTTAGACCTTGTTTTCCAGTTGATTCTATGTTTCTCTTTTCTTGCTTTCTTTTGTTGGTTGGATGGTTTCCATTTATTTTATGCTCGAGTGCTTTTCTTTTCAATATTTGTGGTCATGTTGTTTCATTTTGATTTGTGGTTGCCCTGTTTTTTAAGTATGTTAACACCTTCTTATATCTGTTTGCTTTAGCCTGATAGCCATATAGGCTCAAACACATCATTAAAAAAATGTTTTTTAAAAGTTAAAAAAAAGAGTCTATATTTTCTTATCCCCCCCATAATGTATGATTTTGTTGTCTTTTTAAAAAAATTTTTTTTCAACATCTTCATGTTCAGATCTGTATTCTGGCTTATTTGAATGATTGTTTTCCATTTGTGGTTTCCTCCATTCTATTTCTTACTTTTTACTTTTTTTTTCAATAGGAGCCCTTTCAGTATTTCTTTTAGAAAGGGTTTAGTATTGCTGTACTCTTTTAGCTTTTGTTTGCTGGAGAAATTCTTTATTTCCCCTTCTACTTTAAATGATATTCTTGCTGGGTAGAGTATTAGAGGTTGCAAATTTTTTCCTTTCAGCACTTTAAATATATCTTGCCACTCCCTTCTGGCCTGTAATGTTTCTGTAGAGAAATCAGCTGAAGTCTTACGAGGGATCCCTTAAAATCAATGCCTTGCTTTTCTATTGCTGCCTTTAGGATCCTCTCTTTAATTTTTGCCATTTTTAATATAATATGTCTTGGTGTGGGCCTGCTTGGGTACAACTTCTTTGGGGCCCTCTGTACTTCCTGTATCTTGATGTCAGATTCATTCAGATTTGGAAAGTTTCAGACATAATTTCTTCAAATATGTTTTCAATCCCCTTTTCTTTTTCTTCTCCTTCTGGAATTCCTATTATGCGTAGATTGGGCCACTTTATATTATCCCATAGATCTCTTATATTGCTTTAATGTTTTTTCATTTGGTTTTCTGTCTGCTGTCCTGATTGGGTGATTTCCATTATTCTATCTTCCACGTCACTAATTCTTTCCTCTGCATTATTCAATCTGTTCTTTATTGCCTTTAACTCGGCTTGCATCTCTGCAAATGAATTTTCTAGCTTTTCTTGCCTCGTATTTTCTAGTTCCTTGCTAAGGGAATCTGCATTGCTGTTTGTATCTTCTCTTAATTCCTCAATATTCAACTTTAATTCCTCAAGTGTTTTCACTACCTCCCTTCTGAACTCCATTTCTGTCAGACTGCAGAGGTCTGTTTCATTGTTGACTGCTTTAGATGATTTCTGCTGTTCCTTTATCTGGGAATGGTTTCTGAACCTCTTCATCTTGCTTATGGTTTTCTTTTTCTGTGAGTTTGGGGAAGCCACACTGTAGTCTTGTAAGGCTACTTCTAGGCAGCAGCACCCCCTTTGTATTTTTTGGTGGGGTTACTATTTATTTTTGGTGTAGGAGTTTGAAAATTTGGTGTCTTTCTTCAGTGTGAGCAGGCTGTTATCTCCCTGGTTCTCCGTGTGTTTTAAGGGAGAAGGAAGCAATGGGTAGGGCCAGCAGTTGGTGCCTGGTCACTGGGCTCTCAACGGCAGCAAGGACCTTCAGGAAGGTGGCACTGGCTACTCCTAGTTGCAGGGCCCTGACAAGTGGTATTGAGCTCTAGGCAGATCTACCACGTGTCCAGAGCATTTGGCAGAAACAGCACCAGGATGTGTGAGTTTCCAGGGGAGTGAGAGCCACAACAGCTAGTGTTCGATTGCAATGCCCTCCTCTGAGGAGATTGGAATCGTAGGGGGTACCTGTTCAGGGACTCCTAGTGGTTGCAGGCCATGATCCTCTTTAGAGCCAGTGATAACTGTGGTGGTTTGACCCCACCAACTGTAGACCATGCATGAAACAACCCATCTCACTTAGCCCACATAGGAGGTGCTGTACAGGTTGTTCTTAGTTTCAGTGTTCTGGGAAGTTATAGAGATCAGGCATATGGGTACTGCCCAGAGTACTTAGCAGAACAGCAGGGCTGGTGTCTTCCCAGGAGTGAAAGAGCACCCACAAGTGGTGTTCAGTCCCAGTGCCCACCTCTGTGGTGCCCTTGAAGTGACTGGGACTGCAAGTGGTACCTATTAACGGACCCCTAGTGGTGGCATGCCACTCCCACCTCTGGAGCCAGAGATAACTGCAGTGCTTTGCCTCTGCCTCCTGTAGACCATGCAGGATGCGCCTCTTCCTGCTTAGTCCTATAAGGTGCTCTTAGTTACAGGTTTCTGTGAAGGAGCAAGCATCTGTACTGCCCAGAATGTGGCAGTGGCAGCTGCAGGGTGGGTGTGCTCCCGGGGGAATGAGAGCAACAGCAGGTGGTGTTCTGTCATAACGTCCTTCTCTCTTGTGCCCTCTGAGGTGATTGGGGCTGCAAGTGATATTTTTTCAGCTATGCCCTGTGGTGATGGGTCACGCCCACCTCTGGAGTTAAGGATAACTGCAGTGGTTTGCTCCCACACCCTGCAGGCCACCAGGAAGCACCCTGTCCCACTTAGACCACACAGGTGGTGCTGCACCAGCTGCTCCTAGTTGTATGGACTTGGGAGGGGACAGCAAGTGTCTGGGCACTGCCCTGAGCATTTGGTAGTGGCAGCTGCAGAGTGGGTGTGTTCCCAGGGGAGTGATAGCAACAGTGTCTGGTGCTTGGTAGGCCCCTGTCGCACTTAGCCCCGTGATGCCCTTAGCTCACAGTAGAGGTGCCTGGCCACCGGTAGCCTGCACAAGAAGTGCCCAATCTCCTGTATACAAGCAAGAGTCTTATGGATGGCTGTGCTAGAGACTTCTGGACGATGGTGGTCTAGCAAGCAGCCTCTGGCTGCTGGCAGTTTGCATTTGAGTCACCCTGCTCTTTGCAAGACCACCTCTGGCTACTGGCGGTTTGCACTTTAGCTGCCCCACCCTCTGCGCATGCTCTGGTGCAAGGAGTTTCCTATGGCCCCTACTCCTCTCGTCCTCCCCAACAATAGAGCCTTACCTCTCCTGCAGGCCCAGACCTTCTCCCAGATTCCCTCTGTCCTGGCGTTCCACTCCCCAGCCCATAGAGTATCACTCCCCCACCCGTGGCGTACTACTCCTTAGCCCTTTAGGCTGTCGCCACACCACCAACCCCAGCCCTCTCCTGGGGACTGACCTCTGGAGCCTAAGTCTTAGTTCCCAGCCCCCCCGCCTGAGTATCTCAGGCTGTGGTGTCTGTACCAGTGTTCAGATGATCTGTAAGGCTCACGTTCCACTTTGCTATTCTCAGTCCAGCTGTGGTACTTTTCTCGGGCTTTGAGGTCCCTCCAGCTCAGCTGATCTTTCCGTTAGTTAGGTGGCTTCCCAGGGTGTGGGTTCCTTTTCTCCTTCACAGCTCCCTCCCTGGAGTGCTGGTGCCATCCTAATTCCTTTTCTCTCTCTCTCTTTTTTTTTTTTTTCTGTTGTTCTACCCAGTATATCAAGAGTTTCTTGCCCTTTTTGGAGGTCTACGTTCTTCCAACATTCAGCTGATGTTCTGTGCAAGTTGTTTTACATGTAAATGTGTTTTGGGGAGAGCGTGAGCACAACCTCTTACTTGTCTGCCATCTTGCCGCCTCCTCAAATGCATTTCAGTAACTCTGCATTTGTATTCTCCTCCCCTCATGATTACTACTTATTGGTGATATAGGTGATTTTACTACTTTTATCTTTTAATCTTTCTACTAGCTTTTTCTTTGTCTTTTTGCTTTATCTAGGGCTGCACCGCAGCATATGGAGGTTTCCAGGCTAGGGGTCTAACAGGAGCTGTAGCTGCTGGCCTTCGGCACAGTCACAGCAACGCAGGATCTGAGCTGCATCTGCAACCTACACTACAGCTCACGGCAACGCTGTATCCTTAACCCACTGAGCAAGGCCAGGGGTCAAACCTTCAACCTCATGGTTCTTAGTCAGATTCGTCAACTACTGAGCCACGATGGGAACTCCTCTACTAGCTTTGTGAGTGGATGATTTCCTGCCATTTTTGTACATTTGCCTTTACTGATGAACTTTTTCCTTTTGTGATTTTAACGTTTCTTGCTGTGTCCTTTTGCTTAGAGAAGTTCCTTTAACATTACTTTTAAATCTGGTATGATGGTACTGAACTCTTTTAGCTTTTTGCTTATGTGGGAAGATTTGATCTCTCCATCAAACCTGAATGAGAGCCTTGCTGGGCAGATAGTTGTGGGTTTTTCCTTTTCCTCACTCTAAATATATCATGCCACTCCCTTCTAACCTGCAGTTTCTGCGAAAAGTCAGCTGATAACCTTATGGGGGTTCTCTTTTATATAATGTATTACTTTTCCCTTGCAACTTTTAAAATTATTTTGATCTTCAATTTTTACCATTTTAATTACAATATGTCTTGATATGCTCCTCTTTGGATTAGTCCTGTACGGGACTCTCTGCACTTCCCAGAGTTGGATGTCTGTTTCCTTTCCCAGGCTAGGGAAGTTTTCAGCTTTTAAGTCTTCAACTACGTTCTCACTCTTCCCTTATCCTTCTGGAACCCCTATTGTGTGAATTAATATTCAACATCAGGTGCACTTGATGCTGTCCCAGAAGTCTCTACACTGTCCTCTTTTCATTCTTTTGTCTTTTTTCTGTTCAACCTCAAGTTATTTCTACTATTCTGTCTTCCAGCTTGTTGATCTGTTCCTTTGCATCATTTAACTAGTCTTGATTCCCTCGCATGTATTTTTCACTTCAGTTATTGTGTTCATCATCTCTTGCTATTGTTCTTTGTATTTTCTAACTCTTTGTAAAAAAAAAAATTCTAACTTTTCAACCTGTGTATCCATTTATTTCCCAAGTTCTTTGGTCATCTTTATGATCATTACCCCGAACTCTTTCTCAAATATGCTGCTCCACTTTACTTAGTTCTACTGGGGCTTTATTTGGAGTATGTTCCTCTATTGCCTCATTTTGCCTTTCTATTTTTATTTTTATATATCTGGTAAGTTGGTTACATTTCCCAACTTAGGATAAGTGGCCTTTGGTAGGAGATGTCCTATGAGTCCCAGCAGCATACTTCCCTCTTGTCATCAGACCTACATGCTCTAGGGTTTCCCTCTATGAGGGCTGTGCGGGTCTTTCTGTTGTGGTGGACTGTGTCAACAGTCTGGTAGGCTTATTTGGCCCTGGTCTGGTTGGTGGCCAGGTCCTACCTTACGTGGAGGCTGCCAGCTGCTTGTTGGTAGGGCTAGGTCATGAGTCAGCTGACTTCAGAACCCTGGGGACCTCAGGGCTAGTGCTGGGTTGTTGGTAGGTAAAGTCAGGATCCAGGAGAACTTGGTGCTATTGCCTCCCTTCTGGTGGATGAAGCCAGGTCCTGGGGCTAGTGCTGGCCCATTGGTAGACAACTGGGTTCTGGGTTATAGTTTCAGGGCCCAGGGGTCGCAGAGCAGCTGTAAGACTGCTGGTAGGTGGGACTGGTTCCTGACATAATTGATAGCAGGACCTGGAGTCTTGAAGCTTGTGTTGGCCTGTCAGTCTGTGGGGACCAGACCCACCAGTCCTAGGGCAAGTCTGGTCCACAGACTGTAGTGTTGCTACTTTTTGTGGCTAGCATCTGCCATCTGGTGGGTGGAGCTGGGCCTGACACTAGGGAAAGCTCATTGGTGGATGGGGCCTGGGCCCCAAGGATCTCTGGCTGGAGGGCCTGGGGGCTCTCAGGTCTATTGCCTATGCACTGGTGCATGGGGCTAGGTCCTGGGCCATCTGATGGGTGGGGCCATGTCCAGAGGCTGTGGGCTCAGGGGGTCTTAAGGCACCCCTTAAGCTGGTGTGTGAGATTGTGTCAGTATTTAATTCATGGCTTGGCTTAAGGATCCCAGAACTCGTGACTGCAATGTGGATAATAAGCTAGAGAGAAGATTCCAGAATGATGCTTGCTGGATCCAGTGTTCATGTGGTAGAAGGTGCTCCCAAAAATGGCTTCTGGGGAGTTCCCGTCGTGGTGCAGTGGTTAACGAATCTGACTAGGAACCATGAGGTTGCGGGTTCAATCTCTGCCCCTGCTCAGTGGGTTAACGATCCAGTGTTGCCCTGAGCTGAGGTGTAGGTTGCAGACGTGGCTCGGATCCTGCGTTGCTGTGGCTGTGGTGTAGGCCAGTGGCTACAGCTCCAATTAGACCCCTAGCCTGGGAACCTCCACATGCCGCAGGTGCAGCCCTAAAATGACAAAAGGCAAAACAAACAAACAAACAAACAAAAATGGCTTCTGGGGGGTCTGTGTCCCCAGGGTGAGCTGGAGTTACTCCCTGCCTCTCCAGGAGACTTTCTAGGACCAGCAGGTAGGTCTGAGCCAGGTGCCTATCATTACTGCTTCTACCCTGGTTTCCAGAGCATGTAAGATTTTTTTGAGTCCCTTAAGAGTGAAGGCATCTGTTTCCCCAGCCCTCTGGGACTCCCCAAAGTAAGCTCTGTGGCCTTCAAAGCCAAATGCTCTGAGGGCTTGTCTTCCCAGTGCAGAACCACTGGGCTGGGGAACCTGATGTGGGACTAAGAACTCTCACGCCTTTGGGAGAACCGCGGCAGTTGTGATTATTATGTTTGTGGATTGCTCACCCGGGGACCTGGGATTTGACTGTATCGCAACTCCATCCCTCCTGTTGTCTTGTCATCCCTTTATTATAGCTTTAGTTGTAGAAGATCTTTTCTGGTAGGTTCTAGTCTTTTTCAGTGATGGTTGCTTTGTAAATACTTGTGAATTTGGTGTTCTCACAAGAGGAGGTGAGCTTAGGGTCTTTCTAACTCTACCATCTTGGGCTTCACAGCTGTGTTTCTAATTGAATATTTCAAATTCAGTGAAAACAGTCTAAAATTAAGGGAACTCATTTATTCATGCTCTTCAAGAGGCTGACACTCAGATACTACAAAAGTCATTTTTACTTTATCTTTCAAGTATCTTTATAATTTATGTTTACATGAGGTGTGCCTTCTCGTGCTTTGTTGAGTGAATATCAGGTTTCATTTTGTGATTATTCAGCAATTGTAGGTGTAAAGAAGAAAGTCCAAAAATGACTTTGGGTAGCAAGTTGAGATGAGGTTGAGATAAAAAGTTGGTAAATCATATGTAGTTTCAAATATTGGATTAATAAGCAAAATCAATGACTTCTCTTGTTTCCTTATTTTCCTGGCTTCTGTACCTCCTGGCTTTTATGCAGAGTAGCTCAAATCTCATTGCCTGCTACCAACTGCCTCCCACTTGATGATTCATGGAAGAGACCTGAAAACAGTTGAGCCACTGGAGATATTTAAACCATTGTCCTAAAAAGGCAAACTTAAACTTCAGAGCCAGGCCTAGAGGCATGTTCAGGGCTTGATCTATGACACAATCTCTAGTCCTGAAAATGAAGACACTGGCCCATGCTATATGGTCATGTACCATTCAATTAATACAAAGACAGCCCTGACAAAAATAAATATTTTGAATGTCACCTGAGATGCTGTCAAGGATCATAAATAAATCATATATATATTATATTTTATATGCCACAATGAGTGTTTGGATATTGCAAATTCAGTTAGTGAACAACGTTCCGACTTTGATAGTTATTGAGAATAAACTGTATTAGGAGTAATGGGTTGGAAGTCTCCCATTAGTCACAACAGACAGCCCCTCTGCCCCCTTGTAAAGACAGCTGCCTACTTAAGTCATAGCATTTAGGCCACATTATGCTATTTTTCATAACTGTCCAGGCATAAGAATATGATTTCTTCACCTGTACTGGTTAGGCTCCCCAAATCAGTTTAATTCAACAAGTAGTTATTAAGCATCTACTCTAAGGCAGGTGTTGCACTAGGAATCGGAGTTAGACAAATGATGAATGAATGATCCACGGCTGCATGGAGCTCTCAACATAGTATTAGAGTCAGGCATATAACCAGTTAACTATAGTGTGAACTGGAGGGCAAGAAGAAAGGAAGGGAATGATTCATACAGCCTGGAGTAGGAAAGACTCTATGGGCGGTTACATCAAAGCTGGCTTTGAAGGATGAATAGGATTGTGTCTGCTGAGTCAGAGAAAATCATAGGAGCAAATATTCAGAGGTGGAGCGTGCGTGCAATGAAACTTAATGGTAAGATGTTAACTTTAAGGTGCTGAATTCTGAATACAAAAGAGCACTGAAAACTCTGTTCTTGTATACTTGCCTATTACTTGAAAAGGAACTTGGGTCTGAGATCCAGACAGAGCATAGTGGTTAATAACGCAGATTGTTTAAATCTGGGGAGACCTGGTAGGAATGTGGGCTCAGCCATGTTGCAAACATTAAGCCAGAAGAAGACCTTGCAGTCTTCTCTCAGCCTGTTTTCTCTCCTGATCTACTGACATCCGAGGAGTGTTGTATGGGTTAAATGGTCCATAGAACATCCTATTATAACTACTAATGATCACGTAAACAGAAATGACCATTTGTGCCACTTTATTAATCACAGTATTTGACTTTATATAAATCCAAACTGAACTGGTTTAAGCAAAAAATGGGGAGATTTTAGGAGTTTAGCCACCAAAGGATAGGATGGTCAGGGATGTTCCTAAACCTCAGGAACAGCTGGAACCCAGGGTGTGGCTTCATTAAACAGTACACTGCCCCCCCATTCTCTCACCGCTGGGTACCAGCTCTGTTTCTTCTCACTTAGCTGCTGCTTGCATCTCTCCTCAGAAAATTTGGTTGTTCAAAGATCCCAAGTTTCCAATTTCATAGCTTTAGGCTCCTGGGAGAATCTGGTTGCCCATAGCCAGAAATCTTGAAGAAGGAATTTGTGTCTTTTCTTGATTCCTGGCCTGATTTCTGTGGCCAGAGAACACTGCAACAGGCTGCAGCTCCCAGGAAGGTGTGGGTGCAGCTGGGCAGACAATGCCTTGGGTTTCCACTTTGGAACTTCAAAGCAGAAAAGGCAAAGAATTACAGCTGCTGGGTAAAGCAATTGCTTAAACAAATGGAGGGTAAGGTGTCAGGTTTTCAGATAACAACTTGAAAAGCCAAGTTGATAAAGATTAACTGGAAAAAAGGTCTTTGGAAAGTAGGTGAGAGAAGCAGAGTGTCAGGTGAGTTTCTGGTGTGAGTGAGTGAAGATGACTTGGAAGATGATAGATAGACCAGACTCTCAGATAGTATTCAAACAGCATTTTGCCATTGATTCTTATCTCCCGTGAGCACAACATGTCAGTGAAACATTTGATTCTACTAAGCCCTATGCTGAAAACTGAGCTAGAGATCTTGAGTTGCCTCCAACTTTGGTGCACACACATGTCAAACACCACATGTACCACTGGTGCCCAGACCTAAAGATGATGAAAACACAGAGGTGACTGCACAATCTTGGGGATGGGAGATAGCAGGGGATGGGAGATGGCAGGGGGTGGGAGGGGTTGGAGCTACTGTGTGATAAGAAGCAGCACAGCGAGTTCCCTGGTGGTGCAGTGGGTTAAGGATCTGGCACTGTCACTGCTCTGACTGGGGTTGCTGCTGTGGCTTGGGTTTGATCCCCAGCCTGGGAATATCTGCATGCCGCAGGCTTGGCCAAAAAAGAAAAGCAGCATAATGTCCTGGAGAGACTTCCCTGAGAAGCAGGATACCAACTGGCTGGTAAATCATTTGACCTCTCTTTATCCACATTTTTTCTGCTCTCAAAGTTAATTATTGTACAAAATGATTTCCTAAATCCCTACAGCTTTCGCTTTTTTGATTGAAAAACTTTTCAAACAAGTACCTGGAAATTGTGCTTAATCATAAAACAAACTTTGTCATTTTCAGTCAATTTTTTTTTCTTAGCCATTTATATTAGTCAAAGTTCCAGAAGGAAGAGACAGCAAACTCAAGATAGTTGATAAAAAGGTGGTCAAGGTAGAGGGCTAGAGGGCAGTGGTTCCAGCATCACCTGAGAACCTGTTAAAAATGCAAATCAGCAGCACCCTCAGCTTAAGAGTCAAATTTGCTGTGACTGAACTTCCTGTTGTGGCTTAGCGGTAGTGAACCTGACAGTATCCATGAGGATCCATGAGGATGTGGGTTTATCCCTGGCCTCATTCAGTGGGTTAAAGATCCGATGTTGCCATGAGCTGTGGCGTAAGTCGCAGAGGCAGCTCTGTTTCTGCGGTGCTGTGGCTGTGGTGTAGGCCGGCAGCTTAGCTCCGACTCGACCCCTAGCCTGGGAGCTTCCACATGCTCCAGGTGGGACCCTAAAAAAAAAAGGAAAAACAGAAAAAAAAATTGCTGGGAGGGTAAATAGTAACCTGGCTTTAAGGAGCCCTCCAGGTAACTCCAGTGCAAGTTATAATCTGAGACCCACCATGGGTGAGGAACTAGAGCAGGTAGGGCAGTACCCAGGTTTAGCAATAGCCCTTGCCACACTTGGGCCTGAAGGGACAAGAGGAGGGAGGGGAGTGATTAGAAAAATCTGGACAGGAGTTCCCTTCGTGGCTCAGTGGTTAACGAATCCGACTAAGAACCATGAGGTTGCGGGTTCGATCCCTGGCCTTGCTCAGTGGGTTAAGGATCCGGCGTTGCCTTGAGCTGTGGTGTAGGTTGCAGACGCGGCTTAGATCCCGCGTTGCTGTGGCTGTGGCGAAGGCCAGCAGCTACAGCTCCTGTTAGATCCCTAGCCTGGGAACCTCCATATGCCGCGGGTGCGGCTCTGCATAAAAGGCAAAAAGACAAAAGAAAGAAAGAAAGAAAAATCTGGACAGAGAGGGTTCCCTGATGTGAATTATGACTTTTTATTAACGTAGGCATACATCTGGGGGATCCTGAAAATACTCCTTTCTTTTGACATCCTATAGGGACTCTCCATTGGTCAATAAATCAAAGCCAGAGAACAAGAAATTCTGGTTCTGTAGTCCTTAGAGTCCTATGCCAAAGGCAGGTGGAGGAGGGGCAAAGAGAAGGCATCCAATAGCCTGTTTCTACAATAATAATATAATCACAAAATCAGGGGTTGGATCACGTTATCTTCTAGCTTTAAGTCTTTAACTGATGATTCTTCCAATCTCTTGAAAATAGCATTTTATGCATAAAACTACCCTTGATAAATTTCAGTGAAGCTCTTATTTATTTTTATTTTTTATTTTTGTTTTTTTTAGGGCCACACCTGCAACATATGGAGGTTCCCAGGCTAGGTGTCGAATCAGAGTTGTAGCTGCTGGCCTACACCACAGCCCCAGCAACACCAGATCCTTAACCCACTGGGTTAGGCCAGGGATCTAACCCGCAGCCTCTTGGTTCCTAGTTGGATTCGTTTCCACTGCGCCACAACGGGAACTTCCAACTAAACTTTTATTAGTTGGTTTCTTTTAAATATCCATGATCTTTTCCATGATTATCTTCATGAAAAAATAAATCATCAAAGACAGAAATAATATCCTGAACTTAGAGTTGACTGGAAGCCATACTATCATTTTGACATTTTATCTTATAAAATGAAATTACATCAATAATTCAACAAAAAATTATGTAAAATACTATTTCAGCTTATTTGTTATTTCATATTCCATTGAATTTCAATGGCAGCAGATATGCCTTGTAGTAAAGGAATATTTGTTATCAGTATTGGGTGGATTTTTATAGAAGACTATACGGAATTTGCCAAAAGTTACTTTCTTCTTTGCTTCTTTTAAATTTAGCTATAGTTGATTTACAATATTACATTAGTTTCAGGTGTACAGCTTCAGATTATTTTCCACTATAGGTTATTGCAAGCTATTGAACATAGTTTCCTGTGCTATACAGTAAAACCTTGTTGCTTATTTTATATATAGTGGTGTGTATCAACCCCATCCTCCTAATTTATCCCTCCCCTCCTTTTTCCCCTTTGGTAACTCTAAGTTTGTTTTCTATGTCTGTGAGTCTTTTTTGTAAATAGATTATTATTTTTTTAAGATTCCAGATATAAGGGCTATATGGTATTTGTCTTTCTCTGACTTATTTCATTTAGTATGATAGTCTTTAAGTTCATTCATGTTGCTGCAAAAGGCAATATTTCATTTTTTAAGGCTGAATAATATTTTATTATATATGTACCACATCTTCTTTATCCATTCATCTGTTGATGGACATTTGGGTTATTTGCATATTGTGGCTATTGTGAATAGTGCGGCTGTGAACATTGGGGTACATGTATCTTTTTTTTTGTCTTTTTAGGGCCACACCCGTGGCATATGGAGGTTCCCAGGCTAGGGGTCGAATCAGAGCTGTAGCCGCTGGCCTACGCCACAGCCACAGCAATGTGGGATCTGAGCTGCCTCTGCAACCTACGCCACAACTCATGGCAACACTGGATCCTTAACCCACTGAGCGAGGCCAGGGATCGAACCTGCATCCTTCGTGGGTGCTAGTTAGATTCAGTTTCTGCTGAGCCACAATGGTAACTCCACGTGTATCTTTTTAAATTAAAGTTTTCATCTTTTCTGGGTATATGCTCAGGAGTAGCATTTTGGAATCATGTGGTAGTTCTAGTTTTAGTTTATAAAGAATTTCCATACTATTTTCTATAGTGGCTGCACCAATTTACATTCCTACCAACAGTATAGGAGGATCCCTATTTCTCCACACCCTCTCCAACATTTATTATTTGTATATATTTGATAATGGCCATTCAGACTAGTATGAGATGATATACCATTGCACTTTTGCTTTGCATTTCTCTAATAGTGATATTGAACATCTTTTCATGTGCCCATTGGTCATCCATAAGTCTTATTTGGAGAAATGTCTATTTAGGTCTTCTGCCCATTTTTTAAGGGGGGGGATTGGATTGTTTTTTGATATTGAGTTTTATTTTTTTTTACTTAATGGATTTTATTTCAGTTACGGGTGTACATAAATCATCGCAAGTCAGTTTTATAGATTTTGTATCCCAAACCCACAGTGCACCCCCCCACCCCCAAGATTGCCTTATTTGAAAAACCAAGGTTTTCGAAAGTCTATGAGTCATTCTCTGTTCTGCAAAGAAGTTCATTGTGTCTTTTTAGTTTCCACATGTAAGCGGTAGCATTGGGTGATGCTGTCTAATTGTCTGACTGGTTTCACTTCGCATGATAATTTCTAGGTCCATCCATGTTGCTGTAAATGTTGTTATTTCGTTCCTTTTAATGGCTGAGTAATATTCCATTGTGTGTATGTACCATATCTTCCCTATCCACTCCTCTGTCGATGGGCATTTAGGTTGTTTCCATGACCTGGCTATTGCATAGAGTGTTGCAATGAACACTGGAGCACATGTGTCTTTTTGAGTCATGGTTTCCTCTGGATAGATGCCCAGCAGTGGGATTGCTGGATCAAATGGTAATTCTATTTTGAGTTTTCTGAGGAATCTCCATACTGTTTTCCACAGTGGTTGCACCAATTTGCATTCCCACCAGCAGTGTAATAGGGATCCTTTTTCTCCACACCCTCTCCAGCACTTATTGTTTGTAGACTTTTTGATGATGGCCATTCTGGCTGATGTAAGGTGGTACCTCGTAGTGGTTTTGATTTGCATTTCTCTAATGAGGAGCGATGTTGAACATCTTTTCATGTGTTTATTTGCCATCCGCATGTCTTCTTTGGAGAATTGTCTGCCTGGTTCCTCTGCCCATTTTTTGATGGGGTTGTTTCTTTCTTTGGTGTTGAGCTGTAGGAGGTGTTTGTAAATTCTGGAGATTAATCCCTTGTCAGTTGAATCATTTGCAAATATTTTCTCCCATTCTGGGGGTTGTCTTTTCGTTTTGTTTAGAGTTTCCTTTGCTGTGCAGAAACTTTGAAGTTTAATTAAGTCCCATTTGTTTATTTCTCTTTTTATTGTCCTTACTCTGACACATGG
>PVHT021183527.1:4464888-4485970 GCA_004024745.2 Catagonus wagneri | reverse complement strand
TCCATTTTATTGGTGTATAATTGCATATAGTAGTCTCTTATGATCCTTTGTATTTGTGTGATGTCTGTTGTGACTTCTCCTTTTTCATTTCTAATTTTATTGATTTGTGTCCTCTCTTTTTTTCTTGGTAAGTCTGGCTAAGGGTTTATCAATTTTGTTGATCTTTTCAAAGAACCAGCTTTTAGTTTCATTGATCTTTTCTATGGTTTTCTTTGTTTCTGTTTTGTTGATTTCTGCTCTGATCTTTATTTCTTTTCTTCTACTAACTTTAGGTCTTGTCAGTTCTTCCCTCTCTAGCTGCTTTAGATGTAAAGTTAGATTGTTTATGTGAGCTTTTTCTTGTTTCCTGAGGTAGGCTTGTATTGCTATAAACTTTCCTCTTAGAAGCGCTTTTGCTGCATCCCAGAGGTTTTGGGGTGTCGTGTCTTTGTTGTCATTTGTTTCTAGGTATTTTTTAATTTCCTCTTTGATATCTTCAGTGATCCATTGGTTATTTAGTAGCGTGCTGTTTAGTCTCCATGTGTTTGTATTTTTGGCCATTTTTTTCTTGTTGTTGATTTCCAGTCGTATAGCATTGTGGTCAGAGAAGATGCTTGAAATGATTTCAATTTTCTTAACGTTACTGAGGCTTGATTTGTAGCCCAGGATGTGATCAATCTTAGAGAATGTTCCATGCGCACTTGAGAAGAATGTGTATTCTGTTGCATTTGGATGGAATGTCCTATAAATATCTATTAAGCTCATCTGATCTAATGCTTAATTCAGGGCCTGTGTTTCCTTATTGATTTTCTGTCTGGATGATCTGTCCATTGCTGTAAGTGGGGTGTTAAAGTCCCCCACTATGATGGTGTTATTGTTGATTTGTCCTTTTAAGGTTGTTAGCAGTTGCCTTATATATTGTGGTGATCCTATGTTGGGTGCATAGATCTTTAAAATTGTTATATCTTCTCCTTGGTTTGATCCTTTGATCATTATGTAGTGCCCTTCCTTGTCTCTTAAAATGTTCTTCATCTTAAAATCTCTTTTGTCTGATACAAGTATTGCTACTCCAGCTTTCTTTTAATGCCCGTTTGCATGGTATATTTTCTTCCATCCTCTCACTTTCAATTTGCATGTGTCTCTAGAAGTGAAGTGGGTCTCTTGAAGACAGCATATATATGGGTCTTGTTTTTGTATCCATTCGGCTAGTCTGTGTCTTTTGGTTGGGGCATTCAGTCCATTAACATTTTAGGTAATTATTGATATATATGTTTTTATTGCCATTGTATCAACTGTTTTGGTGTTTTGTTGCTCTCTTTTTCTTCCTATTCTCCTGTTGTCTCCTCGCACAAGATGGCTATCTTTAATGTTGTATTTGAGTTGATTTTTCTTATTTGTTTGTGTATCAGTTGTAGATTTTTGGTTTGTGGTTACCCTGAAGTTTTGATATAGGAGTCTATATATAAATGAGATTGTATTAAGTTGTTGGTTTCTTAATTGCACGTGCTTGTGCTGTGACCTGCATTTGTGCTCTCTTCTCATGATTTCTGATTTTGGTAGCATAATTGTGCATGGATGTGTTAGTATCTTTACTGTATATACGCCTTTCCTGGTGAGCCTTGTCATTTGTGGTGTTTTTATTTATGGTTGTGGCCTTTTCTTTTCTGCCTAGAGAAGTTCCTTTAGGATTTCTTGTAAAGCTGGTTTAGTGTTGCAGAAATCTCTTAGCTTTTGCTTATCTGTAAAGGTTTTGATCTCTCCTTCAAATCTGAATGAAAGCCTTGCTGGATAAAGTAATCTTGGTTGGAAGTTTTCCCCTTTCATCACATTGAGTATATCATGCCACTCCCTTCTGGCCTGCAGAATTTCAGCTGAAAAATCTGCTGACAACCTTATCGGGGTTCCTTTGTGTGTCATTTGTTTCTTTCCCCTAGCTTCTTTCAATATTTTCTCTTTGTCTTTAATTTTGGTCATTTTGATTAATATGTGTCTCGGGGTGTTCTTCCTTGGGTTTATTTTATATGGTACTCGTTGCGCTTCCTGAATTTGAGTGAGTGGTTCCTTTCCCATATTAGGGAAGTTTTCAGCTATTATCTCCTCGAATATTTTTTCTGTCCCCTTCTCTCTCTCTTCTCCCTCTGGCACCCCTATAATACAGATGTTGGTGCGTTTAACATTATCCCAGAGTTCTCTGAAACTCTGCTCATTTCCTTTCAATCTTTTATCTCTTTTCTCTTCCGCATTAGTGATTTCCACTAATCTGTCCTCCACCTGACTGATTCATTCTTCTGCCTCTTGTATTCTACTGTTGGCTGCTTCTAATGAATTTTTTATTTCAGTTACTGTATTTTGCATCTCTTGTTTAATTTTTACAGCTTGTATTTCTTTTCTCAGTGTTTCCTGTAAATTATCAATCTTTGCCTCCTGTCTGTTTCCAATGCCTTGCATCATCTTCAGCATCAACAGTCTAAAGTCTCTTCCTGGGAGGCTGATAATCTCCTCCTCAGTGAGCTGTTTTTCTGGGCTTTTCTCTTTCTCCCTTATCTGAGTTACAGTTTTTGTCTTTTCATTTTTATAGGTTTTTGGTGTGGTGACCTTTTTGCCAACAATAGAGTTGTAGCCTCTCTTAGTTCAGGTGTTTGCCTCCCCTGTGGCTAAAATTGGTATGGAGGGGGCTTGCTGTAGGCTTCGTGATGGGAGGGAGTGATGCCTGCTCACTGGTAGATGGCATTCTTCTCCCTCTGATGGGTGGGGCTTTGTCTCTGGATGAGGTTAGAGGCTGGCTGTGTGCCTGAGGAGTCTTTAGGCATCCCGTTTACTGATGGGTGGGGCTGAGATCCCACCTGGATTATTGTTTGGCCTGGGGCTTCTCAGTGCTGATGGGAGGGACCAGATTTTCCCAGAAATGGCCACCTCCAGAGAAATGCAGGCTGCTGAATGTCTGTAAGAGCTTCGCCTCCAATGCCCTTCCCCCACAACAAGCCACAGGCACCCCTTTTTCCCAGGACATCCTCCCACAATTGCAGTCAGGTTCCACCCGGATTCCTATGGAGACTGCTTTGCCCTGGGACCCAGTGCACGTGAAAGTTTGTGTGTGCCTTTTAAGAATGGCGTCTCTGTTTCTCCCAGTCCTGTTTAGCTCCTGCACACAAGCCCCGAGCTTGCCTTCAATGCCAGATGCTCCGGGGGCTCATTCTCCCTGTGCCAGGTCTCCAGGCGTGGGGATTTGATTTGGGGCTCAGAACTCTCAGTCCTGTAGCTGAATCTCTGTGATACAGTTACTTTCCAGTCTGTGGGGCTTCCCACCCGGGAGGTATGGGCTTGCTTATATCGTGTAATTGCCCCTCCTACCTCTTGATGTGGTCTCCTCTTTGTCTTCTGGAGCAGAATATCTCTTTTGGAAGTTTACAATCCATTTGGTTGAAGGTTGCTCGGCATTTGGTTGTAGTTTTGCTATTTTTTGGGAGATAAGTTGAGCTCCAGTCCTTCTATTCTGCCATCTTCCCTGACAGCATTCTTCTGATATTGAGTTTTATGAGTTGTCTATCTAACTTAGAAATTAAGCCCTTGTCAATCACATCATTTGCAAATATATTCTTCCATCCTGTAGATTGCCTTTCATTTGAGCGTGATTTCCTTTATTGTGCAAAATCTTGTAAGTTTGATTTGGTCCCTTTTGTATGTTATTGCTTTTATTTTGGGAGATGGATCTAAGAAAATATTGCCTATATTTATGGTTTATGTCCAAGAATGTTTTGCCTATATTCTCTTCTAGGAGTTTTATGGTGTCATGCCTTACATTGAGGCCTTTAAACCATTTTGAGTTTATTTTGGTATATGGTATGAAAGAATGCTCTAATTTGATTGATTTACATGTAGCTGTCCAGCTTTCCCAATACTACTTATTGAAGCGACTGTCTTCTCCATTGTATATTCTTGCCTTCTTTGTTGAATAGGTATGTAGGTTTATTTATAAGTTCTCTATTCTTTTCAATTGTCTGTTTTCTTTTGTGCTGATACCATGTTTTGATTACTGCAGCTTCGTAGTATTGTCTGAAGTCTTGTTCTTTTTCCTCATTGCTTTGGCAGTTCAGGGGCTTTTATGGTTCTGTGTCAATTTTAGAATTATTTGTTCTAGTTTTATGAAAAAGTCATGGATATTTTGATAAGGATTGTCTTAAATCTGTAGATTGCTTTGTGTAGGAAGGCCACTTAGTGATATTAATTCTTGCAATCCAACAGCAGGGGATATCTTTTCATTTCTTTGTATCATCTTCAATTCCCTTTATTAGTGTTTTACAGTTCTTAGCATATGGGTCTTTCACATCCTTGATTATGTTTATTCCTAAATATTTTATTCTTTTTATGGGATTTTTTTTACTTTGATATTTCATTGTTAATATAAAGAAATACAACATATTTTTGTATATTAATCTTTTATCCTGCTACCTTGCTGAATTCATTTGCGAGTTCTAATAATTTTTGTGTGCAGACTTTAGAGTTTTCTATATAGAATATCATGTCATCTGCAAATAGTGATACTTTTACCTCTTCCCTTACAATTTGGATACCTTTAGTTTGTTTTTCTTGTCTGATTGCTGTGATAGCTAAGATATCCAATACTATGTTGAATAGAAATGATGACAGTGGACATCCTTGTCTTTTTCCTGAATGTAGGAGGAAGATGTTTCATGGTTGAGTATTACATTGGCTGTGAGTTTGTTGTAAATGACTTATGTTGAGATATGTTCCCTCTCTACCCACTTTGGTGAGCGTTTTTATGAATAGATGTTGAATTTCGTCAAGTGCTTTTTCCATATCTATTGAGATGATCACCTGTCTTTTGTTGATGTGCATGTTGAGTGACTTGCATATGTTGACTTGAGTATGTTGAACCATCCTTGCCCCCCTGGAATGAATCCCACTTGATCATGGTGTATGACCCTTCTTATGTGTTGTTGGATTCACTTTGCTAATAGTTTGTTGAGGATTTTTACATCTATATTCATCAAAGGCATTGGCCTGTAATTTCCTTTGTGTGTGTGTTTGTGTGGTATCTTTATCTGCTTTTGGTATCAGGGTGATGGTGGATTTGTAGAGTGACTTTTGGAACAGTTTGAGAAGGACAGGTTTAAGTTCTTTATATGTTTGGTAGAATTTCCCAGTGAAGCCACCTAGCCCAGAACTTTTGTTTGCAGAGAGTTTTTTTTTTTTTTTCCTAATTGTATATTTGTTTTACTTCTAGTGATCAGTCTGCTCAGATTATCTATTTCTTCTTGACTCAATCTTGGCAGGCTGTATATTTCCAGAAACTCATCCATTTCTTTTAGGTTGTCTATTGTGTTGGTATATAATTGTTCAGAGTAATTTATGATTATTTGTATTTCTCTAGTATCATTTTTTCTTTCATTATTACTTTTTTTATTTGGGTCCTCTCTCCTTTGTGAGTTTGGCTAGAGGTTTGTCAATTTTGTTTATCAGGTACTCTCTTCTTAGGTAAACATTTCACCCAAGATTATTGAAAGAGGGTAGCATGGTGGATGGTTAGTGTACAAGCAATATACTAACCTTCCATTTCAGTTTGTACCGCCTTATTCTTTAAAGGCTGAAATTCCTCAGCACAGTACCATTTATCAAGTAATATTCACTCTCTATCTCCAATACTCTTCATTTCATAGAGACACATCTTTTAAAATGACCTGGCTCTTGTTATACTATTATCCATATTTTTTGTATAAATTGTTTCATACTAAAATTTTTTTTTCAAGATTTCCTAATTATCTTATTGCAAATGATAATCAAATGCCCATTACCTAAAAACTAGAGTTTCAGGATGTAAAACTGAAATATCTGGGTACTTACAAATGCATATTAAAGTGACTTTTTAAAGAACCTTTTAAAAGCTGATTCTTTTTTATTTACCCAAGAAATCTTTTAAAAGCTAGTTCTTTTTTACCTAAAATCTGTAAATTTTGGAAGGAAAGACTAATAATTGTTATACTTCTGCTATATATATATCTTATTCCTGAAACAGTATTTATTCTACCTGGAATATGATTTATACCTATATATCTATGCCTCTTCTATCTATAACTAACTTTAAAACTAAAAAGGATATCACTGCCCCCTATTTTTACAATGTAAAACTAGAAATGCCTAGTACTTATTTGACACTTACTGTGTGCTAAGAGCTTTACATATAATTTCTAGACATCACAGCAATTATGTGGCATGGATTTTACTATCCACATTTTACATATGAGGAAGTAAATCTCCAATAGTCCAAGTAAGAATTAAAAGTCAGATTTATATAGTTCAAAAGCTCACATTCTTTCCAGTGTACTTTGCTGCCTTCCCACTTCAGCTGACCAGTACTGTCAAGCTCCTCCTCTGTGCAGGAAGCTAGCAATCTTGTTGGGAAGAGGAGAGGATAAATATTCACAAAAATACCTAAGAATATGAAAGGAAAATAGCCCAGTGGTACATAACATAAGGACAATTATTGTTCAGAGAGTGGAGAGAGTAATTTCAGCCTGGAAAATTAGAGAATGTTAGTAGAGGCTGATGGAGTCCAGCGAGTCCTACAGCAGAGCAGGGTTTGGAAAGGAAGAGAGCCCAGAGCATCCCCTAGCAAAACCAAGTGGGGATTTTTCCTGTTTAGTTGTTGAGAGCAAAAGAAGTATTCTGAAGAGAAATGATAGAGAAGTATAGTGAAGGCAAAACTCTATGCAAAACTGAGAGCAGGATACACAGAACACGTAGAACCTGGAGGAGAGGGACCTATTTGGAAATTGTTCAAGCAAAAACATGTTTGTTTTTTTTTTAAGAGAAATGGGAAGTTTTCTTTGATAATGTGTATTGTAGTGGGACCCTTTCTCCACTGTTAAGATCCAGGCATTCATACGGTAAAAACAGAAAGAGCACCAATCATAATAATATCTTGTGTATGTAAACTAGTCTTAGTTATTCTTCCTGGTCATAACCTCAGTTGTGTGCAGTATAACACCAGGACCCCTCACCTGTGTATGCCAGAAGAGCTCCATTCTTTCTTATCAACCCTTATACTCATCAAGCACATGTTCTGGATTTGTGTCCTAAATAACAGGTTCTAGTCAAGATGCATTTCTTCTGGTTCTCTTCCCCCCAATAAAATGCCATCTTTTTTTTTTCTTTTTTTTAGGGCCGTACCTGTGGTATATGGAAATTCCCAGGCTAGGGGTTGAATTGGAGCTATAGCTGCCAGCCTACACCACAGCCACAGCAACACCAGGTTCGAGCTGCATCTGCAACATACACCGCAGCTCATGGCATCATTAACCCACTGAGTGAGGCCAAGGATCGAACTCACATCCTCATGGATACTAATTGGATTCATTTATGCTGTGCCACAATGGGAATTCCAAAGTACCATCTTTGGGAGTTCCTGTCGTGGCTCAGCAGAAAACGAATCTGACTAGGAACCATGAGGTTGCGGGTTCGATCCCTGGCCTCGCTCAGTGGGTTAAGGATCTGGTGTTGCCATGAACTGTGGTGTAGGGTACAGACGCAGCTTGGATCCCGTGTTGCTGTGGCTGTGGCGTAGGCTGTCAGCTGTAGCTCCGATTAGATCCCTAGCCTGGGAACCTCCACATGCCCCGGGTGCAGCCTTAAAATGACAAAAGACAATAAATAAATAAATAAAACAAAATACCATTTTTAACACTTGCTTGTTTAGACAATATCTGGCCCTCTATTTCCCTCCAATATCAAGATTTTATTTCCTTAGTGATGCCCAAGAATGACCCCCTTCCCTCCGATTTGGCCCTAATCACACCCATGTTTTATTAAGTTTAAGGTTGTTTTCCTAATTCCAGCTACCTCTTATCTTACCCACACCCAGCCTATGAGTGACTTCTCAGGTTTGTTGCTCCTTATACCTTCTGTCATCTGTAGAATTAGATTATGGGTTAACCTCGATGGTTGCTGCTGAACATTCATAGAACTCTGAAATGGTTTTGAAAGTAGTCCCAAGGTGCCTAAGGAAGAATTTTGAATCTATGTGGCTGATCCTAGATATGAATCAGCAGAGTATCACAGAATTACCTTTAAAATTTGAGGGGGTGATAGTCTTGGTCTTTCTCAAATAACAGAGAATGTTTTTCATTGCAAAAGAACAGATAATATATTTTTTTTAAATCTGAGCTTAGTTAATAACTCCCTGAATGTTTTTAATATGGATACCTTTGTCCTCTGTCCTGTTTTTAATGGTCCAGCATCCAACTCTCTTCTCATCTAGGGGGAACCTACCTCCTCCATTATATAAGCCTTGGTGAACAAGTGCCCCATATTCCACAGGGAAACAAATATCTCTCCCTGCCCCTGGCAACAGGGTGTAGACGTGGCTTGGTTTCAGCTGATCAGACCCTCCTATTCAGAACTTTGAATCTCAAGGAAGCCAGGATGATTAAAATCCCACAAGCAGCAGTGGCTGGGTATCTGGTCAGTGTGATGGCAATAGCAGTGTTTCGGCAGATTGTTCTGGCTTCTTGGCTGTAAAGATCTCTTAGTTACTGCACATTTTCCAAGGTTCTGTGAGTCTCTCCTCCCAAGTCCATCCAGTAAATCTCCCATTTTCTAACCAGCCAACTTCTGAGGCTTCTATGTCTGATACCGACTCTACAGGACTTTTGTGTGCACCCAAGCTCAAAGGTCCCTCCTCAGGGGACCTTTCTCTTTTCTCTCTGATATCTTCACTCACTACTTCCTTTTGTATTGCAGCCATGTCTATGGTGACAGTCTCTGTTTTCCAGGAGGGGCCCCTTGAAAGCATTTAGGAAAGTTTTGGGGCAATCTTACCAGCTTTCCTATAAGAACCCGATGGGAGAAATTATTAAGGGGTATAGCAGGATGTTGCCTTTGTGAAACCCCTGGGGGTAAGTTCTCCCTTGGAAGACAGCTGGCTGATGAAAGTGAAAGTGAAGAAGAATCTCTTAAGATGCACCAACCTCACATCTCCCCTGTGTCACTCCTGTCACTTAGATGCCAACAAGTAGATTAATTACCATACAGTGAAAAGGCCTATTCTGTTGGCTTTGAAGTACTTATTTTACCTCATGAAAATGAAATTTGGAGTCCATTAAAAGAACATTTTCCAAAGAGATCATCTCAATAAATTGATGCAAAATAGATCAGAAAATGCAAGTAAAAGTGCTAACTGGTCTGGCATAAATCTATAGTTAGGCTACTCCTAGATTATTAAATGCAATTTTGGAAACTGTACCTCTGAATACACATACCTTCCTCTTAGTTGGTAAGATGCTAGCATTAAGACTACACAACCATGGAAGCAAGGGAGACTCCCAAAATCATTCTATGAGTCAACTATCATCCTGATACCAAAACCTGAGAAAGACACTACGAAAAAAGAAAATTACAGGCCAGTCTCTTTGATGAATTTAGATACAAAAACCTTCAACAGACTATCAGCAAACTGAAACCAACAACACATAAAAAGGGTCCTATACAATGATCTCAAGCTGGATTCATTCCAGGGTTGCAAGGATGGTTCAGTATATGTAAGTCAATGTTATACACCACACTGACATAAGGAAAGACAAAATGCACCTGGTCACCTCAGTAAGTAAAAGCACCTGAGAAAATTCAACAACCATTTGAAAAAACTCTCACCTAAGTGGGTATAGAGGGGACATATCTCAACATAATAAAGGTCCTTTATGACAAACCCACAGCCAATATAATACTCAACCATGAAAAGCTGAAAGTCTTCATGTTACTATCAGGGAAAAGACAAGGATGTCCACTCTCATCATTTCTATTCAACATAGTATTGGAAGTCTTAGCCACCACAGCAATGAGACAAGAAAAACAAAAGGTATCCAAATTGTAAGGGAGGAGGAAAAGTGTTACTATTTACAGATGACATGATACTCTATAGAAAATTCTAAAGTCTCCACACAAAAACTGAGATCACAAATGAATTCAGCAAGGTAGCAGGATAAAAGATGAATCTACAGAAGTCAGTTATGTTTCTTTACACTAATAATAATGAAATATGAGAGAAATAAAAAAACCCCAAATCCCATTTCAAATTACATCAAAATGAATAAAATACCTACAAATAAACCTAATCAAGGATGTGAAAGACCTATACACTGAGAAATATAAAACACTGCTAAAGAGAATTGATGATGTAAAGAAATGGAAAGATATCCCCTGCTGTTGGATCAGAAGAATAAATATTGTTAAAATGGCTGTACTACCTAAAGCAATCTACAGCTTTCATATAATCCTTAGCAAAATACCAATGACTTTTTCCTAGAGCTAGAACAAATAATTCTAAATTTGACATGGAACTACAAAAGACCCTGAATTGCCAAAGCAACTCTGAGGAAAAATAACAAAGCTGAGAGTATATCCCGTTCAGAATTTAGGCTATATTACAAATCTACAACAATCAAAAACAGTGTGATACTGGCATAAAAAAAAGACTCATAGGTCAATGGAACAGAACAGAAAGCTAAGAAGTAAACCCATGTACCTATGGTCAACTAATCTACAGCAAAGATGGTAAGAATGGAGAAAAGACAGTCTCTTCAACACGTGGTGTTGGGAAAGCTGGGCAGCTACATGTAAATCAATCAATAAGAACATTTCTCACAATGTATACAAAAGTAAACTCAAAAAGGCTTAAAAACCTAAATGTAAAACATGACACCATTAAAACTCCTGTAAGAGAATACAGGCAAAACATTCTTTGACATGAATCATAGAAATATTTTCTTAGAACAGCCTAAGGTGAAAAAAAAAAAGGTATACAAATGTAACTTAAACATAAGCTTTTTCACAGTAAAGGAAACCATGAATAAAATGAAAAGACAAAAAATATGAAAAGAAAACCTACAGAATGGGAGAGATTACTGGTAAATGATACAACTGACAAGGGATTAATATCACAAATGTACAAATAGAGCTCATACAACTTAACATCAGACAAACAACCTATTCGATAAATGGGCAGAAGATGCAAACAGACATTTCTCCAAAGAAGACATACGGCTGGCCAACAGGCACATGAAAAAATGCTCAACATCACTAATTATTAGAGAAATGCAAACAAAAATTGCAATGAGGTATCACCTCACACCAGTCAGACTGGCCATCATTAAGAAGTCTACAAATAATGAATGATGGAGAGGGTGTGGAGAAATAGGAACCCTCCCACACTGTTGGTGGGAATATAAATTGGTGCAGCCACTATGGAAGACAGTATGGCAATTCTTTATAAAACTAAAACAGAACTACCATATGATTCTGAAATCCTACTACTGGGTATATATCTGGAAAAAAATTAAAACCCTAATTTGAAAAGATAAATATACACCATATCCGTGGCAGTACTATTTAAAGTGAGAGAAATCAAAGATAACACATGGAAAGACATACCATGCTCTTGGATTGGAGAGTCAATATTATCAAAATTACTTTACTACCCAAGGCAATCTACATATTCAGTGCAATCCCTGTCAAATTACAAAGAACATTTTTCAGAGAATTAGAACAAAATATTTTTAAGTTTGTTTGGAAGCACAAAAGACCCAGAATAGCCAAAGCCATCGTGAAAAAGAAAAATGGAGCTAGAAGAATCAGGCTCCCTGACTTCAGACTATACTACAAAGCTACAGTCATCAAAACCATACGGTACTGGCACAAAGACATGAATACAGATCAGTGGAATGGGATAGAAAGCCCAGAATTAAACCCACGCACCTAGAGTCAACTAGTCTATGACAAAGGAGGCAAAAATGTACACTGGAGAAAAGACAGCCTCTTCAATAAGTGGTGCTGGGAAAACTGGACAGCCACATGTAAAAGAATGAAATTAGAACACTTCCTAACACAAAAATAAACTCAAAATGGATTAAAGACCTAGATATAAGACCAGGTACTATAAAACTCTTAGAGGAAAACATAGGCCAAACACTCTCTGACATAAATGATAGCAACATCTTCTCAGATCCACTTGTTAGAGTAATGACAATAAAAACAGTATGACAATAAAAACAAAAATAAACAAGTGGAACTTAATTAAACTTAAACGTTTCTGGACAGCAAAGGAAACCTGAAACAAAATGAAAAGATAACCCATAGAATGGGAGAAAATGTTTGCAAATGAATTGACTGACAAGGGATTAATATCCAAAATTTATAAAACCTCTACAGCTCAATACCAAAAAAACTAACAACCTCATCAAAAAATGGGCAGAAGATCTAAACAGACAATTCTCCAAAGACATATAGATGGCCAAAAAGCACATGAAAAGATGTTCAGCATCACTCGTTATTACAGAAATGCAAATCAAAACACTATGAGGTACCACCTTACACCAGCCAGAATGACCATCATCAGAAAGTCTACAAACAATAAGTTCTGGAGAGGGTGTGGAGAAAAAGGAACCCTATTACACTGTTGGTGGGAATGTAAAGTGGTGCATCCACTGTGGAAAACAGTATGGAGATTCCTCAGAAAACTCAAAATAGAATTAGCATTTGATCCAGCAATCCTACTCCTGGGCATCTATCCAGAGAAACCCATGACTTGAAAAGAAACATGTACTCCCATGTTCACTGCAGCACTATACATATACGATAGCCAAGACATGGAAACAACCTAAATGTCCATCAACAGAAGAGTGGGTAAAGAAGAAGTGGTACATATATACAATGGAATTATTACTCAGCCATTAAAAGGAAAGAAAGAACAGCATTTTCAGCAACATGGATGAACTTAGAAATTATCATGCCTAGTAAAGTCAGGCAGACAATGAGACACCAACATCAAATGCTATCATTTACATGTGGAATCTTAGGACACAATGAACTTCTTTGCAGAACAGATACTGACTCACAGACTTTGAAAATCTTATGGTTTTCAAGTGAGACAGGTTGGGGGTAGGCAGATGCACAGGGTTTGGGATGGAAATGCTACAAAATTTGGTTATGATTGTTGTACACCTATAAATGTAATAAAATTCCTTGAGTAATTTAAAAAGGAATTAATGGTGAGAATAATGTTAAATGAATAATATAGAATTTCAAGCCGCAGTGTTATTGGTATGAATAATTATCATGGTATTTAAAAAAATATAATTAAAAGCAAACATTAAAAAAAGTTAAAATACCCAACACATGGAAACAATCCAAGTGCCCATCTACTGATGACTGGCTTAAGAAGATACGATACACACACAGACTTACACAATGGAATATTAGTCATAAAAACGAATGAAATATTGCCATTTGTGACAGCAAAGACTGAGAATATTAGACTTGATGAAATAAGTCAGACATAGAAATATAAATACTGTATTATATCACTTATATGTGGAATCTAACAAATAATACAAATGAATCTACATATAAAACAGAAACAGGCTCACAGACATAGAAAACAAATTTATGGTTACTAAAGGGGAGAGGTAAAGACAGAGGGCCAAGTCAAGAGTATGGGATTAACAGCGAGAAACTGTTACTATATGTAAAATAGAAAGCAACAAGGATTTACTGTAAAGCACAGGGAATTATATTCAGTATCTTGTAATAACCTAAAATGGAATATAATCTGCACAAAAAATAACTGAATCCCTATGCTGTACACCTGAAACATGGTAATATAAATCAACTATACTTAATAAAAAAGACTGCATAGCTATTTTGCCTTTTATAATACCAAATATACCATTCTTAAACGACATGCAAATAATGGTATTTCAAAATCGTATTTTAGATGCAGTGGGAGTGTTAATGCTTGAAATAATAGCTTCTTGCTAAAACGAGTGACTGTAAATTTTTCTTTCTGGATCTTTTTATGTTGAGCTAGCTTTGAATCACCCTGTTTGCTTTTCATTAAGCCTTCACTTTGATTTTCTTCTAGTTGAGGCTTTGTTTCTTCTTCCCCCAAAGTCTTAATTTCCTTGTACCTTGAGCCAGGGTATTTACCCTTATAGAAGTGCATATAAAAGATACTAAGATCCTGATGTGCCTTGCAGTATCACTGCCACCCTCTTGCCATGTCACTATTGCTCTGAAAATCTTGGAAAGTATCCCCTACTGACTGTAGAAACCCTTAATTACAAGTTCCTCCCTGGTAGGCTCTCCTGGAATACACTGTCTTCCAGATGGTCCTGGTGAGTTTCTTGATTGGTGGATTTAACAAAGCATTCATAAGGTGGCCTCATAATTCATTACTGTCAAAGGCCAATTCAGGAGAAACCAAAAGACCCAAGAGTATTGGAGTAATTCTGTTATTAGTCATTGATACTATGTGCCTGGCCCTCTTCTAAGTGTAAGGAAGATAAGGCGACACGATGCTTGCCCTCTTTTTCCTACGGTCCAGGAGGGGAAATGCTAAGTACACAGTAATTTCTATAAAGAATGCTATATGTTGAATGGATGGACAAGCCAGCTTTTACTCTGGGAGCCAACTGACTTGCTATTGCCAATGGTTTTCAAGAATCTTCTCATTTGGGAACCAGCTTTCAAACCCTAAGCCTACAGATCAGTTCACAAAATATTTATGCCTTCTTTATGATCGGAAATACATACATGAGCAGATGAATGTGCCAGGGTATAGTGAGCGCTGGGGAGGAGTTCAAGTCAGGAACCAGCAGAGGCAACTCAGCTGTGATTTAAACCACAACCTAAATAAAACTGCATGTTTCTGCCTTGGGGATATGAAGAAAGCCAAACAACCAGTATCAGGTCATTCTCACAAAATTGTTATGGTATCCGCACCCACCAGGTAGGTGGGCTGACAGTCCTGGAACCTAAACCCTCCAGGGTTAAGCACTAGCTCCATAAAACCTGTTCCTCACTTACTAGTTCCTACTCCATCTTCAGGGTCTGGCTCAAGCCTGACACCTGCTGTCTGGGCCCAATATCTACCTTCAAGGACGATTCACTGCCACTGAGTGGTGCTAAGCAGGTAAATGGAATGATTAGGTTTGGGTTTTTGGAATATTGCTCTGCAGTGTGGAGCAAGGATTGAGAGGAAGTAAAGCCAGAGACAGAAAGACTTATTAAGAGAACACTGGCGTGGTCTGGAGGAGGGAGACCAGTGATCTTCAAGAGGTTGTAGCAGTGAGGTGGAGTGGGGGAAGATTTGAGAGCTGTTGCAGATATGGAATAGATAAAACTTGGGAAATGATTGGGTGTAATTGTAGAAATGGGGGTGAAGGAGGAGTCAATAAGTATCTGCTTCTGTCTAGACAGTTGAGCTGGTAAGCCGCCATTCACTGGGCTAGATGGGGGACCACGTTTGGGGTCGGGTGGTGATGAATTCACTCTTAGACATGTTGAGTTTAAGGTGCAGGAAAATCATCTGAGGGGAGATGGACAGTGGGTAGCTGAACTCACAGGTAGAGAGTTCAGAAGACAGGTTTCAGGTGGGTTCACAGATTTGAGAGTCAGCAGTGTATGGACAGGTCATTGAAACCATAGCAGAGGTTACGGATTAAAATGTGTCACCATCAACAACCAGCCACATTCACATGCTGAATTCCTAACTGCCCCCCACTCCCCAGTATGACAGATTGTGACCTTACTTAGAGAAGGGATCTTTACGGAGGTAACCAAGTGAAAATGAGGCCACTAGGTTGGGCCCTAATTCCATATGACCAGCATGCCTATAAACACAGGGAATTTGGACACGGACACACACACACTCGCAGCAAAAACACCACGCGAAAATGGAGGCAGATCTCGAGGTGATGCTTCACCAAGCCAAAGAAGGCCAAAGACTGTCAGCAAATCCCTGAGAGCCAGGCAAGCAGCATGGAAGAAATTCCTCTTCCAGCCCTCAGAAGGCACACCTTGACCTCGGACCCAGCCTCCAGAACTGATACAGCACATTTCTTCTAGTGAAGCCGAAAAGTTTGCGGCACTTTGTTATGGCATCCCCAGTAAACAGGGGAATGAGATCATCGAAGAGAGAATGCTGAATGAGATAAGCAGATAACTAGGACAGAAAGGCAAGAAACTTTTTTTTTTCTTTCTAGGGCTGCACCTGTGGCAAATGGAAGTTCCCAGGCTAGGGGTCTAATCGGAGCTGTAGCCGCCGGCCTATGCCACAGCCACAGCAATGCCAGATCCAAGCTGAGTCTGAGACCTACACCACAGCTCACAGCAACGCTGGATCCTTAACCCACTGAGCGAGAACACGGATCGAACCTGAGTCCTCATGGATACTAGTTGGGTTCGTTAACCAATGAGCCATGACGAGAACTCCAAGAAACTCATAATTAAAGGGATATGAACCTGTCTATAAAAAAAGGCAGCCCAAAAGGTATGTGTGTGTGGGGGGCAGAAGGATGTAACAATATGGAAGCCAAAGAAGAGAATGAGAGATGACCATGGCACAAAGCATGGCTTAAGTGACATGACAATCGTTGTTGACTCTGGAAAGTGTGCTGTTGGTATAGTAAGACAGGCAAAGAGATTGGTGTTTATTGATAAAGGTGTGGGAGGTGAGAAAGTATCTACAGAAGTGCAGAGAGCACATAAGTGCAAAAAGAAAAAAAATAATTCCTATACAGAGGTTTTGAAAATACAGAAATCATGTTATTTTAATGACATGAAGACAAACCATCCCAAATTTGTTGTATGGAGATGGGGATGGACACACATGCAGATGGATGTTGGAGGAAGAGGACCAAGCCTCTCTGCCTTGGTTCACAGTATACTGGGGTCAAGAGGATGGGGAACAGGTGAATTATAATCCAACATGGAAAGCCCTAACATACTGAAAAATCCTGGGCTTAGTAGAAATGAGGACCTACAAGATGGATAGATGGATGGATGGATGTTTGGGTGGTTGGAAGGAAGGAACAAAAGATGGCAAAGCCAGTTAATTCAAGGTAGTTTTGTTAGGAGAAAGATAATTTATTCACAGTGCAAAAGATTCATAAAACTCATGCATGGCTTTATAATTTAATAGGAGAAAATGTGAAACTTCCTTTTAAGCTCCTTGAAATCTTCCTACTCAGAATTCAAGGGAACTGATTTGGCACGTTAATCACCTCTCTGCTCCCACGGTTGTGGCAAATGTTCAATCAAAATCCTCACTTACAGGTCATTTCTTGGCCAAAGAGGAGGAAGAAATATTAAAGTATTTGTTCTATTCCTTTGGTAAGCAAACGAGAGTAAATCACTTCCTGGGAAGCCTGCGTTCACCCATGTGAGGCAAATTACAGCAGCCCTGCAAGTGTTAGAGTGCTTAACGCACTGGTCCTGACAGCTGAGCAAAATATATTTAAACTGCTCTCGTAGAGGCAGCTCTTACAGTTTGTTGGGCATGCTCTCTTCTCGCAATACTAAATTTATCTAATGGAGTGGAAGATACTTCTGAAGTTCACACGGTCTGGAAAATGACTTAAATTTACTACACAGGCACTGGAACAATTTAAAGGGTTCTGCTGGCATCACTTTCTAAATATTCTCTGGATCCATCTCCTCTTGCCATCCTTATTACCGCTCTGGTCTGCCCACATGGTGCCCTGGTCGGCTCTTTCTGACTGCCCATGCTCCCAGCCCCCAGGACTGCAGAGTTGCTGTCACATGATGATGGAAGTTATTTGATATCAGAGAGAAAATTCTGGGCAAACCTTGATCCATACACCCATGGCTAGAGACTAATGTTCCTGGCTGCTGTTTGCCTTGGCTAGGAGAGATTTGTCATTCCTATTTATAAACCTTTACAGAGGGGTCTCCTGTGTGCCAGACATTAAACTAGGCTATAGAGGAGGCACAGAGGGTGAAGACCAAAGCTCTCTGTCTTGGTTCATGGTACACTGGAGAGAGAGACTGGAAAACAGATGAATTACTACCCAACATGGAGAGTGGTAATATACTGATAAGTCTGGGGCTTAATGGAAATGAGGATCTGTCGGAACCTCTGCAAAAGTTCTGAAGGGTATGAGAAATTATAAGACCTTGGGAGAAGGAACCACACTTACAGGGCAACCACTTCTTGGGAAATTAGTCAAAACCAGCTGGAAAACAGGCTGATGACTGCTTGTGATCTGGAGGGTCAACTGTACCAACTCAACAGTGGTGAAGATAAGCCATAATGAAGTGAACTTGGGCTATGAGACCAATTGTGGTTTTAGGCTTTAAAGATCATGTAACCAGCTCCTTTTCCCAAAGTCCCATCCTATAGAACCTAATCACCTCCTCCCCCATTATCTCTAAGCTCAGTCTTCTCTTTGTCTCAGAAACTGGATTTTTCTTTAAATATGAATAAAAGGTTTCAGGATTATGGAAGACTGGGTTTTATGTGTTTGTGTTTCCAACAACAACACCTGGCACAGGAGATCCAGCATGAAGCAGTTTTTCCATAGCGAAGAAAAGGATAGTAAGTCTGGTCATGAGCTCCATCATATGCACCCAACAAATACTCAGTGAGTACCTGCTGTGTGCCAGGCAGTATGCTAAGTGCCAAGTAGAGATTTACTGATAAAACAGACATGGTCTCAGACTTTGTGAAGTTCAGACTGAGTGAACAAACATAATCATATGAATAGAGCATGAGTAAGCAAATACATCAACAAATACTACAAACTGTAAGTACTATGAAGAAAGCAAGAAGGAAGAGTGATAGAGAATAACAGTATGGGCTTTCCTTGTTTTATTGTGCTTCACTGTATTGAACTTTGCAGATACTGGTAGGTTTTTTTTTTAATTGAAGGTTTGTGGCAATCCTGCACCGTGAGATGATAGTTAGCATTTTTTAACAGTAAAGTATTTTAAAATTAAGGTATGTACATTGTTTTTTAAGATCTAATGCTATTGCACAGTAAACTACAGTACAGTATAAACATCTATATGCACTGGGAAACCAGAACATTCATGGGACTCACTTTATTGCGGTGGTCTGGAACCAAACCTGCAATATCTCCAAGGTATGCGCATAGTGTCTAGGTAGATCATCAAAAGAAGTCTCTCAGGTAAACTGAGACCTTAAGATGAGGAAAAAGCAGACATGCAAAAGCAGAAGGAAGAGTGATACAGCAAGCAGGAACAGTATGCGCAAAGACCCTGAGGTGGGAAAGAGTTTGGTATGTTTTAGGAATTAAGTTCTGAACAGTGTATGTGGAGTACTGAGAACAAAGGAAAGCAGAGCATAAGATAAGGTTAAAAAGGAGGCAGAGGCCAGATCAACTTGGAGGTGGGATAGCCAGATACTAGGCAATAGGAGCACTCTGATAAGAGTTTGGGTGATTCTACAAAATTGGAATCATTAGCATAAAAGAGACAGTGGTTGATTTCTGTGTATTAATTTTGTATCCTACTACAAAGCTATAGTCATCAAAACCGTATGGTACTGGCACAAAGACAGAAATAGAGATCAGTGGAATGGGATAGAAAGCCTAGAATTAAACCCACGCACCTAGAGTCAACTAATCTATGACAAAGGAGGCAAGAATGTACAATGTAGAAAGACAGCCTCTTCAATAAGTGGTGCTGGAAAACTGGACAGCTACATGTAAAAGAATGAAATTAGAACACTTCCTAACACTATACACAAAAATAAACTCAAGATGAATTAAACACCTAGATATGACCAGATACCATAAAACTCTTAGAGAAAAACACAGGCCAAACACTCCCTGACTTAAGTGACAGCAACATCTTCTCAGATCCATCTGTTAGAGTAATGACAATAAAAAGAAAAATAATGAGCGATGCTGAACATCTTTTCATGTGTTTATTTGCCATCTTACTCAGCCATTAAAAGGGACGAATTACCAACATTTATAGCAACATGGATGGACCTAGAAATTATCATGAGAAGTGAAACCAGACACACAATTAGACAGCAACACCCAATGCTAAGGCTTATATATGGAAACTAAAAAGACACAATGAACATCTTTGCAGAACAGAGAATGACTCACAGACTTTGGAAAACCTTGGTTTTTCAGATAGGACAATCTGGGGGGTGGGGGGATGCACTGTGGGTTTGGGATACAAAATCTATAAAACTGACTTGCGATGATTTATGTATACCTACAATTGAAATAAAATCCATTAAGTAAAAAAAAAAAATAGAATAAACAACAAAAAAAGAAAGAAAAATAAACAAATGGGACTTAAAAGTTTCTGCACAGCAAAGAAAACCCTAAACAAAATGAAAACACAACCCATAGAATGGGAGAAAATATTTGCAAATGAATTGACTGACAAGGGACTATTCTCCAAAATTTACAAACACCTCCTACAGCTCAATACCGAAAACACAAACAACCCCATCAAAAAAATGGGCAGAAAATCTAAACAAACAGTTCTCCAAAGAAGACATACAGATGGTCAAAAAACACATGAAAAGATGTTCAACATCACTTGTTATTACAGAAATGCAAATCAAAACACTATGAGGTACCACCTTACACCAGCCAGAATGGCCATCATCAAAAAGTCTACAAATAATAAGTGCTGGAGAGGGTGTGGAGAAAAAGGAACCTTATTACACTGTTGGTGGGAGTATAAATTGGTTCAACCACTGTTGAAAACAGTTATGGAGATTCCTTAGAAAACTAAAAATAAAATTACCATTTGATCCAGCAATTCCATTCCTGGGCATCTATCCAGAGAAAACCATGACTTGAAAAGACACATGTACTCTATACAATAGCCAAGACATGGAAACAACCTAAATATCCATCGACAGAGGCGTGGGTAAAGAAGATATGGTGCATATACACAATGGAATATTACTCAGCCATTAAAAGGAAAGAAATAATGGCATTTGCAGCAACATGGATGGACCTAGAAATTATCATGTTAAGTGAAGTCAGTCAGACAATGAGACACCAACATCAAATGCTACCACTTACATGTGGAATCTAAAAAAAGGACACAACTTCTTTGCAGAACAGATACTGACTCACAGACTTTGAAAAACTTATGGTTTCCGGAGTTCCTGTCATGGCTCAGTGGTTAACGAATCTGACTGAGAACCATGAGGTTGCGGGTTCGATCCCTGGCCTTGCTCAGTGGGTTAAGGATCCGGCGTTGCTGTGAGCTGTGGTGTAGGTTGCAGATGCAGCTC
>PVHT021183527.1:4437117-4463888 GCA_004024745.2 Catagonus wagneri | reverse complement strand
AAAGGCAGGACAAGAAATTAGCGATCCAAAGCTATGAACAGAGAGTAGATGCCCAGAGGGTCCAGAATAAGCACCCTGGGGAAGAGTCCTGGGGAACACCTGTTACCAGGTAGTGGAGCAGTTGAGGCCAACAACCAAAGCAGAGAAGAGGGAGTCAGAGGCAGAAGCTGAGTCATAAAGCTCAGAATCCAAGAGAAGAGTTTCACAAAGGAGATACCAGCTAACCATTTCAAACACTACCAAGAGGTCACGGAAATTGAAAGTGGAAGAAAAATACCCACTGATTGCAGCAGCCAGTGACTCATGCAGGCAGTTCCACTTGACAGGAGGTGAAGGAAGTGGAAGGAACAGGAGTGGAGGCTGAGCCTTGAGAAATTGGAAGGAAGACTGCATCAGGGTCGAGTGAAGGGTTATTCAAGATATGTGGAAAATTTCAGCCACGTTGAAGTAACCTATACCTAACTAGCCCTCCCTCCCACTGCAAACAAAATTAAACAGGATAAACAAGGCAGCCGTTTCAGGTATTGGCCAACAGGTGGCGCAGGAGGGCAAGCTCTTGAAAAACCCACAAAGTCAGTCCAGGGATCTCCAGCCTCTGCAAGGGGCCACTTCCTCCCTGTGGAGCCGAAAAGCTAAGTCTGAGCAGAGCTCTGAGGGTCCACTGTGTAGAGGAGACGGAGATCAGTGTTTGGAGCTGGAATTCGTGGGGCAGTCTGAGAGGAGGGACCTGTGACTTCTGAAGCTATAGCAAGTCACCAGCTTGCGTTTTTTCTCCAACCATGCCACTGACATTCCTCCCCGCAGCCCCGGGACCTACAATCTGTGAACACTTTTAAGACTCAGTTCACGTGGTGTTCACTCCAAGGATCATCTGCCATCCTCCGATGCACTTACCTAATTATACCTTATTGTATTATAATTTTTTTTTTTTTTTTGGTTTTTAGGAACACACCTTAGGCATATGGAGGTTCCCAGGATAGGGGTAGAATCAGAGCTACAGCTGCCAGCCTACACCACAGCTCAGGGCAACAATGGATCCCCAACCCACTGAGCAAAGCCAGGAATCAAACGCATATCCTCCCATGAGGATTTGTTCCCCTGTAACGCAGCGGGAGCTCCTGTATTATAATTTCTGATTTATTTATTTTTCTGCCTGGCTGTCAGCTTTTTAATGATATGGGCTCTATCTTGCTCATTTCTGTGTCCCCAGTCCTGACAACTTAGTAGCTTTTCATGAGCATTTGTTTTGCTGCCTGGCCCCTGAGGAGAAACTAAGTATAGCACCTAATTATGCTTTACTTTGTTCAATAACTTTAATGTCTACATAGCTTATCATCCTCAAACATGCTCGAGAAATATTTGTTTAATGACTAAATGAATAAATTGACAAGATTTAAATGCCTTAATTAAGGATAAGAACCAATTTCTACTTCTTATGAATCTCTATGTCTCCATGAAACGATGATGGGTACACAACAACTATTCAGTAAATAATTGTGAAATTGCTTAATTAGCAGGGAAGCCAGTAAAATCCAGATGAATCAAGAGTTTCCTCATATTTGCATCTTTGAAATGGGAACTGCACTGGCAGTTACTTTCTAGATCTCCCAAGAACACAGATGCAGTTGATTCTAAGTAGCTATCACACTGAAGATCTGGGCAGCAAGGACAGAATTGTTTTTTGTGTCCCTGTTGTTGTTTTTTGGATAGAGAGCCTTAACAGACGTGCTGAGTTGGTCTGATCATCATCCTAATACCAAAACCAGACAAAGATACTACCAAAAAAGACAATTATAAGCCAATATTTTTGATGAATTTGGGTGTAACAATTCTCAATAGAATTTTAGCCAGCTAAATCCAGCAACACATAAAATCATACACCAAGACCAAGTGGGATTCATTCCAAGTTCACAAGGATGGTTCAACATAAGCAAATCAGTCAGCATCATACACCACATTAACAAAAGAAAAGTTAAAAACCACATGATCATCTCAATAGGTGCAGAAAAAGCATTAGACAAAATCCAGCATTTGTTCATGATAAAAACCCTTATTATGGGTATAGAGGAAACATGTCTTAATAAAAGCTATTTATGCTAAACCCACGGCCAATATAATACTTAACAGAGAAAAGCAGAAAGCTTTCCCTCTAAAATCTGAAACAAGACAAGGATGCCCACTGTCACTACTAGTATTCAACATAGTACTGGAAGTCCTAGCCACAGCAATCAGACAAACAAAATAAATAAAATGTATCCAATTTGGAAGAGAGGTAAAACTGTCACTATATCCAGATGATATGATACTATATACAGAAAACCCTAAGGACTCCACACAAAAACTACTCAAACTGATTAGAAAATTCAGCAAAATAGTAGGATACAAGATTAACTTTCGGAAATCAGTTACATTTCTGTATACTAACAATGAAGTGTTAGAAAAGGAATATAAAAATACAATATCTTTTAAAATCATGCCCTCAAAAATTAAAGACCTAGGAATAAACCTGACCAAGAAGGTGAAAGACATATGCAGAGAACTATAAAACATTAATCAAGAAAATTAAGGAGGATTCAAAGAAATGGAAAGATATTCCATGCTCCCGGCTTGGAAGAATTAACATAGCCATACTACCACTACCCAAAGCAATCTATAGATTTAATGCAATCCCTATTAAGTCACCCATGACATTTTTCACAGAACTAGAATGAACAATCCCAAAATTTATGTGGAACCATAAAACTCAGAATTGCCAAAGCAATCCTTAGAGGGAAAAAAAAGCAGGAGGTATAACTCTCCCAGACTTAAGACAGTGTGGTACTGGTACAAAAACAGACATACAGACCAATGGCACAGAATAAAGAACCCAGAAATAAACCCAGACACCTATGATCAATTAATCTTCGACAAAGTAGGCAAAAATATAAAATGGAAAAAAGTCTTTTCAGCAAGTGGTGCTGGGAAAACTGGACAACTGCATGTAAATCAATGAAACTAGAACACACCCTCACACCATGCACAAAAATAAACTCAAAATGGCTTAAAGACTTAAACATAAGATATGACACCATAAAACTCTCAGAAGAGAACATACGCAAAACATTCTCTGACATAAACTATACAAATGTTTTCTTAGGTCAGTCTCGCAAGGCAATAGAAATAAAAACAAAAATAAACCAATGGGACCCAATCAAACTTACAAGTTTTTGCACAGCAAAGGAAACCATTAAAAAAAGACAACCTATGGAATGGGAGAAGCTAGTTTCAAACAATGCAACAGACAAGGGCTTAATCTCCAAAATATACAAACAGCTCATACAACTTAATAGCAAAAAACAAACAACTCAATTGAAAAATGGGTAGAAGACCTATAGACATTTCTTCAAAGAAGGCACATGAAAAAAATGCTCAACATCACTAATTATTAGATTAATGCAAATCAGTGCATTTCCTCACACCGGTCAGAATGTGTATCATTAGTAAGTCTACCAATAACAAATGCTGGAGAGGATGTGGAGAAAAGGGAACCCTCCTACACTGTTGGTGGGAATGTAAATTGAAACAACCACTGTGGAAAACAGTAAGGAGAGTCCACAGAAAACTAAAAACAGAACTACCATATGATCCAGCAATCCCACTCCTGGGCATATATCCAAACAAAACTGTAATTCAAACAGATACATACACCCCTGTATTCACTGCAGAACTATTCACAATAGCCAAAACATAGAAATAACCTAAATGTCCACTGGCAGATAAACGGATTAAGATGTGGTATATATACACAATGGAATACTACTCAGCAATAAAAGATAACCAAATAATGCCATTTCAGCGACACGGATGGAACTAGACTCTCATACTAAGTGAAGTAAGTCAGAGAAAGACAAATACCGTGATACCACTTATATGTGGAATCTAAAATATGGCACAAACGAACCTATTACAGAACAGAAACAAACTCATAGACTTGGAGATTTGTAGTTGCCCAGGGCGGTGGGGAGGGAGTGGGATGGCCTGGGAGTTTGGGGTTGGTACATGCATTTGGAGTGGGTGAGCAGTGAGGTCCTGCTGTATAGCATACGGAACTATATCCAATCACTTGTGATGGTGCATGATGGAAGATAATATGAGAAAAAGAATGTGTATATGTGTGTGTGTGTGTGTGTGTGTGTGTGTATAACTGGATCACTTTGCTGTACAGCAGAAATTAAAAGAAATTTACAGATTATAAATCCACTATAATAAAAATTAAAAAAAAAGATCTGGGCAGCAAGGAGAGAATTGTTTTTTGTGTCTCTGTCTTCTGGATGAAGATCCTTAACAGACAGGCTGAGTTGGTTTGATCAGCAGGTGCATGGAATAGAATCAGCTCTCTAGGCTTTTTGGCAAATCTTAACAGAGTAATTATATAATTTATTGTGCGTCTGGCTCCATCAGGGGTTTAGATCCAAGTGAACTATCCGAGGCTTGATATTTATTAAGTTTCACTGCAGGACAAAGGGAGAGTCTGTCATTCGCTCCCCTGAGAAGACAAAAGTTTATGTCTCCTTCCATCCCCTGCTGTCCCCACTGGGCCAGTCACAGTCACCAGCCCCCCAGTCTCCCTGTCCTCCTAGGGTTTAGTTGCTCCAACGATACTTTTTGATCTCTCAGTAACTTGGAATAGCATTCACTAGGCAGCATTTCTACAGTGAGATAGTCAGAAGAAACGTTTTCCCACCTGATGTTTAGCAAAGATTCTTATCCTTCCTTGCAAGCTGTGGACAGCACAGCTCCCAAGGATTTTCTAAGGTCCAGCTTGGAATGGTCTCCTTAGACCATAATTTCAGCACCGCAGCACAAGTCAAAGAGCCCAGACTTGGAAGTCAGACAGCCTGATTCGGACAGTGAGATCTGCTTCTCTCCCACCAGTACTGTGCTCTTGAAAAAGTGATCTTTCCTCTCCAAGCCTCTATTTCCTCATCAGTAAAAGGGAAACTCCCATCTCCTTTGTAGGGTTGTTGTAAGGATTAGATAATGCTTCTCGTTGGCATTTAATTAGCAAAACATTATGGAGCCCAGAATGGTGCCTTTCACCCAGAAGGCTCTCAAATAATATTCACTGACTGGATTTTACTTAAACCCAAGGCATACACCATAGACAGAATCTGACTCATAAATTGGAGTTTTTCCCAACTCCAAATGCATCTCTCCATATAAACAAATTTATAAATTTGGCCACAGATTAGTACTAAAATCCCATTTTTAGTACATGAGATTGCTAAAATATGGTACATTTGCAATAGAGGAGCACAGTCATTAAGCATAACAACAGACATTGACTAAAACAGTTTTATATTTATCTTGAAAGTTTGTGGTTGAGGAAAAGTAGATTTAATTTAAGGGAGAAGTTGTAGATAATTATAGAAGGGATCCTGAGGGAAACTTTTGTGTATTTCCCAAAGACTTTCCCATCAAGCCTTAGGACTTCTTTGATACAAGTATTAGCATCAATTCCTTGCCTAACAACAGTGACAAACATTTTCTTTTAGCTCACAAATGGTGGTCTTCAATAGTACAGCTGATATTTTCTAAGGAATAGAAAGTCGAAAAAAACAGGGTAAAAGAGAGAAACAGAAAAAACAGATTTTTACAATAATTCTAACTACAAGATAAAAAAGGAATTGGAAGTAAACAGAGTTAAAGTGTGTGTGTGTGAGGGGGTGTGGGCAGGGAGTTGGGGGGATTCTACCTCCAGGAGTCATTTTAATAAAGAAGTGAGCTATCACAGCAGCGGAGGAAAATAGCATATGAATTCTCTCTTTCAGGGTAAAAATGGGAGTGGTGGCCAAGATTTGAGAACAGAGAGTTCCCCTTAATGGCTTCTGGATGGTATGTCAGCCATTCAGGAGCATGATTCCTGTTCACAGCAAGTGCATAAGAAGGGTTTGCAAGGCAATGTGAAGGGAGGGGACTGGGTGAAATCACTTAACCTTCCTGGGTTTCGATGTTCTTCTCAATAAAATGTGAGTAGGAGTTCCCATCGTGGCTCAGTGGAAACGAATCCGACTAGGAACCATGAGGTTGTGGGTTCAATCCCTGGCCTCACTCGGTGGGTTAAGGATCCAGCGTTGCCTTGAGCTGTGGTGTAAGTTGCAGATACGGCTTGGATGGGGCATTGCTGTGGCTGTGGCGTAGGCTGGCAGCTGTAGCTCAGATTTGACCCCTAGCCTGGCAACTTCCATATGCCACGGGTGCAGCCCTAAAAAGCAAAGAAGAAAAAAAAAAATGTGAGTTAAGTGAAACTAAACATCCTATGGGAAATTTCAGTATAAAAATTTTAACTCTTATGAAGACCTTATGATTTCTTAACAACTAGCATGCTGTTTTCAGCTAAGCACAAGTTAAAATCATAGACGTCTCTGAGGAAACCCAATGTGGATTTTCACCTCACCTCCCGCAAAAGTTATCTTCCCTGAGAATCTCCATGGCAGCTGAGAAATGCCCCCGTGTTTCCTCTAAGGAAGAGATTTTCAGAATTACACTTAGACACAGGGAAGGATATCTTTCAGGAAATATCCATGCATTTGGAACTTTCCCTGGAGTAAAAAAAAAAAAATCTAAGTGAGAATCCCTGAAAAAATAAGAAACAGAAACTGTCACTTTAAATATAATAACTGCTCGTTTTTCAGAGTTAAATGCCACTCTAAGGAGTGTATTTTCATTCCTTAAAAAGTGAGATTTAAGAGTAAAGAGTGAAGATTAAGAGCGAAGAGAAGATTCAGTAGATGAACTTAGCAAAGGAGTTTTGGAAATCTGCTGCCCACATTGTGAAATTGATCCTCTTTACAAAAGAACATTATGAGGATTCTAGAATCTCAGTTATGCCTGGTGATAGGGCTGGAGTTGGAGTTTTGCCTGAAAAGAACATTATATCAGAAACCAAGATTCCCAGAGCTTAATGGCCAGTTTAGCTCCTGACCAAGCATCTGACCCTGAATGTTACTTCTGTCATTCTGTCTCTTGTTTTTCTATATATCAAACTGGAAAATGCCTACCATTTCCTCACATCAAATTCTTATTGCTCTTGTCTTATACTTTTTCATTGCAGTATAACATAAAATTTACCATTTTAACTATTTTTAAGTATACAGTTCAGTGATATTAAGTACATTCATATTGCTGTTCAACGATCACTACCATCCATCTCCAAAACATTTTCACTTCCCCAACTGTAACTTCTACCCATTCTCTTCTTTTAATAGGATTTCTCCTGATCCACTCAGAACATCAAACAACAGTTCTCACTGAGGAAAACAATTTTACAGCATCATGAAGGGGAAGTACTGCACACTTGCTAGTTTGAGGTCAAATGTGTTATGAGGCTTACCTATCAAAGTGTGATGATTAAAAGCTTCCTTGGATGACAGTCAGCTCTGTGAATGTTTGAACTCTGTGATGTATATATTCCTCCTGAGAAAAACCACACTAAGGAGATCCTTGCCCCATTCAGGGAAAACCACCAAGTAATCTCTGAGAAGACTGACAGAGTTGAGCATCTTCAGAAGATCAATTTTCCAGGGAAGTAGATGGATCTGGTAGGCTGGTTGGGTGCCATTGCATCTAGGAATTTCCCTAAGCACCCCGCCCCCTCCCATCTACCCTGGGAATTTGCTGTTCATCTCAAATCCCATTCCCTTTACTTGCTGCTTTGGGCCATCCTTGCTTCCCTGCCTCTTCCAAGCCCCCCTGGCCCTCAGCAGCAGCCCCACCCTCATCTTGGATAAGGACAAGGTTCCCTTTTGGTTAACTCCTTTGCATTGTAGGTCAGCCTCCATCCACTCCTTTCCTGACCAGAGCTGGCTAAACCTTAGCCCCTTTTCTCTCTTCCTACATCCCCTCTTAACCCCAAACTGAGCCACTGCTGTGTGCACATTATGAAAACATGGTCTTCTATGCTTTCCAAAAACACCGGTATTAACTCAGATAATTTATTGAATTTTCCATGTAGGGAAATTCCATAATGGAAATCAGAGCTCATTCTAACTGCACTTATTCTTTAATAGGACAGAACCATCCAATCAAAGATATCCTTTACATACAACATGTTATGCATTTGTTCATCCATTCACTCAACAAACATTTCCTTAATACCCTCATGTGTTAGGCACTACCTGATGTGCTGGGAAAATAACTATGAATAAAGATGTTGCTCCCTCACAGAGTTTAAAATATTGGGGGGAAATGAAGACTAGAAAATGGGCACCTGCAAAAGGACAGATAAATGCGTGATGGGGGAGGGAGGGGGATCCATAGGAGGCAGAGGCATCTAACCAGCCTTGGGGCTCAGACAAGCAGTGTGGCAGAGAACCTGGGGCATACTGCATCATGGCAATCTTGTCCATTGTTTTGAAATTTAAATATTTCTGTTATCTCAAAAAAGAAAAAGAAAATAACCTCTTACCCAATGTGTAGTCAACAGAAAGGACTCTAAAGAGATGCTAGCCAAACATGGTAGAGTCTGCTTGTCCTCGGAGTAAGTAATGATGTCTTATGATGAGATTTATTTTCTTTTTGCATTCAGTAATAAAACCATATCAAGTGGGATCTAAGAGAAGATTTAAAACTAGCCTTAGGAGTTCCCATGGTGGCTCAGCGGTAACAAATCCTACTACTGTCTGTAAGGACGTATGTTTGATCCCTGGCCTTGCCTAGTGAGTTAAGGATCCAGTGTTGCCATGAGCTGTGGTGTAGGCTGGTAACTATAGCTCTGGTTCCACCCCTAGCCTAGGAACTTCCATATGCCACAGGTGTGGCCCTAAAAAGCAATAATAATAATAATAATAATAATAATATAATAATAATAATAGAAATGGAGGTAGAATTTCATAGTCATATTCAAACTGAATGTGTACTCCAGGAAAGAATATCAACTTAAAAAGTGACAGTAAAGATTCTGGTTAACATTAAGCCAATGTAAGACAAGAATTCTAAACAGGAAGGACTGATCGTCAAGTAGAGTGGTATTTCTAAAAAGGACCACAGAACTCTCCACTTTGTAATTAAAAAAAAATATATGAAATTTTTTTCTCCTAGAAATGTAAGGTGAGGGTTCCCCGCTCGAGGCAAGAAAATAGACAGATGCTCCACTTTTCATTTTCTCTATGTTAGCAGATTCCATCACAAGCCTCTCCAAAGGCAAATGCAACATATGGTTTACCAAACACTGCCGTTTGCATGTAAAATCAGCAGTTTGCAAAGCTGTGTGTTTATTTTCCCAGCTTTGCCAATTGGAAGTAATAGAAGACCTCAGGCCCCCTAACTTATTTTAGCATGAACATAATACTCCACTATTTGGGATTCAAGTAGTTTTTGTTTTGTAATCAAGTGGTCATAGACCAGATTGGAGTTTAAAAGCTATGTAGTCTCAAAAAATATCTAATGAATATATTTAGAATAGAGAAATGAGATTGAGAGAAAGATTTAACTTACCAGAATCCTTTGTAAGCATTCATGCATATGTCAAATAGCAACAGTTAATAGGCTCTCTAGCCATAGCCTTTATTCCTTAAATCAGGGCTATGCAAAGGTTGGTAAGCTAATTGCTTATGAAATTGTATCTACTTGAAATAATTCAGCTGCTTTTTAAAAAAGAAATTTTTAGTTAAAACCTGAAATTACTGAACTACATTTACAGTTTAGCTGAGCTTTTTGCCTAATTAATTCAACACTTAGCCTTATTCATCACAGACATGAGTGAAAAATACAATCTCTCAGATGAACCCAAGGATTAATATCACAGAAATTACCTTACTACTCATTCCGGAATACATTTATGAAACAGTTGTGAGTAATTCTAAAATATTCCCTAATTAAAGACATTATCAATTTGCCAATCCAGAACTTAAAAATCTGAGGTCTAAACTAATACAGGTAATGTTGGTAAAGAGAGAATGTTAATTCTTTTCCTTAACTCCCCAAACCAGTCTTCAATGTATCTGTCTGTAAGATTCAGTATTACTTACTATGTATCAAAAGGACCAACAGTTTCACTTTAAACAATGTTTCCCCTTCATTCTTTACAACTAGACTTAACCCCCGCTCATGTGGAATGTCTGACAAAGATCTCAGTTCGACTATGTAGGAAAAGTATGTTTTATTTTTTAGTATTCCTTTATTTCTTCAAATGCCATACTCTAATAAAAAAAAGTCTTACTTTGCCTACTTTCCTTTACACTGTTAAAAGAGCAGCAGCTCAGTAAATTCCTGAAATATCAGAGAAGACGAAGACAGAGGACTCTGTCATAAAAGAGTTCGAGCTCCATATAAACTACTACCTTACAAACTAATGATGTATTTAAGTCAAGTGTAAGCAAGTTTTTAAAGTTTTCTTTTGTGGGCGGAGTCTAACAAATTTTCCCTAAGGAAATTTTCACCTGCGAACTGCTGATTATATAAGTGAAAACCACATGTAGGCAACAGATTATTTCAGCCATAAACACAGTGATGGGTAACAGCCTAGAAGTATGGAAACCCCCACGCAGACTCAGGCACTTGCCTGGAGAACAGCGTTTATTGTCCAACAAAGGCAACTTTCCTTCAGAAACACTACTGTTATGCTAGGGGAACCCCTTGGGCAGAATATTTCTTCACTGTTTGAGATGGTTCATTTTTTCACAGGGACTTCTCTGAGCTCGTTTTGAGTCTCCTGTTCCACAGCAAACACTCCACAGTGGGGGGTGTCTGCATGCAGTTCTGGAGATGCTGCTGAAAGCTACAAACACTGATGATGCTGGTTCCCTGGGAAACCAGTTGCCACACATTCAAACAATGTTTGACCTCCATTAAAATGTTTCTCTTGTTAGGCATAATAGTAAACTAAGAAAAATGAAAGGGGAAATCAAGATTGCTTTGCATTTGAAGTGCAGCAAGCTTGCTTAACTGAAGCATTATCTTTCTAAAGATACAGAAGCGTGTATACACACATGTGCACGCACACACACACACACACACAAATGTAAATGTAACCGAGACACATTGGTGCAACCAGAAAGAAGCAATTGTAAAGGAATCTACAAAAAAATGTGGAGTTCATTGTGCAAATCACACAGGAAGACTGTTACACAGAGGTATAGATTCTGACTTTGAGGAAAGGTGATTTATTTACACAGAACCTTCTGTATTAAAATGTTTCCATAAATGGAAAAGAAACAGAATTTTCTCATTTAGTGATCACAGAAATTGCCACTCCATATGCATCCATTTACCCACAACCAGCACGAATAGCTCTGTATGGATCTATGCCCTTGGATGTCCAAAACTGAAGCCAGGGAAAGATGGATGGAGCTAAGGGGCATCAATGCAGAGAGTACAGTCATAGGAGCAGCAAGAACCCACAGGGAGTAAAAAAAAAGCAGGCCTCCCACAGAGCCCTGAAAATACTTTAAAGCCCTTTATTTTGAAGTAATTTAAAACTTACATAAAAGTTGCAAAAATTATACAGAGGCATGCTGTGAACCCTTCACCAAGCATTTTCTCACACATATAGATGTGTCTAACTACCACCAGTCAGGAGACTCAAAAGCTTCACCATCCCCCAAACCTCCCACAGTGTAACACCCTTCATATCATCCAAGGTTGTTGTGTGTATCAGCAGTCTGTCCCTTTTCATTGCTTAGTAGTATTCCATGGTCTGTATCTACCCAAGCTGGAACATTAACTGTCAGGGAACTAAGAAAAGGATCCCACATGGGAAAGTGAGAAAAAAGAGACCAGAGAAGGGGGAAGCTTAGAGCTGGGGTCCGGAAGTGGGGGAAGAGAGCACTTCAGGAAGGATGGCGCACTCAGCTGTGTCAAGGCTGCTGGGTGGGAGGACAGGAAATTCATCAGCCCACAGGGAAGGAGCACTCACCATGTACCAGGAACGTGCCAGGCTCTGAAGATAAGATGGGAAGCAAAACCTATCATGGTCCCTGTTCTCATTAATCTAGACAGGGAGATGAAACCAAATAAATAACGCTAACAAAATATAAATTGTGATAAGTGTGGATAAAAGAAAGGGAAAGATGTCACAGGATTTATACACCTGAAGGACCAGACCCATACTAGATTTCACTCATTCATTTCTTTCTTTTACTTTTTCATTCCTTGTGCAAAGTTTATTGAGTGCCTAGTATGTGCCAGGCAAATACATATGCAAAAAAAATGGGGATATGGCAGTAAACAATATAGACAAGGTCCCTGTCTTTCTGGCGTAAACATTCTAGGTGGGGGAGGAAGTGATGTTTGAGCTGAAAGATCTGAATGATAAGGAGCAGTGAACTGGGTGAAGCTCAGCTAGTCCACAGCAAGGCAAGTACCTGCAAAGATCCTGTGGCAGGGTGCAGCATGATTCATTGGAGAAACTCAAAAAATTCCCCTGTGGCTAGAACGTGGTGAGTGAAAAGCATACAGGTGTGAAATAAAGCCAAAATGGCCAGCCAGCTTCATGAAGTTTTTCCTAGTATTAATTTAAAGCTATGGGGTGGTTTTAAACAGGGAAGGCAGCTGGTCTTATTTATGATTTAAAAGGATCACTGGGGTAATTGTGTGCAGAATGGACTGTAATGGAGTGAAGAGTTCAGTTGAGACATGGTGGTGGATTCTGGGCTCTATGGGTGGAATGAGGATCAAGGTAAGTAGCCAGAGCTGAGATAATTTTGGAGATCAACTTAAGATTTGCTGATTATCCAGTCCATGGTGAGAGTGAGGTGAGAGAGATCATCCAGTCCAAGGCAGGAGATGAGGGAGAAATTGTTAAGAAAAGCCCCCAAATGTCTGGTAGCTGTTTGACTATTACTGAACAATGGAGGAGAGCAAACACGGGAGAGAGGACGACTCAACGGGATGCAGAGGAATGACATGTCAGAAAGGCTGTTGGGATGTAAAATTTGTTGCTCAGAAGGTAACACTGAACTGGAGAAATACAGGAATTATCACTGAGAGATTTTGTAAAATTGCTATAAATTTGGAAGAGATCAGCTCACACAGAGAGAGAGCTATAAGAAGCAACAGTTTTGAGCCCCAAAATAGCTAACACTTACAGATAAAGTTGAAATGGAGCCAGTAAAGGATACAGATGCTTCATAAATAAGCATCTGTGAAAGTGAAGTTCAGCAAGACCTCAAGGATGGTAGCTTAATATGCCAAAAGAAATGATTTCCCAGGAATTACAAATGTATTATTGGAGGCTAATGAGCTGTTTTGATATCTGAGAACAAATTCAAACCACTTGGAGAAATTGTACCAAACAATTTTTGCTAGTGTATGTAATTACACCAACCCATAGGGTACCTAAAACCCACTTGCTGCATGCCATCAGTGGCATATGAAAGCATTAACAAAGCAAGGAAGAAAGCCTTAACTCAAGGCTTCCGAGCTAGACCAGATGAGGTAAAGGCTTTTAGTTCTCTTCAGGATTTTATTGTTGATTTGTTGAAGTAGGTTTCACATGCTTTTAACAGATGCTTCAAGAAAGTTATCCAGAACTTCCAGAGCAAACCTTAAGGATTGCTTCACAGTCACCCAAGTACACAGCCTGAGATGTCAAGGGAGCAGATATGGACATACAGGGATCTAAGGGAACCCAGAAGGAATTAGGCAGAGTTTAATTCCCCGCAGAAACCCATCCCTCTGGGGGAAAAGCAAAACAGCCCGAGAGGAACTGTCTTCTGTACACTGGATTTACTTACTAGCCATGTAGATTTTACCGCAACGTTTGGCAAACTTATGTTCTACTCTTTATTGCAGAGACTATGTTGAAAATACCATTCTCAGCAGCTCTACCACCTGTGGTGTTTATAACACGAGGATGGCTTTAACAATGTATGAAGATCACAAATATACCCCACTTCATGTTACGCTCCTATTAATCAGTGAGCCACTATTATCTTTGCCTAACTAATGAGCAAGCCAAAGCTCAGAAGGGTTGCTCAAAGTAATTTGTCACATGGCCAACAGTTTTCCAAATAAATATTCTAATGATTGCTTTATTCCAGAATCAGGTATTAGGCGCTTGCTTTGGTTCAGGCATTGTGCTAGGATCTGGGAATATAAAAATAAATTAGGTAGTGATTTCTGTTCATAGTCCACTGGTATTTATTAGTGGGATTACCAGATAAAATCCCATGTAATACGTAGGCTAGACTTATACTAAAAATTATTCATTTTCTTCACATTTAACTGGGTGTCCTGTATATTTATGTGCAAAATCTGGCAACCCCACACATCATTAGAAACTTTTTATGAACTACCTAGGTCAACAGAGCCCTCCTTGTTATTTTTACATTATACAAAGTAACTATAAATATTTTCGTTTCCAGAAAGAAATGTATTTGCCAACAAAATGCAAAACACACAGGGATTATGGTTATGAACCACAGCATAACCAGACAAGAAATTATAAGGCTCTAGCTAAACTTTGTAATTTCATCTCTCATTTTCATAAAAGTACTTTTTAGTTTAGAAAGTGTTTTTCATACATTATCTCATTGGATCTTACATAGAGCAAGTGACATCAACCCCAATTTATAAATGAGGATACTAAGAGAAGCCAAGTGACTTACTTGGGAGGTAGGAGTAAGTCATGGCACTCAAAAACCATTCAATAAAGGGAAAGAAGTCAAGAGCTTCTTTTTCTACAAGATTCTGGATGCTGATGACAATAGTAACTGCTAGAGTAGAACTCTAAAGTTGACCTCTGGCCCATGAGCATGGAACATCTTTCCATTCTTTGTATCTTCTTTGATTTCCTTGATGCAACTGACAAGGGCTTAATCTCTAAAATATACAAATAACTTATACAACTCAACAGCAAAAAAGCCAATGGGCAAAGGAACTGAATAGACATTACTCCAAAAGAGAAATATAGATGGCCAACAAGCACATGAAAAAATGCTCAACATCACTGATAATTAGAGAAATGCAAATCAAAACTACCATGAGATACCACCTTACACCAGTCAGAATGGCCATCATTAACAAGTCCACAAACAACAAATGCTGGAGGGGGTGTGGAGAAAAGGGAACCCTCCAGCACTGTGGTGGGAATGTAAGCTGGTACAACCACTATGGAAAACAGTATGGAGGTACCTTAGAAAACTATACATAGAACTACTATATGACCCAGCAATCCCACTCTTGGGCATAAGTCCGGACAAAACTTTCCTTGAAAAAGACACTTGCACACACATGTGTATTGCAGCACTATGGAAACAACCCAAATGTCCGTAGACAGATGATTGGATTAGGAAGATGTGGTGTATGTACACAGTGGAATACTACTCAGCCATAAAAAAGAAAATAATGCCATTTGCAGCAACATGAATGGAATCAGAGACCCTCATACTGAGTGAATTAAGTAAGAAAAAGACAAATACCATATGATATAACTTCTATCTGGAATCTAATATCCTGCACAAATGAACCTTTCTACAGAAAAGAAAATCACGGACTTGGAGAATAGACTTGTGGTTGCCAGGGGGTGGGGGAGGGAGTGTGATGGTATGGGAGTCTGGGGTTAATACTTGTAGACTATTGCATTTGAAAGGGAAAGGCGAGGAGATCCTGCTGTATAGCACCAGGACCTATGTCTAATCACTTGTGACAAATCTATATATATGTGTGTAAGCGGGTCACCATGCTGCACAGTTGAAAAGTTGAGAGAAAACTGTAAACCAGCAACAATGCGAAAAAAAAGGCAAAAAAATAAAGTTGAATTCTTCCTCAAGTTTCTGATGAGGCACAAAGATGTCACCTGTTCTGCACATCCTAAAAAAAAAGAGTGCATCATCTAAACTCCCCTCTAAAAGAGACACTCAGGGAATTCCCGTGGTGGCACAGCAGAAACAAATCCAACTAGTAACCATAATGTTGCAGGTTCAATCCCTGGCCTCACTCAGTGGGTTGATGATCCAGTGTTGCCGTGAGCTGTGGTGTAGATCTCAGACACAGCTCAGATCTTGCGTTGCTGTGGCTGTGGCGTAGGCTGGCAGCTACAGCTCTGATTGGACCCCTAGCGTGGGAACCTCCATATGCCACGAGTGTGGCCCTAAAAAAGCAAAAAAAAAAAAAAAAAGAAGCAGCAGCAGCAGCTCAGAAAGAGCTGGGGAGTGCTGTGCCCTGGCACCCTCCCCCCTTGTCCTGTGGTGGGGGAGGGACAGGGCTCGTCCCCCACTTTAGGGAGATGGGCAACATGGCACCACACAGGGTGCTCAGCATGTGTCCACTGGGGTCTGGAGCTCATAAACACTGCAGCCTGAATCTCCCCCAAGAGAGGCTCAAAGGTAGAATTCTGTGGCTGGAGATGTCCCTCTGTGACAGCAGAGTATGAAGACCAGCACTAGGGAAAAGGAGCCCATCTTCCAAAGGGCAAAGCCACGAGTGCCAGGGACCAGCAAGGGAGCTGTGGTCTTAAAGGGGATCCTGCCCAAGAGGGCTGCCTAGGAGGCCAACATGACCCCAACAGAGCCGGGGTACAGGAAAGCCACGCTTGAGGGTCAGGAGCATCATAATCAGCCCATTCATGTGGGAGAGGTAATTTCTTAGAACGCCTAGAATTGTGTAACATACATTAACTCTTGTTAACTGTCATCAGAACCCTATGAAGTCAGGGCTGTGTCCCTTTTCCAGATAAGGAAACTCATCTGTAGATGAATTACTAGCCCAAGTCCATACAGGTGATGGACCTGGAATGTGAACTGAGGATGACTAACCCCAGAGATAGGTTCTGTTAGGTCCTTCTATAATCCTCAGACAGCCCTATTATTGTCCTATGGTTATATTCAGCTAGGTCAATAGGATGAATATGAGGTGAAAATTTCTTGGAAATTATTGACATTGTCATAGAGGAAAAAGGTTAATTTTTCTTTTCTTGATTTTGCAACACCCCACACCAAGGAAGGCGACGTGATATACGTGTTTACTTCAAGTTATGGGACCATTCAGGCCATATTCCCCACACCCTACTCCCCAGGGCTCTGAAGATCATTTGACAAGTAGCAGAAATGATGGAAGACAAAACAATGCCAGGTGCGCTGTAGAAATGTTGAACTTCATGTGCATTTGATAGTCACAGGTAGTAAGAAGTGAGGAGACAAGAAATAAATTCTGACTTTAAACGGCATAATAAAATTTGTACCTTATAAAAATGCTTGTAGTTTTATGCGTATTATATGGAAACACATGCAAATATATGAAGATATAAGAAGAGATCCTCATGAGGAAGGTTCCAGCGAGGACTGCTGTACTAAAAGTGAGCTCAGGCTAATTGATGGAGGTGCTAAAATCATCTCTAAAAGGAACTATTAACCATTCGACGATACCATTTTACCTGTTCAAAAATCACTGTTTTAACAGAATTTAATATGAACATTACAAACATTTCCTGAGGAGACTAAGGGATGAAGCCAGCTGCTTTGGTGCTTAACAGAGTCGAGAGAGACTAAAGCAAGAGTCAGCCTTTCTAGAACAGGAAAGGCTCCTGCAAAGACAGGCGGGTAGCTGAGGAAACACACCATTACTCCTGCCTGCCCCAAACCACTTCTTCATGATAAGCACCTATGATTTTCCCTTGAGGGACCACCTCTGTTTCACTCTAAGTCTATGTGGTTTAGGTGAAGCTGTACACCCCTCCCCATGTCCCTGAGTCCAGAACAGAGCTGGACACAAGATGCAGGGCTGCCCATTCAGTCTATGCCATAACTCAGCCACACAAGACTCAAGGGAAGCCATGTGGATTGGCCCTGGGAACTCTTGCCACCACCTTATGAGAAAGATACTCCTTAACCGCTGAGACTGCGTACATGTGTAGGACAGAGCCTGGCGTTGCTGGGGTCCTTTTTGCCACAAAGGAAAGTGGAGAGAGGATCAACACTGGTTCTTCTATCAGGCCTCACCTAAACTCAGTACTTCTCCTTCACCTTTTAGTTTCATGAGCAAATAAATTGTTTTGGTTTTGTCCTTTTCTGAACCCAGTTTGAGTTAGAGATCTGTCACCTGTAAATGAACGGGTCAGGATCATTTCGATAGCTCCAAGCAAGGAAAGCTGATAACATTTGGCCTAATTAGCTATTGCCAGCACTTAGAAAACAATTTGAAAAAACCCACCTCATTAGTTACATTGAAGATTAAGTCAGTTACAGAATCTGACCCCACAGGAGATAATGAGTGATGCTCCCAAATCATCCCTCTGCCTGTTTCCTGCCCAAAATTTATCCTGCCCTCAGTAATGACACAAGCTATCCCATTTTTCATGATTCTTTTGTGAAACCATTTTCTCATCCTCTTTCACCTCTGCATATAAATTAATGAACAGAAGATTCATTGAGAGATCCTCATTTCCCCACCCTCCACGTTACTACGGTATCTTCTGGTTGAGATTAGTTTGTATCTATAAAATATTATGTTCGGTTGACTGTTCACCAAAATATAAGTCAAATAAAAAGATGTATTTATTTGTTTCATCGGTGTCAGATATAACTCTGAAATATAATCTCACACTTAGGCTCTCATATTTTCATATTAAAATAATTCAGAAACATTACTGCCTTCTTGGTGAGAGGCCTAATGATTCATTGGGAGATATGTTAAAGGACAGGAAGTAGCCACAACTGATTGTATAATTGACAGTGGCCTAAACCTACTAGTCTACTAGGTCTACTCCCCATAAATTTACGAGTACACACAACTATTACTATCTCTACCAGTAAACCTCCTGCCTTAGAAATGTGGCCTCCTGGATGTTCTAGAGTAGTGAAGGGAAGATATAGGCTGATATCCAGAAGAACCTGAGAGCGTTCTTTTCAGCTCACGGTGCTCCATGGGTGTATCAGGCATCAGCCAAACTCCAGCATGAAGAAGCAAACTTTTCCCCAAAGCTGACAAAGGCCAGCCCTTTCTTCTCTATTATAAGTCTTCTCTCCTACCCTCTGAATACAACCCCTTCCTTTGACCACAACAACTCACAGCTCATAATCAGAGTCCTAATCCGGAAAGGCAGGCAAAGGAGGGAAGGTTAAGGATTCTGTCCAAGGGGTGCCTCTGATTTCCAGGTCCTCTACTAGGTGCTGTAAATGTTCCACAAGGATCCATTTGTTTCCAACATCTGGACAAAAAAAAAAGCCTCCGATCTTAGACAAGGGAAATGTCGGAAATCTTTATGCCAAGAGAATACATAGACATGTGGAGCTTGAACCAACTGCAGATTTAAGCATATTCCACATCTTAAAACACGACTCACAATAACACTTTTTCTTTGGTTGGGGACTAGTCCCTCCCACTTAGCAAATTCCAGTAATACTGTCTTTTGAAATGTGCCAAATATTATGTCAGAGCCTTAAAAGACATGCTTATTCCCTTTTTTTTTTTTTTTTTTGTCTTTTTAGGGCCACACCTGCGGCATATAGAGATTCCCAGGCTAGGTGTCGAATCGGAGCTGTAGCTGCTGGCCTACGCCACTGCCACAGCAATGCTGTATCAGCCACATCTGCAACCTACACCACAGCTCATGGCAACACCAGATCCTTAATCCACTGAGCAAGGATCAAACCCTCGTCCTCATGGATACTAGTCGGGTTTGTTAACCACGGAGCCACAGTGGGAACTCTGATGCTTATTCCTTACTCAGTGAGACATTATCCTTATTTTTTCCAATGGAAAAATTGAGAATCAGAGGAGTTAAGTAAAACAACTGAGGACATACAGTAAATAGAGTCACATAGAGAGCTGCTATATCATTTTGGATAATATATTTCCTATAAGTTTGGTTCAAAATAGTACGTAGAAAAGATAAATGTTTTTATGTTCAGTCCTTAAAAAGAACCACTTGAGATTCAAAAAAAAAATCAGGTGAAGTTATACAAATATTATTACCATAAATGAGCTCAGATAGACTGACTTAAGGCAGTTGATATACTGTGGAATTTATGAAGTGATAGAACATAGAAGTTTACATAAGCTGTGAATTAACTGTTTAATGAGGCTGACTCTGTACATAAATATCATGGCTCTCTGGTCTTTTTAAAAATTCATTTTTTTTCTTGCTAGAAGGCATTATCACACAAGTGAAAATCAATACAGCGTTATAAGGAAACAAATGTTCTGTAAACAAATACTAAGGAGGCTTAGAGAGGAAACAAAGGTATTTAGTTGTACAACATAAGCCTCCTTCTGTTCAGTGTCAGAAGTCCCTGTTGCATCTTATTTAATCCGAGGAAAGATGAGCACAAACATGCTGAATTTAAAGAGATTATTTTTAAAATAAGGTGAATAAACAACCTTGTCTCTCGGTTTCGCTAAAAAGTCTCACCCAACTTAACAGATTTGGCCCCGGAATCAGAAGCCAGGGACCTGGATGGCCACGTGAGCCTCATCTCTCTGAGCGTCAGCTTCCTCATCTTTGAGATGAGCATTTTTTTTTTTGGTTTTATTTTATTTTTTATTTTTGCATTATATCTGGTTTACAGATTTCTGTCAGATTTTCTAACTGAGATGAGCATTTTTGACTCGCTGATCCTCAACAGCAAAAACCAACCACAAAATAAAATAACAAAGGAGGAAAAGAAAGATACATATTCTAGCTGAAGATTTGTAATTAGTCAGTTCTACTCATGACCTATTTCAAGACAATACTTACACCTACACACTCACAAAGTGGATAAACTGGAATTACTAGAAAGGGACTCGTCCCACGGTTCAGTGTCAATATTCCACGGTACAATTAAAGCACAATTGGCTTTATTAAAAAGAATCACCTACAGAATTTTCAGACAATAGTTGTTACACAGAGCAAGATATTGCACATCACTATGCAACAACTTATGAACCTCTCTGGATATTCCTCACAAAGAGCATGGACATCTTTATGAAAATAAGCAACATTCTCCTGCCTAGGTTAATGGCGGAATAGTACAATCTTAAAAGAGGTGGGTGTAAGGAAATGAGCCTCTGTTTTTCTAACACATTATTTGGGAATGATTAAAGGTTTTCTTATCTGGACATGACAGAGGGAACTACACAGTCAATTCTGATCTGTAGACACAATCATTGCATTAACACAAACACGGGGACTCTATTTCTGGAATGTCTGCGTACCCAGAATGCTTGACCTTAGAGCTTTATTAGAGTTTAATTGCCTTACTTCATTTTAATTGTTTGCTCCACTGTTGTCCCTTAATAAATGAAATGGCAATGAGGTCACTTGCTAAGGTGAAATGGGGGATGGTTTTGAACCTTATCTAGGTAAACTTCTAATTAACCTCGGTTGCAATCACCATTTCTTTCTACACTCAGCTCCTGCTCTTGCTGATAAAGGTATCTGTCCTGATGACCGGGTGCTCATGAAAAAGATACCCCACCTTCAGGGATGATTTCCTATAAATAACAAATTAACTCATTCTCAGCTGATAATTTCATATTCCCAGAAGATTACAGTTGTTTGAAACAGTAAAGACCTAATCATGCTGATTACCATATTCCATAATATTATCTCTACTTAGAATGTCCCTAACACTCCCAAATAGTTTCCTCCCCTCAGACATCCACATCTCAGCAAATAACATCATCATCCAACCAGCTAACATTCTTCTCCCTCACCCCCGTTTTCAAATTCACCAGCAAGTTCTGTTGATTCTGCCGAAGGCATCTCATATGCATCTACTTCCCTCCATTCCTATAGCCATCACTCTAATGCACATACCCATCACCTCCAGCCTTGTCTGCCATTTTCAGCTGTCTCTTTGCTTCCAGCCCTTCCTCTGTCCTATACTACATGCTCCACATAACCACAGCAACATTTTTAAAATGTTGGTCAGATCGTGCCATTCCCTGCTGAAATCCTTTCAGTGGCCTCCTTGATCTTCAATCCAGACTCTTTTCAAAGCCCTCCATGATCTGACCCCTGCCCAGCCAGCCAGCCCCATCTCCTGGCACCCCTCTCCTTCACTGGTCCCTGATGCGCTCTTCAACCGGCTAAGCTTGTGTATGGGTCAGAGCCTTAGCATATGCTGTTCCCTGTGCCTGAAATGCTTCCCCAGCTCCTTGCACTGCTGGGAGCTCACAATCCTTCAGTTTCTCAGATGAAATATCACCTCCTCAGAGGGGATTCTCCAAAGCGTCTACCTAAAGTAGCTGCCCTCTCAGTCACATCCCGTAGGCACACATCACAGTCTGAAATCTTCTTTCCATGTATGTGCTTACTTGTGTATGGCCCATCTCTCCCATTTGGGTACAAGCTCCTGAAGACAGGGAGATTGTCAGTCTTGTTCACTCCTAGATCGGGACCTAACACATAGGTGCTAAGAAAAGGTCAGTGGACAGACTGAATAAGTGAACAAGTGGTTTGATAAGGCAAAATAGGCCAGAGCTCACCAAATATCAACATCAAAGTGTTCCACCTTTGCAGTTGCTTACTGGGTGGACCTCCAGTGGGCATTCTGAGAAATGAGTCATCCTGGGCGGGAACCAGAATGGTGGTGGTGGGAAAAGTGCCTGTAGCCTCCTGGAGCCCCACAGTGCACCCTAGCCAGCACCAGTGACTGTGTGAGGTTGCCCCCTCTCTCTGCTGTGACAGGAGAGAGCCAGAAGCAGCTACAGATGCTGCGAGCTCTGTCTTCAAAGGCACATCTAACATATGCTCCAGCAGTCCCACTCCTTGGCATATACCTGGAGAAAACCATCATTGGAAAGGATACACGCACCCCAGTGTACACTGCAGCACTATTTACAATACCCAAGACATGGAAGCAACATAAATGTCCGTTGACAGAGGATTGGATAAAGATGTGGCACATAAATACAGGAGACTATTACTCAGCCATAAAGAAGAATGAAATAATGCCATTTGCAACAACGTGGATGGACCTAGAGATTCTCATACTAAGAGAAAGACACATAGATGAGGTTACTAATATGTGGAATCTAATACAAATGATACAAAATAACTTATTCTTACAACAGAGACAGACTCAAAGATTTTGAAACCAAATTTATGGTTACTAAAGGGGAAGTGTGGGGAGGGAGAGACTGGAGATTGTGATTGGTATATACCACTATATACAAAATCAGCCAGTAACAAGGACCTTCTGTATCGCAGGGAAATCTATTCAATACTCTGTGATAGCCTATATGAGAAAGAATCTGAAACAGAATAGATATATGTGAATATGTAGGGCTAATTCACACTCCTATAACCTGAAACTAACACCACACTGTCAGTCACCTATACTCTAATAAAATTTATAAAAAAAACAAAAACTCAAAACTAAAAAAAAAAAATAAACAAAAACAGTGCATCTGAGTACCAGTCCCACCACGTAGGCAGCAAGAAGAGCCAGGACAGGGCGTTCCCACTGTGGCTCAGGGGAAACAAATCCAGTTAGTATCTCTGAAGATTTAGGTTTGATTCCCGGCCTCGCTCAGTGGGTCAGGGATCCAGTGTTGCCATGAGCTGTGGTGTAAGTCATAGATACTGCTGGAATTGTGTGGCTGTGGCTGGCAGCTGTAGCTCCAATTTGATCCCTAGCCTGGGGACTTCCATATGCCACAGGTGCAGCCCTAAAAAAAAAAAGAAAGAAAAAAGAACCAGGATGGGCCTTTGAATATGAGGAGGGCAGCGCTCATCCTCACAGTGGAAGGAACGGTGAGGTCCCAGCACAGGATGACAGGATGTAGCTGGACCAGCCGCCGGAGCTCCGTGGCTGTGCTTGGGAAAACATCTCTGTATGTGAGTGTGAGCTGACAGTCTTATCACTAAAGTTCTGTAGTTCTGAGGAATCAGGCTCATGGGCCTGGGGGGCCAGAGGTGAGGGCAGCACTAAGGGAGAGAGGTTCAACCTTGTTCTGCAGCAAGAAAAAGAGCTTGCTAGGTAGAACCACAGCCAGGCAGAGCGGGGGCTGAGGACTACACAACAGCAGCCAGAGAGCAGGTTTTTTTCCCCTGGAGGAAACAATAAACCGGACTGACATACCACATAGTTCCTGGAGGACCCCGGGAAGGAGGCTTCAAGAAGAGAGAAAGGCATTCTGCCACAAGCAGGAGGGGGACTCTGAGTCTCAAAATGAATCTCAAATGGGATGTGACCCAAGTACACCTCCCTGGTAGGTAAAATCAGAAACATACAATTGGTGTGGATGAAACTAGAATTTTCCAGAAGCTTTTGCAAGCTTGGTTATGAGCTCCACGGGGCTAATATTTTAATGACTGTCTGCAAACCAGGGACAATAAAATAATAAGAAACCCCAGGGAGAGGCATTGGGGTGTTGTGCTCTTTCCTGGCTTCCCCAGTTTCCTCATTTAAGTCAAGTACTTTTCTCTTGGTAACCAGAAACCAACGAGGATGTGTCCCCATTTCTTCCCAGGGAGAATCCAAAAATCAACGCTTTTGAAGTGTGTTTCTTCACCTATTTGGATCAGTGATTCTCAGCAGGGGGTGATTTTGCCTCTCAGGACATTTGGTCAAATTTGGAGACATTTTTTGGGTTTTCACAACTGAAGGGGGCAGGGTGCTATTGGCATGTGGCGGGTGAAGGCCAGGGACGCTGTTAAACACCCTACAGTGCCCAGGACGGCAGCTGTGCACAGCAGAATAGCCCTGCACAAAACGTCAGTGGCGCTAACTGGAGAGTCCTGATTTACACTAAGAGGTACTCAGTCTGTTCTTTGCTGTGGCTCTGTCCTGAGTGTGAAAAGAAGAGGGGAGATGATTCGTGATGCTGAACCAAAGCTTGCCAACAATTCAAATCCAGCCCAGTTTAACGAAGCACTCCTTTTTTATTTAGTGCCAATGCCACCTCGTGGAAGATTGACTCTTCTCTCCAGGCAGTTCCCCCACTATTGAGTCACTTCTTTAGCTTGGAGGCAATCCTTTTGGACTGTTAGGAGCATTTACCTTCAATATATTAAAATTAAAGCCTCACGTACGTATTCCTTTGGAAGTTCAATATCACCAAAGGCACAAGGCCATTTACAAAGGATTACTTTCAAAGGCCTTTTATGGTTGCTATTAAATAAATTATATGTTCAGTGTACTGGAGCTCTAGAGAAGAGATAATAGGAGAACTCCTGCCCTGAAGTGCTTGCAGTGTTCCAAAGTTCCAATAAAATAAGGCAGGAAAGAGTGCTTTAGTATGATGCGAACCATCAGGTCTCATTGAGCAAAAAATTCACAAGGAAACTCTTTCAAAGAGAGGACCCAGCAAAACCAAGGGTCTTCAACCTGCCGAAGGCAAGTGACTGGAGAGCAATGCCTTGGTATGACTTTGTATCCAACATTGATGTGGAAGGAGTTGTTGGTGGGGAAGGGGAGGACCCCCAGGACCACTGCCCCAGCTGTGGGCTCAGTGTCCAACCAGAGAGAGCAGAATTCAGCTTTGGGCCTTTGATTAACTTTCATCACTGCACAGTTCAATACCAAATCAAGTGGCTAGAAACACAGCTTTCTTTAGCTTCCTTGTCTGCTTCCTAATCAAGACCTTGGCGATATCCTGCAAATGTTGCTCTTATGGAATACCTGCCAAGGAGCTGGCAATGTTTGCTGCCACTGTGAGCAGGGGAGGTCCCTCCAGGGTGGCCACCTCCACAGGGCTGGGGCCACTCTTGGTTAGGGTATTAATTTTCTAGGGCTGCTGGAACAAAGCACCACAAACTGAGTGGCTCAGATGACAGGAATTTATGGTCTTACAGTTCTAGAGGCTAGAAGTCTGAGATTGAGGTTGTCCACCAAACCTAAACCTGTTCCTTCTGAAGGCTGTGGGGAAGAATCTCTGCTTCTCCCGAGGTTCTGGAGGTTTGCTAGCAATTTCTGTTCTCTGTCCTGGACAAGAATGTCCTCCATTAATGCCTTTATCTTCACATAGTGTTAGTGTGTGTGTCTATGTCCAAATTTCTCCTTCTTATGAGGACACCAGTCATAATGAAGTAGCGACTCACCCTACTCCAGGATGGCCTCGTCCTAACTCATTACATCTACAACAACCCTGTTTCCAAATACAGTCACACCCTGAGGTCCAGGGGCATAGGAGTTCAGCACTGAATTGGGGGGGAGGATGTCATTGAACCCGCAACAGGAGCTGTAAACAGGGAAGGTTTCTGACCTTCCAGCATCATAGTGTACTTAAAAGTCTGCTGATCATACCAGAATGCCTCCAAACCTCAGGATGTTTTAAGGTGTTGTCACAGCCCTTGATTCTGTACTCTGGTGGCCCTGACCACTAATGTAAGGGCATTTAGAACTGGTAAATTCTTCAAAGTGTAACTTGAGCCTTTCTGGAAATGTCTCTCCACAGGGTCTGCAGTCACCCTGTCAATTCAGTGTATATTACTGTGTATCAGAAGGGGTGAACTATCATTGAATCACCTCCCTACCATATTCTTCCTTTAAAAAAGTAAAAATAAAAACTATAAATAATCTCTTTTTAAGAGTTCTCATTGTGGCTCAGCAGAAACGAATCTGACTAGTATCTATGAGGACACAGTTTCGATCCCTGGCCTTGCTCTGGGGGTTAAGGATCTGGCATTGCCGTGAGCTGTGGTGTAGGTCACATGTGCAGCTCATATTTGATGATTTACAGGAAACACTGAGCAAAGAAATACAAGATGTCAAAATTAAACAAGAAGAGATGCAAAATACAATAACTGAAATAAAAAATTCATTAGAAGCAGCCAACAGTAGAATACAGGAAGCAGAAGAACGAATCAGTGAGGTGGAAGACAGATTACTGGAAATCACTAATGTGGAAGAGAAAAGAGATAAAAG
>PVHT021183527.1:4331256-4436117 GCA_004024745.2 Catagonus wagneri | reverse complement strand
TAAACAAGAAGAGATGCAAAATACAATAACTGAAATAAAAAATTCATTAGAAGCAGCCAACAGTAGAATACAGGAAGCAGAAGAACGAATCAGTGAGGTGGAAGACAGATTACTGGAAATCACTAATGTGGAAGAGAAAAGAGATAAAAGATTGAAGGGAAATGAAGAGAGTCTCCGAGAACTCTGGGATAACGTTAAATGCACCAACATCCATATTATAGGGGTATCAGAGGGAGAAGAGAGAGAGAAGGGGACAGAAAAACTATTTCAAGAGGTAATAGCCAAAAACTTTCCTAACATGGGAAAGGAACCACTCACTCAAATCCAGGAAGCGCAACGAGTACCATATAAAATAAACCCAAGGAGGAACACCCCGAGACAAATATTAATCAAAATGACCAAAATTAAAGAGAAAATTTTGAAAGCAGCTAGGGAAAAGAAACAAATGACATACACAAGAACAGGATAAGGTTATCAGCAGATTTTTCAGCTGAAATTCTACACACCAGAAGGGAGTGGTGTGATATACTTAACATGATGAAAGGAAAAAACTTCTAACCAAGATTACTTTACCCAGCAAGGCTCTCATTCAGATTTGAAGGAGACATCAAAACCTTTACAGATAAGCAAAAGCTAAGAGATTTCTGCAACACTAAACCAGCTTTACAACAAATCCTAAAGGAACTTCTCTAGGCAGAAAAGAAAAGGCCACAACCAGAAACAAAAACACCAGAAATGACAAAGCTCACCAGTAAAGGCATATATACAGTAAAGATACTAAATCATCCATGCACAATTGTGCTACCAAAATCAGAAATCGTGAGAAGAGAGAACAAATGCAGGACACTGGAGACGCACTTGCAATTAAGAAACAACTTAAAATAATCTCGTTTATATATAGACTCCTCTATCAAAACTTCAGGGTAACAGCAAACCAAAAATCTACAGTTGAACACAAACAAATAAGAAAAATCAACTCAAATACAACATTAAAGATAGTCATCAAACCACAAGAGGAGAGAACAAGAGAATAAGGGGAGAAAAAAGAGAAACAAAAATCCAAAACAGTTAATACAATGGCAATAAGAACATACATATCAATAATTACCTTAAATGTTAATGGACTGAACGCCCCAACCAAAAGACAGACTAGCCGAATGGATACAAAAACAAGACCCATATATATGCTGTCTTCAAGAGACCCACTTCACTTCTAGGGACACATACAAATTGAAAGTGAGAAGATGGAAGAAAATATTCCATGCAAATGGGAATCAAGAGAAAGCTGGAGTAGTAATACTCATGTGAGACAAAATAGACTTTAAAATGAAGAACATTTTAAGAGACAAGGAAGGGCACTACATAATGATCAAAGGATCAATCCAAGAAGAAGATACAACAATTTTAAATATCTATGCTCCCAACATAGGATCACCACAATACATAAGGCAATTGCTAACAACCTTAAAAGGAGAAATCAACAATAACAGAATCATAGTGGGGGACTTTAACACCCCACTTGCAGCAATGGATAGATTATCCAGACAGAAAATAAGGAAACGCAGACCCTGAACGAAGCATTAGATCAGATGGACTTAATAGATATCTATAGGACATTCCATCCAAAAGCAAAAGAATACACACTCTTCTCAAATGCACATGGAACATTCTCTAAGACTGATCACACCCTTGGCTACAAATCAAGCCTCGGTAATTTTCAGAAAACTGAAATCATATCAGGCATCTTTTCTGACCACAATGCTGTATGACTGGAAATCAACAACAAGAAAAAAAAAGGCAAAAACCACAAACACGTGGAGACTAAACAACAGGCTACTAAACAACCAATGGATCACTGAAGAAATCAAAGAGGAAGTTAAAAAATACCTAGAAGCAAATGACAATGAAGATAAACACTCCAAAACCTCTGGGATGCAGCAAAAGCAGTTCTAAGAGGAAAGTTTATAGCAATACAAGCCTATCTCAGAAAACAAGAAAAAGCTCAAATAAACAACCTAACTTTACCTCTAAAGGAGCTAGAGATTGAAGAACAGACAAGACCTAAAGTTAGTAGAAGAAAAGAAATCATAAAGACCAGATCAGAAATCAATGAAACAGAAATGAAGAAAACTATAGCAAAGATCAACAAAACTAAAAGCTTTGACTCTTTGAAAAGATCAACAAAATTGATCAACCCTTAACAAGACTTATCAAGAAAAAAGGACAGAAATCAATAAAATTAGAAATGAAAAAGGAGAAGTAACAACAGACATTACGGAAATACAAAGGATCCTAAGAGACTGCTATATTCAACTATACACCAATAAAATGAAAAACCTAGAAGAAATGGACAGATTCTTAGAAAAGTATAATCTTCCAAGACTAAACCAAGATGAAATAGAAAATATGAATAGACCAAAAACAAGTTCTGAAATTGAAACTGTGATTCAAAAACTTCCAACAAACAAAAGTCCAGGACCAGATGGCTTCACAGGAGAATTCTATCAAACATTTAGAGAAAAGCTAAAACCTATCCTTCAGAAACTCTTCCAAAAACTTGCAGAGGAAGGGACTCTCCCAAACTCATTCTATGAGGCCACCATCACCCTGACACCAAAACCAGACAAAGATACCACAAAAAAAAGAAAGAAAGAAAATTACAGGCCAATTTCACTGATGAACATAGATGCAAAAACCCTCAGCAAAATACTAGCCAACTGAATCTAACAGTACATTAAAAGGACTGTACATCATGATCAAGTGGGATTTTTCCCAGGGATGCAAGGATTCTTCAATATGTGCAAATCAATCAGTGTGATACACCATGTTAACAAACTGAAGAATAAAACCCATATGACCCTCTCAACAGTTGCAGAAAAAGCCTTTGACAAAATCCAACACCCATTTCTGATAAAAACCCTTCAGAAAGTGGGCATAGGGGGAACCTACCTCAACATAATCAAGGCCATCTATGACAAATCCAGAGCTCACATCATTCTCAATGGTGAAAAGCTGAAAGCATTCCCACTGAGATCAGGAACAAGACAGGGATGTCCACTCTCGCCACTACTATTCAACATAGTTCTGGAAGTCCTAGCCACAGCAATCAGAGAAGTAAAAGAAATAAAAATAATCCAAACTGGAAAGGAACAAGTAAAACTATCACTATTTGCAGATGACATGATACTATACCTACAGAATCCTAAAGACTCTACCAGGAAACTGGTAGAGCTCATCAATGAATTTGGCAAAGTTGCAGGATCTAAAATTAATACACAGAAATCAACTGCATTTTTATATACTAACGACGAAAGATCAGGAAGAGAAATTAGGGAAGCAATCCCATTTACCATCACTTCAAAAAGAATCAAATACTTAGGAGTAAACCTGCCTAAAGAGACAAAAGACCTGTACTCTGAAAATTATAAGGTGCTGATGAAAGAAATCAAGGATGACATGAACAGATGGCAAGACATACCATGCTCTTGGACCATGCTCTTTGATTGGAAGAGTCAATATTATCAAAATGACTACACTACGGAAGGCAATCTACAGATTCAATGCAATCCCTATCAAATTACCAAGGACAATTTTCACAGAACTAGAAATATTTTCAGGTTTGTTTGGAAACACAAAAGACCCAGAATAGCCAAAGCCATTGTGAAAAAGAAAAATGGAGTTGGAAGAATCAGGCTCCCTGACTTCAGAGTATACTACAAAGCTACAGTCATCAAAACCATATGGTACTGGCACAAAGACAGAAATACTGATCAGGAATGGGATAGAGAGCCCAGAATTAAACCCACACACCTAGAGTTAACTAATCTATGACAAAGGAGGCAAGAATGTACAATGGAGAAAAGACAGCCTGTTCAATAAGTGGTGCTGGGAAAACTGGACGCTACATGTAAAAGAAAGAAATTAGAACACTTCCTAACACAAAAATAAACTCAAAATGGATTAAAGACCTAGATATAAGACCAGATACTATATAACTCTTAGAGGAAAACATAGGCCAAACACTCTCCGACGTAAATGACAGCAACATCTTCTCAGATCCACCTGTTAGAATGACAGTAAAAAGAAAAATAAACAAATGGGACTTAATTAAACTTCAAAGTTTCTGCACAGCAAAGGAAACCCTAAACAAAACCAAAAGACAACCCTCAAAATGGGAGAAAATATTTGCAAATGAATCGACTGACAAGGGATTAATCTCTAAAATTTACAAACACCTCCTACAGCTCAATACCAAAGAAACAAACAAACCCATCAAAAAATGGGCAAAAGATCTAAAGAGACAATTCTCCAAAGACATACAGATGGCCAAAAAACATGAAAAGATGTTCAGCATCACTTGTTATTAGAGAAATGGAAATCAAAACACTATGAGGTACCACCTTACACCAGCCAGAATGGCCACCATCAAAAAGTCTACAAACAATAAGTGCTGGAGAGGGTGTGGAGAAAAAGAAACCCTATTACACTGTTGGTGGGAATGTAAAGTGGTGCATCCACTGTGGAAAACAGTATGGAGATTCCTTAGAAAACTGAAAATAAAATTACCATTTGATTCATCAATCCCATTCCTGGGCATCTATCCAGAGAAATCCTTGACTCAAAAAGACGCATGTACTCCAATGTTCATTGCAGCACTCTATACAATAGCCAAGTCATGGAAACAACTTAAATGCCCATCGACAGACAAATGGATAGAGAAGATGTGGTACATACACACAATGGAGTATCACCCAGCCATTAAAAGAAACGAAATAACAGCATTTATAGCAACATGGATGGACCTAGAAATTATCATGCAAAGTGACCAGTCAGACAATGAGACACAAACTTCAAATCCTACCACTTACTTGTGGAATCTTAAAAAAGGACACAATGAACTTCTTTGCAGAACAGATACTGACTCACAGACTTTGGAAAACTTATGAGACAAGTTGGGGGTTGGGGGATGCACTGAGGGTTTGGGATGCAAATGCTATAAAATTTGGTTATGGTTATTTTTGTATACCTATAATTGTAAAAAATCTCATTGAGTAATAAAAAAATAAAGAAAAAAAAGAAAGACTATCACAAATCAGGCATGTATCATTTCCAGTCCCCACTCCCCAATACAGGATTTGGGCTGGTCATTGCTTTTCTCCACTAACCTCTCTGAGTGTCAATTATTGAACTGCTTCATTGAGGTTTTTTGAGAATCAAGGGAGAATACACATAAAGCATGTGAATGTGTGTCTGACACATGGTAAATATGCAATGAGAAAGAGCTGTGATGACTATGAAAACTTGAGCAAATTGCTTTTTTCCTCGGTGATTCCATTCTTCCCTCTTCAAAACAGAGATCATAGTTGTCATTTAGCATTATTTGATAAGAACATTTTATAACTTAATAGCCATTAAATCCATTAAGCGTCTCAGATGAAAGCCTCTCCATGAAGGGAGAAATTTATACTACTTTTTAGAAGAGCAGTTAGCTATGATTTGATGTGAAATATTTGTTCTCCTAATACTTTATTAATAAAGCCGATGCCAAATATGTAAGCTTTCTAGATGTTCCAATTCATTAGTTTAAGTGCCTCTCTATCAAATGGAAACATCTGTGTTGAAACAACTTTGATTCAGCACCTGTCACAGCAATAGCAGTGTTTGTCAAATCTACATTTCTTTGTATGTTGGCATATATTTGAGATGCTCAACAATTAATTACAGAGGGAAGAAGGTCCTTTAGTAAAAACAAAATAGCAGACAGGTAAAAAGGAGCCTCTATCTGTCAGGTTCCAAGGGACTTCCTGTTATTTTTGCTTTTTTTTTTCCTCTCTTACATTTAAAAGCACATCATTGACTCCTAATCTGAATACCAATGTCTTAACTCAGATGCCATGTAAAGCCAGATAAGACTCTGGTTGCCAGAAGCCCTTTCAGGATTCTTAATTTTACAGATCCAAGTCCAAAGAAGTGAAGTGATTTGTCATAATGTCATTGCTCTTTCAGGCACTTCAACTCCCTCAAGACCTCTAGGGCTACAGCCAACCACTAGGATCACAGGCTAGGGGGCAGCAGCGAGCAAGTGTTGGAAAGGGCCTTTTTATCCTTGATGATCTTTTTTCTCCCTGTTTTCCCAAGACAGTCTCCAGGAATCCAAGACAAAATGCTCTGAAGATCAAAGGATCAAGCCAAGGTTAGGTTTTATTTTTCTCTCTTCTACTTGGCTGATAAAATGCTCCAGGGCTCGGGCTCACCAGGTAAACAGCAGAAGGGAAAGTGATCGCCTGGCACTGGAGGAACAGAGCATTCTCAACTTCAGAGGCTGCCTAGGAGCCACTCTGGTGTGCCCCTTATACCTAGTGGGGCATGCACTCAAGTCCTAGGATTTCCAGGACCTATTTTAATACAGTATTTTACTAGCCCAACCCAGGGAAGACATATGACCCAACATTATTGACTTCTGGGTTCCACTCTCACTGCTTTCATGGAACTATGGACCCTTTAACATGGTATTGGCAATGCAATGATCTTAAGCCAGTAAATAACTAAAGCAGTAATAAATTAGTAGAATCAATCCCAATACTACTAAGAAAGGCTAGCTTCCTAAAGGACATGAGTTAAGACACGGAGCTACTGTGTGAGAAGGGACTATGAAGCCTATGGATCCAGAGTGTACGTGCCCTGTGTGACAGGAGAATAGGGTCCTAACCTCTAGAGCAGTGAGTCTCAGACTTTGGTGAGCATCAGAATGTCCTAGAAGATGTGTTAAAACAGTTTACTTGACCCCACTTCTGATTCAGTATATCTGGAGTGGAGTCTGATAATGTGAATTCCTAATAGGTTCCCAGTAATACTGGCCACACTTTGAGAACCATTCCTCTGAGGTTTAGATTTAGGGTCCTGAACTCAAGGGCATTCGACAACCAGGCAGGAACTAAAAAACTGGTATAATATTAGGGAGTAGTGAGAACTGTGGTGCGATGAAAAGTATATTCATGATATAAAAGCCATTCAAATCAAAAGAATTATTTTAATCACAGGGTAGGAAGGCAGACATATGGGGACCTTGGGTCATGTGTTGGCTGCCACTGTTCACTCCAACAGCTCCAAATGTATCCTTTGAAAACAGCACAGAAATTCACACTATAATCAGAGTTCTGTACCTTGAATTGGGCCTCTTTCTTCCTAGTCTTTTTTCAGATAACTTATATAGATCATTAATAATCTGGGCACCATACCTACTAATTCCCATTAGAAATGAGCTGACATTGACACCATGGAAAGGTAGTGACTAAGGCATCTTCTAAGAGTTGGTGAAGTGTGCTGGCTATTACACATTTCCCCCTTCAGAATCACTCTCTATCCTGTTCCACCCTTCTGTGCTCCCAGAAGATGACCTCTGGGGATTGAATGAACAGGGCTCCCCAGCCTTCCAACTTTTGGTTGAGATTGGCCAATATGAAGCTCTGGTAGGAGAAAGGAGGAAAGAGGGGAGAGAGGTCACTCCCCTGGGCCATGGTTAGCAGGGCCTGTGCTCTTCTATGACCACAACTCCCATTAGGTACCTCTCCTAGAGTTACAACTGCTTTTTCTGGTAAGCCACTCTTTCCCCGGTCACTTCATATCTGAGAGCAGAAGCAACTCCCTGCTTCACTCTTCCTTGTTGGTATCCCATGGCTCCAACCAAATTTCTGTGACTAGTCCTTTTCCTAGACTCCATTCAATCACCCACTTTGAGTATGCCTTGTATCCCCTGCCTAGACCCCCCTGGTTTGCAGTTTTACTGTATGAGATGTAGCACATTCCTTGTTAGCATCAAAGTTACCTAAGACAATACAGCACCAACAAAGCCAACAGCAGAAGAATGGTCCTTTGTCCTTTGGGAAAACTAATCACTAATTGTTGCCCAATTACAGAATTAACATTTTCCTCCAAATGCCAATCAGCTTTCCCACTTTTGGAGGGGAAGACCAAGTAAACACAGTGTGAGCCTCACCTACATGGACCCTCCTGCTACCAAGGCTCCTGTTTGCTATTGTTCACTCAGTGGCCTCTGAAAGCATGGGTGGGAGCCCTGAATAAGAGACCCGTTGTTATAGTGCAGGGACCTTAGAGTCAAAATGCAGTTGCACAAACCTGACATCTCAACGCAAATGCTCAGATTCTCCCATTTTTTCAGTGACACATTTAGGACAAGCATCAACCTTTTAGTTCCTCAGGGTTCATGCAAAGGAAGGCGCCACAGGTAACTAAAAACAGCACTTGCCAATCTCCACAAATTGGTCTGCTGGTGAAATCAGACTGCTGGCCTTGTTAGGAGTGACAGGTCAGTATCACTTCTTATTCTATGACAAGAAAATACAAATTGTCCTGGGCCATGGGGCAAAGGTACACATGAGAGATTGCAAATTGGCCACTTGAAGGCATGTTTTGGTTGGCCAAAAGATTTTTTTTCAGTTAGTTGTCAACATACAATATTTGGGGGGTTTCATAAAAAAATCAGATTTTCTGCTTTTGTTGAAAAAAAACTCTCATAGCAGTACAATGCTGTACATGGAGTAAAATACTTGATAAACCCTGATGAAATTATTTTTCCTTTTTTTAGGGCCACACCCACAGCACATGGAAGTTCCCAGGCTAGGGGCTGAATCAGAGCTATAGCTGCCAGCCAACACCACAGCAACGCGGGATCTGTGACCTAGAGCACAATGCCAGATCCCCAACCCACTGAGTGAGGCCAGGGATCAAACCTGCATCCTCGTGGATACTAGTTGGATTCATTTCCTCTGCACCACAATGGGAACTCCCCTTGATGGAAATCTTAATGGCTGTAAACTAATGAGAGAATGAGGATGATTGAGTCTTGCCCATCACCTAGGGATGCTTACTAATAATCAGGTATCTCTTGATGTCAAGAGGGCGATGAGCTACTGGACTTGTGAGTATAGAGAATACACATTTAGGACAGCCGGAGGTTCAGCAAGTACACTGCTCTTGATTTCAAATTGCTAGGGGATGACTGTGTCTAAGGGCATTATCTTCTCTTTGGACACTGGAGTGGTGGGAGAGCTCCATTTAACAGGTAGCATGGAGTTCGGAAGCAGGACAGCCATGGATTACACTGAACTCAGGATGAAAGCAATGCTTGCCTCCATAAATATATCATCTCCTAGGGAGGTGCTTCTATGAAAACTGGCTTGCTGATCTCTAGGCCTGTCGCACGGACCAAAAGGCCACAGTGACACATGAGGCCCCAGGTCTGAAAACAGCCTAACCAAGCAGTGAGGGTAAAAAGTGATATGGGCTGATTAATGCATGTTCCTGCTTCTTTCCTCCTCTTTGCTGTCCACTTCTCACACTTTCAAACACACACACACACTGCACCTTAAAGATGGAGAACAAGCAGAGGTTTACAGAGAACAAGACACTTGCAAGAGTAGAAAATATTTCATTTCTGAAGTCTTCCAGAAATCTCACCCAGACTCTTCTCATCATCCTAAAGTATGGTCAACATGCACCGCAATTCCACAATTGTAAATTTTCAGTGACAGTAACAATAGCTGAAGCTGATGGTACCAGGTATAGAATTATGGGGCAGCTGTGAGTACATCGCTTTATTTAGACCTCTTCATTTAATTCTTTTGACAATCCTATGAGGCCAGCACCATCATTATCTAAATTTTAAGGCTGAGGAAACTTTATCTCAGGGATATTAAATAGTTCGTTCAAGGTCTTCAGACAATTAAATAGCAGAGCCAGGACTCAAAAGTGATTTCTCTGCTCTCAGAATCTGAATGACACTGAATATTTAAGCTGATTTCCTCTGAGGCTGTCATGGGAAGGTCCTCTGTTGCATGTTCAGACCAAAGGAGTTAACAATTTCCTCATATCACCATCTCTACATGAGGAGTGTGATGAGAAACTCAGAACTTGAACTGAGGACTCCCAGAGTTCTAAACTATCCAGTTCTACCCGGGTTTGTTTTCCTCATTGAGCACACTATCACGCAGGCTTTGTCTAGGTAAGACGATTGATTAATGACCTTTAGTATTCCAGGACTTGAGGGCAGCCTTCAGCCAGGAAAAAGCTGGGGCCCCCAGTCCTACAGCCACAAGGAAAGGAATTCTGCCAAGAACCTGAATGAGCTGGGAAGTGAATTCTTCCCAGCTGAACTAACACCATGGGTTGACACCTTGACTGCAGCTTTGGGAGACCCTAAGCAGACCACTGAGGGAAGCCATGCCCAGACTCCTGACCCCCAAACTGTGAAATAATAAATGTATTTTAAGTCATTAAGTTTGCAGTAATTTGTTACACAAAAAAAACCTAATAAATAATCAGTAAAACAGGAATGATGATGGCCAAAAAAAAAAAAATGCACGTCTAGTTTTTCATTTTTTTTCATCTATGGTTACTCAGAGAAGCAAGAAGCAGGCAAGAAAACTCCAAAGCAGCTTCAAAGTGTTTCATTCTGGGAAACATGATAGGTGCACAGCAGTTAGCTCAGTGGAGGCTGAGGTTGCTAGCAGATACAAAGATGCCATGACACAAAACATTCTCCGACATAAATTGTACCATAGTTTTCTTAGGTCAGCTCCCAAGGCAATAGAAATAAAAGTAAAAATATGCAAATGGGGCTCAGTCAAACCTAGTGGCTTTTGCACAGCAAAGGAAACCATAAATGAAACAAAAAACCTATGGACTGGGAGAAAATATTTGTAAATGATGTGAATGACAAGGGATTAATTTCCAAAATGTACAGATAGCTCATATATAATTCAATGCCAAAAAAAAAAAGCAAACAACACAATCAAAAAATGGGCAGAAGATCTAAATAAACATTTCTCCAAAGAAGACATACAGATGGCCAACAGGCACATGAAAAGCTGTTCGAAACAGCAAATTGTTAGAGAAATGAAAATCAGAACTGCAATGTTATCACCTCACACTGGTCAGAATGACCACTGTTAAAAAGTTTATAAGTAACAAATGCTGCAGAGGTTCTAGAAAAAGGGAAACCTTCCTACACTGTTGGTAGGAATGTAAATTGGTGTAGCCACCATGGAAAACAATATGGAGGTTCCTCAAAAAACTTACAGAGTTGCTATATGATCCAGCAATCTCACTCCTGGGCATATGTCTGACCAAAACTAGAATTCAAAAACATACCTGCACCTCTATGTTCACTGCAGCACTATTCACAATTGCCAAGATATGGAAACAACCTAAGTGTCTATAAACAGAAGAATGGATTAAAAAAGATGTGGTGCACACACACACGGAATACTTCTTCGCCATAAAAAGAATGAAGTAATGCCATCTGCAATAACACAGGTGGACCTAGAGATTATCATACTAAGTGAAGTAAGTTGGAAAGAGAAAAACAAATACCCTATGGTATCACTTATATGTGGGATCTAAAATATGACATAAGTGAACTTATCTATGAAACAGAAACAGACTCATAGACATAGAGAACAGACTTGTGGTTGCCAAGGGGGAAAGGAGGTGGGGGAGGGGCAGATTGGGAGTTTAGGGTTAGCAGATACAAATTAGTATACACAGAATGGATAAAAAACAAGGCCCTACTATATAGCAAGGGAACTATATTCAATATCGTGTAATAAACCATCATGGAAAAGAATATGAAAAACTATATATATATATATACACACACACACATATATATATAACTGAATCACTACTATACAGTAGAAATTAACACACTGTAAATAAATCAACTATACTTCAATAAAATAAATTTTTTTTTAAAAAAGATGCCACAACGCCATCCCCTGGAAAGCAGACTCTAAGCAAGGAACTGTGATACAGAAACTTCTGGAATGGCCACACGCATGGAGTGGTCTGCAGCGAGATGTGAGCTACGAATTCTTCAGTGGGAGAAACCTGGCCAAGAACTTCAAGGATTTGCACCTTTCAGGAAGAGAGAGAATACCCCAGGCAGACAAAGGAGTATACAGAAGACTAAAGAAAACAGTAAAATGCATACCACATTCTCCCCCACATCTGGGTGAATAAGTACAATGTGCAGCAAGGAGGCACTGAGAGGGTGAGGTCTACTGGATCACCCCGTACGCACTGTCCAAATGTTTTTAAAGAGAGTGCATCTCAGAATAGTTTATAATCTGTTTGTTACCTTGGTGAAAGAAACAGTTCTAGTTCTGCTCTTCCCTGGTGAAGAAGAACAGGCAGATCCGGTGATAGCCTTCCTAGCCTTCCCTGACTTCTACTGATTCATACTAAATATTTTCAAACCTCGGAAAGACTGTGAGGCTACAGAGGTTGTAGTGGACAGTGGTACCGCAAGTAACATACCCACTCTTTTTATTTGCTCTGTGCACCCATCCTGCAGCACGTGTGACCTTCATCCCTACAGAGAACGCGTCTCTGGGAGGTTACTCACTGACCCCTGCCGCCCAGTGCTCCCCAGCTGGTAGCCAATGATGATGTGGGCTAGCATGGATGTGCAAAAGCCTGAAACTGAGTCCAAGCCCCTGTATCAGCCAGGGAACAAAGACCCTGAAAACATTCTACCTTCCCTGGGCAAGGAGGCTCTGTAGCCCAGCTCTGACACCCACTTTTAAAAATGAAAAATCAAGATTTATAACAATAATGGTGATCTCAACAAAAACTATAATAGGAAGGGTGATCTCAACTCTCAAAACTTGTGCCATGATAACATACATCACGACCCACGTGCTCCCGAATGGTTGATTACGAAGGAAAAATTCAGGTCCCTGGCACTTTTTCCTACTAAGCTCACAAAGATATTCTTTTGGTCCCCGTAAAACATGTTAAATCAGAACAGCATTAACACTGCTGCTACATAATTGTAAAATAAATCTACTGAAAGTTAAGCTCTTCTTTATCTCATAATACTGTTTTCATTTATGCTTAAAACCTACTTAAGGGAACTTGCCATATACTTTTTAGAGTTGGGAAACTATGATTAAATAAATAAATAAATAAATAAATAAATAAATAAATAAATAACAGATGTCCTTATTTGGATTCTTATCCAGCATAGTAAGAAAGATCTAGAAGGCAAGTTTTATTTTTTTTCACTTAGAGTTAGAATAACATAGATAATAAAGAAAGGTGGGCTACTGGCAAAAGCTGAATCCTTTCATGCGAAACAGAGTCTTTTAAGCACACCACCCCGCTCACCAAGTAGTTTTCACAATTTCACAGCGTTACTTTGAATTTTTCTTTAAGAAAAATGGAAATATAAATTTGCCTAAAATAATCCTTTAAGAAGAGGCAAAATTTGAGCCAGCAATTTATTGCATGAACCCTGTTAGTCTTCATATACTACTTTCAATATGCCACTTTGTTTTGTAAGACAAACCATTTAAGAAATATGAACAGTACAGATGTGAAGTATCAGAGGATTGGAATGATAGCTCAATAAAAATGGTTTATGCAGTGACAGTCACCATGAATAGCAAACAGTATAGTCTTAGGATTTGGGGAGTAGCGATGAGCAGAGTTTTGGAGTCAATAATTTGCAGGTTTTACTCTTTACAGTAGCCAAGGCATGGAAGGAATCTAAATGTCTATCAACAGAGGAATGGATAAATATATAGTCCATATACAATGGACTATTATGCAACCATCAAAAAGAATGAAATAATGCCATTTGAAGCAACATGAATGGACTTAGAGATTACCTAAGTGAAGTCAGACATGCAAAGACAAATATAATCTGATACCACTTATATACTGAATCTTAAAAAAGTGATATAAATGAATTTATATACAAAACAGAAACAGACTTACAGACTTCGAAAACAGACTTATGGCTACCAAATGGGAAAGGTGGGGGGAGAGGGATAAATTAGGAGTTTGGGATTAACATATACACACTACTATATATAAAATAGATAACCAACAAGGGCCTACTGAATACCACAGGGAACTCCTACTTAATATTCTATAATAACCTATATGAGAAAAGAATCTGAAAAAGAACGGATATATTTGTATGTATAACTGAATCACTTTGCTGTACATAACATTGTAAATCAACTATGCTCTAATATAAAATGAAAATTAAATAAAAAAGAATTTGCAGCTGTGAAGCTGGACAACTTTGAGCAAATTACTTCATTTCTATGAGCCTCATTTTCTGGATCTGTAAAATGGGGCTAATACTTTTCATGGGATCAGGCTGTGGAATAACAGTGTTATGCATGTATAACAGGATGAAGAAATATTTATTCACCAGGATTCCAGGATATTTGAGGGAAAAATACTGGTCTGATGGGACTGTTTCCTCTACTCCACTCTTACTTCAAGAGGAACAGTTAAAGGGTGTTTCTCAAAGAAATGTCTACTCTGGGGACATTCCAGAGGAATCATTGCAGGCTTGGGAGTGGTGGCATGCAAAGTGCTTATAGAGGAAAACAGAATACCTTTGTGGCCTGGAGGTACTCAGAGGCATTTTGAAGAAGCCACACACACAAAAAAAATACCATAAACAAACCAGTTAATAATTAGACTTCTTTCAAATTAGGAACTTCAGGAGTTCCCACTGTGGTGCAGTGGAAACGAATCCGACTAGGAGCCATGAGGTTGAGGGTTCAATCTCTGGCCTCGCTCAGTAGGTTAAGGATCCGGCATTGCCGTGAACTGTGGTGTAGGCTGCAGACGCAGCTCGGATCTGGCATTGCTGTGGCTGTGGTGTAGGCCAGCAGCTGTAGCTCCGATTAGACCCCTACCCTGGGAACCTCCATATGCCACTGGTGTGGCCCTAAAAAGCAGAAAAAAAAAAAAGAAAAGAAAAAAATTAGGAACTTCTGATTCACTAAAGGATACCGTTAAGAAAATTAATGGGCAATCCAAAGAGAGAAACATTTAACTAATGACTAGTGTCAAAGAAATAATAAAGAACTGAGGAAACAACTTTTTGCCCCCAAAATGAGCAAAAAATTTGAACAGACACTTCATAAAATAAGATCTAGAAATGGTCAATTAACCCAAGCAAATGTACTCAACATCATGAGTCATCAGAGAAAAGCAAATTAAAACCACAGTAAGATACTGCTACAGAGTCACCAGAATGGTCAAAATAAAAGAGAATGAGAACACCAAATGTCGGCAGTAATAGAACAATTGAACCTCTCATTCTTATTGAGAGGAATATAAAATGGCAAAATATATTTGGGAAAAACTTTGGCAGGGTTTTTTTTTTTTTTTTTTTTGCCACACCCACAGCATGCCAAAGTTCCTGGGCCAGGGATCGAAGCCACGGCACAGCAGTTAACATCTGATCCTTAACCTGCTGAGCTCCCAGCAAACTCTGGCATTTTGTGCAATAAAACTAAACACGGGCCTGCCTTATAACCTCGCAATGGTACCCAGTGGCATCTGCTATCCCCCAAAATGAAAACATATATTCATAAAAACTTATATAAGAATTTTCATAGCAGTTGTATTCATAATATCTTGAAAACTGAGCATAGCCCAGAGACTAGAGCAATGAACTGTCGAACAATGGAATACTACTCAGCGATAAAAAGAAAAGAATTACTGGGGAGTTCCCATTGTGGCACAACGGAAACAAATCTGCCTAGTATCCATGAGGATGTGGTTTCAATCCCTCGCTCATTGGGTTGGGAATCCAGCGTTGATGTGAGCTGTGGTGTACGTCTCAGATGCAGCTCAGATCCTGCGTTGCTGTGGCTGTGGCATAGGCCAGCAGCTACACCTCCAATTTGACTCCTTCAACCCCTAGCCTGGGAACTTCTATATGCCATGAATATGGCCCTAAAAAGCAAAAAAAACAAAAACAAAAACAAAAAAAAAAAAAAGGAATTGCTGGAGTTCCCTCAGTGCTGCAGTAGATTAAGAATCTGAGTGAAGCAACTTTGGTCACTGTGGAGGCACAGGTTTGTTCCCCAGCCAGGCACAGTGGGTTAAGGGATCTGTTAACAAATAACAAATGCTGGAGAGGGTATGGAGAAAAGAGAACCCTCCTACACTGTTGGTGGGAATGTAAATTGGCACAACCACTATGGAAAATAGTATGGACGGAGTTCCCGTCGTTGCACAGTGGTTAACGAATCCGACTAGGAACCATGAGGTTGCGGGTTCGATCCCTGGTCTTGCTCAGTGGGTTAATGATCCGGCGTTGCTGTGGCTGTGGCGTAGGCCAGTGGATACAGCTCCGATTAGACCCCTAGCCTGGGAACCTCCACATGCCGCGGGTGCGGCCATAAAAATGACAAAAGGCAAAAAAAAAGAAAATAGTATGGAGGTACTTCAGAAAACTACATATAGAGCTACCATATGATCCAGAAATTTCACTCTTGGGCATATATCTGGACAAAACTTTCACTGAAAAAGATACATGCACCCCTATGTTCATTGCAGCACTATTCATAATAGCCAAGACATGGGAACAACCTAAATGTCCATCAGCAGATGAATGGATTAAGAATATGTGACACATATGAAATGGAATACTACTCGGCCATAAAAAAGAACTAAATAATGCCATTTGCAGCAACATGGATGGAACTAGAGACTCTCATACTAAGTGAAGTAAATCAGAAAGAGAAGGACATATGATATCATTTATATCTGGAATCTAATATATGGCACAAATGAAACTTTCCACAGAAAAGAAACTCATGGACTTGGAGAATAGACTTGTGGTTGCCAAGGGGAAGGGGGAGGGACTTGGATGGCCTGGGAGTTTCGGTTAATAGATGCACTCTTGCATTTGGAGTGCATAAGCAATGAGATGGGAAACTATATCTTGTCACTTGTGATGGAACATGGTGGAGGATAATGTAAGAAAAAAGAATTTATATATGTATGACTGGGTCATTTTGCTGTATAGTATAAATTGACAGAACACTGTAAATCAACTATAAAGGGAAAAAAATAAAAATCCTAAAAAAATTAAAGGATCCAGTGTTGCTGGAGCTGTGGCACAGGTTTCCATTGTGGCTCGGATTCAATTCCCAGCCTGAGAACTTCCATATGCTATGGGTGCAGCCATTTAAAAAAAAAAAATTGCTGATAAATGCATCGATGTGGGTAAATCTCAAAAACAGCCTGAGAGAAAGAAGCTGGAGTACACTCTGTGTGTTAATAACGTTAAGTGTTGGAGATTTACCTTATTTGTAAACTAATTTGGTTCACCTGCCACCTTTTCATGGATGTTGGCAGAAGTCACAGGACTTCAGGGTCAGTGACAAATGGCTGTATGACTTAAAGCTACAGCAGCACCAGAGCATCAGCATTTTCTGGCATAAGTTCCTCAAGCCCAGCTACCATAATGTGACTTGAAGAGCTAAGTGAGAGCTGCACACACAGTGGAAACCGCAACCTGGCAAACCTGTATCCTTTAGACTGGGCAATGAGCATACCTGGTCTATGCCCATAAGGCAGACACCATCTCTGCATTCTAAAGCCACTTGCTAGGCAAACATCCTTGAAAAAGATTTCAGGACAAAGGCCGTCAGTGCTTCCAGTGGCAACAGGTGCAGAAGTGGGAGAAATCCACGGAGAAGTGTATCCCAACACTGTATCATTCCATTTGCATGATATTCTACAGGATGCAAGTCTTTTCGCTAGAAAAATTAAACCAGTGATTTGCCTCTAGTGGTGTGTGGGGGTGGGGTGGGGTTTGTGTTAGGGAACTTTCTGAAGAGGTGGTATCCCTGTGTCCTGAAAGGGTTTTGGTTACATGGGTGCATGCACTTGTCAGAACTCAGTGAAAGTACACTTAAGACTCATGCATTTCATTATAGGTCAATTTTGCATTAAAAGAAAAAACATGTAAACACATATTGAAGTCAAATTAATGATATGCACGCTGAAGCACTTAGAAGGCATATATACCTTCTGCAACTTACTTTGAAAAGCACCCAAAGTAAACTGGAGTAAAGGACTGAAAAAATGATGTTGAATAGATGGATAGCTATGCACAAAGCAAATCAAATGTTAATGGCAGAATCTAGCTGGTGTGTATACAGGCGTCTGTTGTAAAATTCTTTCAGCTTTATTGTTTGAAATTTTCATGAAGTATTGAAAAATGAAGTTCAAAAAAATAACAAGAAAACAAGAATGAATATGAAGATATGGCCCTTCTAAATTACAGAACAAAGAAAAACCATAAAAGGAAAAAATTGAGATGACTACATAACTTCTCAACTTGCACGTGTGCAAAATATACCCCCTTCCCCACATATATGCATATAGTCATATGTTGAAAAATTATAGAATTCTCATAAATCAAAAAGAAAAAGATTAATACCAACAGAAAAATGGGCAAGGGTCAAGAACAGGCAATTCACAACAAAAGGAATGCCAAAGTTAATAATCTATCATAGGAGTTCCTATTGTGGTTCCGTGGGTTAAGAACCCAACTACTATCCATGGAGACAAGGGTTTGATCCCTGGCCTTGTTGAGTGGGTTAAGGATCTGGCATTGTCATGAGCTGCAGTGTAGGTTGCAGATGTCATGAGCTGCAGTGTAGGTTGCAGACAGTCTCCAATCTGGTACGGCTGTGGCCGTGGCATAGGCTGGCAGGTGCAGCTCTGATTCAATCACTAGCCTGGCGATGTTCATATGCCATGTGTGTGGAGATAGATAGATATCCTATTGTAAACAAAATGTGCAGCATCACTAGGAATCAAAGAGACACAAACATCAGTAAGATGACATTTTTTGCCTATTAATTAGCAAAAAGCTTTCCAATGATAACAACTGCTGTTGGTGCCGACATGAGACTGGTTTAACTGGCCAGATTGTATGAGTTTGAATCTCAGCTCTTCCACTTAAGCTGTCTCAATGTCCTTATTTATAATATTGGGGGAAATAATAGCATCTATTAAGTTATTGTACTACATTCCAGCAGTGTATCTGGGCACAGAGAATAGGACAATAGGAAAAACAAACAAACAAACAAAAAAACAAACCCAAAACAACCAGTATGTCCAGTATGTAGATTTGGGGAAGGTCAGAAAACAGGGTCCCAATTATGAACTCAGTCCCTGAGGGAGAGATTCTGTTTTACGGTGAAAAAAAAAAAAAAAAACCTTCAGGTATTCTTCAGATAAATATATGACTAACTTGTGTACTCAGGTGTCTAAATGTAAAACTGATGTATCACTCAATTTTCCCAGCCGTACACCATCTTCAAGAGCTAGCAGAAAGGAACATGTACCTTCAAGAAGTTTTATAAAGTCACATTTGAGTTTTTTCCTTCATAAACAAGACAGGACAAAAGTCATCAAAACAATTTCAGCAAAAGACTTTTGGACCAACACAGTAAAAGCAAACAACAAAAAGAAAAGGAGAAGATATTTTAAATGCTTGGTTTTAAAAATGTTTAGCACCATCTCAGACCTGGAGAAATCCCAGGACAGTTTTCCAGGGTCACCTCTCCCCACTGTGATCACAGAGGCTCTGAATATTGAATGCTGGGGTCTCGAAGGCCACATCTTCCTACCTCTCTCAATGCTGGGGACACACGTGGCTGGCGAATCTGCACATGGGCTCCCAGTTAGAATCTCAGACACTTTCTCCCTTCCCTGGAAATGCCTGGGCTGCTTTTAAATACACTTTCCTTTCTTTCATACCTTCAGGACATAATTTTCTCTCATTTCTGATTTATTTATTTATTTATTTATTTATTCATTCATTCATTCATTCATTCATTTATTAGCTTTGTAGGGCCACACCCGAGGCATATGGAGGTTCCCAGGCTCAAGGTCAAATTGAAGCTACAGCTGCCAGCCTACACCACGGCCACAGCGACAGAGGATCCGAGCCCCATCTGCAAGCTGCACCACAGCTCAGGGTAATGCCAGATCCTCAACCTGCTGAGCGAGGCCAGGGATCGAACCCGCAACCTCATGGTTCCTAGTCGGATTCATATCTGCTGCACTACAAGGGGAACTCCACACTTCTAATTTTAAAATCAGTCCACTCCACTTAAATGCCAGTCTAATGCCTGATTCAGCTCCTCTCCTCCCATCACAGACTAGACTTGGGGCTCACAGGGCTTGGTGAGGGGCTGCAGTGGAGAGGAGCGTGACTGCCTGTGAGATTCCTCCTCTCCCAGCAGCATCTGAGAGTACCAAAGTGAACTGGAACAGCGCCCAGAGACAACCCCCACTGTCACCCAGATTCTGCCCCATCTGACCTCCTTCTACCCCAACGCTGGAGGAACTGGGTTTGGATGGGGGAGTCTCCTAAGTTTGTTCATGAGAAAGGAAGCCTCTCCACCCTGAGGAGCATCCGTATCCTCCTACAACTCCGCCCCTCCATTATTTCCTGTAGGCCAGAGAATCACAGCATGTCTTCCACAGTCTCCCAGAGCCTTGGAGAAGCAGATGCGATGGGGAGAGGTTGGTACCAGCATCCTCCTAGAACTGCACATCCCGGCTGGCCCAGGCTGTTCCCGTGGGCCTTTCTAGACCAGTTGTGAGCACCAACCCAAATGCTCACATTCCCCACATCCCACCCCTCTCCCCGCCCCGACCCATCCCAGTCCCTCAGCTGCACCTAGGTGCCTTCCCAGCCTCTCCCCAGCAGCAATGCTAAGAAGCCCTGTACCAGTCACCCCTTCTGCAACGTACCCTCAGTCACTAAGACATTCTCCAGGAGTCCCCTCACCTCTGCTGGCTTTGAGAAAGAACGTTCCCTCTGTCTTCTCTCTCAAGGATCCCATGGGCAGATTCTGTGATCCCTTAGTTAGCTGCTTACGGAGGTGGGGGCAGGGAAGTGGGGGGGCTGGGAGGGGGTGTCCAGCCCTGGGTGAAGGCTGGCTCAGGCGATATTTAGCACCATTTGTTTTGAGCTTTAGACCTTAACTGTCAATCAGAACCCAATGAAAATTCCCATTTGGTATTACATGTGACATGTATATTTGCTCCAGAAATTTAGATAGAAGAGTTATACACTATATATACAAGAAGAACCAGATTTTCAAAATTCTGTAAAAAAAAAAAAAAAAAAAAGTGGGTGAGGTACATCTTTATGGCAAGTAAGGGGGAACAGTATCATTATTAATTCTGAGCAAAGAAAAAGTCGTTGACTAGACCCTTTGGCCTCCCACCAGTGGGTCTCTGGTGGCATCTATCGCTGAATTTGCCTTGCCCAGTGGATTTGAAAGTCAGAGTCACAGAGGAAATCAAGTACAGGCATGCATGGCCTTGGAGAAAAGTTCAGGCCTTTACTTGATGTGACTGCCAGAGATTAGACCCAAATTGATTTTTAGTGACTTTGAGTGGATTTTAAGAAGATTGAAGAGAATGCCCTTTAGTTAGAAATGAACAGTTATAACACATTTTTGACTTTGGGCGTCACTGGTAAAAGTTATTTTTCTCAAGTAGCTCAAGTAACTTTTTCAGTACTAAAGTTACTTTTGTTTGTTTGTTTTTTTGTTTTTAGGGCCACACCCATGGCATATGGAGGTTCCCAGGCTAGGGGATGGAACTGGAGCTACAGCTGCCAGCCACAGCCACAGCCACGTCAGATCTGAGCTGCATCTGTGACCTACACCACAGTTCACGGCAACACCGGATCCTTAACCCACTGAGCAGGGCCAGGGATCAAACTCGCAACCTTATGGTTCCTAGTTGGATTCATTTCCATGGCGCCAACACAGGAACTCCCCGTTTTTAAGTTTTTTTTAAATTTTTATTAGAGGTGATTTACAGTGTTGTGTCAGTTTCTGCTGCACAGCAAAATGAGTCAGATATATATATACACACACATTTATATGTATATATATACATTTACATGTGTATATATATATACATACATACATATATATATGTATATGGTTTATCACAGGATATTGAATATAGTTTCCTGTGCTCTATAGTAGTAGGACCTTGTTGTTTATCCATCATATATAGTAGCTTGCCTCTGCGAATCCCAAACTCCTATTTTATTCAGACTGAATCTTTCCAAGCAATCACATACTTCTTTACACTCCCATCCAGGCTATACTAATCATATCACACTATTAATTATTTAAGGTCATTACTACAAATTCCAACTGGTGTTCCAGAATATAATATAGTTGACACACTTAAAAGCTATTTGATAGGAGCAGGCTCTTTGCCCAGACACTAAACAACTGCAAAATTCACAACTCTTTTCTACTGCTTCTTCCTTAAAGACTTTTCTGAAATATTTCTTATGATCAGTCAGATGACCCTTCTTGCTGCTACATACTGTCCATTAGAAGCACTTATAATCAAATGCCTCTCATCTTTGTGCTTGGAAACTAGGTAACCATGTATATTTGGACTGCATGATAATCAAGAGTAAGTTATGAGAGGAGTACTCGGTATGGAGTATCTAAGCACATCTCCAGGAAATGAACTGAATTATCTTCCCTGCAGGTGACATCAAAGTTGGCTGCTCAGGGACCACTGATGATTATTTCTTGGTTCTGACTCTGTTTAGGATGGATGAGGCTAACTGATACCTTTTTGAGTTCTAGATAAATAATATTGAACCACAGTTTCTAGGTAGAAATTAGGCATCACAAGGAGGCATATCACTGGGGTGTTATTTCAATTACAAATCTAGATGAAAATAGTCAGTGCATCTTTGAAAATGCCTTAATGTTACTAAGGAGTCAGTTACTTACTTACCTGGCCCATATCTTGAAATTAATTCCTAAGGCTATTTATACTACGCGGGCTGTCCCTGGAGCCACACTTTAAAGGATGCTATTTCCAGCGTGAGCGCAGTCGTTCAGGGTGGTATCCTGGGGTTTTCAGTTCAAAAAATCAAATTAGTACAGCTGGGCCGATTACCAAAACCCATTAGAAGACTCTGGCTGCCTTTTTAACAGCTCCCTCTTCTCCTGCACTCCTCCTGCCTCAGAACTATGGATGTTCAGCGTGAGAGCCTTTTTCCTGAATTGCTTTTGGCACAGGCTGCAGGCAGGCAAGCATGTAGTCAGAAGCTCATCTGGGATCAAAGTTATAAGACAATGTTGATCTTGGCCCCAACAGTCAAAAGGAGTGTCCCATTTTGGTACAAGACCTGCTGAAACCCATGTCAAGGATAGTCAGTTATTTTCCAGGGCTTCTCATAACCTCCTATAGTGTTAACATGATAAATTCTTTACCAATGATATTTTCAGATTTATTAAGAACTATTTTCTGTCTAGGTTAGGAACTGAATTGTGTCCCTCCCTGCCCTCCCCGCCCCATGCCCCCAAGTTATATGTTGAAGTCTTTTTTTTTTTTTTTTTGTCTTTTTTGCCTTATCTAGGGCCGCACCGCGCCATATGGAGGTTCCCAGGCTAGGGGTCTAACAGGAGCTGTAGCTGCCGGCCCTCGCCACAGCCACAGCAACGCGGGATTCGAGCTGCGTCTGCAATCTACACCACAGCTCACGGCAACGCCGGATCCTTAACCCACTGAGCAAGGCCAGGGATTGAACCCGCAACCTCATGGTTCTTAGTCTGATTCGTTAACCACTGAGCCACAACAGGAACTCCTATATGTTGAAGTCTTAACCATCCACCCACCTCTAGTACCTCAGAGTGTGACTGTATTTGGAAATAGGTTCTTTATAGAGGTAATTTGGTTAAAACGAAGTCATCAGGGTTCACCTTGATCCAATATGATTGGTGTTATTCTAAGAAGAGATTAGCACACAGACCCAGAGGACTCTGTGAAGACACAGAGAGAAGGCTGCCACCTGCAAGTCAAGGAGAGAGACCTCATAAGGAACCAAGCCTGTTAACAGCTTGATCTTAGCTTGATCTTGGGAGTCCAGCCTCCAGAACTGTGAGAAAATAAATTTCTGTTGTTTATGCCCCCCCAGGAGATGTTACGGCAGCCCTAGCAAAATAATACAATGTTTCACTGGTTAAAAATCCACATCATCAAAAAGGTACAAGAAAGCTCATAACCACAGCAGTGGTACCAAGAACAGTACTTGAGTTAGAACTTTATTTTAATCTTATTATTTATTTATTTTTGCTTTTTAGGGCCATGCACACGGCATATGGAAGTTCCCTGGTTAGGGGTTGAATTGGAGCTGCAGCTGCTGGCCTACACCACAGCCACAGCAATGCCAGATCCGAGATGTGTCTACGACATACACCACAGCTCATGGCAACTCAGGATCCTTAACCCACTGAGCAAGGCCAGGGATCAAATCCACATCATCATGGTCACTAGTCATGTTTGTTACCACTGAGCCACAATGGGAACTCGGAGTTGGCATTTTAAAATATTTTTTGCTTTAATTGACTCTGTTTAGTTATTGCTTATGTGCAGGATTTAGAATCCCTCATGATCGATCCCTGTGAAATAGGTACTCTTTGAACAAAGATATTCTTTGACCTACTCCAAACATGAAATATATTCTTTACTCTGAAAGACCTCTCTCATCTTCTAGAGCCCAATGAGGCTTCTGAATTCCAAGTTCTGTGTCCTTTGTTCTTCCTCTAGGGTCTGTGTGTTATTGAACAAACCCTCTCTTCCCAGTATCAGCTAATTAGCCTCTCCTGCTATTTCCTACATCCTTTCTTCTCCAGCCAAAGAGACCCTCCTTTGAGACACATAGGCAGGTGCTACTTTTCAATGCTTTGGATTATCTATTTTATTGGCCTTAACTTAGTCACCAGGGATTAATCATCTATTAGTGATAGAATCCGTCATTATGCAAAGAAAGAAAAAAATTCATCAATGTGCTGAAATGTAATTTCCAAAGAACATAAACAAGAGACCCTAATTTGAGAAAAAGATATTTTCAACAATATATGAAGACTGAAACAGCTGTGCATTCAGACGAAAACTTTGAAATGTAAGATGAATTGTCACAATGCAAATCCATGGAGTCATTCGTATGGATTTGCTCCTAGAGGAGGGTGGTTCTCAATTTGAGGTATGTTTCCAAGGGAAAGTTTAGAAAATTCTAATAGATCTCATTCACAGACATCCTGAAGTCACTGGTTTGGGGTAGGGCCCGTTCACTAATACTTCAAAAATACATCAGGAATTTGAAGGGGAGGTTATTAAAGAGGAAAAGACAGAGACAGAAAAAAGTTACTGAAAAGGAGAAAAAGAGATTACAAGAGAGACTGAGAAATAAATGAGGGGAGTGGTTTATATTTTGTTCGTAACAAATACACAGGACCCAGTATTCCCTTTGCAAGCAAAATTTGGGATAAATTAGGTTTGACTGCAGCTAAGAGCAACATATTAAGACTTTGGAAAAACAACACAAATTGTTGCATTGCAGAATGGATATTATCTTTAACTGTGGCATCACCATGAGACAGCTTTATAAATTACAGGGTACAGCGGGTTATTTTGATGAGATTACAGGTTTTTTATATTGCTTACTCAGACAGCGATAATAACAGAATACAACCATGTATGTTTATAGTTTCTGTTGAAAAAGCCCTTAAAGATGGCCAGGAGGAAATAAATGATGATTGCATCTCTGAGGTGTTTTTTTCTATATAATGAGCTTGGTATCACCTCTTAATCTGAGCAACTATATTTAGATGTCAAGGTAGGTGAGATTCCATCTAGAGGTAACAAATGATATGCTATCCAATGACAACCCAGTTTTCCCAATATTCTTCCCTCTTGATAATATTCATTTGTTGATCTTGTTGAAGTCTTCAAGTGACAAATACTTGGAAATTCAATCAGCATTGTGAGTTATTAAAAAGGGTTCCTCATTATTTACCATTGTAAATAAATTTAAAAATTTTCATTCTCAAATCTAATAGACAAGAAGAAAAAGCTGGTTAAAATTATACCATGGCAACGCACTTCTTGGTACCAGGGAAAGCAATTGCATATAGGACTTCGGCTGAGATGGCATCAAAGGTGCCAGTGCATAATATTTGTTAGTCAACCGCAATAAAGACTATCTTTATAAAGATATTAAATGAAAATACAGCATTAAGAGAAACATTGTTTTCCTGTGCCTCCCTTTTCTCCCCACCTGAATATTCTGTGTTTCAAATTCTGCATACTTCAAAATGTACTAATTTCCTCTCACTCCAATTTCCTCTCTCTCCCTTAATTCTTAACATCAACAGCATCATCCCTCAATCAAATTAGAAAGAAACCTGTGCACAACCATCAACTCCTCTCTTTCGCTCTTATGCCCAGTCTACTTTCCCTCTCTAGCCAAGTCTACTTCCTAACTTTTTCTTAAGTCTCTCTCACGACTCTCCAGTCCACCGACACTGACTTCCTTCAGGTCCACATCTTATTTACCTGGAGAATGGCAAGTGTCTCCTGGTGGGGTACTAAGTCATCTCAATTGCACAAATACTTCTAGGAACGAGGCTGTTAATAAAACAACAGCAAAACAGCAGCACCAATGAAAAACTCCCTCTGCCTGATTTCATTTTCCTATCTCTGCTCCCCAAGCCATTTCCCATGATGTTTCCAGAGGTATCTTTGGAAAATAAAAATTGAGTATATTGCTTAAGATCTTTCAATGCTTTAAAGATATACTTGAAATTTCTTAACATTCTGACTACTGCCTCCCTGTCAACACTGGATAATTACATTTATCTCTCAAAGGAGACACACCCTCTTGCACCTCACATCTTTTTGCATGCTCCACTGCCTCTTTCTAGAATAGTCTTCACTATTCCCTCTCTCTAATCCTAAACTCCCTCTCTACCTCAACTTTTAAGCCTAAAAGCATGTTACCACCTGGCCTAGCCAGCATCTCTTAGAATGAGTTAGTTGGTTCTTTCTGTCAATAGCCCTACTACTGTACAAGTCCTCATTGTAAGTTATTCATTGGGCAATTACTACAGAACACCTACTATGTGCTAGATACTAGGAATACTTTAGCAGTAAGAAAGGCAAAGTTCACATTCTTATGTAACTAAATTCCAGAGGGGAGAGACAGATAATAAACAAAAAGAGCAAATTATATAGAGACCTAGGGTCAGAAATCCAGGGACACATTGAGAACACAATAGGAGATGAGAAAGTAGAGACAACTTAGCACATTTGGGGGATTTATTTATTTTCATTCCTTCCTTGTCCTCTAGGTTGTGACCCACAGAAACTCAATGTCTTCGTATTTATTGATGTAAATGAGGGCACAGCACAGTATCTGGCTTATAATAAGTATTGGATAAAAAAAGAATTTGAAAAAAAGGAAAGAAGGAAGGACTTGAAAAGACAAAACCTCATATTCAGTTTCTGCTCTATCAGCTTTTGGATAACATACTAAAAAAGAAGGCAGAAAGCCTAAATGCTCAAGTTAGCAGATCATATACTCTCACTGTGATGGACAGATGCTGAACTTCTAACATATTGAAGGTCCAAGGGAACTGCAGCCAAGGACAGGAGTCCATGGGTAGGAAAGGATTTTATAGATGTTATAGAGTCAGATCCAGAACTGGTACTTGGGGCACATGTAATGATGGGCATGCTATTTGGGAAAATTAAGAACATGGGTGCTGATTATCATACCAGAGCATGAATAATCAATAGAAAAACTAAAGCTTATGTTGGATATATAAAAATAATATTAATTGCAAGCATTTATGTGAATTGCTGACCATTTATGTTTAATTATCTCACAGAACAATGATAATTTTCATTCACATAACACTACATTTTAAAGATTAGCTTTGTTTATTACCTTATCCGACTAATATTTATCTAGTGCCTGCCATGTTAAAGACACTCAGTTAGGCTTTGTTAGGGGCTGTGCACAAATTCAGAAAATAGGCCCCTTCCCTTAAGGAATTATAATAAAACAGGGGAGAAAAAATACTGATATGATATGATATAAAATGTGACAGACTCTTTACAAGAGATAATCAATGCTAAGGAGTAGCAGGCCATACAAAGGAGATCCTATGGAAGATCCATCTTGATGTGGTAGGATTTGGTCAGATAAAGATGGCGGAAGAAGTAAATATTGTCTTTCTTTGCAGATGACATCATCTTAAACATAGCTGATCCTGAAGACAATACACAAAAACCTGTTAGAACTAATCGACAAATTCAGTAAAGTTGCAGACTACAAAATCAACATGCAAAAATCAGTGGCACTTCTTATATTTGATGTGAGCCACACGGGAAGTCCAGGCACTTCTTATATTTGAAAAAGAAAATAATCCCACTACATTAGCCTCAAAAACAATAAAATACTTAGGAATAAATTTAACCAAGGAGGTGAAAGATCTGCACACTGAAAACTGTAAGACACAAATAGGTGGGAAGATATCATGGATCAAAAAGTTGGATATATGGAGTTCCCCTCGTGGCTCAGCGGAAATGAATCTGACTAGCATCCATGAGGATGCAGGTTCGGTCCCTGGCCTTGCTCAGTGGGTTAAGGAGCCAGCATTAGGGCGGCTATGGTGTAGGCCACTGGTTACAGCTCCAATTTGACCCCTAGCCTGGGACTCTCCATATGCCATGGGTGCGGCCCTAAAAAAAGACAAAATTGAATATGGCTAAGATGTCCATACTCACCAAAGCCATCTATAGAGTCAATGCAACCCCTATCAAAATTCTGTGGCATTTTCCACAAAAATAGAAAAAACAATCTTAAAATGTTTATGAAATCATGAAAGACCTTGAATAATTAAAGAAATCTTGAGCAAGAACAAAGCTGGAGGTTCTCTGATTTCACAGAGTAGAATGGTGTACCACAGAGTGGTGGTTGCCAGGAGTTTTGGGGGGAGGGAGAAATGGACAAGGTACAAAATTTCAAGCATGCAAGATAAATAAGTTCTAGAGATCTAATGGACAGCATGTGACCATAGTTAACACTACTGTATTGTGTACTTGAAAATTGTTAGGAGTTCATCTTAAATAGTCTCACCGGAAAAACGCGAGTAACTACACGAAGTGATGGAAGGGTGAACTAGGCTTATTGAGGTCATCATTTCAATACATACATATATATCAAGTTATTGTGTGTACACTTTAAACTTATATAATGTTGCATGTCAATTTTATCTCAACCTGGAGAAATGAATTTTTTAGAAAATGAAAAAAGAAAAGATGGTTGGACAAAAGGATATTCTAGAATGAACAAAGTTCAGGTGTGGGACACTATGGCATGTGTACAGGAAACTAAGAAGCATATGGTCTGACAGAAAAGTAAAATGAAGGGGTGAGAGAAGAGGTAAGAATGGAAACATGGATTGAGATGAGATCATGATAGCCAAGTAAGCGTTTATATTTTGTACACTCCCTTGTCAATTTCCAGAAAAGATTCAGTGAATTGCATTTGGAACTCTCTATACTAAACCCAATAAGGTTTTCTTATTCCCAATAATGGTATAAGAAAGTTCCACCATGGAAGGATTCCTAAGGAGCTGCTCATACATGGAAAGTCCACTTAGTGCTCACTAAGTAGCTGCCATCCAGCATTCTAGTCTCAACATAAAATTGTCACCCATTGTGCTATATACGGGTGGTAGAGCCACTGAAAAATTCTCACACACTTATTGCCTGTCTCTGGGTGTTTATCAATTCTTTTTTTCCTTTTTACAGCCGCATCTGCGGCATATGGAAGTTCCCAGGCTAGGGGTCGACTTGGAGCCACAGCTGCAGGCCAACACCTCAGCAACACTGGATCCCAGCCACATCTGTGATTTACACTGCAGCTTGTGGCAATGCTGGATCCCCAACCCACTGAGCGAGGCTGGGGATGGAACCAGCCTCCTTACAGAGACAACATCGGGTCCTTAACCAGCTGAGTTACAACAGGAACTCCTCAATTTTTAATTTATAACCATTTTACCTTTGAAAAAAAGATATTGAAACAGCTTCTCATTAATTGTTTGGAAATACAGTTTGCCTGTCAATAATCCATTTTGGTTCACCACTTACTTTGACTAATTTCCCAGCTCTGAGTGTTAAATTACTTTCACTTCCTATTTCAAGAAATTCCCTGGCCCCTTCTTGTGGAGAGGGATCAGAACTTCTCTTTTCTCATACGTGAAAACCAGCAAGGAGATACAACCTAACTGAAAAACTTTCATTTATAACCCAAAAGACTGGCCTGTAATAGACAGTTATTCATTTTTCATACTATTTCTGTTTAAATCTCCACCTCCAGATGGAGCCAGTGGTCTAGGAAGCCACAGGAAATGCAGACAGGTCTGAGACGAATGCTTCCAGAAAGACCCATTGTGTACACAACTGTATCACACAATTTTTTATAACTACCTATTGGAGTAAGCTAAACATGACAAAGTAGAAAATACTATATGTTTCATTATCCCAAAGACTATTTTATTAAATAAAAATGTTTTCAACAATGAACATGAAAACTGGTTTTGCTTCTCAAAGAGCAAACCATTCCAGGATATTAAGTACAGGCAGTTTCATAGTCCTTCTTCCTCTTTTTTTTTCTTTCTTTGTATGCAACTCTCTTTAAAAAATACGTGTACTTTGCAAAGAACTAAACTTGCCAAATGAGTTAGGCATTAAGACCAAGTTTATATAAGGGAAGTGTTTTACAACAATACAATATTGTTCATTTCTCAACATTTTTCTCAACGTGTGAAGGTGCTCTGCCCACTCAGAATTCCAATCAGGATCTTAGCATGGACCAGACATATGTCCTTTCCCAAGAACTTTAAATCTGATGTATTTTTGATGCTCAGACCCAGAGTCAAACTTCAGAAAGAAAAGAATTTCATCCAGTTCAACTCCTTCATTTTTAAAATCCTTTTGAAAAATGTAGAATATAATACAGATTTTTAAAACTTGCACAAACTAAGGATGTAAAACAATAATTTATTTACAAAGTACACCTTGTAATCCCTTCCCTTGGGAGGGCTTGAGAAGTGCTGCTCCTGTCCTCTCCCAAACATCATCTTCTCTCTCTAAATAGAACCCACATCCTTAATTTTCCTCATAGTTTGGTGACCTAAGTGTGCATGTCCAAATCCTATGGTTGTTTTGCCTCACTGCTTTTTGAACTTTATATAAATGTGATGATACAGCAATTTTAATGTGCCTTGCTTCTTTCATTCTATGGAATGTTCGTAAGATTCACACAAATATTTTGGGAAGCTGTTTTTATTTTTATCACAGAATAGTATTCCATTGTATGAATATACTATAGTTAATTATCCATTCTAGTTTTAATAGTCTTTTTTTTTCATTTGGAACTATTAAAAATGATGTTGGGAGTTTGATAGGAATTTCACAGACTCTGTTAATCAGTTTGGGAAGAATTAACATCTTTACACTATCGAGGCTTCCAATCTATAAACCTAATATATCTTTCCATTTATATGAGTCCTGTTTAATTTCTGTCAATAACGTTTTACAGGAGTTCCTGTCGTGGCCCAGTGGTTAATAAATCCGACTAGGAACCATGAGGTTGCGGGTTCGATCCCTGGCCTTGCTCATGGGTTAAGGATCAGGCGTTGCCGTGAGCTGTGGTGTAGGTTGCAGACGCGGCTTGGATCCCGCGTTGCTGTGGCTGTGGCGAAGGCCGGCAGCTACAGCGCTTGTTAGACCCCTACCCTAGCCATATGCCGTGGGTGCGGTCCTAGAAAAGCCAAAAAAAAAAAAGAAAAAAAAGCCAAAAAAATAGTGTTTTTACAGTTTTCTGTGTTGAGGTTTTATATGGAATCTGTGTAATCTTAGATAATGCTATTGCAGGTGTTTTTTTTAATTTTCTGCTTATTGCTGATATATAAAATTGCAATTACTTAATTGTATATTTATAATATAGCAGCTCTGAAAAACTCTCATATTAACTTATCATGTCAAAATAGTATTTTATTTCTTCCTTTCTAATCCTTATATCTTAATTGCTTTTTCTTATCTCATTTCACTGGCTAAGATCACTAGTATAATGCTGAATAGAAGTGGTAATCCTTGCTATTCTCAATTTCAGAGCAGAGATAAAGCTCTAAACATTTCATTATTATTATATTTGCTGCAGGGTTTTTGTGTATATTATTCAACAGATTATGAACATTTAGTTTCCTATTTCCAGAAGGAGTTGGGTTTTTTGAAAATGATGAATAGTTGTAAACCTTATCAAATAAACTAAACTGATAGTCAAAACACTTTTCTAAGTACTTACACACTTTCAAAAAATAAAAGACTTAGTTTTATTGGCAAGTTTTACCAAACCTTTACAATAGTACCTCTCTTACACAAATTGTTTAGGAAACTAGAAAAAAATGGGAAAATATCCAACATATTCTATGAGGCTTGTATAACCATAATACCAAAATCAACTAAGGGCAGCATGAGAAAAGAGAAGTATATCTCAAAATCACTTCGACTTACTATTTCCAACTTTATTAAGGTATAATTTAAAAAATATTTTTATTTTTAGTTGAAGTATAGTTGATATATAATACTGTATTAATTTGAGGAATTCAACACAGTGATTTGGTATTTTTATAGATTATACTCAATTTAAAGTTATTACAAAATAATGGTTATATTTTCCTGTGCTGTACAACATATCTTCGTTACTTATCTTACACATAGTAGTTTGTATCTCTTAGTCCTCTCCCTGTCTTGCCCATCCCCCACCTCCCTCCCCACACTGGTAACTACCAGTTTATTTTCTGTATCTGTGAGAGTCTGTTTCTGTTTTGTTAGTCTTTGGTTTGTTTTATGTTTAGATTCCAGATTTAAGTGATAACGGAGTGTTTGTCCTTCTCTGTCTGACTTATTTCACTCCATTCAAAAAGCCTACAAATTCAAAATGTTGGCAAGGATGTGGGAAAAAGACTACTCTAGTACACTGTTGGTGGGAATGGAAGTCTGGTGCATCCAATATGAAAAACAGCATAGAGGTTCCTCAGAAAACTAAAACTAAACTACCATATGATCCAGCAATCTCACTCCTGGTTATATACCCAAAGAAAATGGAAACATTAATTCAAAAAGATACATGCACCCCAATGTTCATAGCAGCATTATTTACAATAGTGGACCCAGAGTTATCATCCTTATTGAGGTTTAATTGACAAAAACTTTAACTGGGTTATGTTGCATGAGCTGTTTATATATGTTGGCTATTAATCCCTTATTGGTCATATCATTTGCAAATATTTTCTCCTATTCAGTAGGTTGTCTTTTTGTTTTGTCCATGGTTTCCTTTGCTGTGCAAAAGCTTTTAAATTTACTTAGGTTCCATTTGTTTATTTTACTTTTATTTCCTTTACTTTAGGAGACAAGTCCAAAAAACTATTGCTATGACTTATGTCAAAGAGTGTTCTATGTTTTTCTCTAGGAGTTTTACAGAATCTCTTCTTACAATCCAATTAAAAAATGGGCAGAAGAACTGAATAGACTTTTTTTTCTCAATGAGGAAATGCAACATGTTCAACAGGCACATGAAAAAAAATGCTCATCACTAATCATGAGGGAAACACAAATCAAAACCACAAGGTTATTATCAAGAAGAAGGTGGTTATCAAAAAGAACCACAAATAACAAATGTTGGCAAGGATGTAGAGAAAAGAGAACCCTTGTATACTATTGGAGGGAATATAAAGTGGTACAGCCACTGTGGAAAACAGCTTCTCAAAAAACTAAAAATAGAATTATCATATGATCCAGTAATCCCACTCCTGGGTATAGATCTAAAACAAAAACAAAACCACTGATTTGAAAAGATACACATACCTCAATGTTCATAGCAGCATTATTTACAATTGCTAAGATACGGAAGCAACCTAAGTGTCCATCAACAGATGAATGCATGAAGAAAGTATATATACATACACATTGAAATACTACTCAGCCATAAAAAAGAACAAAATTTTGCCATTTGCAGCAATGTGGATGGGCTTGGAGGGTATTAAACTAAGTGAAATAAGTCAGGCAGAGAAAGACAAATACTGTATTGATATCCTTATATGTGGAATCTAAAAAATACAACAAACATAAATATAACTAAAAAGAAGCAGACACAGATATAGAGAATAAACTAGTAGTTACCAGTTGGGGGGGAAATATAAAGATGGGGGATTGGGAGGTAGACAGGCTATAAGAATGTACAACAGGGGGGATATAGTCAGTATTTTGTAATAACTGTAAGTGGAGTGTGGCCTTTAAAGATTACATAAAATTAAAAAATAAAAAACTAAAGTATACAACTGGATGTTTTGATATACATATACATTGTGAAATGATCACTACAATCAAGCTAATTAACATATTCATGAGCTCACATAGTTAACTTTGTTTGTGTTGGGGCGGGGAGTTGAGAGCACTTTAGAAACCATCTTAGAAACTTTCACATATACAATACAGTATTGTTAACTGCGGTCACCAAACTGTACATTAGATCTCCAGAACTTACTCATCTTGTGTAACTGAAATTTAGTACCCTTTGACCAACACCTGTCCATTTTCCTCATCCTCCAATCCCTGGCAACCACGCATTTTACTCCATGTTTCTATGAGTTCATCTATGTTAGATTCCACATATAAATGAGATCATGCAGTATTTGTGGGTTTTTTGGTCTGGCTTATTTCATTTGGCATAATACTCTCTAGGTTCATTCATGTCGTCACAGATGTCAGGGTCTCATTTAGGTCTGGATTATATTCCATTATACATATATATATATAATGGAATATATATGGAGGGGGATGTGTGTGTGTGTGTGTATACACACACACACACACACACACACACACACACATATCACATTTTCTGTAGCCACTCATCTGTCAAAGACAGTTTGTTTCCATATCATGGCTATTGTGAATAATGCTGCAATGAACATGACAGTGCAAATAGCTAATACAGTATTTTTATTTCTTTTGAATATAAAACCTGAAGTGATATTTATATATCATATAACAGTTTTATGTTTAATTTTTTAGATTTTAATTTATAATTTTTTAGGACCCTCCATGCTTTTGTCCACATGGCCATACCAGTTTACATTCCTACCAGTAGTATACTATAGTTCCCTTTCTCCACATCCTCACCAATATGTTATCTCTTATCTTTTTGATAATCACTTTCTAACAAGTGTGAGGTGATACCTTTGATTTGTATTTCCCTGGAAATTAGTGATATTGATGTATCTGTTGGCCATGTGTACATCTTCTTTGGAAAAAATGTCAGTTTGGGTCCTTTGCCCATTTTTAAATTAGATTATATGTTTTCTTGCTATTAAACTTTATGTTACTCATATATTTTGGACATTAACCCCTTATTGGATATATGGTTTGCATATTTCTCCTGTCCCATAGGTTGCCTTTTCATTTTGTTAACTGTTTCTGTTGCTATGTAGATGATTGTAGCCCCAAGTCTTGATTTTTGCTTTTGTTACTTTTGGTGTCATATCCAAAATAAATAAATAAATAAATAAATCGTCACCAAGGCCAATGTCAAGGAGCTTTTTTCTCTATGTTTTCTTCTAGTTTTAAGGTTTACCTCTGTTTAATCCATTTTGAGTTAATTTTTGTGAGTGGTGTAGGATAGGGGTCCAAATTCTTTCTTTTGGGTGTGAATATCCAGTTTTCCCAACACCACTTATGGAAGAGAGTATTCCTTCCCCACTTAGTGTTCTTAGCTCAATATTAGTTGACTATATGAGTATGGGTTTATTTCTGGGCCTCCTATTCTGTTGCATTGGTCTACATATCCTCTTTTACACCAGGACCATATGATTTTTAACTACGTCTTTGTGACATATTTTGAAATCAGAAAGTGTGATATCTCCAGATTTGTTCTTGTTCAAAATTGCTTTGGCTGATTGGGGTATTTTGTAGTTTTATACAAATTTTAGGATTGCTTTCTCTATTCCCATGAAAAAAATGCTATTGAAATTTTGATAGGAATTGCAATGAATCTATAGATAACTTTGGGTAGTATGGATGTTTTAACAAGACGAACTCTTGGAACTCATGAACATGGAATGTGTTTCCATTTTTCTGTGTCTTCTTTAATATCTTTCATCAATGTTTTATAATTTTCAATGCACAAGTCTTTGACTTCTTTGGTTAAGTTTAGTCTTAAGTATTTTACTCTGTTGCTACTGTGAGTCAGATTGTTTTCTTAATATCTGGGGAGGGGAAAATTTTGTTATACACGTATAGAATGCAAGAGGTTTTTTATGTTTTGGTATCTTGCAAATTTATTGAATTCATTTAATAGTTCTAACAGCTTTTTGTTTTTGTTGAGTCTTTAGAGTTTTCTATGTATATGATAATGTTATCTGCTAAGAGAAATAATTTTACTTCTTTCTTTTTGATTTATATGCTTTTTCTCTCTTTACTCGTCTAATTGTTCTGGCTAGGACTTCCAATACTGTCTTGAACAGAAGCAGCAAGAGTGAGCGTCCTTGCCTTGTACTGGATTCTAAAAGGAAAGCTTTTTTCCCACAATTATGATGTAGCTGTTGGCTTTTCATATGTGACCTTCATTGTGTTGCAGTATATCGCAACACAATACCTTCTATTACTACTTTGTTGAGAGGTTTTATCATGAATGGATAAACAAAAAAACATTTTGTTAAATGTTTTTTCTGTGTCTATTGTCATGTGGCCTTTTCATTTATTCTTTTAATATGGTATACCACAGTAATTGATTTGCATATGTTAAACTAATTTTGCATCCCAGGGATAAACAACACAACATGGTACATGATTTTTTTTAATGTACTTTTGAATTTGGTTTGCTAGTATTTTGAGCATTTTTGCATCTATGCTCATCAGGAATATTGGTCTATATTTTCTTTTCTTGTGGTGTCTTCGTCTGGATTTAATATAAGGGTGAGGCTGACCTCCAAGTTCAGAAGTATTTCTTCTATTTTTTTGGAAAATTTTAAGAATTGGTATTAATATTCTAATGTAAGGTAGAATTCATCCATGAAGCCATGTGGTCTTGAGCTTTTTTTTCTTGGCAAGTTTTTTGGTTACAGGTTCAATCTCCTCATTTATTACTGGTCTGTCCAGGCTTTCTGTTTCTTCTTGATTTTATTTTGTTAGGTTGTGTATTTCTGGGAATTTATATATTTCATCTAGGTTATCTAATTTGTTGGCATGTAATTATAATTTCCCCTTGTGATTCTATTTTAAGGCATTCATCATAGTATCTTCTCTTTCGTTTTTAATTTTGAGTTCTCTCGCTTTTTTTTTTTTTTTTTGGCTTTTTAAGGCCACATGTGTGGCATATGGAAGTTTCTAGGCTAGGGGTCAAATCAGAGCTACAGCTGCTGTCCTATGCCAGGGGCACAGCAACACAGGATTTGAGCCACATCTGCAGCCTAAGACACAGCTGTTGGCAATGCTGGATCCTTAACCCACTGAGCAAGGCCAGGGATTAAACCTGCATCCTCATGGATACTAGTCAGGTTTGTTACTGCTGAGCCACATGGAAACTCCCTCTCACTTTTAATCTTCTTTTAGTGAAAGATTTGTTGATTTTTCTTCTTTCTGCCAAAAAAAAAACCCTCCAAATCTTAATTTTGACTTTTTGTATTGTTTTTTTTAATTCTCTAATTTACTTCTGCTTTAGTCTTTATTATTTCATTCCTTCTGTTAATTTTGCACTTAGTTTGTTCTTTTTTTTTGCATTCTTTGAAGTGTAAATTAGGTTATTTATTTGAGCTCTTTCCTCTTTTTTAGTGTAGGCATTTATTGTTATTAACTTCCTTCTTGGTACTGCTTTTGCTGCATCCCATAAGCTTTGGTGTACTGTGCATTTGTTTTCAGTTGTCTTGAAATATTTTTAAAATTCCCTCTTAATTTCTCTTTATTCAGTGGTTGTTCAAGACTGTGTTATTTAGTTTCAATGTATTTTTGAATTTTACCATTTTCTTACTGCTGCTCATTTCTAGTTTGATTCTACTGTGGTCAGAAAAGATATGTGAATGATTGCTGTCTTCTTAACTTCTTATTTGTTAAGATAGGTTTGGGACTTATTTTGTGATGTATCATAAAGAATGTTTCCGTGGGCACTTGGGAAAAATGTGTATTCTACTGCTATTCTATGCTGCTGGATGGCAAGTTCTGAATATGTCTGTTAGGTTCATTTGGTTTATAGGGTTAGTCTGCTCTGCTTCAGTCACTATGACTTTTGATTGAAGAGTTCAATCCATTTACATTTAAAGTAATTATTGATAGGTGAGGCCAGCCTATTGCCATTTCGTTAATTGTTTTCTATCTGTTTTGCAGTTGTTTTTTCCCTCTCTTCCACTCTTGCTATCTTCCCTTGTTATTTGATGATTTCTTGTAGTGAACTTTTTTGGTTCTTTTCTCTTCATCTCTCCCAATATCACTTTAAAACATATATGTAAAAGTTTAAAATATAATCTAGAAATATTAGTTGTATAACTTAACATATATTTAATATATGTAACATCAATGATCTTCTCAATAGACAGAGAAGAACTGTACATTAAAGTTAATTTCTCATATAATACCATATGATGCAGCAATCCCACTCCTGAGCATATGTACAGACAAAACTATAATCCAAAAATATGCATGCACCCATATGTTCATAGCAGCACTATTCACAATAGACACCAATAGATGAGGGGATTAAGAAGATGTGATACATATATATAATGAAATACTACTCAGCCACAAAAAAAGAATGAAATAATTCCATCTGCAGCAACTTGGATGCAACTAGAGATTTTCATATTAAGTGAAATAAGTCAGAAAGAGAAAGGCAAATACCATGTAATGTCATTTATATATGGAATCTAAAACATAGCACAAATGAATCTATCTACAAAAGAGAAACAGACCCACCAACATAGAGAACAGACTTGTGGTTGCCTGGGGGCAGGGGGAGGGAGTAGGATGGACTGAAGTTTAGGGTTAGTAGGTGTAAATTATTACATTTAAAATGGATAAACAATGAGGTCCTACTGTATAGCACAGGGAAATATATCCAGTTTCTTGGGATAGATCATGATGGAAGATAATATAAGAAAAGAATGTATATATATGTATGACCGGTCACTTTTCTGTATAGCACAAATTGGTACAACATTGTAAATCAACTACACTTCAGTAAAAATTTTAAAAATGAAAAAAATAATGTCTCATCTGTAATAATTAAAAAAAAAAATCCTTAACCAGTAAGGGACAAAAGAAACTCCATAAGAGATTGTGTCAGAGGCTAACAGCAATTATCAGCTTCACAGTGAAACTTTATAAATATTCCCATTAAAGTCAAAAATGAAGAGTGGTGTCTAACATTCTTATTCTAAAATTATGTTGTTGATCCTAGCCAATGAAATAAGATAAGGAAAATAAATAAGAGGATTAACAGTTGGAAAGGAAGAAACAAAATTTCCTTATTTGTGAGTGACACAGAATATCCCAAAGAATCTGCAAACAAAATTAATGAGAATTCAGTAGAGATTTTGATTACAGGTTAGTTACCATTCTGATATAAAAATACAGAAAAGTTTCGTGATCTCTTCGAAGTTTTTTTTTTCTTGTTCCCATTTGTAGTAAACGCCTCCTATTGACACTCAGTTCCTAGAAATCACTGACTTAATTTCTGCCTTCATTAAGTTTTGCTCTTTCCCAAAAGTGATAAAACAAAATCATATAGTATTTACCCTTGATTATAGCTTCTTTCACTTATAATGCATTTGAAACTTATCCATGTTGTTGAATGAGTTAGTAGTTCCTTTATTTTCATTATTAATTAGTGTTCCACTGTATGATATATTGCAGGATTTTTCCCCAGTGTACCAGCTAAAAGATATTTGGGTGTTTCCATTTTTTTGCAATTATGAATAATGCTGCTATAAAAATTCAGGTACAAGTTTTCGAGTGAGCATAAGTTTTTATATCTCTTGGGGAAATTTAGATGTAGGCTAACTGCCAAACTATTTTCAAAAAAAAATGGCATCATCTTGCATTCTTATCAGCAACATATGAGAATTCCAGTTGCTCCACATTATCATCAGCACTTGGTAATGTCAGGGCTTTTTAAATTTTAGTCATTCTAACTAAAAGGTAGAAAGTGCTATCTCACTGTTTTATTTTGTATTTCCCTAATGATGAATGACGTTGGTTTGTAGTTTTATTTTTATGTCTTTGATTTTGGTGTCAGGATGATGCTGATATTATAAAATAAATTGGGAAGTTTTCCTTCCTCTTCTATTTTCTGGAAGAAATTGTGTAGAATTGGTATTTATTCCTTAAATGACTGGTAGATTTCACTAATGAGGCCACCTGGGCCTAGAAGGTTTTTAACTATGAATTCAATTTCTTTAATATGTATAAGACAACTCACATTTTCTTATTTATTCTTCTGTATGCTTTGGCAGTTTAGGTTTTTCCAGGAAATTGCCCATTTCATCTAATCAAATTTATGGGCATAAAACTATTTGTAATATTCCTTTATTATTTGTTTAGCGTCCCAAGGGTCTATAGCAATGTCTTTTTTCCCATCCCGGATACTGATAATTTGTCTTCTTTTTATTTTATTGGTCATCCTGGCTAGAGATTTATCAGTTTTATTGATCTTTTCAGAGAACCAATCTTTGGTTTCGCTGATCTCCTCTACTGTTCTGTTTTCAATTTCATTTTTTATTTTTATTATTACTCTTTAATGCTTGCTTTGGGTTTAATTTGCTCTCTCTGTTTCTTTCTCTTTTTTTAAGTTTCCTAAGGTGGAAACTTAGATCACAGACTTGAGACTTGTATTATTTTCTAAGTATTTATTGATAAAATCTCACTCTAAGCACGATCATAGATGCATACCGCAAATTTTGATATACCCTGTTTATATTTTCATTCAGTTCAATTAATTTATTTTCTTTGTGACTTTCTCTTTGACCCATTGATCACTTAGAAGTGTATTGTTTAATTTTAAATATTTAGGTATTTTTCAGATATATTCTCTTATTGATTTAAAATTTAATTCTTTTCTGTTCAAAGAACGTACTTAGCATGATATCAATTTTTAAAATGTTTGTTAAGGTTTGTTTAATGGCCCAGAATATGGTCATCGCAGAACATTTAGAAAATTCAAATTAACAAAATCAACATTTAAAAAATTCACTGCATAGTTAACAGTTTGATATGTACTTTTCAGTTTCTTTTCTTATACTCCCATATACACAGACATCCATATGTATACACACACATTTGTATGTGTGTCTACATATAAACACACACATTTACACCTGTAGAATCAGGATGTACAGATATTCTGTTATCTACTTTATCTATATTAAGTAGCATAAATTAGTGGTTAAGACATAAGTGCTTAAAGCACACTGTTTGGGTCCAAATCCAGATTTCACTACTTATTAGCTGTGTGGCCTTTGGCAAGTTCCTTAAATTCTCTGTGCTTCAGTTCCTCCCATTTGAAATAGGGATGAAAAAGTATTTACCTCACTGCTATTTTAAAGAGAATCATTTGAATTAATGTAAATAAAGTACTTTGAACAGCACCTAGCATCTTGTTAGCATTAAATAAATTCTTGCTAATTTCTGTCATTGCCTTCCCATCATGGTTTCTGTGTAAGAATGCACCATGGTTGATTTAGCTCATGCCCTAGTTATAGGCATGTGGATACTTTCACTGTTTGTTATTACAAACTCTCTATGATGAAGATCTTGCTAGAGCACATCTGTCTTCCTTACAATGAATTCACAGATGTACAATTGATATTTTGAAGGAGGGGCATATTTTTTAAAGTTTTTGCCCAAGTCCCAGAGAAGGTTTTTGTTTTAGTTTTTTTTTTTTAAATTCATTTAACAACTCACCATTATGTTTAAAAAGATTACAAATATACCATTTTAGAAAGTATTTTCCAAAATCTCCAACGTAATTCTTGTTGAGGTTTCAAGTAGATAATATCATTAGAAAGAAACTTAATAGATTAAGTTTCCAAGAGCTACACAGAGCGAGGATTTCATTCCAGGACCTCAGAGCGTGAATATGTTACTTTTATAAATGAATTCCAGAATGATGACAGCAGATGCCAACCAAAAACACAAAGGAGCTGTGCTGCTCCACTGAACAAGTTTTTAAACTGTCTTAATTAAAGCTGGAAAATCAATGAACTGATTAAGGAAAATTGCCCTTTTAGGTATTCATAGCTCTTTTAAATAAGATGCAAATCCATCTTCTGTGGGTAGATCATATATACCTTTTTTTTTTTAAGGAAAATGTTTAATAACTTCTTGTTGAGTATCTAGAAAAATAAATTTCTCTATGCACATAAATTTCTGTATATAAACTATATATACAGGTATATATAATAAGTTGGGAAGTATATATAATAAAAGGTGTATGTAATATACCTAAAAGTATATTATAAAAGTATATATAATAAATTGGGACGTATTCCATCCTCTTCTATATGCATATAAAAAGATATAAAGAGGGATATTGTTTCTAACCATGAATACTTACTTTCCCGATTTGATGAAAAAGTGCATTTGATTCATAGCAACAAAAAAATGGAGAATTTAGGGACAATTACTTCCATGGTTTAGCCCTGAAATCCTAAATGACAGTGTTTCAGGAGGGGAGGAATATGGTGTAAAGAGGCCTTCAAAATTTTGCCTTAACATTCCTCCACATTAGACCCCATCTCCTAACATGAATAGCAAATGTTCAAGAAAATTCTGTTTAGCAAGTAAATACAGCCAAACCCGTGTGTCCTTAAAGTTATCATATGGCCATACTTTCTTCCAAATTTAATCAAGCCTTAAAGACTTAAACTTACCTAGTTTAAAGACTTAAACTTAAGACATGACACCGTAAAACTCATGGAAGAGAACATAGTCAAAGCATTCTCTGACATCAGCCGTACAAATGTTTTCTTAGGTCAGTCTCCCAAGGCAATAGAAATAAAAACAAACGGGACCTAATCTAACTTAAAAGCTTTTGCACAGCAAAGGAAAACACTGGAAAAAAAAAAAAAGCACAATGAAAAAACAATCTATGCAACGGGAGAAAATAGTTGCAAATGACGCAACTGATGAGGGGTCAATCTCCAAGATATACAAATAACTCATACGGCTCACAGCAAAAAACAAACAACCCAACTGAGAAATGGACAGAAGACGTAAATAGACATTTCTCCAAAGAAGACATACAAATGGCCAGTAGGCACATGAAAAACTACCATCACAAATTATTAGAGAAATGAGGTACCACCTCACACCTGTCAGAATGGCCATAAGAAGTTTACAAACAACAATTGCTGGAGGGGATGTAGAGAAAAGGGAACTCTCCTGCACTGTTGGTGGGAATGTAAGCTGGTACAATCAATACGGAAAATAGTTTGGAGGTACCTCAGAAAACTAAATATAGAACTACCATATGATCCAGCAATCCCACTCCTGGGAATATATGCAGACAAAACTATGATTAAAAAAGATACATGCACCCCTATATTCATTTCAACATTATTGGCAAAGGCCAAGACACCAAAACAATCTAAATGTCCATTAACAACAGATGAACAGATTAAGAAAGTGTGGTACATGTATACAATGGAATACTACTCAGCCATAAAAAGAACAAAATAATGCCATTTGCAGGAACATGGATGGAACTAGAGATTCTCACACTAAGAGAAATAAGTCAGAAAGACAAGGACAAATACCCTATGATATCACTTATATGTGGAATCTAAAATATGGCACGAGTGAACCTATCTATAAAACAGAAACAGACTCACAAGAGAACAGACTTGTGGTTGCCAAGGAAAAGAGGGGAGGGAGTGGGATGGACTGGGAGTTTGGGGTTGGTAGATGCAAACTATTACATTTAGAATGGATAAGCAATGAGGTCCTTCTGTACAGCAGTGGGAACTATATCCCTGGGATAGACTATATGCCTTCGGATAGACCATGAAGGAAGATAATATAAGAAAGGGAATGTATATATATATATATATATATATATATATATATATATGCATGACTGGGACACTTTGCTGCACAGCTGAAATTAGCACAACATTGTAAATCAATTATATTTTGATTAAAAAATTGTTTTAGAAGTAAATAGCTTAGCCATTCTTACAAATCAAGATTTGCCATAGAAAAATTTAATGATACTAAAAGAAGAGATCACACCAGGAAGCCATCTTACCTCAAGAAAACTATATCAAAAAAGGCAGCCCTGGGTTCCCACTGTGGTGGAGTGGGTTAAGAACCTGACTGCAGCAGCTAGGGTTGCTGTGAGGCAAGGGTTTGATCCTACCCCCCATGCATGGATTAAAGGATATGGTGTTGCCACAGCTATGGTGTAGGAGACAGCTGCAGCTCTAATTCAACCCCAAGCCTGGGAACTTCCATATGACATTAGTGTGGCCCTAAAAAGAAAAAAAAAAAAAAGAATAGTCTGGGAAAGAGGATGCTTAACAGAAAACTGGTACCAAACCCGAGCATGTTCTATTCATTTTACTTTCTTCTGTTTTACAGGATATCCTCTTACCAGTTTTGACAGTTTATGCCCTTGCATATGACAGGTCTTTGTGTGAAAAATTCATATAACTTTCTGGCATCTTTAATTTTGTTGAAAGAAAATCTCATTCTTCAAGTTGGCAATTACATTTTATCAAAATGTTTGCCTTATGCCTTTTTCATAAGCGTGCACATTAAGAGAAACAGTGAAAAATGTTATGTCAACTCCTCATCTAATTTAAACATCTTAAGACTAAGAAAGACTTCAAAACTAATTTGTTCTAGACCAGCAAAGCACAGCAGCAACAGAACACTTTCTCTTTTCAAAGTGCTTTTCTATTATTAATCATTTTATCTGCAGTGTTGCATGAGCTTGTACAGTCTAATCCCCATTTTATGGATGAGTACATTTGGGCACATGAGACAAGAGTAACCTGCATTTGGCTGTAAAATAAAGACAATGCACTGTGCCACAATCCATGAGGACAATGATTTTGAGTCCCTAATCCTACCTTTTCTGCGGGTGGTTGGGATACATTGTCTTTCATTTTATTTATTCATTTATTCACAGCCACACCCATGGCATGAAGGAGTTCCTGGGACAGGGATCAAACCCATGCCACAGCAGCAACCCAAGCCACAGCAGTGGCAATGCCAGATCCTTAACCCAGTGAGCCACCAGGGAACTCCACTATCTTTCTTTTAAAAAAATACACACACATATCTAAGCACATACTCTTTTTATCAAGCTACAGTTTATATTGGCCCTACATATACAAGGAGAAACCAGCCACCAGTGGTTCTGTTGAGGCAGATGGCATAGAGCAAAAGGAAACTAGAACTTTGGAGTCAAATGGCTACTGATTAAAATCAATTCAATTCAAACCTACAAGCTATACAGCCTTCGCTGAGTGCCATTTTGCTCATCTATAAAGTGGGGCTAATTGCTTCATATTCACAGAAAGGTAATAATAAGATAGACCAAGTGGGAGCATAGAAAGTGGTGCATGGTAGAGTTTAAACATCTATTTCTTTCTTCCTTTACCATCTCATTAGAAAATATAGGAGGTGGCAAATTAAGTTACATCAGTGTCCTTTACGACTGAACGCTGAACAGGTGACAATTTTCAAGGTGGCAAGTACAAACAGCAAACTGCACAGGACAAAGCTGGATGTTATCTGATCCTCAGAGAAGCTGCTCACAAGCAGCCAGACTGATGAAGCTGAGTACTCCACCTGACCCTGTCATCACCTCCTCTGTCCAAAGGGTTAATGGTGGTGGCACTGCCAAGGGGTCGGCAGTGGGAGAGTTGAGCTGTTACAGAAAGGACTAATCCAACACTAGATGATTATTCCTGTGTAATTAACAGTTTAGTCCGTACTCACCTTCCTTTAACACCTCCCTTGCTCACCAGTGTTAAGCTGAGCATGGGCAAACTGCTCTCCTGCTCCTTAGTGCTCACCTCAAAAACTACTCAGCTACGCAAACTCATTAGTTATCACCTCAAAAACTATGCAGAAAATTCTTTGTTATTCATTCTACAGAAGATCACTCTAAGAAGCTGCAATTTATCAAGATGTCCTTTCAAACCACTTTTATACTATTCCAACATTTTTGACTGTCATACCCCAGTTTGAAAACAGGTGCCTCAAAGGGCTCATTTCCTTCTTCAAAAGGGCTGGGTGTGTCTTATTCTTTGGAAAGAGACCACAGGCAACATGCAGTGAGCCACAGATTCCCAAAGATCTTTGTGGTTCCTAGCTGGAACTTTCCACAGTTGCCATCAGAGGGCCAAACAACAGGACCCTGATCCCAAGCTTTTCACCTCACTTTTTCTCCAACACACAGGAACTGGAGAAGAACAGCACACTTAGAACCAGACAGTTCAAAACATTTTTTTTTTAATGTGACCAAATGTAGAGACCCAAAATGTCATCACACAACTTTGTTTTTTTTTTTTGTTTGTTTGTTTTGTTTTGTTTTGTTTTTGTCTTTTTGCCTTTATCTAGAGCCGCACCCACGGCATATGGAGGTTCCCAGGCTAGGGGTCTAACAGGAGCTGTAGCTGCCGGCCTTCGCCACAGCCACAGCAACGCGGGATCCGAGCCGCGTCTGCAACCTACACCACAGCTCACGGCAACGCCGGATCCTTAACCCACTGAGCAAGGCCAGGGATCGAGCCTGCAACCTCATGGTTCTTAGTTGGATTCGTTAACCACTGAGCCACGAAGGGAACTCCCTCATCACACAACTTTGAACAAGTGTTCTAACTTCCCAGGACTTCCTGACCACCACTCCATGGTTTCCTGAGTGGAAAGAAAAATGTGGTGCAGGAGTTTCCGGTATAGCTAAGTGGAAAGGAATCTGACTAGCATTCATGAGGGTGCAGATGCAGCTTGGAGGTGACATTGCTGGGGCTGTGGTGTAGGCCAGCAGCTACAGCTCTGATATGACCTCTAGCCTGGGAACTTCCATATGTCACAACCTCTAAACTAGGAGCTGGAAGGCCTGGTTCAAGTCCTAGTTCTGATACCATTTATGTGGGACCTTGACTTCTAAGGCTTTAGCATCTACATTTATATGCTAAGAGTCAATGGCAATATCAGTAATTTTGATGGAAGCTGGACTGTCACCCCAGAAAAGTGGTCAAAGTCACAAAGATTGGCACAAAATATCACGAGGCGCCCGGGCCCACAGGGCTGGGTGGCCCTCCCTCGTCGAGGACCCTATGGCTTGTTATCACGTATCCTGACAAGACGTCACGTGGTTTACTCCCGTAACCAGAAGGAATGTCTCCTTACCCACCAGCTCCTACTGCTCTGGCTGCGGGAGACGAGTGTGAACTGGAGACTAGAATTTGCCATCTGCCTCTACACGGACTGAATCATGAGCCACTGAGGCTGCTACCCTCAACACTTCCTGAAAGGAGCTCAGGGCATAGATCAGGAGTGAGGCCCTCTGTGCTCTGGGCAAACTGGCAGAAGAGGTCTTCAGATAGTTAGAGATTTTTAGGAAAAAGTTTTATAAACTCATTCTTGCACCTCCTCATATCTAGAAAAGCATTAAAATCCTTCCTGGTGACGTCTGCTCATCATGACTAGCAGTAACCTTCAAGAGACTAGCAGCAACCTTCTGCAGAATGTGTGCTTGGTTGCATGTACCTCCCCCCTCATCAAAATCACATATATACTGACATTTTCACTGCCTCTCTGGAGCAGTATTCAGAGCCATTTCAAATGCTGCCTCCCAGGCTCTAGTCCTCATTTCGCCCCAAATAAAAAACTTAACTCTCAACTTTTAGGTTGTGCATATTTTATTAAGTCAACACAAGGAAGAATGGATTAAGAAGAAAGAAATGTGAGAAGGCTGAGGTGAGAAGTGACGACTAGACCATCGACTAGGTGTACTCTCCCTACACATAAAAGGCGGCCTCTGTGCAAAACGAGCTCACTCCCGTGACCTTGTGTGCATTTACACAGGAAGTCAGCCAAAAATGTCTCATTTAGTGCTGATGTTATATGTATGAGAGACGGCCTGTCCTGAATCCTTAGGTCACTCCCTATCTAGGAATACTCTGGTGGAAACTCCTCCTGCATACAAATTGCTCAGTAGAGCTGCTTTTTTTTTTTTTAACCATTGGGGTAAACAATTTTTTTTTCAATTGAAATATAGGTGATATTATGTTAGTTTCAGGTATACTACATAGTGTTTTGACCTTTGCATACATTATGAAATAATCACCATGATAATGTAGCACCCATATGCCCCCAAAGTTATAGCAATGCTTCTTGAAGCTGAGTGAACATGAGAAGCACTCCTTGGCCAGTGCCTTAACGCAGTGAGACTTAGACTGCATGGCCTCTGTAGTAGCAAGAGAAGGCCACCAGCAGTATTTCAGCAGCACAAAGGATGAGGATGAAAAATAAGGTACAGTTGCGCATGGCCTACTAATTAGGCAAAATTAAGTTTAGCTCATAAAATTGTTCTGAGGATTAAATAAATGAATATATGTAAGGACTCTGAATAGCGCCTGTCACCAAGATAGCACTAATAAATGTTAGCAATTAGCACCAAAACACTCACTTAGAAAGAAAGAGAACTACTGGAATTCAACCCAACTGTATACACTGAGTACATGTGGAATCAAAAAGCTTTTACTCAGTAAGTGGATAAGAAGGCCAGAAACTAAAAGATAGAGGACGTGCTTAATGCACTTATTTAGTGCAATAAGAAATATTGATTGTAATGCATATTGAGTTATTACCATGACACCCGGCACTGGTTAAATACTACTAGCTGTGCGGTTCTTTGAGCCCATCACATCCAGATCCATTGCCTGCCTTTCTGTGCTATACAGCTCCAGAAAGCTAACTTCTCTCACGTAGGCTCCCTTCCTCGCTGACTCCTGACCAGGTCTGGATGGTGGGAAGCTGTGGCAGTGATGAACACAGCTGCGTCCCTCCCTGGCTAAGGCTCCTATAGAACTGCCCCACTCCCACAGCCCAGCTCTCTCAGCATCCGGGAAACACTACCCCCTCCCTTTTTCCCTTCAGGCCAAGGGATTACAATGGTTTTCTTTTTTGGCCACGCCCACAATACGTGGAAGTTCCCGGGCCAGGGACTGAAACTGCCCAAGAGCAGTGATCCGAGCTGCTACAGTGACACCACCAGATCCTTAACCCATTGTACCACACAGGAACTCCAACAGTTTTCCTCTGTGACTAGACTGGATATCTCATCATCCTTTGCTGGTCCCCTTAACTCTGTCCACACCTCTGAAAATAGCCTTTTACACTCTCTTCAGTTAAATCCTTTTGGCCGTGGCATCTTTTCCTTCAATTAGACTGTGACCCTAACAGAAACACTCTTACTTTCTCATCTAGACAGTTCCTTAATTTCAGTCTTTTCTCTCCAACTAGAAGTCAGCAGAGTTGCTTTCAACTTCTTTCATGCTTCATCTCTTCCACCTCCCTCCCCCTCTCCCACCTCAAACACAAAGAGCAATGTACTCAGGATACAAAAATGTGGCTGACATGCCTTATGCTCCATTCAAGTCCATGTTTACTCCCAGTAAATGCACCTTCAACCACAGAAATCATCTCTAAAACTTGTCATGGCTGTTGCAATGAGTCTGTGCTTCATGGCTGAGCTGTTATAGGCAGATTAAACTAGTTGTTCTCAATTGCAATGTCAGCCTTAATAAGGCGCTGAATCAACTGTGAACTCTGCCACAATAATTGGTTACCATAGTAACCACGTATACACACTATAAATATTACGTCTAAGTCTAGCTGCATAAAAAAAATAGGACATTCAAGTTTTGTTACAAGTGTCACTGCCCTAGCTTGAATTCTAGTCTCCTCTTTAAAGTGAGAGAAAGAAAAGGGTGGAATTACAAATAGGGCAATGATAATTTTATAGAAAAAAAGCTAACAGTCTGATTTCAAATGCTGAACGTGTTCATAAAAGTATTATTCACTTAATACGTACTTATTAATAAACTCTGCCACACAATAGGTCCTGCACCAAGCACAGAGGATATAAGAGTAAACAAGACAGAAGTGGTCCCCACCCTCAAGGACCTTACAGTGTGATGATAATGATGATTCTGACTGAGTTCATGAGTATGTGGAGTATCATGAAGACGATATTCAGATGCCATGTGAACATATGACATGGAACCCAACTCACTCTGGGTAGTCAAGGAAGGCTTCTGTGAGGAAGCAAAGTTGAAGCGAGGCCTGAAAGATTGGCACCAGCTAGATAAGTGGGCAAGAGAAAGATGGAACAGAATGTGCAAAGATCAAGAGATAGGAAAGGTGATCACATGTTCAAGGAGTTGAAATAGGTCCATGTAGCTACTGGAGAAAGAGTTCCAGAAGACAACGCTGCAGAAGTGAGCAGGATAATGCAGGACTTTGTAACCACATTAAGAAAGTGGATTTCATCTTTTCCAATAGGACTTTATTGAAGGGCCTTAAGGACCTGAGAGTTGGAGACCCCCCTGTGGCACAGTAGGTTAAGAATCCAACTACAACTACTTGGGTCACTGTGGAGGCATGGGTTCTAGCCCCAGCCCAGGGGAACTTCCATATGGCACAGGTGGAGCCATTATACATTTTAAAAATTAAAAAAAAATTAGGAGTTCCTGTTGTGGTTCAGTGGTACTGAACCTGACCATAATCCACGAGGACACAGGTTCAATCCCTGACCTCGCTCAGGATCTGGTGTTGCCATGAACTGTAATGTAGGTTACAGATGCAGTTCAGATCCCGTGTTTCTGTGGCTGTGGCATGGGCCGGCAGCTGTAGGTCTGATTCGACCCCTAGCCTGGGAACTTCCATATGCCACAAAAAGCATGTGTCCTTAAAAAGACAAAAAGAGTTTTTTGTTTTTTTTTTTAAAGTGGAGTCATCACCAGATTCTGAAAAGATTAATCTCCAAAATATACAAATAACTCATACAACTCAACAACAACAAAAACCCCCAAACAACCAATTGAAAAATAGGCAGAAGACTGAAATCGACTTTTTTTCCAAAGAAGACATACAAATGGCCAGTAGGCACATGAAAAAATGCTCAGCATCACTAAATTACTAGAGAAATGAGAATCAAAACTACAATGAGGTACCACCTCACACCTGTCAGAATGGCTATAAATAATAAGTCTACAAATAACAAATGCTGGAGAGGGTGTGGAGAAAAGGGAACCCTCCTATACTGTTGCTGGGAATGTAAACTGGTACAACCACTATGAAAAATAGTTTGGAGGCACCTCAGAAAACTAAATATGGAACTACTAGCAATCCCAATCCTGGGCATATATCTGGACAAAACTGTAATTCAAAAAGATACATGCACTCCTATGTTCATTGCAGTGCTATTCAGAATAGCCAAAACATGGAAACAACCTAAATGTCCATTGGCAGATTAATGGATTAAGAAGATGTGGTATGGGAGTTCCCGTTGTGGCTCAGTGGTTAACAAATCCGACTAAGAACCATGAGGTTGCAGGTTTGATCCCTGGCCTTGCTCAGTGGGTTAAGGACCCAGTGTTGCCGTGAGCTGTGGTGTAGGTTGCAGACGCGGCTCGGATCCCGCATTACTATGGCTGTGGCGAAGGTCGGCAGCTACAGCTCCTGTTAGACCCCTAGCCTGGGAACCTCCATATGCTGCGGGTGCGGCCCTAGATAAGACAAAAAGACAAAAAAAAAAAGATGTGGTATGCATACACAATGGAATACGACTCATCCGTAAAAAAAGAACAAAATAGTGTCATTTGCAGCAACATAGATGCAACCAGAAATTCTTAACACTAAGTGAAGTAAGTCAGAAAGAGAAAGACAAATACCATATGATATCACTTATATGTGGAATCTAAACTATGGCACAAATGAACCTATCCACAGAACAGAAACAAACTCATGGATATGGAGAACAGACTTGTGGTTGCCAAGGGGAAAAAGAGGAAGGGAGTGGGATGGACTGGGAGTTTGGGGTTGGTAGATGCAAATTACTGCATTTGGAGTGGATGAGTAATGAGATTCTGCTGTATAGCACAGGGAACTATATCCAATCACTTGTGATGGAACATGATGGAAGATAATATGAGAAAAAGAATGTGTGTGTGTGTATACATATATATGTATATAACTGAGTCACTTTGCTGTGTAGAGTAGCTGGATTCAAAAGGTATTAAAAATCAGAAGACTTCACTCAGTAAGACTTCACTTAGTATGACTGATGAGTCTTACTGATTTTTAATACCTTTTGAATCCAACCACTCTCCATCATCACCAGTCTCTCGATTCAAACCAGCATAATTTTTGGTCTGGAATAAATACACCAGCTTTCAAACTGGTTTCCCCACATCAATTCCTGCCTTCATCAATCTAGCTTTTTTTGCTTTTGCAGTTTTATTTTTTTAATTTATTTTTAAATTTTTATTATAGTTGATTTACAATGTTCTGTCGATTTCTGCTATACAGCAAAGTGAAGTAAGTCAGAAAGAGAAAGATAAATACCATATGATTTCACTGATACCTGGAATCTAATATATGGCACAAATGAACCTTTCCACAGAAAAGAAAATCATCAACATGGAGAACAGACTTGTGGTTGCCGAGGGGGAGGGAGTGGGAGGGAGCGGCAATTTGGGGTTAATGGGTGCAAACTATAGCCTTTGGAATAAATAAGCAATGGGATCCTGCTGTATAGCACTGGGAACTATATCTGGTCACTTGTGACGGAGCATGATAATGTGAGAAAAAAGAATGTATACATGTATGTGTGACTGAGTCACCTTGCTGTGCAGCAGAAATTGACAGAACACTGTAAATCAGCCATAATGGAAAAAATAAAAATCATTATTAAAAAATCAGTTAGACTTAAAAATTGGTGGAATCTGGAGAAATGGAGAAGGTAGAGTTTTGACAGCTCTCAGTTACCTGGCTTGAGAGTTGAATGGATGATGGGGAAATGCAGGAAGGACAAATAAAAGCCTAGGGACATGAGAACAGCATCCATCAGATTAGATGAAGAGAAAATGATTAAGAAGCATTGAGTTAAACTATAGGTTGGACCATATGAAATTGTCAATAGTAGACTATTTTTCAATAACAAAGACATTTAATTTGGTCCAACCTTGGAGTCCCCATCGTGGTCAGTGGAAACAAATCTGAGTGGTATCCATGGTTTGATCCCTGGCCTCACTCAGTGGATTAAGGATCCAGCACTGCTGTGAGCTGTGGTGTGGATTACAGACATGGCTCAGATCTGCTGTTGGCCTGCGCTACAGCTCCAATTCAACCCCTAGCCTGGGAACCTCCATATGCCTTGGTGTGGCCCTAAATAGACATAATAATAATAATAATAATTATTATTATTATTATTATTTGGTCCAACTTTATAACAGCAGCACTGGTATCGAAAGTCTCTCTTCCTGGATTAACATAATGTTTAAGAAACACTGTTTGATCATAGCACTCTATGAATCTTTCTTTAAGACTTGGTCAGGGATGTCTACACTAATAGTCAAGATAAGCCAGGGAAAAGAGGGTACAGAGAAAAGGGGGTAAAGGGGTATACACACATATATATACACTAGGAGGCCAAAACAAGATTTGAAAATGCAGACTCATCACACCCAAGTGAAGGAAATTAAGCTGTACACAGCACTGCTATAAGATCAAAAAAAGCCATGGACCTCAGAGCTATTCTAGGACTATTGGAAAACATTTATCCAATTAACTTAGAGCCAACAGTGAAGTCAGAGTTTAAAAACCGGTTCACGCTTATTCACCATAAAACCAGGAAAAGCAAGCAAGAAATGTACTGTGTTTGTTTCTAATTTTAAATAAGAATCCAGGTTTCTCACTCCGAAATTCACTCAGAGAAACAGGTACACAGCACAGCATATGGAGCTTCCATCCTAGATCTTGGATCACTGTCAATTTTTTCTGTTGCACATTGAAAGGCTGCAGCTCTTATACCTCAAGTACAAAAAAGCTCCTTACAGGACAGCTAGGTCTAGTATTTACCAGGGTCTAGCATTTCTCATGGCATTATGCCTCCTCCTTAGGTTGTGTTCTCTACTACTGAATTCCAAGACTCTGAGCCTATTGATCTTGAAGCAAAATAACAACTACAACAGGGTCAGTATCCACTGTCTACACAGTAACGGAGCATAGCTTTACTCTGAAGGTCACTTCATCTAGGGATTTACTTCTGTTCACTTCTGTCTCATGTTACTATATTACTCACATATTTAAATAGGGGTCAGAGCAATATGCTGCTAGTGAAAGGTAAAACTGTACTTTAAAAAGATTCACATCTAATCGCTAGCTAATGGCTCAAGTCAGTATTATGCTAGGGTTTTTCAAGGTATTGATATTAAGGAGGTGATTTCTTATACACAATATTTCCCATGTGAAGTCTCATTATCAGGTTTGTAACAGTACCTGGATGTTCATTCCCGACCTCCCCCCTGCCCAGCAATGGGGGGAAGGAGGTAGGAATATATGCCCTATATTTAATTACCTACTTGGCTTATTTTATCTCTGAACTGATTTAACAAATAGATTAACTCAAGAAGAAAAACAACATTTTGAATTTCTGGCACTTCTCAGTTTCTCTCAAGAAAACAACTGAATATTTCATAATTTTAAAAGAATGTCTAAATGTCTGTCAAAAGTGAAGACATTATTTATAATCCACTGTTGGGTGATTTTAAAAACATGATAGTCTTGTCTGTGGCTAGTTGGTTGCAGTTGGTTGGAGCAGTAACTCCTCACTTTTGTGAATTTTCAATAGCCTACTTTTTTAGTTTGATTTTAAATTTCCTACCACCTCCTTATTCTCAGGGATGGCATATACACTTCACATACGATGATCCAAGCCAGAAGCCCTCCAAATATCCTACGTTCCTTCCTTCCATTCGTCTGATCCTTTTCCCAGATTCCATCAAACTGTCAAATTCTGCTTGTTCTCCCTCTTAAGTGTCTGTCTAATTGCTCTGCTCTACTTGATCTTCAGAGATGCTACCTTGGTTTAATTCTTCAAAATCTTTCATCTGGACAACTGCCAGAGCCTACTAACTCTTTTCTCTGCTTTTAAATATTTCCCCCATTCAAGCCATCAACAGTATATCCAGTATGACCTCCCTAATCTACAGATCTTCCCATTACAACACTTTGACTGCTCTCCTTTGCCTGTAGAGTTCAAAGCCCTTAGCATGATGCTCAAGGCTAACTGTCTTCTCCACTGCCAACCTTATCCCCCTTTCTCCATCTACACCTGCTATGACCGATTTACTTGCAGGTTCCTGAATTCACTCTGTACTGGTCCTTATTCTCTATATGATCTCCCCTGCCAAATTAAAGTTTTCTTCCTTTATGCCAGGACAAAACTGGGTAGGTGTTTCTATTTTTCCACTTATCACACTATATAGTAATTCTGTTTCCATGGTTGCCTTCCTTTGTAGGACACAAAAGAGGGCAAGTTTTCTTATCCATGCCACCTTGACAATGCCTAGCACGGTATCTGACCTATGGTATGTAAACAGTGAATACACGGATGAGGTGTTAAGTGGCATATGCTTCATTTTTGACAAATAAATGACAATCATATTGTTATAAGAATATATAGGAAATTCCTTTAAATATATGAATGGCAAAATGTTGTCCAATCTTCAGTGAATTATTGTAGCCCCACTTCCCCCATCCCCAATGGGTCTGTTCTCTGTTCAAAAGCCATAGACACTGTCTGATTCCCAACCCACAAATATTTCTACAAGTGATGACTAGGTACAAACATATCACCAGAGGGAAAACATGTTTCACATAATACACCAGAGGGGCAGAAGCTACAACTTTATGAGACAGGACGCTTATGGATATAAACTTAATATTTAAGAGCAGAAAGGCCTACGGAGAATCAAGAAGCAACTTGACAACCTTTCTTTAAACCAAAATTAGATTTTTTTAAAAAAGATCATTATTCTTTGATTCATTCCCAAAGGAGGGGTCTCCCCCGAATTGTTTAGGTCACAGACCTGATAATAATGCATCCACAAGTTAAGCCAGAAACGACAAGAGTCTTGCGTTAAAAGCACAACAAAAAAGTCCCAGTCCTGAGTAACGTTTCATTTATCATTCACTCTTAAGATGTTCAGTCAGACCAGCTAAAATGTGTTTCCCCATTGAGAGTCTTAAAGATAAACTTTGAAAAGATCCTCTCTGTGAATCCAGGCCCTTTATAGAATGAAACCATTTTAGTTGTTCACTTTGCCTACAAGTAAAAGCATACAGCCTATGTTTAGTTTAATTAACTATAGATATAAACTGCTATCAAGTGTTTGTTTTGCTTTTTATAAATAAGACCACCAAGAAAGAATACAAAAGATACTGCCTGCTTGAGTGCCTTCACTCATTCAGCAAATATATATGAATGCCCTTGCTAGGCCCTGAGGCCGCTGAGATGAGTAATTCACAGTCTTCTCCTTCAAGAGGTTCCCAACTTGGAGGGGATATGACACCCAGTCGGGTAATTGTAAAACCAGTGACAGAGCTGTGTATGGGGGTTTGCCCAGGAGGATCTAACCCACAGGTGGCTTAACAGAAGAACAGAACCACATTTCTGAGACTTAAGGGACCCAGAATAGGCCTGTTAGAAGTAAATTTATAGTGAGATGAAAGGAATGGTCAGATAAAGCAGTTTATAGCTGCTAATCTTAATTCTCTCAATAGTGCAGGGTTCTGGCTCATTTTTGCTAGAGAAGAGGAGTCAAAGATTGAGCAGGCGGACCTCTTCTAAGAGTAGTGAAAGTGTGGAAGCATTTTTGAGAGGAACAGAAAAGGAAGGTGACTAAAAATATGAAAACTATGGAAGAGTGGCTCTGAGGGGTCCGTTATGGGACGAAATCTGTAGATAAATCAGTCTGCAGGGTTGTAGGGGAGGAAAAGGCAAATAGGAATACTTGGGTTTTATAAATCCATATAGGAGACTGTAGGAAGAATGAAAGAGGCTGGTGAGAAATCAGATGGCTAACACAGGCTGGATAGGAAAGGAAGAATATTCAGCATTATATGAGGACTCGTGTGGTCCTGCACCTCCGTTTTCCCTGGAACATCTTGAACTGCAGTGCCCACTTTTGCTTACAAAAGATCCCTGATGGACAGTAAACTATATGGTGCCCTAATGACGGCCTGGAAAAAGTAATAAGAGAATGGGTCTCCATGAAGTTCAAGGTTCCGTGTTGTGGCCAAAGAGAGGGATGAATGTGCTATGACTTAAGAAGGTAAGGTTCCTGAAAATGAGAAGAAAAAGGGTGTGGTCCCAGGAGTGAGCAGCTGGGAGGGTGCAGAGATGACAGTCTTTAGAGTTGAGAGAGCCCAGGAAATATGAAGACAGATGATTGGCTGGGTCATCCTCATGGCTCCTGAGATGGGCATCTAGCACTTTACAGGACAAAGAGAACTCCATAGTGTGAGCTGCAGAAGATGTGCTGTTCCCAGCAGAGAAGGCTGCCATGCCTCTACAGAGGGCAGCCAAAGTGCCTTTAGAGGAGAGGCCATGGGCTCCGTCTCAACGTAAGTGAATCCTACTGAGGTCCAAAAAAGTACAGAAACCAAACCCCAATTGAAGTTTGGGGATACTGGGCAATTAGTTAAGTAATTTCCTTCCTTTCTTCCATATCCTAGCTTATACCATAAAGGGATGTTATCATAGACAACTCACTGCTTTAACCTTTCTGGACTAAAGGATTACTTCGTCATGTTACTTTATGTTATTGCTTAACGATTAGTAGGGGAAAAAAAAGACTGGTGACTATAAATAAGTGATTTCCACTTCCCACATATGTATCTTGAACAGCAATTTTTCTAAGTCACCTGGGAGGAAACGGTAGCCTGTCCCCACGTGCCTCTCCCTCTCTGTGTAGAGCACAGAGGCAGATATCAATAACTAACTAACCACAAGTGGTTTTGGATTCCCTGAAAATATACAACATACTACACGGCCTCAAAATACTTATCCTTTGAAACTGCAAATTATATCATCATCACCAGATACAAAGAAGGTAAAACTCAAAATGCTTTAACTCCACTGAAAAGAATTTCATCGAATTCAATATTTTTAGAATAATCTAAAGATGTCTGGGTCCCTTTGCCCTTAAATCATAGTTTGGGGTGGGGTGAAGGAAAGGAGAATTCTGGACCTCTCGATATGGGGTGGGGAGAGGGAAGGGCAAGATTGTAAAAGGAGCTGGGGAAAGGTTCATCCCTAAACCTATTGCAGTAAAAGGGATCCACGCCTCCCTGTCCCCGTTACTGGGAGACTGAAATACATGTCCTTGAGCACATGGCAAAGGTCTCTTGACTAAAAACATCCTACCCCGTACTGACCTAAATATTTCCATCTGCTCAAGTGCTGGTTAGGAGGGTGGTCCTCAGACCTGGGTCTCCAAAGTCTCATCCCATTGACTGCCTACTGTGTTTTCGTGAGTTTTCTTAAGATCAGCCTCAGTCTGAATACCAACCAAGATAATGGAAAGATTGTAACTGAGGTCACCAGTTGGATAGAAATATGGAGGTGACTTTTATTTTGGTTTGTTCTTATGAGGAACCCTTCTGGGTGAATAATCTTAATAAAAATGTCACTGTGTGAGCTAGGGGCATCTCTGAAAAATGGTAGTGATATGAATGTGCATTATTTCATTTCTCCCTGTTTCATTATTTAGATCCACACGCTTCTGCAGCAGTAGGTATCTATATTTATCTCATAAGTCTGTCAAAAAACACTGCAGCTGCAACTGTGACTTTAGCCAACAGATACAAATAAGACACCAGCACCCTTTTAAAAGGATTTTAAATTACAGATTAAAACATTCTACTGCATGGTGAAAGATATGAAGCCTCACAGAATGCAGCTGGTGTTGGGGCAGCGGTGACAGGTATGGGAAGAGTTGCTTTGGGAAAGTTTTATATTTAAATTGAAGTAGCAGTGGGAGATGTCTCTTGGAAAGGGGACATTTTCTCTTAGATGCTTAGACAGGTAGAACTTGACAAGACAGAAGATATCATTTAGCGCTACCTCTTCATTTCACTAAGGAAAGGAAGACAATTCAGAATTTTGGGTCTGTTCGAAAACGCATAGAAAAGCCCAGGTAAGAACCTGGAGATCAGAATTCCCCAGAAGAGGGTCACTTTGCTATTTCACACAGCCTCTTCTTTAATAAATGGTCTCAAAGTCGTGTCTCCATGTTTGGAGATAACACAGCAAGGTTTTCCACTAAATACTCCACAGTTACTGTGAATACCTGCCAAGTTGTGACCACAAAGCATTAATTCGTAAGGTATTGATTCCTTTTGTGGAATTGATAGGGATAGAGTAGGATAATTAAATAATTGGTTTAGAAATCCCACAAGGAGATTAAAGGCAGAAAGGAAATTTTAAGGGAGTTTGGGAGACTGTTGTGTGCTCATGGCCACTCAAGAAAAGAATCCAGGAGTTCCCTTCGTGGCTCAGTGGTTAACGAATCTGACTAAGAACCATGAGGTTGCGGGTTCGATCCCTGGCCTTGCTCAGTGGGTTAAGGATCCGGTGTTGCCGTGAGCTGTGGTGTAGGTTGCAGACGCGGTTAGGATCCCGCGTTGCTGTGGCTGTGGCGAAGGCCGGCAGCTACAGCTCCTGTTAGACCCCTAGCCTGGGAACCTCCATATGCCGTGGGAGCAGCTCTACATAAAAGGCAAAAAGACAAAAAAAAAAGAAAGAAAAGAATCCAGGAACCTAGCAACAGTCCACCCTACCTACTCTGAAGGAAGACCAGGTGCTCTCAAGAGCCAGACACACTCAAGCCACAAGTCCTGATAGTTAAAACACAAAACAATAGATGTGAGGTCGGAATCTTGTTACTTGAAGTCAGGGAGTAAACAGTTTTTGAAGACTAGCATTTCTGCATGTAGCCAAGATGGAAATATAGGTGAAAAGGAAATGAAACTAGGCAAAAGGGGACATTATCCTGAAACCTGAGATGAATTAACATATTTTAGCATATGTCACCACCCTTTTGCTAAATACATATGATTTAAAATAGCTCCACAACAGTCCTGGTTAGACCATATAGGGTCAAAGGAGAAAGAATGATGTAGCCTTGACATCGACTCCAAAATGAGGAAGAAGGTAGTCTTCTCCCCACCCTAATTTTCCTTGGGGATTATAAACATGTATACCTCTTTGTTCTTGGTGCTATGCTCCCTTGCCTGCTGACCTGTATCTCTCACAAGTGTGCTAAGAAACGCATTCTTTGCCTGCCACTTTGTCTCCTGCTGAGTTCTTCCTGTAATGAGACAAAAGAATCTGAGCTCCAGTAAGTCCTGACACCAAGGGGGTTGTTTCAATTAAAAAACAGTGCGTTCAAGTCCCCTCCTAAGTCAGGGATTGTGGGCTCAAGTCCCAGCCCAGGGATTCGAGTCTCATTCTGAGTTCTGACTAGGTTCAAGTCCCATCCAAGCAAGAGTGCAATTTCAGAATCACCTCTCCTGCCAGGAGAGGTCTTCATCGGAGTGTCAATCCAGATACCTGTCATTCCACTGTGGGAGTTAAAGCAGACTCTTCAGTTTCTTCTGTTAGAGACTTTTTCTCTCACCCTACAGCAGCCAGGGGCAGACAAATGGTTGGTCCAATGACTCCAGAAGCCAGCTTAGCCAAGACTATCAGGTAGCCAGATCCTGTTCCTCATAATACCTATCTTTCTTAAATCTGTGTTGTGAACACTACCTTCAATCTAGGGATTTTCTATATCTTGCAAACATTCCCATTTGTAGCAAAAGCAGAGAAAAGTTACAGGTCTGCTGAGATTTGGGTATAAGTTTATACATGATAAAAGTTTAGATGTCATGCTGGGATTATTTGGCGTTGAAGGCATTGAACCTAGAGCCCTTTAGAAGAATAAAAAAAGTTTCAATTCCAAGATAAAATTTAAGATAAGATATGAAAAAGTAACACACACAAGTCTAGGGCTAAGACCAGGATTTGATGAAGATTTAATAGTTAGGATCAGTGAGAAAGGGATCAGTGAGGAAAAGAACTGTCTTCATCTAGATAATTCTCTATTCAATTTCTCTATGTTTCAGTTCAGTATTTAGTAGATTTATAATATTAAAATTTTCCCATTTTGAATTTTAATTTTGGAAAATAACAGAAGGTGGACAAAGTGGTAAAATGAGTAAGGAAAATGTATCTCAAACAACAACAACAGGGCAGAATAGAAGGACTGGAGCTCAACTTCTCTCCCAAAAAACAACAAAACTACAACCAAATGCCGAATAGCCTTCAACCAAATGGACTGGAAACTTCCAAAAAAGATATTCTGCTCCAAAAGACAAAGAGGAGACCACATCAAGAGGTAGGAGGGGCGATTACGTGAAAGAAACAACCTCATACCTCCCGGGTGGGAAGCCCCACAGACTGGAAAGTAACTGCATCAAAGTGACTCAGCTACAGGACTGAGAGTTCTGAGCCCCACGTCAAAACCCCACACCTGAGGATCGGGCACAGGGAGAAAGAGCCCCTGGAGCATCTGGCATTGAAGGCCAGTGGGGCTTGTGTGCAGGAGCTCCACAGGACTGGGGAAAACAGAGACTCCATTCTTGAAAGGCACACAAGACTTTCACGTGCACTGGGTCCCAGGGCAAAGCAGTCTCCATAGGAATCCAGGTGGAACCTGACTGCGATTCTTGGAGGAGCTCCTGGGAAAACAGGGGTGGCTGTGCCTTGTTGTGGGGGAAGGGCATTGGAGGCGAAGCTCTCGGGAACATTCATCAGCCTGCATTTCTTTGGAGGTGGCCATTTCTGGGAAAATCTGGTCCCTCCCATCAATGCTGAGAAGCCCCAGGCCAAACAATAATCCAGGTGGGATCTCACCCCCACCCATCAGTAAACAGGCTGCCTAAAGACCCCTCAGGCACACAGCCAGCCTCTAACCTCATCCAGAGACAAAGCCCCACCCATCAGAGGGATAAGAATCAACCCCAACTACCAGTGGGCAGGCATCAGTCCCTCCCATCACGAAGCCTACAGCAAGCCCCCTCCATACCAACTTTAGCCACAGGGGAGGTAAACACCTGAACTAAGAGAGGCTACAACTCTATTGTTGGCAAAAAGGTCATCACACCAAAAACCTGTAAAAATGAACAGACAGAAAACTTTAACTCGGATAAGGGAGAAAGAGAAAAGCCCAGAAAAACAGCTAACTGATGAGATTATCAGCCTCCCAGAAAGAGACTTTAGACTGTTGATGCTGAAGATGATGCAAGGCATTGGAAATAAACTGGAGGCAAAGATCGATAATTTACAGGAAACACTGAGCAGAGAAATACAAGATGTAAAAATTAAACAAGAAGAGATGCAAAATACAATAACTGAAATAAAAAATTCATTAGAAGCAGCCAATGGTAGAATACAGGAGGCAGAAGAACGAATCAGTGAGGTGGAGGACAGATTAGTGGAAATCACTAATGCAGAACAGAAAAGAGAGAAAAGATTGAAAGGAAATGAGCCGAGTCTCAAAGAACTCTGGGATAATGTTAAACGTACCAACATCCGTATTATAAGGGTGCCAGAGGGAGAAGAGAGAGAGAAGGGGACAGAAAAATTATTTGAAGTGATAATAGCCGAAAACTTCCCTAATATGGGAAAGGAATCACTCACTCAAATCCAGGAAGCGCAATGAGTACTATATAAAATAAACCCAAGGAGGAACACCCCAAGACACATATTAATCAAAATGACCAAAATTAAAGACAAAGAGAAAATTTTGAAAGCAGCTAGGGAAAAGAAACAAATGACATACAAGGGAACCCGAATAAGGTTATCAGCAGATTTTTCATCTGAAACTCTGCAGGCCAGAAGGGAGTGGCATGATATACTTAATGTGATGAAAGGGAAAAACTTCCAAACAAGATTGCTTTATCCTGCAAGGCTGTCTTTCAGATTTGAAGGAGAGCTCAAAACCTTTACAGATAAGCAAAAGCTAAGAGATTTCTGCAACACTAAATCAGTTTTACAACAAATCTTAAAGGAACTTCTCTAGGCAGAAAAGAAAAGGACACGACCAGAAACAAAAACATCACAAATGACAAGGCTCACCAGGAAAGGCATATATACAGTAAAGATACAAAATCATCCATGCACAATTACGCTACCAAAATCAGAAATCGTGAGATGAGAGCACAAGTGCAGGTCACTGGAGACACACGTGCAATTAAGAAACCAACAGCTTAAAACAATCTCATTTGTATATAGACTCCTGTATCAAAACTTCAGGGTAAAAAAAAAAAGAGCAACAAAAACTCCAAACAGTTAATACAATAGCAATAAGAACATATATATCAGCAATTACCTTAAATGTTAATGGACTGAATGCCCCAACCAAAAGACATGGACTAGATGAATGGATACAAAAACAAGACCCATATATATGCTGTCTTCAAGAGACCCACTTCACTTCTAGAGACACACACAAATTGAAAGTGAGAGGATGGAAGAAAATATTCCATGCAAACCGGAATCAAAAGAAAGCCAGAGTAGCAATACTCCTATCAGACAAAATAGACTTTAAGATGAAGAACATTTTGAGACAAGGAAGGGCACTACATAATGATCAAAGGATCAATCCAAGAAGAAGATGTAATAATTTTAAATATCTATGCACCCAACACAGGATCACCACAATATATAAGGCAACTGCTAACAACCTTCAAAGGAGAAATCAACAATAACACCATCATAGTGGGGGACTTTAACACCCCACTTACAGCAATGCACAGGTCATCCAGACAGAAAATCAATAAGGAAACACAGGCCCTGAAGGAAGCATTACATCAGATGAACTTAATAGATATTTATAGGACATTCCATCCAAAAGCAACAGAATACACATTCTTCTCAAGTGCGCATGGAACATTCTCTAAGACTGATAACATCCTTGGCCTCGAATCAAGCCTCAGTACTCTAAGAAAACTGAAATCATATCAAGCATCTTCTCTGACCACAATGCTATATGACTGGAAATCAACAACAAGAAAAAAATGGCAAAAAATACAAACACGTGGAGACTAAACAATACGCTACTAAACAACCAATGGATCACTGAAGAAATCAAAGAGGAAATTAAAAAACACCTAGAAGCAAATGACAACAAAGATATGACACTCCGAAACCTCTGGGATTCAGCAAAAGCAGTTCTAAGAGGAAAGTATATAGCAATACAAGCCTACTTCAGGAAATAAGAAAAAGCTCACATAAACAACCTAACCTTACATCTAAAGCAGCTAGAGAGGGAAGCCAGGTCATGGAAACAACCTAAATGCCTATAGACAGAGGAGTGGATAGGGAAGATATGGTATATACACACAATGGAATATTACTCAGCCATTAAAAGGAACGAACTAACAACATTTATAGCAACATGGATGGACCTAGAAATTATCATACGAAGTGAAACCAGTCAATTAGACAGCAACAGCCAATGCTACCACTTACATGTGGCAACTAAAGTGACACAATGAACTTCTTTGAAGAACAGACAATGACTCACAGATTTTGGAAAACCTTGGTTTTTCAAATAAGACAATCAGGCGGATGGGGGGATGCACTGTGGGTTTGGGACACAAAATGTATCAACTTGTGATAATCTTTGTACACATATAATTGAAATAAAACTCATTGTTATGAAAATAAAAAAATAATAAAAGAAAGCAAGAAGAACAACAACAACAACAAAAACATCTCACTGCTCAGGTCTTACTATGGTCATGACTGAAACATGATTGCCTCCTTGTGGTGACATAATCTAATTGCGGGTTCCATTTGACAATAACTCACTGAAAAGACTGATCTTACAACCTAAAGGAAAATAAACAAGGGCACAGCAGACAAGGCAAAGAAATAAGGGGTATCCAAATTGGAAGAGAAGAGGTAAAACTACCATATATGCAGATAACTTGATACTACATATAGACCCTAAAGATTCTACACAAAAACTACTAGAGGAGTTCCCACTGTGGCACAATGGGATTGGCGGTGTCTGAGCACTGGGACACAGGTTCAGTCCCTTACCTGGTGCAGTGGGTTGAGGATCTGGCATTACTGCAGCTGCAGTTTAGGTCACAACTGTGGCTCAGATATGATCCCTGGCCCAGGAGCTCCATATGCCACAGGGTGACACACACACACACACAAAACTGCTAGAACTGATAAATGAATTCAGCACAGTAGCAAGATACAAGATTAACATTCAAAAATTGGTTGCATTTCTATACACTAACAATGAAACACAAGAAAGGGAATAAAAAAGCAATTACTTTTTAAAATAGTACCCTGAAAAATAAAATACTTAGGAATAAACCCGAACAAGGAGGTAGATCCTGAGAATTATAAAACATTAATAAAAGAAATTGAAGATGATTTAAATAAATGGAAAGCTGTCCCATGCTCTTGGATTAGAAGAATTAATATTATTAAAACAGCCATATAACCAAAGCAATCTACAGGTTTAACGCAATCCCTATCAAATTACCCATGACATTTTTCACAAAAATAGAATAATCCAAAAATTTATATAGAACCATAAAGGACTCAGAATTGCGAAAGCAGTCTTGAAGAAAAAGAACAAAGAAGAAGGAATTACCCTTTCAGACTTCAGACAATACTACAAAGCTACAGTAACCAAAATTGAGTGGTATTGGCACACAAACAGACACATGGATCACTGGAACAGAATAGAGAGCCCAGAAATTAACCCAGACACCTACAAAGAAGGCAATACAACACAATCAGAAAAAGTCTCTTCAACAATCTTGAGAAAACTAGAAGCTGCATGTAAATCAATGAAGTTAGAACACACCCTCTCATCATACACAAAAATAAACTCAAAATGGCTTAAAGACTTAAAGATATGACATCATAAAACTCCTAGAAGAGATTGTAGGCAGAACATTCACTGACATAAATTGTAACAATGTTTTCTTAGGTCAGTCTCCCATGGCAATAGAAATAAAAGCAAAAATATACAAATGGGACCAAATCAAACTTATAAGCTTTTGTACGCAAAGGAAACCATAACCAAAACAAAAAGACAACCTAAGAATATTTCCAAATGAAGTGACCAACAAGGGCCTAATTTCCAAAATATACAAACAGCTCATACAACTCAACAACAAAAAGAACCTGATAAAAAAAAAATGAGGAGTTCCCACTGTGGGGCAGTGGGATCAGGATCTGATGTTACTGCAGCTGTGGCTTGGGTCACAGCTGCAGATCAGATTCAATCCCTGGCCCAGGGGGAAGAGGGAGAGGGGAAAGGGAGGAGGAGGAGGGGAGGGTAAAGGGAGGAGGGGGAAGGGAGGAGAGAAAGAAAAGGGCAAAAGACCTAAACAGACATTTCTCCATAGAAGACATACAAATGGCCAATAAGCACATGAAAAAATGCTCAACAATGCTAATTATCAAGGAAATGCAAACCAAAATTACAATGAGTACTACCTCACACTAGTCAGAATGGACATCATTAATACGTCTACACAACAAATGCTGGAGAGGATGTGGAGAAAAGGGAACCTTCCTACACTGTTGGTGGGAATGTAAATTGGAAAAGCCACTATGGAAAACAGTATGGAAGATCCTCGGAAAACTAAAAATAGAGCTACCATATAATCTAGCACCCCACTCCTGGGCATATATGCAGACAAAACTATAAATCAAAGAGATACTTGCACCCTTATGTTCATAGTAGCACTATTCACAATAGCCAAGACATGAAAACAACCTAAATATCCATCAGCAGAAGAATATATAAGGAAAATGTGGTACATATATACAATGGAATACTACTCAGCCCTAAGAAGAATGTAATAATGCCATTTGCAGGAACACGGATACAACTAGATATACTAAGTGGAGTAAGTCAGAAAGAGAAAAATACTGTAGGATATCACTTATACATGGAATCTAAAACATGGCACAAATGAACCTAACTACAAAATAGAAACACTCTCACAAACAAGGATAACAGACTTATGGTTGCCAAAGGGGAGGGGCTTGGGAAATGAATGGAATGGGACATTGGGATTAGCACACGTAAACTATTATGCATGGAGGGGATAAGAACAGGTCCTACTGTACACCAAAGAGAAATATTTAACATCCTATGATAAAGCATAATGGAAAAGAATGTTTAAAAGATGAATGTATGTGTGTGTGTATACACACACACACACACATATTTATTTATAACTGAATCACTTTGTTGTACAGCAGAAATTAATACAACCTTGTAAATCAACTATACTTCAATGAAAATAGATAAATAAAAATAGGTTGGAAGGGACTTATCTAATCCTCAGAGGTTATCTAATCAATTTTATCCCCACTCAATTCAAGACTTCCTTACTGAAGATCCTCAAGTATAAGTAAAGTCTTTTTAGCAGCAAAAAGAATAATTTAAAATTCAGGAATGCTGTCTTATGAAGCAGTGTGCATCCCATCCCTGGAAAGGTTGAGATAAAGACTGGATTTCAGTGGACAATTTCATGGTACAGTGGGAAGAATGTGTGATTGCAAAACAGACTTGAGTTTGAATCCTGATTTTGCCAGAGGAGGTAGTCTCAACGCTTCCATAACAGGGTTGCTATCAGGATCCAGTGAGATAACATAAAATGTCTAGCACACAGAAGATAGTTAATAGACATCTCTTTCTTTCATCTCCCTTAATTCCCCAAATAAGTTGCACAAAATAACAGAGGAAACACAAAGAAATGAAAGCACTTTAATGAATGTAGTCACAAACATGCATAATTTTTCAGTCACTGTCTTACTATGGGATAACATTTACTGAAATATTAAATTGGTAGTTTTTCTAATGGCGAGACTTTTCCCCAGACAACCCACATGTGAGAAGAATTGGAGAATATAGTACCTTCATATCAGTATATTAGCTGGAACAACATAAATCATTCCAGAGATTTATAGCAAAAAGAACTAAATCCATAGAAGCAAACTATTGCCTTTGGAATGGATAAGCAACGGGATCCTGCTGTATAGCACTGGGAACTATGTCTGGTCACTTGTAATGGAGCATGATAATACGAGAAAAAGAATGTATACATGGGTCACCTTGCTGTGTAGTAGAAAATTGACAGAATATTGTAAACCGGCTATAATGGAAAAAATAAAAATTATAAAAGAAAAGAACTAAATTAGTTTTTTTTCTTCATGTTTTATGCTATAGAGAAAATAAAAGATTGGGAAAAAGAAATGTTTTTGATAGAAAGAATGAAAACTCCATTAAAAGGAAATGAAAAAGTCCAAAAGTAGATAATGTCTTAATCACCCTTTCTCTCACTAGATTAATACCCAGCTCCAATGGTAAAAAATATTTCAAATTAATGACTCCCATGTGGCTTTATTGCCTAAGAACCTTCAGTAAAAAAAATAAGGTCTCCTGTAGTGTTGTGCCCATAATCAGCATCTCTCTGAGGAATGGCTGGCTTCGTCCATCTTCCAATACTCACTCTCAATGTGGACCATTTCTAACTGCTACATGAGGCATCATTATTACTCTGTGTGGAATCAATGTGTTTTTTTAAAGACTGTTTCCTAGAAATACCTGCTATATGACAAGTACTGATATCTGTAACCGGCATAACGTAACATGCTGGAGCATCTGAGAATCTTTCTGGATTTGATTTCTCATCTACGATGAATAGAGCTTTGGTGACTTTGTTGCAGATGTGTTTCTTCTCGGAATACTGTGCTCTGCTTTCCTTCTTTTTTATTTTTTTAAAAAAAGATTCTATTTTTAAAGCCCAAATATTACAACGATTTATGAGAGGGTTTCAGTCTATGCTGCACAACAAATCAGCCCAAAACTTGTTGGCTTAAAACAACAATGCTTTATTTTGTCTCATGATTCTGTTGGTTAGACAGGCAGTTCCTCTGCTGGTTTCCCTTGAGTTCACCCATGCAGCTGCAGTCAACTGGAGAGCTGGGTGGGGCCCGAAGGTTCAAGGTGGCTTCACTTATGTCTAGTAGTTGGTGCTGATTGTTGGCCAGGGTACCTCAATTCTCCTCTTAGCCTCTCATCTGCTAATTTTTACCTGCTTTATTTTACTTTAAAATGTACGGATATTTTGAAATGTAGAAGAGTTTAAGGTTGTTTGATTCTTAAAACTCCACACAAGACAGATACAACAAAGAAATTCATACCAAATCAATCACTCCAGACTGCTAATTCCATCTACTAATTTAACACTACAGGGTTTAGGATCAATGAAAGGAGTTAGTGTTATTAACACCTTTTTTTTTTTTTTTAAAAAAGCAACCAACAGTCATTTGTAACATGCGTCTATACGTCAAACAACCAGTTTATGGGTTACTAGTACAAAGAATTTCAATGGCAACTGTCTCAGGGCAGTGTCTTGTCCTAAGTGGTCTCAAGCAAAAAATTCAAGCCCTCTTAAGACCTTCATGCACCCCAATGTTCACTGCAGCACTATTTACAATAGCCAAGACATGGAAGCAGCCTAAATGTCCATCAACAGAGGAAAGGATAAAGAAGGTGTGGTAAATGCACACACACACACACACACACAAACACACACCATGGAATATTACTAGGCCTTAAAAAAAGAATGAAATAATACTATTTGTAACAACACGGATGGATCTACTGATTATTACACTAAGTGAAGTAAGTCAGACAGAGAAAGACAGATGTCATATCACTTCTTTATGGAATCTTTAAAAGTGATACAAATGAACTAATTTATGGAACAGACTCACAAATATAGAAAACTTATGGTTACCAAAGGGGAAAGGTCAGGGGAGGGATAAATTAGGAATTTGGGAGTATTATATAAATGGATGAACAAGGACCCATTATATAGCACAGGCAACTATACTCAATCTTTTGAGTATTCCTGGAAAGGAATCTGAAAAAGAATATGTCTATATATAATGCATCACTGAGTCACTTTGCTGTACAGCGGAAATTAACACAACACTGTAAGTCAACTATATTTCTTTTTTTTTTTTTTTCTCTAGGCCGTATGCACACCATGCAGAAGTTCCTGGGGCCAGGGATCAAACCTGTGCTACTGCAGTAACCAGGGCCACAGCAGTGACAATTCCAGATCCTTAACCCACTGAGCACAAGGGGACTCCTAGATCAATGATATTTCAATAAAAAAAATAGTAAATTTTAAAAATATGCAGTAAGGAAAAATTTCTTTTTAATTTTTAAAAAACACCTTGGAAGTTGTGTAACATTATTGCCATTTCATTCTGTTGATCAAAACAAGTCAAAAGACAAATCATTATTCAAGGGGTGGGGAAATAGATTCCCACCTCTTAATGGGAGAAACAGCAAAGTCCTGTTGCAAGCAAGTCAGGAGGAATGTTATATCTATCTGAAAACAAGAGACCATAGAGGGTTCTAAAGAATGGTATCAAATTAAGTGTCTTGTCTTTTTCAGAACTAAGCTTGCTTCTGCAAAGCTCAAGCACAGCACAATGAATGCCTCTGGCTATGATCTCCTAAGAGTTAAAAATCTAAGCATTGGCTTAGAATTGCAACCCATCTCTCAGTGTTCTGGCTGCATTAATAATCCTTTTATCCTCAACTGCAAGGAGAAGTTTGAGGAAGAAAAATAGTTTATTTTTTCACAGTAATTTTTTTTCTCAATAAGAAGAAGAATGTAGAAAAAAGTTCACTTAAAAATACCAGCAATTGCCCTGCTCAGAGCGTCCAAGTAGTAAAATCTTGGAGCTCCACAGGCAGAGAAATTAATTGGGCTGGCACAGTGACCATCAGTGCACCCCCATGATGTCACCATGAGCATAGATCATCCTCTCCCACGTTCAACATGTCCTGACAGAAGCCAAGAGACAACTGAACAGCACGTGGCTGGCTCAGGCCTGGCCTGGTGCTCAGAAACCTGGAGCTCTGACCGCTGCTCTGATTGCTCCAAGTTGTGATCTGACCGTGAACTTGACCCTTGTGTCTCTGCATGGCAGTGTCGCAATGGCCCACAGGATATGCAGAATGAATCTTAGATGTCTTCGATAAAATGGTAAAATACCAGAGTATGATGTCTGCTCCCCATCCCCCGATTTTGGAGACGGCTAATCAGGAGGACATTTTAAGAGAATGGAGTGTGAATGGTAATGTTCCCTAAGTTTTCCAAGATTTCATCTGGGAAAAACATATCATGAAGTTGTTACAGAGCTTTAAGAGCCAAAACTTAGTTCCACAGTCATCATACTAAATGACAGCGAGAAACACTATAGGGATATTTTTCTATAAAGCAATGATTTATTTTTCTTAAAAGATTTTATGGAAGATATTTCAAGGTGTTAGATGCTTACTTGGTGTTTTTAATAGTTTGCGAATGAGATTCATATTCTGCTCTAGAAAAAGACACAAGAAGATGACATCTGTGCATGTGAGAGCCAGAGAGAGAGAGATCAGACAAAAAGAGGGAAAAAGAGAGGGTGAGAGGGAGGGAGAAGGAACTCATTTATCCATATAATGGAAGGCACCCTTTAAGGAACAGTTCCCCCTAATATCCAAAGTAATACGTGCTTCTACCGACCGACTGGCTGTCGATCCTCCAAACATGTTAGAGTCAGTGATTGGGAATTTCTGGGATGATGTGTCACAGCCGTAGATGGATTTTCTTTCTAACTACTCCTTGTTCTGCACCTGCTCAGATTATTCAGTTTATTTTCTCCCTTCCTTTCTAGGGTTAACTGATGATAGCTAATTTATTATGGTGAAAGGTTCTAAGCTCTGCCATCATCTCCTGACTCTAAACTGAATTATGGCACTTAAAGCCATATGGCACTTAACAATGTCCAGAGCTGCAAACAGAGTCCACAGGGAGGTTGCAGCAATGATCAAGTGACCCAGTTAGCTGTCATAGGTCAAAGATAAGTACTGTGGATAGAAGTACTTGCCAAAGACCCCTGGTTTTGGAACACCTGAGTTTTAAACCTCAGATTCTGACATATTACCCTCTTGCTAAACTCTCTGCTAGTATCATAATGTACATTTTATTACTGAAAGCCATGCTACACTGGGCTTTCTCAAAGAGTGATGAAATCCTAACAACCCCAGCAGAATGTAGCTGAACAATGGGAACAAAATCACAGATGAGCAGAAGCTTGGCATCCACTGCCTCTAAGGGCAGAGCAGTTGAATTAATCTTTTCCTAATGCAACTAATTGGATATTCAACTCCAAAGTAAATAGAGATAAGGATTATTAGATTACAATATTTATGAGTGGCAAAAGCTCAGCAAATACTAGGGATGGCTAATGAAAAGTTTTTCTACTAGGGCAAAGATTTAAACATGCTGAAACTCTGAGCAAGGAAAAAATATTTTTTCCACATAAAAAATTCTGAGAGGTGTCCTCATTATACTTGCAAATGAAGGTTCAGTGATCTCCGACATTAATTTCCTATTCCAGAAAGGCCGGTAGATCCCTACCTTGAACAACAGTAAGATCTATTTGATTCCTGAAGGTATTACTGCACCCTCACCTGCATTCATTCATTGATTTCACAGAGTTTTGCTGATCCACGTCCACCTCAGTATCACAGGAAGTCTCAATCTGGACACAAAGCAAAATGGCCAGAAAGTCCAATACTCAAACTGCTAAGCCTGCCTTTCTTCCAGGCAAGTCTACATGCCTCCCCACCCCTGTCTACTCTCAGGAATTTCCTGGACCCTGACTCCCTGGACCTACACCTCCATCTACCACTTCCTCCATTGATCCTCCTTCTCTATTGCATGTGGGTTCTTGTCGGCACCAGGGCTTGACCCTGCCTGCCTAGCTGGATCTGGTGTCCTCCTGGCTTCCCATGCTCTGGAATAGCTTATTCCAAGCAAAGATGTTTAAGGGGGGAAAAAAATGAACAGGCAGATTTAATTAGCCTGCTTTTCAGTCAAATTAACTTTTGTTTATTTCTCATAATCACCGAAATTCTGTCCAATTCCACTAGGCTCACCATTTCAAATTCATCACCAGGCTTTGTTTCATGAATGTTTGAATTTTCATGTATATATAAAACTGCTGTCAATGATGCCATTCACGAGAACTCTTGGAGCTGTGTTCTGGACAGCTTTTCTCCAAACTGGACACAAAGACATGACTTTCACTGTGCAACTTATTAAAATAATATAATCAATATTGTTATCAGTTCACTGATGGTGGCCAAGCTCTGTGTGTCACATTTCTTATACAAATGTCCTGGAACACTTTGCTGTACAGTAGAAATGGACAGAACACTGCAAATCAACTATAATGGAAAAAATAAAAATCATAAAAAATCCCCAAACAAATGTCCTGGAAATATTTGTGGCTCATGCACCTGCCATGAGGTGTGGCTTCTGGGAACAGACTCTTGGGCCAGAGAGCTCTCAGGGCACCACAGGTGTTAATGCAATCATTTAGACTTCAAGGTGTTATAACGTCACCATGAGACACCCCATCACCATCCACCAGAAGGGTCTACATTTGACATGCTCAGTCCCAGGGTTCTTAGGAAGCCAGGTAACAGGCTCTCCAGCACATCAAGGTTTAACACTTTGTTAATTAATATTTCTCACTCCCTTTGTTGATGATGGGACATTTTCTTTGTGAGGTAAGAGTAAAACAACACACCACTGGATTGGGGAATTATTTCTCTTAACCACACAATTCCTGGGTCTAATGGGCATGTACTTAGTTTCTACAAGCAACTTTGGGCTCTGCACCCTAGAACAGGTAGTATCAAAAGCTATTATATATATAGAGAGAGAGAGAAAGCCAGACCTTAAAGATCCTCTCTTCCTGGATCAAACTGCCCCCTGTGGGTTGTACTGCAGACTGTGCCCAACAGGGATGGTTTGAGGAGGGAGATTTAGTAGACAGCAGTGTAGGGCCTCAGGCCAGGCCTGGGCTTGCCTACGCTATTTATTACATTCCTCAACCTCATTGAGTTTCCTCACCTGTAAATCAAACGTAATAATTCCTACCTGACAGGTTCAGTGTGACGAGAAAAAAATCATCCATGTGGCACCTAACACAGAGCAGACTCTCAGTAAACAGTTTCTTATTATTTTCATTTAAAATGCAAGAAAATGAAAACCTGATGCCTACGAGACTATCATACTTAGAGATCATTTATAAAAAGCCAGAGAACTCTATTTTTTAAGAGACTTTTAAAAACTATGATTACTAGTCATATAATGCATTTTCCAAGTACTTACTGACATAATTTGGGCCATTTATTTCAGGACTGCGTAAGTTATCTAATTGTTGTTTTTGTTTTCCAATAGCATGAATATTTTGTCTGCAAATATGCTGGGTCCCTTTAAGCTGCCTAAAATCTGTCGGTTGGAGGTCCACAAGGAATGCTTTGCTGGGAACATGGTAAGGTTTTGGGTTTTTGTTTTTTCACATTACTCTGTAACACAGATTATTTTTTATTTCAGGATGAATTTTAATTAGGGTAACATGTTCATTTTCATAGAGTTTTGAAACATTACTGATATTTTTTATAATGATTTTTATTTTTTCTATTGTAACTGGTTTATAGTGTCCTGTCAATTTTCTACTGTACAGCCAAGTGTTTCTAGTGTTTCATTTATTCGTTTTGTGGGATTTTGTGTGTGTGTTGTGGGGGTGGTTGGGTTGGGTTGTTTTGTCTTTCAAAGCTTTGTATCATTCCAAAATCACTCAATGGATAGATATCATGCAAATACCGCTTGTTATCTAGAAATGCAAGGGCAGAGAAAATGTGCTTTAAAAGCACAGGAGGGTTATTCTGAAGGGGTGAAGCTATAGTCTAGAGTGTGGGACATATCTCAGTTCAAGCTTATTTCTAAGTTCTCTGCAGCCACTCAGTGTGGGCCAGCTGGACCACCCACCTGTCATTTCCTGCCCCCCACAGGGAAAGGAACCTAGAAGAAATCCTAACCCTGCAAGTTTTTGAGATAATCCACTTTACTAAATAATTGAGTTTTTTTTTTTAAAAGATCTTATCCATTCTATTAGGCTATTCAGAGCCTTGGGGAATAAAATAAAACAAAAAGGAAATAAACATGTGAGCAATATGGTCCCTAAAATATTTGTCTTGCTCTTTTGAAGGTTATCTCAGAGCAAAGGCCAGCCGTTATGATACACTCCAATAAACAGAGCTTAAGTCGTAAAGCCAAGAAATTGACAGGGCAAATGCTCACTGCACTGGGCTGTGTTGGCCACATGCCATCAGGGACCTGCTAAAGAGAGTCAGGGCATTCTTCCTCAGTGAGAAATTCTAAAGTGTTGTATGTCCTTGGATGAAAATGTGAAGTCCCTACTGGTTTAGCCCACATTTCCCCAACCACACACCAAAAGACTGGACTTTGTCTTACATATATCACTAAGGCTTCTAATTTTGACTACTTTTTTCTTTAACATTTTCATATGAAACTTATCAAACAGGATACAAAAGTAAGGACAATGGTTAAATGAATCCTGAGGTACTCAGCTTCAGTAATTGGCAACCTATGGCCAGTCTTGCTCCATCTATATCCCTATTTATGTCCCCTGTTCCTGGATTATTTTGAACTAATTCCACTTCATTCATAAATATTTCAGCATCTACCCCTTTCTTTCTTTTTTTTTTTTTTTTTTTTTTTTTTTTTTTTTTTTTTTTTTTTTTTTTTTTTTTTTTTTTTTTTTTTGCTTTTTAGGGCCGTACCTGCAGCATATGGAGGTTCCCAGGCTAGGGGTCAAATTTGAGGTATAGCTACCAGCCTACACCACAGTCATAGCAATGCAGGCTCTGAGCCACATCTGTGACCTACACCACAGCTCACAGCAACACCAGATCCTTAACCCACTGAGCGAGACCAGGGACTGAACATGCGTACTCATGGATGCTAGTCAGATTCGTTAACCACTGGGCCACAATGGGAACTCGCAGCATCTATCTTGAGAAGATTAGAATTCTGTTCTTATACCTACCCACCATAGTAAGCCATTGAAAAACATTTATAGTGATTCCTTAATCTCGTTAGATAGACAACTCTGACTACCCTTTGCATAATTATAAGCAGGCAATTGTACACAAGTCAAAGCATCCACATGAAAATGACGGCTGCCATAGGTAGAGACCCAAAATCTTTGAACATGCTTCATTAGAATTAAATTATTGATAGCGAAGAGCATCTAGCATCAACTTCAATAAAGAAAGTCTGTTTTAGTGAAGAAAGTGATCCACTTTTAGGAGCATTTGCTTTCCCTAGTGAACTTAAACAGTGCATTTAATCTATCCACTTAGAGTGATGGAGCACATGGAAAACTGAAAGCATGTTATTTTTAGGCTCAAGTTGTAGAATTCTATATCTGACCAAGAAAACATCAAAGATGTCAAATGCAGCCATCTCGACCAAGCCAGCACTTGGCTAATTCGCTGGTTTATGAAAGAAAACAATTTCTCACTGGTAGGTTAGAAAAATCAGTAATATAAACTATTGAAGCCTCAAATACATCTGAACACTGAGGCTGAGTCTCCAGGACAGGAACAGTCTAGTTCTCGGGTATGCGTGTGTGCGCACATGTGTTTGTTTATACAATTTTATCCTATGTGTAGATTTATGTAACTACCACCACAGTGAAGACACAGGACAGTTTCCTCACAAGGATTTCTCATACCAGCCTTTTATAGACACAGTGATTGATTTTAAAGGAATGATTCATGAATCACCTGCATCAAAATCCCCTGGGGGAGTGGGAGACAGGTGTTGCTTATAAATTCTTGGGCCTCACTCAAGAATAGCTGAGTCAGAGATGCAGCAGGCTGGGTCTGAGCATTTGCATGTTAACAAGCTTCCCAAGGAATTTTTATTAATACTAACTTTTGAGAAACTCTGTCATGTTTCAGTATTCTGGCTATAGTAATCTTTTAAATCTAGGCCTGAGGATATCCAGAACTTTAAATGAAGGTGCAATCAGAAGTGTTGCGTCTAAATATCATAAATGTAGTCCAAGCTCAAATGGGAAGGCTATTTCGGATTTTGAGGAAAAACACAATGTGTATAGTCTATAAGGTTGCTTCTAGAGTCAACTAAAATTGCAAAGTTTAGGCTGTAAATTTCTGAATATGCGATATAAAGCAATCCCCTTGGCTAGTTCCTACCTGGGCACTGTGCCAGGTGCTGTAGCAACACAAGGTATTTAATCCTAACCATAATTCTGTGCTATAGATCTAAAGGTTCATATTTTACAGATGAAGCAACAGAGGCTCAGAGAAATTATTTGTCTGACAGATACACAACTGGTAAGCAGCTGGACTGGAATTAAGCTGTAGGTACGTCTGACATCATTATTCAAACTCTTTCTACAATGCCAGGAGAATGTACATACAAAACAGAGAGCAGATGAATGGATTAAGAAGATGTAGTATATATACACAATGGAATACTATTCAGCCATAAAAAAAAAACCAAAATAGTGCCATTTGCAGCAACATGGGTGGAACCAGAGACTCTCATACTCTAAGAGAAAGACAAATGCTATATGATATCACTTATATCTGAAATCTAATATATGGCACAAATGAACTTTCCCAAAGAAAAGAAACTCATAGACTTGGAGAACAGACTTGTTGTTGCCAAGGGGGAAGGGGAGGGAGTGGGATGAACTGGGAGCCTGGGGTTAATAGATGCAAACTATTGCATCTGGAGTGGGTAAGCAATGAGATCCAGCTGTATAGCACAGGGAACTCTATCTAGTCACTTGCGATGGAACACGATGGAGGATAATGTGAGAAAAACAAAGTATGTATATGTGTGACCGGGTCACTATGCTGTATGGTAGAAACTGACAGAACACTATAAACCAATTACAATGGAAAAAAATAAAAACTCATTTAAAAATAAAAAAACAGAGGGCAACTGGGTTAGATTAATATGAACACTTTCTAAATGTTCTATTTTGTGATTGAAATTTTATCATCATTAAATTTTGCCACCGTTGTGATCATTTTTGTTAGGAAGTAAAATTATAATAGGATAAGGCAGCACCACTCAAAATGTCTGTTATAAGACTACAACAAAGTGCAGAAATGAAAAGGAAATATTTAGAAAAGTTCACAGCAAGGAGACATTGCTGTGATACCCGAGGAGCAATGGGTGTATTTACCCCCCTTGAAGACAATATAGGCCAGTTCAGAATGCAGACTTACATGATGAATCCAGAGTTGCTCAAGTCACAGGCTGGTCCTGCATGGCAGGACCATGTACTGGTTTGTAATGGGTTGTGAACAAAAAAACTGGTCCTTCCCTACAGGTAGTTTGAAAAGTACTGGGGTTTGCAGTTAACAAATTTAAAGGTTGCTGGAGGCACCCTGCTTTGCATTTGTACACTGGGCAGGTGAACGTGGACCATCAGCCAGCCTCTCCAAAGCTCCCCAGCTCTTATAGAGCCCAAAACCATCTCTCTTGGTGACTCAGCAAGGCCTCCCAAGGCCACCATGGCCAAAACACCAATGACAGTCCATGACACGTTTCCTCACACAATGTCCATGATCAGCATGTTTACCTGAGCACCTAAGTGGGGAGGAATCAGAACTCAAAACTCACTCCCAGGTCTGTCCCATGTGACTCATAGTGCCATCGGTACTGGAACTCTGATGTTACTTTGTGGGCAGTTTCTTCTGTTGTTAGTGTTGATCCTGCCTTGGGCTACCACCTTACTTTTATTTTCAGTCCAGAAGCCCTTGCTTTGGAATCTGACGTCCCTGTCTTACCTGCTTGGCTTTCCCCTACTTCCTCTTCCCTAATATACATGATGTAGAAGATCAGTATCCTCATTACAGCAGCTATAATATACTAAATACATATCTGTCAAACATGGCGTAAGAGGATTCATATAACTATATTTACCTGAATAAGGTACATATAATTATCTCCATTTTTCATAAGAAGGAACCAAAGCTTAAGAAGGTTTACATACTTTTTTCTTGGGTAACATGGCTGATAAAGACACAGGCAGAGGTTTGATCTCAAGCTCTATGTTCTTTACCATTCTAGATAAATAAATAACCAACATTAACATCTACCTGTCGTTAGTAATAAATATCTCCACTTTACAGATAAGAAAACCGAGGTACAGTGAGGCTCAGATACCTGGTACTAAGACAAGTAAGTTGTCGTGACAGAGTGATGACCTTCAGACTTTTTTTTAGAGATGTTTTTCCTTGTTACTATTATCCACAAATGTCCCACTCTGTTTTCAAATCATTACCTGTACTGAGTAAATGGAGATTTACTCAAGCTGAATATCTCAGAAAAGACACCTCCAAAAAAAAAAAAAAATCATTTGACTTAAAGTTACGAATGCCCATAGTTTCTGAATTGTGTTTTTATTTTGGTTAATATTTAATATAGGCTTCTTGCAACTGAAGGCAAAATAAGGCTGTATGTGAAGAGAGAAAACAGAACTACATTATAAGCAAAAGGATAAAAATAAAAGGATGTTAGTTCTCAAAAATGATAGTAGATATATAAAAAATCCTATGCTCACAGTGAAAATTTCATAGAACACATGGGGGCATTGGCAGTTTCTTGAAGCATAGAACTTGGCCTTCATCAAATTTTTAATAAGTCAGCATGGAACACTGAATCCAAACCCCAAAAATCTAAAAATAAGCCCTTAAAAAACATGTCCTGTGTGTGAGAGTTGATGTGTGTATATTTCTTTTCCTTACAATGAGGCAACCCATTACTTCTCCAAAATACTTGGTTAGGGAAGCAAGATCACTAATTAGACCCTCTTACTCCAGGCTCTCCAAAGAGTCCATCTCTTTCCCACCATCATTTCCACCTTTCTCATGGCGCCAAGGTACTCAGTGCAACCCCTAGCAGACAACTCTGGAAAAAGATGAAATTTGTGCAGCATGAGGAAACAGAAAGTTCCTAAGAAAAGTTCTTATGGTTTGGGTTTTACTCGTCTGATTCCTAATTCTTTTTCTTGACAGTTTGCTGACTTACCCCAGCCTTATCAAGCCCCCTTCCCCCAACACTTCTGGTCCATCTCTCTCTCTCTCTTTTTTTTTTTTGGCTTTTTTCGTGGGCTGCATCTGCGGCATATGGAAGTTCCTAGGCTAGGGATCAAATTGGAGTTGCAGCTGCTCGCCTACGCCACAGCCACAGCAATGCCAGATCTGAACCACGTCTGCTGCTACACGGTAGCTCTCAGCAAAGCTGGATCCTTAACCTGATGAGTGAGGCCAGGGATCAAACCCGCAACCCCGTGGATCCTAGTACAGTTTGTTAACCACTGAGGCACGAAGGGAACTCCCCTATTTTGTTCAAGAAACACTGATACCTCAGGAAAGCACATGTGACCCTGCTGGGGTGCTGGCAGAAGCAAGAGAACAGGGTACATGACCTTGGGAAGGAGGTAAGAGCCCCACGGCAAGGGGCAATCATCTAACCAGGGCTCCGGCTGCCATGGACATCATCTCCCCTCCTCCTTCTGGACTGCAGAACCCCCTCCAAGAGCTTGGCTTTAGCACGGAGGTAGCAGGAAAGAGAAAAATCTTGCTTACATGAAAGGTCCACATGTTCATGGTGGAGCTGTTCCTGTGATTTCTTTAGGATTTGGAATATTTCTGATAAACACTGGTGTCCTCTGAAGAGGTGGTTTCTGCAAGGTGGCCTGCACAAGCTTCTTGGGACCATGTTCAGCTGCACCCAAGCCCCCATTGTCACCGGGAACCCCCCACGAACAGGAACAGACACATCCTCCTTTGGCTGCCCCCACACAGACCCCTTCCCCTGTTGGGTCCTCCCAACATTTGGCCCAGCATCCTCTGGAAAGTGCCATGATTCTTGACCAACTTCTGTCAAGAACCATGTAGAAGTATTCTTCTACATCTTCTGAAGACCGAAGAGATGGGTATGAGTAGGGTTTTCCCTCTTTTCCCCAGATATCTCATGCCATGGTCTTTTCAAATCCCATTGGCATGGACTGCTCCACTGTGCCTTCAGAAATCTCCAGACCACATGTGGGTACCCATCACTCTGTTCCTCACAGGCCCTCAAACTCCAGGGAAACCACTTAAACTTCTGTACAAATAGTTCTCTCACACACCACAGTGAGGGCAGTGGTGTTCAAATCCAGCCAGCTGCCCCTCTTCCTGGCTACCCAACCTTGAGTGATCCTCCTGCTGCCCCTCATTCTTAGGTGGAGCAGGGAAATTAGCTCCTATTTTCTATGAACTCCCCTGCCCCATTCAACTCCCTCCATTCAGTTCTTGTCTTATATTGCCTGGAGTAGAGCATCTGTGCCAGTTCTGGTGTATTGGGTATCTGGGGGTGGTCTTGGCAGGAAGCTGTCTTCCCAAATGGGCCCAGACCAGCTCATGGGCAGCTCTGTGGAATGAGAGTATGTACAATGAAGGTTTCTGTTCTCTCGCAGGTTTAGTGAAATTACCAGGATAATAGGAAAAGTCTCTCTAAACATCATTTACACAGAGATCAAATCCTTTGCAATGATTCGACCATGCGTTTTAACTGTCCCTTACTTAGACCTCAGATCCCTGCATCTCTTTCTGAGCAGCTTATAATCCAAGGAAGAAGAGAGCTCACACTTACTTTAATAAGACTCCAGGTTTGGCCGAGGAATAAGTTTAGCTAAATGCCACTGTAGCCCATTCTGGGCCAGCTTCCTAGGCCTATGGCCCGTGGAATTGCACACAGCCCCGCGCTGGCTGGCTCTAAGTTCTGCAGTTGCTGTCCTGAAATCCTAATACGTTTTGGAAAGGGGCCTGCATTTTCCTTTTGTGCTGGACCATGGGAATGACATAGCCATCCACGGGGCACCGGACGAAAACAAGAAGCAATGGGAGAAACAGGAAAGCCAAGTCCACATGTCCTGGGAGGAGCAGTCAGGGAGGAAGCCAGGGGGTGGGGGGATACAGGGGAGCAAGGTGGTCTTAGGGTGTCTGATTTCCCCTCAATTTCCCCGTCTTTGGACAGAAGGGCAGAGGGGGAGTGGTGAGTCGTGTGAGGGAGCCAGATGGAAGTGGGGTTTCAGCTCCCAATGCAGATCAGAAATCTGGCATGAGACTGAGCCTGCCCCTTTCCACAGGGGCCCGGCCCTGGGGAGAGGTCAGGCAGAGGGGCCTGGACGCCCAGCTCTCCAACCCACTCTGAGCCTGCACAAGGCTGTGTTGGCAGGGTTCCAGGCCATGGCTGATGTAGCAGAGGCCCTACACAGCTTTGACCAAAGAGCCTCAGCTACCAAAATCTAAAAGGCAGTCCAGGGTGGATCTGGGGACCCCAACACTCTGTCACAACAAGGTCCTCTGAGCCCCACCAAGTCAGAGACCATGTCAGAGAGATGGGGCAGAAATAGGAGAGGAGGCCAGATGTAGGGGCCTATTTTAAATGATCCAATCAGTTTCGTGTGAATTTGATAACTACTTCTTTCCCACTCCCTTGCAGGTGGGAGTTTGTAAGGAAAACCAGATTAATGATAAACAAAAATAATGGAATTCCTTTTCCTCTGCGGCATGTAAGCTCATAGCCCTACTACGTTTTATGTTGTCTCAGGTGCTTCATTAAAAATTTAAATAGCCATTATAAAAAGAACACAAAGATGACAGGTGTAAATGGAATCCATACATATAATCCCCAAGCTTCAGTTTATCTAGTAATTCTAAATTTCTCCTTATCAAACCTTATACTTTATATTTTCCCCCAGTTTTATTAACATTACTTTCACATACGCTGTTTTACACAATCCTAGTAGGTAGGAAAGACAGGTAGGAAATGTACCATTGTCCACATTTTGCTGGAGATGTGAGGATGCTAAGTGAGTTGTCCAAGGAAAGATCATAGCCCACTGAAGACAGTATCAGACCTAGAGCCCAGGCCAGATTCGCCATCTAGGGCTTTTTCTACCAAGCCATTCATTCCTGCTTGACACTAACTGCATAACCAGACTGCTAAAATGTGATATATGTACTGGATGCCATCTTTTTTCTCTCTGCTAATCCATTTCCTTCAAGGTCAGGAAATTATTCTGGGCAGTTATTCTATTTTCCATTTCATTGATTTTGGCTCTTAATTCTATGTTTACCTTCCTTCTGCTTGATTTGATTTCATTTTATCCTTTTTGCTAGTCTCTTACGATGGAAGTTGAGGTCTTTGAAACTTTTCCTTTTTTGAAACTTTTCCTCTTTTGTAATAAGCATTTAAGTGCTATAAAATTTCCTCCAAGTACTGCTTTAGCTGCATCCCACACATTTTTATATGAGGTATTTTTATTTCATTTTCATTTCATTTGATTAAAATTTCTCAATAATTTTTTTCTTAATGGATTTTATTTCAATTATAGGTGTACATAAATCACCACAAGTCAATTTTACAAATTTGGTATCCCAAACCCATAGTGCATCCCCCCAACCCCAAGATTGTCTTATTTGAAAAACCAAGGTTTTCCAAAGTCTGTGAGTCACTGTCTGTTCTGCGAAGAGGTTCACTGTGTCTTTTTAGTTTCCACATGTAAGTGGTAGCATTGGGTATTGCTGTCTAATTGTCTGACTGATTTCATTTCGCATGATAATTTCTAGGTCCATCCATGTTGCTATAAATGTTGGTAATTCATTCCTTTTAATGGCTGAGTAATATTCCATTGTGTGTATGTACCATATCTTCCCTACCCACTCCTCTGTCGATGGGCATTTAGGTTGTTTCCATGATCTGGCTATTGCATAGAGTGCTGCAATGAACACTGGAGTACACGTGTCTTTTTGAGTCATGGTTTCCTCTGGATAGATGCCCAGGAGTGGGACTGCTGGATCAAATGGTAATTCTATTTTGAGTTTACTGAGGAATCTCCATACTGTTTTCCACAGTGGTTGTACCAATATGCATTCCCACCAACAGTGTAATAGGGATCCTTTTTCTCCACACCCTCTCCAGCACTTTTTGTTTGTAGACTTTTTGATGATGGCCATTCTGGCCAGTGTAAGGTGGTACCTCATAGTGGTTTTGATTTGCATTTCTCTAATGAAGAGCGATGTTGAACATCTTTTCATGTGTTTATTTGCCATCTGCATATCTTCTTTGGAGAATTGTCTGCCTAGATCCTCTGCCCATTTTTTTATGGGGTTGTTTGTTCCTTTGGTGTTGAGCTGTAGGAGGTGTTTCTAAATTTTGGAGATTAATCCCTTGTCAGTTGAATCATTTGCAAATATTTTCTCCCATTCTGTGGGTTGTCTTTTCATTTTGTTTAAAGTTTCCTTTGCTGTGCAAAAACTTTGAAGTTGAATTAAGTCCCATTTGTTTATTTCTCTTTTTATTATCCTTACTCTGACACATGGATCTGAGAAGATGTTGCTATCATTTATGTCAGAGAGTGTTTGGCCTATGTTTTCCTCTAAGAGTTTTATAGTACCTGGTCTTATATCTAGATCTTTAATCCATTTTGAGTTTATTTTTGTGCATGGTGTTAGGAAGTGTTCTAGTTTCATTTTTTTACATGTAGCTGTCCAGTTTTCCCAACACCACTTATTGAAGAGGCTGTCTTTTGTCCAATGTATATTCTTGGCTCCTTTGTCATAGATTAGTTGACTACAGATTTATGGATTTAATTCTGGGCTTTCTTTCCTGTTTCACTGATCTATATTTCTGTCTTTGTGCCAGTACCATACGGTTTTCATGACTGTAGCTTTGTAGTATAGTCTGAAGTCAGGGATCCTGATTCCTCCTGCTCCATTTTTCTTTTTCAGGATGTCTTTGGCTATTCTGGTTTTTTTGTGTTTCCAAACAAATGTTAAAATATTTTGTTCTAATTCTGTGAAAAATATCCTTGGTAAATTCATAGGGATTGCCTTGAATGTGCAGATTGCCTGGGGTAGTACAGTCATTTTGATAATATTGACTCTTCCAGTCCAAGAGCATGGTATATCTTTCCACCTGTTCAAGTCATTCTTGATTTCTTTCATCAGCGCCTTATAATTTTCAGAGTACAGGTCTTTTGTCTCTTTAGGCCGGTTTATTCCTAAGTATTTGATTCTTTTTGATGTGATGGTAAATGGGATTGCTTCCCTCATTTCTCTTTCTGATCTTTCATTGTTAGTATATAGAAATGCAGTTGATTTCTGTGTGTGAGTTTTGAATGCTGCGACTGCCAAATTCGTTGATGAGCTCTAACAGTTTTCTGGTAGAGTCTTTAGGATTCTCTAGGTATAGTATCATGTCATCTGCAAAAAGTGATAGTTTTACTTCTTCCTTTCCAATTTGGATTCCTTTTATTTCTTTTTCTTCTCTGATTGCTATAGCTAGGACTTCCAGAACTATGTTGAATAGTAATGGCGAGAGTGGACGTGCCTGTCTTGTTCCTGATCTCAGCGGGAATTCTTTCAGCTTTTCACCATTGTGAATGATGTGAGCTCTGGGTTTGTCACAGATAGCCTTTATTATGTTGAGGTAGGTTCCCCCTATGCCAACTTTCTGAAGGGTTTTTATCAGAAAGGGGTGTTGTATTTTGTCAAAGGCTTTTTGTGCATCTATGGAGAGGATCATATGGTTTTTATTCTTCAGTTTGTTAACGTGGTGTATAACACAGATTGATTTGCGGATACTGAAGAATCCTTGCATCCCTGGGATAAATCCCACTTGATCATGATGTACAATCCTTTTAATGTATTGTTGGATTCGGTTGGCTAGTATTTTGTTGAGAATTTTTGCATCTATGTTCATCAGTGCGATTGGCCTGTAATTTTCTTTTTTTGTGGTATCTTTGTCTGGTTTTAGCATCAGGGTGATGGTTGCCTCATAGAATGAGTTTGGGAGTGTCAATTCCTCTGCAATTTTTTGGAAGAGTTTCAGAAGGATAGGCGTTAGCTCTTCTCTAAATGTTTGATAGAATTCACCTGTGAAACCATCTGGTCCTGGACTTTTGTTTGTTGGAAGTTTTTTAATCACAGTTTCAATTTCAGAACTTGTGATTGGTCTATTCATATTTTCTATTTCATCTTGGTTTAGTCTTAGAATTTGTACTTTTCTAAGAATGTGTCCATTTCTTCTAGGTTTTCCATTTTATTGCCATATAGTTGCATGTAGTAGTCTCTTATGAACCTTTGTATTTCTGTGATGTCTGTTGTGACTTCTTTTTCATTTCTAATTTTATTGATTTGTGTCCTCTCTCTTTTTTTCTTGGTAAGTCTGGCTAAGGGTTTATCAATTATGTTGATGTTTTCAAAGAACCAGCTTTTACTTTCATTGATCTTTTCTATGGTTTTCTTTGTTTCTGTTTCGTTGATTTCTGCTCTGATCTTTATGATTTCTTTTCTTCTACTAACTTTAGGTATTGCCAGTTCTTCCCTCTCTAGCTGCTTTAGATGTAAAGTTAGATTGTTTATGTGAGCTTTTTCTTGTTTCCTGAGGTGGGCTTGTATTGCTATAAATTTTCCTCTTAGAACTGCTTTTGCTGCATCCCAGAGGTTTTGGGGTGTCGTGTCTTTGCTGTCATTTGTTTCTAGGTATTTTTTAATTTCCTCTTTGATATCTTCAGTGATCCATTGGTTATTTAGTAGCGTGTTGTTTAGTCTCCACGTATTTGTATTTTTGGCCATTTTTTTCTTGTTGTTGATTTCCAGTCGTATAGCATTGTGGTCAGAGAAGATGCTTGATATGATTTCAATTTTCTTAAAGTTACTGACGCTTGATTTGTAAGCCAGGATGTGATCAATCCTAGAGAATGTTCCATGCGCACTTGAGAAGAATGTGTATTCTGTTGCATTTGGATGGAATGTCCTATAAATATCTATTAAGTCCATCTTGTCTAATGCTTCATTCAGGGCCTGTGTTCCCTTATTGATTTTCTGTCTGGATGACCTGTCCATTGCTGTAAGTGGGGTGTTAAAGTCCCCCACTATGATGGTGTTATTGTTGATTTCTCCTTTGAAGGTTGTTAGCAGTTGCCTTATATATCGTGGTGATCCTATGTTGGGTGCATAGATATTTAAAATTGTTATAGCTTCTCCTTGGATTGATCCTTTGATCATTATGTAGTGCCCTTCCTTGTCTTTAAAATGTTCTTCATCTTAAAGTCTATTTTGTCTGATACGAGTATTGGTACTCCAGATTTCTTTTGATGCCCGTTTGCATGGAATATTTTCTTCCATCCTCTCACTTTCAATTTGTATTTGTCTCTAGAAGTGAAGTGGGTCTCTTGAAGACAGCATATATATGGGTCTTGTTTTTGTATCCATGTGGCTAGTCTATGTCTTTTGGTTGGGGCATTCAGTCCCTTAACATTTAAGGTAATTATTGATATATATGATCTTATTGCCATTGTATTAACTGTTTGGGGTTTTCATTGCTCTTTTTTCTTCCCTTATTCTCTTGTTGGCTCCTCTCACAAGATGGCTATCTTTAATGTTGTATTTGAGTTGATTTTTCTTATTTGTTTGTGTATCAATTGTAGATTTTTGGTTTGCAGTTACCCTGAAGTTTTGATATAGGAGTCTGTATGTAACTGAGATTGTATTAAGTTGTTGGTTTCTTAATTGCACGTGCTTCTCCAGTGACCTGCATATGTGCTCTCTTCTCACGATTTCTGATTTTGGTAGCATAATTGCGCATGCGTGATTTAGTATCTTTACTGTATATATGCCTTTATTGGTGGGCCTTGTCATTTGTGGTGTTTTTGTTTCTGGTTGTGGCCTTTTCTTTTCTGCCTAGAGAAGTTCCTTTAAGATTTGTTGTAAAGCTGGTTTAGTGTTGCAGAAATCTTTTAGCTTTTGCTTATCTGTAAAGGTTTTGATGTCTCCTTCAAATCTGAATGAGAGCCTTGCTGGATAAAGCAATCTTGGTTGGAAGTTTTCCCCTTTCATCACATTAAGTATATCATGCCGCTCCCTTCTGGCCTACAGAGTTTCAGCTGAAAAATCTGCTGATAACCTTATTGGGGTTCCCTTGTATGTCATTTGTTTCTTTTCCCTAGCTGCTTTCAAAATTTTCTCTTTGTCTTTAATTTTGGTCATTTTGATTAATATGTGTCTCGGGGTGTTCCACCTTGGATTTATTTTATATGGTACTCATTATGCTTCCTGGATTTGAGTGAGTGGTTCCTTTCCCATATTAGGAAAGTTTTCGGCTATAATCTCCTCAAATATTTTTTCTGTCCCCTTCTCTCTCTCTTCTCCCTCTGGCACCCCTATAATATGGATGTTGGTGCATTTAACATCATCCCAGAGCTCTCTGAGCCTCTGCTCATTTCCTTTCAATCTTTTATCTCTTTTCCCTTCTGCATTAGCGATTTCCACTAATCTGTCCTCCACATCACTGATTCGTTCTTCTGCCTCCTGTATTCTACTGTTGGCTGCTTCTAATGAATTTTTTATTTCAGTTATTGTATTTTGCATCTCTTCTTGTTTAATTTTTACAGCTTGTATTTCTTTGCTCAGTGTTTCCTGTAAATTATCGATCTTTGCCTCCAGTCTATTTCCAATGCCTTGCATCATCTTCAGCCTCAACAGTCTAAAGTCTCTTTCTGGGAGGCTGATAATCTCATCACTGAGCTGTTTTTCTGGGCATTTCTCTTTCTCCCTTATCTGAGTTACAGTTTTTGTCTTTTCATTTTTATAGGTTTTTGGTGTGGTGACCTTTGTGCTGACAATAGAGTTGTAGCCTCTCTTAGTTCTGGTGTTTGCCTCCCCTGTGGCTAAAGTTGGTATGGAGGGCGCTTGCTGTAGGCTTCCTGATGAGAGGGAGTGATGCCTGCTTACTGGTAGTTGGGGTTAATTCTTATCCCTCTGATGGGTGGGGCTTTGTCTCTGGATGAGATTAGAGGCTGGCTGTGTGCCTGAGGGGTCTTTAGGCAGCCTGTTTACTGATGGGTGGGGCTGAGATCCCACCTGGATTGTTGTTTGGCCTGGGGCTTCTCAGTGCTGATGGGAGGGACCAGTTTTCCCCAGTAATGGCCACCTTCAGAGAAATGCAGGCTGCTGAGTGTCCCCGAGAGCTTCACCTCCAATGCCCTTCCCCCACAATAGCCACCCCTGTTTTCTCAGGATATCCTCCAAGAATTGCAGTCAGGTTCCACCCGGATTCCTATAGAGACTGCTTTGCCCTGAGACCCAGTGCACGTGAAAGTCTGTGTGTGCCTTTCAAGAATGGGGTCTCTGTTTCCCCCAGTCCTGTGGAGCTCCTGCACACAAGCCCCGCTGGCCTTCAATGCCAGATGCTCCAGGGGCTCTTTCTCCCTGTGCCAGATCCCCAGGCGTAGGGATTTGACGTGAGGCTCGGAACTCTCAGTCCTGTAGCTGAGTCTCTGTGATGCAGTTACTTTCCAGTCTGTGGGGCTTCCCACCCAGGAGGTATGGGGTTTCTTCTATAGCGTAATCACCCCTCCTACCTCTTGATGTGGTCTCCTCTTTGTCTTCTGGAGCAGAATATCTTTTTTGGAACTTTACAGTCCATTTGGTTGAAGGTTGCTTGGCATTTGGTTGTAGTTTTGCTGTTTTTTGGGAGAGAAGTTGAGCTCCAGTCCTTCTATTCCACCATCTTAATCCAATCTCCTCTCAATAATTTTTGACCCTTCTTTAAAAGATGTTATTTAGTTTCCAAATGTTTGAGGGATTTCGAAATGTTATTGATTTCCAATTTAATTCCAATGAGAAGAGAAAACATACTATGTACAAATTAAATATTTTAAAACTTGTTTTTATTGCCCGAAAATGGTCTATCTCAGTAAATATTCTCTGTGTATCCTGCTGTTTCGGGATATTATGTTTTATAAATATCCCTTAGGTCATAATTGACCATAACAATATTAGGCTCATAGTGTTATTCAAGTTTGCTTATGTCTTTGCTGATTTTTATTCTACTTGTTCCATTATTTAGAAAATATAACTGAAATATCAGATTTTATCTACTTGTTCTATCAATTATTTCACTATAATTGTAAAGACTTCTTTTTGCAATTCTATAAGCTTTTGCTTCACCTTATATGTAAGGTTCTGAAGTTTTTGCTTTAGAACTTTTGGCTGAAGTTCTGATGTTAGGGCATAAATATTTAGACTTATTATCTCTTCTTGTTGAATTGATCCCATTATCAGTATAAAATGACTTTCTTTATCCCTGGTATTATTCTTTGATCTGAAATCTTTGATAGTAATATAGCCAGCCACTTGAGTTTTCCTTTTTTTTAAATTTTGAATTCTACAATTCTACTCTGCTTCTATGAGTTTGAGATTTCTTTTGATTAGGTATATGATTTTCCATACTTTTACTTTTAACCTATCTGTGCTCATATATTTAAAGTTGATTTAAGGTAGCATACTTTTAATCACTGTAGCTTTGTCATAAATTTTGACATCAGGAAGTGTTACGCCTCAAGTTTTACTCTTTCTCAAGATTGTTTTGGCTATTGTGGGGTGGTCTCTTGTGGTCCCCTATAAACTTTATAATTGCTTTTTATTTACATTGGGTGATGGATATTTTTACATTTCTACAAATATTCTTGAGCTTTTTCTCTGGGATATAGTTCAGATACTCGGAAACCACTGGATCTTTTATTATTAGTAGTAGTAGTAGTATTAGTATTATTAGTATTACTTTGGTTTTGCTTTTAAGATCTGTTAGGTAGGACCAGAACAGTATTTAGTATAGGGTTAATTATTTCCTAATATTGAGGCAAGACCCTACTGAATTCTTGCCCACTACCCCACAAATTAGGAAGCTTTCTTATCTGGCTGGTGTGAATAGGCTCTACTTCCAGTCCTCTGGGAACCTCAGAAACTTGTAATCCTTTTGGAAGTCTATTTTCTTGGCCCCGGGTATTTTCTTCACATGGATGTAACGTAATTTGTTGAATATTCAAAGAGAATCCTGTGCAGAGTTCTTGAGTTCTCTCTCTGTATAAGTTTCTCCTTTCTGGCACTCTGCCCCCCTTTGAAATCCAGCCAAATAGTTTCCTTCTAATTTTCTAAATTCTTAACTCCATCCCCTAAACTCAGGGAATCTGTTAGCCTCTTTGTGGTTTCCCTCTTCTTCCACTGCAGGAAAGAAATTCTCTCCAGGCAATAAGCTGGGGTGACCTGGTCCATTTGTTTCCGATCTTTGAGGGATAATTTTCCTTCATTGCCTGAAATCCAGTATCTCATAAACAGTGGTCACACAAATTTTATTCAATTTTTAACAATTTCAGGCAGAAGGATAAATCCTCATTACTTCATTCTGGCCAGGAGCAGACATTCACTCATTCTTGATCGATACATATGTGTGAGTTCTCTTGAGAAGTGAAACTATTTACTTTACAGAATATTGTAATGTGATTTAATTAGTCCTACAAAGATATAAAATGACTCAGGGATAAAGACTGAAGATGGCTATAACCAGGAATACTTAGAAAGGTTGTCATAAAAGTGTGGATAATGAAGACATTTTTTAGAAAGTTAACTTTTAGGAAGAGAAAATTGTTACTTCTTTATTATTAAATTATTAATAATTTCTGATATATACTGATTTGTGAAACATTAAAGTGCTCCACGGTACATTAAACTATTTTGTATAGACTTTCATACATTCATCATCACATAACTAATTCTCACACTTACAGAGACATGGGGTCGATAAGGCAGATTTAAAAAAATATATAAAATATCTACTATCAGCCCACATTTTTAACCAGACACTAAGGAAATTTTCCCTTAAATAAAGCAAAAAAATGCAGCTAAGATAAGCACAAAAGATCTTATGAAGACAGCTATTTCAGCAGGTGAGGAAAACTGCACAAATGTTAATTAACCCAGTTGAGTGTAACTACGAATACTTCAGTTTTCTGGATTGTAAGCAACAGAAACCATTTCCTGCCACTTAAGAAGAAATGAAACTTATTAAAAAGGATATTAGGAAGTGCACCGAACTGATGTAAGGGCTGAGTTATCTAGCTTGGAAAGTAGGCTGAAAGCAAGCTGTTCAGGAGGTTGGACCCACAGCTAAAGCATGCCGTCAGAACAGCCTCAGTCAGGGGGTCATTGATGACACAGCTGGCAAAACCAATCCTTACTACTAGCAAAATGAATTCAAGCCAGCATTACTTCTTCATAGCACTCATTCAAGTTTCAAAGTCTCAGACAAGAGTATCCACTTGGGCAAATCTAATTTATGTACTTGCAGCCTTGCTGTTGGGACCTGCTTCTCTCCAAGACTCACTCAGTGGTGGTCTAAACAAAGAGATAGCAAATAAAATAAATGAAGACCACTATATCTGTCTTTTGGAAACCTTTATTTTTATTCCGTTAGGAAAAACTGTCCAAGATTTGGACATGGGGCAAAGGGATTAATGAGAACAATTTCTGCGTAGTGCTAGGCATGATTTAGCACTGCCAAAGGTTATCTGATTTTCTATGGGTTTTTACCTTTGTTCACATTGCTACTTGCTATTGATTAGGATAGTTTACAATTCTGTAAAAGTACGAACTGCAGGAAACAGTGATGTAACTTGTCCCAAAGAAATGTAAATGAATTATTCCAGCAATACAAATAATTTCCATCTAAAAGAAAAGAGAACCCAGAGTTGTAGTTTTACTGTCTTATATAATATTAACCATTTTTAAATCTAAATTATCAATCTTATTCAAACATCCTTTCATTCAGTTAAAATAAACAGTTCAGTGTTTCTCCAGTTCTCTTGGAACCAACTTTCCTATCCTGCTAGTTCCATCATTACTGTGTTAAACAAGTTTTTGAAATTTGTTCATTCTATAGCTGCGTAAGTCATGCTTTTAACTTTTTGGAATTTATACCTTGATAATGCTTTCTGCAAATATCAAGACACCAGCTTCAAGAGATACTTTGCCACCCCCCCCCTTTTTTTTGTCTTTTTAGGGCCATACCCACGGCATAGGGGTTCCCAGGCTAGGTGTTGAATTGGGGTTGCTGCTACCAGCCTATGCCACAGCCACCAAGGATCTGAGCCACGTCTGTGACCTATACCACAGCTCACAGGAATACTGGATCCTTAACCTACTGAGGGAGGCTGGGGATCGAACCCAAATCCTCAACCTCCCTCATGTTTACTATTCAGGTTTGTTACCACGAGGCACAACAGGAACTCCAAGCCACTCCTACTTTCTCTAGCTAATTTGTGGACAAAAAAAATATGTAAAGAAAGACATTTGTTCTCCTTAATACAACTAATAAGGCACACCAGAGAACGTTTTTTACTTAAAAAAAAAAATCTCAGATAAAAAGAACATCAAATACTAGAAGCAGGACAGCATTGTGATTGAGAGTGCAAAACGCCAGAAACAGAATAGCTGCTATTTACTGGATTTGTAACCCTGGGCAAAGGACTCAACTTTTCTTTGCATCAGCTTCATCTTCTACAAATCTATAATAATGAATATCTACTGGGTTGTTGTAAGGATTAAATGACTTGACAACTATAAAAACTTTGATTTAGTGCCTGAAGCACAGAAAGTGCTGTTCAAATATACTTAATGCTGCTAACTATATCATATATTATATTATTCACAAATATAGCTAGTATTATTAATGCTTGTGCTTCTGGTTTGCAAAGGATAGATTTATAATCCTTTAATAGTCAACAATACCACTTTCTAAATACACATCTTATCTATCATTCCACATTATCACAGCTTATATTTTCCAAGGAAACATCCCAATAAACAGTACTAGTTATGCACCTGCTATTTCTCATATTATTTACTACTGCTCATCTTATTTATTACTTTAGAATGTAGCCTTGACACACCCTTATCCAGAGGTAGTATATAATTATCCTTCCATTTAACTTAGGCTGGTCTTAGTGACTTGCTTGACCAATACACTATGGAAGAAATGACATTCTGTAATTTCTGGGATTGAGTCATAAGAAGTCATAGAACACTTAATAATGGGATGCAGGCTTCTTTTTGGAACCCAGCCACCATGCCCCAAGAACTACCAGACACAAGGAGAGGTTACTTGTAGGCATGTTAGTCAGTTTCCTTGGTTGAGTCCCCAGCTAATTGCCAACCACGTTATTTTAGATATTTACCTAGTTGAGCCTTCTAATGATTCCAGCCACACCCCACTCCTGTTTGACTGAAATGGGATGAGAAATCCCAAGCAAGACTCTTCCAGCCAAAAAAGATAGTCTGTTCAGTAAGTATTGCTGGGAAACTTGGACAGCTGCATGCAAAGCAATGAAACTAGAACACACTCTCATGCCATGCACAAAAATAAACTCAAAATGGCTTAAAGACTTAAATATAAGACAAGACACCATTAAACTCTTGGAAGAAAACATTGGCAAAACATTCTCTGACATCAGCCTTACAAATGTTTTCTCAGGTCAGTCTCCCAAAGCAACAGAAATAAAAGCAAAGATAAACCAATGGGACCTAATCAAGCTGACAAACTTTTGCACAGCAAAGGAAACCAAAAAGAAAACTAAAAGACAACTTACAGAATGGGAGAAAATTGTTTCAAATGATGCAACTGACAAGGGCTTAATCTCTAAAATACACAAACAGCTCATGCAGCTCAACAGCAAAAAAGCCAACAACCCCATTGAAAAATGGGCAAAGGACCTAAATAGACATTTCTCCAAAGAAGATATACAGATGGCCAACAAACACATGAAAAAATGCTCAGCATCACTGATAATTAGAGAAATGCAAATCAAAACTACCATGAGATACTACCTCACACCAGTCAGAATGGCCATCATTAATAAATCCACAAACAACAAATGCTGGAGGGGGTGTGGAGAAAAGGGAACCCTCCTGCACTGTTGGTGGGAATGTAAATTGGTACAACCACTAAGGAAAATAGTATGGAGGTACCTCAGAAAACTATATATAGAACTACCATATGACCCAGCAATCCCACTCCTGAGCATATATCCGGACAAAAATGTCCTTGAAAAAGACACTTACAGATGCATTTTCATTGCAGCACTATTCACAACAGCCAAGACATGGAAACAACCCAAACGTCCATCAACAGATGATTGGATTAGGAAGATGTGGTATATGTACAAATGGAATACTATTCAGCCATAAAAAAGAATAAAATAATGTCATTTGTAGCAACATGGATGGAATTAGAGACCCTCATATGGAGTGAAATAAGTCAGAAGGAGAAAGATATCATATGATATCACATCTGGAATCTAATATACTGCACAAATGAACCCTTCTACAGAAAAGAAAATCATGAACTTGAAGAACAGACTTGTGGTTGCCAAGGGGGTGGGGGAGGGAGTGGGATGGTATGGGAGTCTGGGGTTAACAGTTGTGGACTATTGCCTCTGGGATGGAAAAGCAAGGAGATCCTGCTGTATAGCACTGGGAACTATGTCTAATCACTTGTGACAAATCCATATATATATGTGTAACCAGGTCACCACACTGTGCAGCTGGAAAAATTGACAGAAATCAATGGAAAAAAAAGGAATCTCCTAGTCAAAGCCAGTCAATGCACAGAAATACAAGAGACAATAAATTGTTATTTTAAGCCACTAGGCTTTGGGACAGTTTGTCATGGAGCAATGGACAGTGAAAACACACATCCTGTTGGCCTCCCTGCCGTGTACTTCTAAGAACAAGACCATCTTACACTATCTCATCTGCAAATTTATCTTTCTAACTCATTTTCCATAAGCAAAAGTCAACTACAATTCTAGCTATTTCAAACCATCAGTCCGCTTGGACACGATCTAGCGAGGCTACAAGTTTCTCAGCTCATTGATGGAACAGTAATTTTTAGCATAAATATTTGAAGTTAATGAGAATCGTTGAAGCACTTCTTAACTTCAGCTTTCCCTTCCTTTCAACAATTCTAAGTTGCCTTCTTATCAAAGTGACCCTGATTGCTACTGAGTTCTGGGATTTTTTAAAATCCTACATGGGTAAAAACTGAAAAAATATACCCTTTGAAAGTTGCAAGTGGTTTTATGCCATTTTAGGAAAGTGTAAGCATTAAATTATCCTTTGTGGTAGATGGACCTTTGGTTTAGAGCAAAGAAAGCCAATGGACTTTCAATGAGGCAAAGTATTGCAAAGGCCACTTTCTAAAAACTAGGAGTTTTGAGGCTGCTACTTCAAGGAACTGAGTAGTCCACACAACAATCCAAAGTTTTATTCTCATGGGTGAGCAGAGTGATAGCTTCATAGGTAATATTATCTTTAAAGCAGTGATTCTCAAACTTGGAACCATTTTTTTTTTTAAATACTAGAAATCCTCGGCACTGTTTTAAACGATTTTTATTACAAAATTATTTAAATATGTACAAATAGATATTTTTGGCCTATTATGTGTCAGGCACTGTTCTAGGTATTGGTGACAGACTATGTCCCTGACATCAAGAAGCTGACAAAATGGTAAAACTTTAATTATAAGTGGGCTAGACCACTTATTTTCTACACATGATAATATTCAAGCACAAAAAAAAATCCCCAAATTTGGGGAAATGTTATATGCTGTACTACTGTAATCTGATGTTTTCTGAAGGCTAAAAGGCAAGGCACATGTATGGATAGGGGAGAAACTGCCCTGAAAAGGGGTTGATACTCATGCTGTTAGTTGTCCTGGAAAAGGGTCAAACCAGTGGCTGGGAAATGGGGACTCAGAGAGCAGGCCTTGTGAATGAGGTAAAGATAATCCCTCTCCAGGTTCTTGGCAGTCAGAGCTGGACTATGCGGCAGTTGCACACAAAGCGCATTCTGTACTGGGAACCACAGACAAGCAATTTATGAGTCTACAAAAATGTCTGAAAACTGGGGGGGGGGGGAATTATTAGCTCCAAAATAAGAAAGCTGCTAAATCGATATTAATGGAGGTTTAATTAGCTGCCTACAAAATGCAACATTGTGTCAACAGCACTAATTGTTAAAATTAGTATTCATTAAAATGTCATTACATTTGGAAATAATTAATTGGCCAGATTATCTCATCCTGCAAGAATTCTCGAATATGTATGATTGCCAAGAAATCATTGCCAATCATAAATTAAATGAGCTGCAAATAATTTTCAGAGGAAACTTACAAAAAGCCTTTCATCCCATTATTATTAAATTAATGTGGGATATACGTTTGCATCAATGTGTCTGATGCGAAGTAGTATGGTCTATAAATATTTTGAGAAATTACAGGCAGCAAAGGACTTAGATGCTGAATAAAGATCTGGCTGCCCAAAGTCCTCTGGACAACAACGGGGTAGGTTCTTTTCAAGGCATTGAAAAATATCAGTTGTTATATAAGGAAAGATATTAACAAGGTTTCTACCAGGGTCCCTTCAAACTCATACACTGCGTCTGTGCGAGTTAAAAAGGTGACTCTTCCAAGTTAGTTGCAGCCCCAGCCAAGAGCACACAAAGTGATGAGCTGAGAGTGGACTAGATTCCAACCTCTATGTTATCTCCTGGGCTAGACACCCTAATCCAGGACACAAAGCACGCATGCATTCAGGGAAGCCATGAATAGTACTCTGTGGAAATGTCCAAGTTTCTTTAGTAATTGTTGGCTCTCCTTCCCTCCCATAGTCCTGAAACCTTAATCAAGTGTTCATAGAAAGTTTTTGCCTGGTCATTGTTTTGCTATAGGAAACTGAAGGGGAGAATGTGTCCCATACTTAGGACAAAAAGAACAGCAGGAGTTCCTTCTCTTAGCTCAAAGACAGGTGTGTGCAGTAAGTGGGAATATGGTGAGAGTCGTTGACAGCCAAAGCAGGTTAGGCAAGAGCCTGGGAGCATGGAAATCTGTTCCTGAGCATGAGACAGTACACAACAGAGCCCTTAGAAATACCTGGAAACATGCGTGAACACAGCCCATGATAACCAGATAACTGGGTATTTAAAATGAAAGCCAAACTGATTTTGTATACAGGTTAGTGAAGCCAAGCTACTAGGATAATGGAGTCTTTCCTTCATGGAAGCTGAGGTCTAACAAAATTCAGACAGCGTAAGAGAATGTTAGACTGAAAATAAAAATAAAAGTTGCCTTCCGAACAAGTTCTAACATACAAATAATTACTTTAAATATAAATAGCCTAAATATTCCAATCGAAAGACAGATTGGCAGAGTAGATAATAAAGCACCACTCATCTATATGCTGTTTGTAAAAAATTTACTTCAAATTCAACATATAGGTCAAAAGTAAAAGGTTGGGAAAAGATATACCAGGCAAATATTAATTCTGAAGAGGAGGAGTGACTATCGTACTACCCAATAGTGCAGAACTCAGAGAAAAGAAAATTACTAGAGACAACAAAGGGCACTACATAATGACTGAAGATCCATCCTCCAGGAAGACATAATGATCCTGAATGTGTACTCACCAAACAACACAGCCTTAATGAACATGAAACAAAAACTATTAGGGCTAAAAACAGAAATAGATAAATCCACAGTTATAGTTTAAGACTTCGACACCCTGCTCTGACCAACTAATTGAACTAAAAGGCAGAAAATCAGCAAGGACACGGAAGAGCTGAAAAACATAATCAGCTGACATGATCTAATTGCCAAATATAGAACACTAGAGTCAACTGCAGCAGAATACATTTTTCAAAATCACCCATGGAACATTCACTAAGATAGTCCTTATCTGTGGTCATAAGACAAACCTAGCAAATTTAAAAGAACTGAAATCTGACCGTAATGTGTATTCTCTGATTATAATGGAATCAAGCTAAAAATCAATGAGAGAGAAAACAAGACTCTAAACATGTGGAAAGTAAACAACACACTTTTATGTAACCCATGGGTCAAAAGAAGGCCCCAAAGGAAATTTTAAGAATACTTAGAACTGAAATGAAAAAAAGTATCAGAACATGTAAAATGCTTTTTATGTAAAATACTGAGCTGTAAAATTCAGCTAAAGCAGTGCCAAAAAGGTAATTTGTCATACTAAAAAGCTTACATAAAAATGCAGAAAGATCTTGAATGGATCAAGGAGCTAGAAAAAGAGCAAACTAAACCCAAAGTAAACAGGATAGAAATAATAAAGATAACAGCAGAAATAAGAGAAACTGAAAATAGGTAAACAATAGATAAAAATCAATGAAAAAAGATGGATATTTAAAAAAATTAATAACATTGACAATACTCTAGCAAGACAGGCAAAAATGAAAAGAGAAAGAGAAAGGACACAAGTCACCAATATCAAGTATGGAACAGAGATTATCACTACAGATCCTATAGCCATTAAAAGGATTAAAAAGATGACATCACAAAAAAACTTTATGTATGTTAAGTTCAACAACTTAGACAACATGTATAATTCCTTGAAAACAAGCTACCAAACTCAACCGGGATGAAATAGATAATATAAATAGTCATACTACCATTAAAGAACTTGAATTCATAATTTAAAAGCTCTAGAAAGAGATCTTTAGTCCCAGATGGTTTCAGTGGAGAATTCTACCAAATATTTAAAGAAAAACTAACACTAATTTTACACAGTCTCTTCCAGAAACTACAAGAGGAGGGAACGCTTCCCAGCTCATTTTGTGAAGTCAGTCTTTTTTTGATACCAAAACCAGAAGAAGACAATGCCAAAAAAGGATGAATTATTTTATGGTATTCTGTGGGCTTTGCCAACACTAAATGCTTCCTCTCCTTTTATCCAATAAGATTTAGGGATGCATTTTTTAAAAACAAATTTGTCTTCCCAGTCAGAGTCCTAGCCCAATTTCAGAGGAAATTATTTCCAAGAAAATGTAGCAAGAATTCTTTTTTTGTTGTTGTTAAAGAAGCAAGGAAAGGAAGAAATGATGTTCTGTCCTGTGAATAGCACTGCCCATAGAACAGTAAACAGTGAAACAGACTGGGGAAGGGGATTCACAAAATTATATTTCTCAGTTTTAGTCAGTAATGCTCATGGATTCACTAATCAATCCTCCATGAAACCCTCTTCAAATTCTCAAAATAGCTCTTTGCATCAATGGCAAATAACACTTTCTCTCCATTTGGGGGGTTTAGGATTACTATAAATTATTCACAGCAAAAATTACACAGTGTGGGAAAAGGAAACAAATATTTCAACTGTGGAAGATATTTCTAAAAGAGATAGCCTTGGTGCTCATTTTCCAGTTACTTTAAAGAACCCTAAATTTGTGAGGAGTCAGAAAACACCCCTGATTTCAGAGAGCAGGGCAGCTAAACTATCCCAGGAACACTGGCATCAGCCTTAATATTTAAGAACAACCTACAGGCTTACATACTAAGCCACACAGCTGCTCTGCTTCAGTACCTTGCTTATATAATAGACTCCAGCAGCCCAACTGGGCTTCCATTAGCAAGAGCAGATATGGGCCTAACTCAGCCCCAGGGTCAGGCACCCATCCTTTTCATAACACGATTTCTTTTAGCTTAGCCATAGGACCTAATGGGCACATTTTCCTTGAAAGTGCCTCTATGCAAACCAGGTGAATTTATTTTGTGAAGCGTACACACCAGCGTGTTCAACATTCTTCTGGGTTTTGAACCTGTGCAGAGGTAATCAGCCCAAACTTCATAAAATAATGCCGTGTCACACATACAAAATGTGACCTATTTAACACTTAGTGGATGGAAATCTGCCCTTTTCATTCTGGAAGGTGAATTTACAGATTCTAGTAAGAAGTAGCATCTCTAAACAAAGACTGCACAGAACCACAAAGGCAGTGAAAAGTGGGGAAACATGGATCAAGGGAACCGCATACAGTGTTGCCTAGGCACTTAAAGAGTCTGTAATGGCGCTTTAAGTGGGGGTTTTGAAAGAAATGAAAATGAATTTTCTGCCCCTTTCTTTGTAAGACCTCATGTAATATATGTTTTAAGTGGATTTTGACTGCAATTTCCCATAGCCTAAGGGTGAGCCTTTTTAGAAAAAGAGCAGCCGTATTTTCAATATTTTACTGATGCTTTGCATTAATCATTTAAAAACACCATCTGCCTCCTTTGCCAAGGGCCCCAGTTCTGAATTTAGAAGAGAAAGTACAAGAACAAAAACAACGAGGAATGTAGGGGAAAAAAATATATGTATAAAAACGCTAACCCAGAGATAAGTTCTCTAGATGGTGGAGCAGGGTCTGTAGACAGCGGAGCGGGGTCCCAGGTGTCCCATGTGTCACAGCGAAATGCAAGTCCACACTAGTGAGGGAACGGACTATTCAATACCTCTCAGCAGAGGCACAGAAGTGCACTTCAGAGAGCAATTCAAAGGGAAGGGCACGAGGGTCATGAGGCTCTTCCCATCTGACAAGTAATGGCAGTGCAAGGCCTAAATGACAGAACACCTCTATGGTCCTTTTCTGTTTTTTATGGGAGAAGTTAGCTCCAGTTCTTCTTTTCTGCCGTCGTAATCCCATCTGCCTATCAGTCTTCTGAAACTGCTCTTCATGTTGCCGAAACCTTAGAGTTCTGTGGGTTAGAAGTCCAGCACAGATCTCATTGGCTAAAATCAAGGTGGCAGCATGGCTGCGTTGCTTTGTGGAGGTTCAAGGAGGAAAAAAAAAAAATCTATTTCCTTGCCTTTTATAGTTTCTGGAGGTGACCCACATTCATTGCTTTAAGGCTCCCTTCCTCGTCTTTAAAGCCAGCAATATTGCATTTCTCTGACCTCTAATCAAGGCTCCCTCTTGTCTGTTTTTTAAGGTTTTATTGAAATACAGTTGATTCACAAGTTTGTGATCATTGCTGCTGTACAACAGAGTGATTCAGTCATACAAGTACACACATCCATTCTCTTTCAGATTCCTTCCCGTATAGATTATCTTAGAATATTGGGTAGAGTTCCCTGTGCTCTGTAGGTCCCTGTTAGCCAGTCATTCCATACATCTCAGTGTGCATATGCCAATCCCAAACCCCCAATCCATCCTTTCCCCCACCTGTCCCCTTTGGTAACCATAAATTTGTTTGCAAAGTCTGTGAGTCTGTTTCTGTTCTGCAAATAAGTTCATTTGTATCCTCTTTTTAGATTTCACATACACCTGAGGTCATATGTTGTTTGTCTTTCTCTGACTCTATGCAATGTGATCTTACCAACGTGCAGCATTTAGGAGGTGGTGGGAGTGAGGGGGGTGATGCTGGAGATGGCTTGTTTCACTTTTATGGTTAAGAAGTCAGAAAAACTATAGTTCCTACTTAGTTATCATCATTAAGATAAGGGCCATCTCATAATGGATGATCAGAGTTCCCAGAAAAACAAAGTCTAAAATCAAGCATTCTGAGGGGTGGGGAAAAAAAGACCAAGGTAGGCTTAACGTCTTGGGTTATGTTTCCACATCCATGCCCTTTCTCTTCCTTGTGAGCCCTCCAAGCTCTCCAAGTTGTGCCATGGAGGAATCTGGTGCCAGGTAGGGCTAAAGGGAGAGAGTTTCCATAGATGTGACTTGCAAGGACAGTCATATCAAATCCTCTAGGTGCCTTTCTCCATGGCCAGCAAATGAATGTGCTATGATTCATAATCCAGCAAATAATCTCACCTCACCTGCTTTGTGTCCATACCACATAGCTGTGTTTAGTATCTCTAGAAACTAGGAGTTCCTGTCATGGTGCAGCAGTTAACGAATCTGACTAGGAACCATGAGGTTGCGGATTCAGTCTCTGGCCTTGCTCAGTGGATTAATGATCCAGCATTGCCGTGAGCTGCGGTGTAGGCTGCAGATGCAGCTCAGACCTGGCGTTGCTGTGGCTGTGGCGTAGGCCAGCAGCTGTAGTTCTGATACGACCCCTAGCCTGGGAACCTCCATATGCTGTGGATGTGAACCTAAAAAGCAAAAACAACAACATCAAAAAACCTCTAGAAACTAGTTTCTAACTTGCAGCCTCAAATTCCTCTGCCTTCGAGGTGTGGGCTGAAAATATGCTTCCCAGCTTACCAGTCCCTTCAAACCAAAGGTGCTATGGCACTGCACAGATACTGCAGTGATATATGTGGAGAAACTCGTAGGGGGATATTTCCTGTCAACATGGAAAGGAAGGCTAAAGGTTAGTTTCATACACATAAATCCTGCTGCCCACTCTTTTCTTAAAATTATAGGTTGTCACTTTATAAAACTGTCCAGCATTTTTTAAATTGTGTAATTATGTTTTTCTAGGTGCATCTGTGCTTCAGTGTTCTCATAATTAACTTCACTGTGCATAGCATCTATTGTCTTTGACTTTATAATCCCTTTTCTAACCCTTACCTATCCTTATAATTATACATAGAAATAGGAAAACCTATCTGTGATGCAACACCAAAGAAATGCACTTGAAACTTATAATGTACTACAAGGAGTCTTAGCCACTTTTTCACTATCAGGAAGCAAAAGGCCATGAACAGTGAAATAGCAGGAGGTGGGGGGGGGGGATTTTCTCAATTTTTCTCTTCAAGACCATGGAAGTGAATGTAATGTTCAAGGTCAATTCAGGGACAAATTTCTGAGCAAAAAATATAGGGAAACAAGACTATTTGCTGCTTCCCTGAAGACAAATGTCTTCCTTGAAGAAAATTATGTATGTTAAATAATATCAACTAGTTTTTATTGAGCAATTACTATGGGTTAGGCATATGCGTTAGGCACACACACCATAAATAACTCACCAACCCTACAGGGAAGTTAGTTTTGGACCCATGTTATGGAAGAGGCAATAAACGTCATTCAGTTGAGGTCTTACAGTTAGTACAGGACAAAGCCAGTAAACCATAAAGTCTTACAATTAGCATTAGACGAAGCCAGAATTTATACCCAGGTTGCTCTGTCATCAAGAGTTGTTCTTTTTTCTCTCTACCACAGTTAAGGGACATCTTTTATTAAGCAAATCATATTTAGCTAAACTTTTCCAATGTAGATGCTGGTTACTCAACTTTAAAAAAATAGCTTGTGTAAAGAATAGTCTTTTTTTAATAGAAATTGTGCCAAAGGAGGCTCTAGAGAAACAACCCCTCTAATGTGACCTAAAATGTGAAACTAATTGACAATTCCTTTAAGTGTGTGTGGCAACTGCCAGTTAGTTACCTTTTGGAAGCAGATTTCATATAGTCACCACCATGTTGTCCCCATATCTGTAATGGGGTTTCTTGGAGGTCAACACTCACTCTGAGCCCTGAGAAATCAGTATGCATTACTCACAGAAGCCATGTGTTCAGTTCAGGCCACCAATAAATGAATTTCCCAGAACTCATCTCCCCTACAGATTGCAAGAGGAAAACCATAAAAAGAACAACAGAGTTCTGAAGGCAAAGCAATCCAAGACTAATACACTCTAGTAATCTTTGAGAGAAGCACAAGTAGCACATGTTTATCAAACTACCCTCAGGAATCAAGGCCAATTTAACCATACCCATCACCGGCAGAGTAAATGGGAAAATGTTTATTAGAAATGTAATCAAAATGATTAATTTGTGGAAGTTCCTCATATTTACCCAAGTGATTGCAAGGAGTTTAAATTTTCAATGATTGAAAAACTAGGCCTCAGTTACCTGGAGTATTACATGACATGAACTAGCTCTGTGATGATGCCAGACATCACAACTGAATCTGTTGTGTAGTCCCCTGACTCCTAGCCTGGTGCACCATTCTCCTCTCCTTGATGCTAGCTGACCCAGCCACTTCAGTGGGAACTCCTCTGACTGCTTTCTCTGACAATGAAATGAGGCCATGATTGAGAAAATGCTTGTTTTCAAGTACCCAACAAAACCAAAGTATATAAATTTAAAAAGCAAATAGAAACTCGTATCTGAAAAGCATGGAAGACAATTATCTAAAAGGTCCAACTTCATCTACTGCGTAACTCCCAGATCCCAAGAATTGTGCTCAAGGATCTCTAATTAACAGAATACAATTCAATTAATAGTGAGGAGTTCCCGTCGTGGCGCAGTGGTTAACGAATCCGACTAGGAACCATGAGGTTGCGGGTTCGATCCCTGCCCTTGCTCAGTGGGTTAACGA